>CM037888.1:11892499-12492499 GCA_021292165.1 Shinisaurus crocodilurus | reverse complement strand
CCAGCTGTGCTAAAAAAAAAAAACCCAATGGTAACCACACACAAGTCAGAATTCACAATCGAACAACAAACCATGATCTGGGTCTGACGACATGCTTAGCTCATCGGGGTTTGTTTAACCCACAATGAGCTGTGACATGTGCCAGGTGACATTTTGAGTATGCAACCCCCACTGAGGTTGCCATGTCATGCAAACCTGGCCACCGAGGGTTATTTGAGGAGTAAGCAACCCTCGCATAACCCTCGGTTTGTTGTTTAACCCTCAAATAACCCTCTGTGGCCAGGTTTGCATGACACAGCAACCCTTGAGCAGGGGTTGTATATTCAAAATGTCACCCAGCATGCGCTGCAGCTCATCATGGGCTAAACAACCCCTGATGGAGCCCAGCATGTAGTCATAGAAGCATAGAATCATAAAAAGTAGAGTTGGAAGGGGCCTACAAGGCCATCGAGTCCAACCCCCTGCTCAATGCAGGAATCCAGGTCAAAGCATCCCTGACAGACGGCTGTCCAGCTGCACCTTAAATGCCTCTAGAGTGGAAGAGCCCACCACCGCCCTAGGTAGTTGGTTCCATTGTCTTATTGCTCTGACAATCAGGAAATTTTTCCTGATGTTTAAGTGGAATCTGGGTTCCTGTAACTTGAGCCCATTATTCCGTGTCCTGCAAACTGGGATGATAAAGAAGAGATCCTGGCCCTCCTCTGTGTGACAACCCTTCAAGTACTGGAAGAGTGCGATCATATCTCCCCTAAGTCTCCTCTTCTGAAGGCTAAACATGCCCAGTTCTTTCAGTCTCTCCTCATAGGGCCTTGTTTCCAGTCCCTTTATCATCCTTGTTGCCCTCCTCTGAACCCTCTCCAGTTTGTCTACGTCCTTCTGAAAGTGTGGTGCCCAGAACTGGACACAGTACTCAAGATGAGGCCTAACCAGTGCCGAGCACGCGATTTGGAAGCTATACTTCTATTAATGCAGCCCCAAATAGCATTTGCCTTCTTTGCAGCCACATCGCATTGCTGGCTGAACCAGACCCATGGATTCTCTTTGTGGGTTGGTCGTGGTTAACAAACCATGGCTTGTGAGCACGGCTGGGTTCACGCAACACAACGCATAATTCAACAACAACCCATACTCTGGTTTGTGGTAGTGTGTGAACCAGGTGCATATTACTTTTGGTACTTTGATGTGCATGTTGCTTTTCGGCACAATCCACAAGGGCCTTCCCCAGCACAAGCAACACTATCAAAATAAATGCGAGCTGCAAAAGAGACTCCTTCGCTTGCCCTTCCTCAACGAAGCAAACGTGCAGTGCTGTGGTGGCCGCAGCATAATTTTCCCATGCAACGGTGCTCCATCACTGCTTGCTGCATTTATGCTCCTAGGCCCTGGAATTGGAGGGGGGGCAGCCGCAGCAGAGGAAATGTCTGCTGTCCTTACTCAGCTCTCTGAGCATTGCCTAGCCGGGAGCCCTCCATCCCCACATTGTGGCATGATTTACAAGACTGATCGCTGATTAGATTGTTCTGTCCAGTTATGCAATAAATAAAACTGCTTACTCTAGTAAGGGGAATAGCACGGGCCTGACCCTCAGCAGCATGCATCTTTGTAGCCAGGGGAGATTTATTGCCTTTCAAGAACTTCATCAGACTTCTGTAAATTAGTCCCGGCTTGGCTTTCCTTCAGCTGGCAGTACATTATCCTCTCTCACAGCTGTTGAGAGAGGTACTCAGGGTAACTCTGGTTTCACGAAATATCCTCTCTTGGCCTGTTGCAGCCGAAGCCTAGTTGCAAGGCCTGTCTTGGATGTTCCAAACCAGTCTGGAGGTCAAAGCATTGAGCGGTATAGCTTTGGTTTCCAGGGATGTTGAAGAGTCCTTGGTCTCGAGTCATGAGTCGAGTCACGAGTCTTTGGACCCGAGTCTCGAGTCCAAGTCCTTGGTCCAAAATGGTGACTCACGAGTCACTCCCAAAGCTGACTCCACGAGTCCCTATTAAAATCAATGGGGGGTTTTCCCAACAAAATAAGGCTACTTCAGATGTGTGGTTTAAATAAATTCTAGGCACAAGTGTGCCTTTTTATTTCAAAACTCTGCAATTGATTTTGGCAAGAACAGACCAGGCAGAAAAACCCAAAATAACCAGGCAGGCAGAGGAGGCAGGGAACCCCAAAGCAGGCAGGCAGAGGCCTTTGTCTTGGACAATTCAACTGTTGAACTGGTCAAGAAGAGACCAGGCAGGCAGAGGAGGCTGGGAACCCCAGACAGGCAGGCAGAGGCAGCCAAACCCAAAATGTCTGAAAGGTTGCATTTTAGAAAAATGATTTTAAAAAATAAACTTGCTGTACTTCCTAAAACTTATCCATGTTGCATTTGAGGAACATGATTTTTTCTAAATGTTTGGGGGGCCCATTCTTGAACGGTGAGATCTCATCACAAGTCCACCCTCACTGAACACCCGCTCCACTGGTGATGAACTTGCTGGAACCAGAAACACACTCAGAGCAGCCACACAGAGTAATCTCAGGTCCTCTTCTGCCTCTCCCAAGTACGCAACACATCAATCAAAATAAATCTTGACACACTGTTGGGGCTGCACTCCTGGTAGCCGTCCATAGTGGGCAAGCAGCGGCACACCTCGCTTCCATGCGCTCTTCGCCGGCAATCACGCTCCTCTCCACTCCTTCTGGCACAGCCCAGGGATGTTGAAGAGTCCTTGGTCTTGAGTCCCGAGTCGAGTCTCGAGTCCCATTAAAAATATTGGGACTCGAGTCCGAGTCGAGTCAGAGGGGGGACTCAGTCTGACTCACGAGTCGAGTCCTCGAGTCCGAGTCCCCATCCCTGTTGGTTTCTAAAATATACACTGTAAATAAGGCAATCTCTTTGGGGCCTTGCAGCTAGGAATATCTACGCAGAAGTGACTGCTGCTGATCTCAATGAGACTTACATCCAGGAAAGTGCATACAGAAGGGGCTCAGGCCCACAGGACCAAAAAAATGCATAAATTTGCATATGCTAATTTACATATGCTCTAAAGCAGGGCTCTCCAACCTTGGTTCCCCAGATGTTGCTGGCCTACAGCTCCCAGCATACCCAGCCAGCATGGCTAATGGCAAGGGATTCTGGGAGCTGTAGTCCAGCAACATCTGGGGACCCAAGGTTGGAGAGCCCTGCTCTAAAGTGTGTGTGTGTGTGTGTGCGCGCACGCGCATGTCTTTAAAGGACCCTGTCTCTTAAGGACACCCCTATTTGCAAAACTGAATGTATGGATAGGGGAGAGGAGGGCATTTGATTTCAGAAAAAAACCTTAGACAGAAAGATTGGGGTGGCTCCGGGGGCAGCAGGAGGTGAAGCGCATGTGGGCAAAAAGCCAGCTAATCCAGGGGGATCAGATGCAACAGAGATCATCAGGGCCCCTGCACCTTTATTTCAGCAAGTGCCCATGGGCAACAGGGTGGTGGGCCAGAGGGCCTCCAGCGATTTGGGGCACCAAATGAAAGATTCAGGGCTCCAGCCCTAGTGGCCCACCCCCTAACACCACTTCTGTTGTACAGGATTGCACCTTCAGTGTGCCTTCCTGCAAAAAACCCCCAAGCTTTGGTAATAATGCCAGCTGCAGCTCAGAATGAAAAATTATTTTGCAATTTATATACCACTAACCAAAAAATCCCTCCAGGAGACAAACTTTCCTATACTGCTCAGCAGGACCGGTGCAGGGCAGTTTGGCGCCCTAGGCAAAGTTATATTTAGCGGGGGGGGGGAAGCCCTCGTGCTGGGTGGGGGCACCAGAGCAAAGCAGCCGGGAAATGCCTGCTTGCCCAGCGCCCCACCCGCCCTGCCGCCTCTGGCAGCCGCTTTCCCCGCTGCCAAGCCGGCCTCGCCCACCGCGCAGCATCTTCAGACCGGTCGCCGCCGTTGCCACGCGCACTCCTGACCCAGCCTAGCTCCGGGCGCCGAGGAAAGCCGAGCGCGACCCTGAGCCCGCCCGGCGCCCGCAATCCCCCCCGCACTGACCTGGTGGTGCCTTTGGCGGCGAGGCGGGGCAGGAGCGTGCCGACGGCGAGGAAGAGTCGGCCGGAAGGAGCGCAGCGTTTCTGTGCCCTCTTCAGCCATGCGCACTAGGCAGCCGCCTAGTTTGCCTAGCGGTAGCGCCGGCCCTGCTGCTCAGTGGTATGAGGCGTACAGTAATACCTTGGATTGCAAGTAACTTGGTTTGAGAGCATTTTGCAAGACAAGCAAATTTTTAAATATTTAATTTTTTTTTACTTGATATACAAGCAACGTCTTGTAATACAAGTACTGTAGTACGGCTTAAATTAAAAATCTCTGTACAAATTTTTGTGGGGGGATTTCGTTTTGATATAAGAGTGTTTTGGATTACAAGCACGTTTCCGGAACGAATTATGCTCTCAATCCAAGGCATGACTGTATATTCTACAGGCATGCTATGCAAGCATAGCAATGGGCCTTGTCTGTCAGAGTCAGCAACTGGCTCATCACATCACTCCGGTGCTCAAGGAGCTGCACTGGCTACCAGTTGTTTGCCGAGCCGAATTCAAGGTGTTGGTTTTGACCTTTAAAACCCTATACGGCTCCGGTCCAGTTTATCTCAAGGAGCATCTCCAGCAACATCAAGTAGGCCGCTCAACAAGATCCGCCACAGACGGCCTTCTCCTTGTCCCATCAGCTAGAGCAGCCAGGCTGGTGGGGACTAGGAAGAGGGCCTTTTCTGTGGCTGCCCCCAAACTGTGGAACTCTCTCCCCAGTTACCTCCGCCATGCCCCATCCTTGATGAGCTTCTGCCATTCATTAAAAACATGGCTTTTCAGGCGGGAATATGGGGTGGGTTAGGATTTTAAAATTTCATACTGTTTTAAGTGTATTTTATTCTGTTTTGTTTCATTATATGTTGTACGTCGCCTAGAGTGGCCGGGTACTGGCTAGATGGGCGATCTAGAAATACAAAAATAAATAAATAAATAGAGTCACCCAGTGAGTTTCATGGCCAAGTAGGGCCTAGAACCTGGATCTCCCGAGTCCCAGTTCACTACACCACACTGGTTCTCCAAACTACACCAAACTGGTGTTCAGAGGCATGCTTCCTCTGACCCTGGAGGTAGCATATCATATCGATGGTTAGTCACGATGGCTATATACTAGTACCTCTAGAATCAGGCCTCATGCCTCTGAATTGCTGGGAACTGGATCTTGGCCTCCTCTCTCTGCACCTGTCTCACCCAAATGACCACTAGGGGGCATTGGGAGTAGAGCAGACAGGGATACCTGCTTTCCTTACTCTATGTCTATGACCTCTACTTCCTGCTGCCTCTGTCATGCAGACTGATGCTCTTAGGGTCTCTCTTTCGTTCTGTGGGTGGTCACTCTGACTTCCTGCTCTCTACCTGAGCAGGCATGCCATTGCTCCCCCCATGTGCTCATCCGGAGCACATGGCTCTCTACAGAGAACTAAGTGTTAGGCTGTTCTATCTAAATGTATTTTTCTTAATAAACCATCTTTCCCTTTTTATACTAAGCTACAGCCTCTGCCTGAGTCATTTGTCTGTTGTTAGAGCAATACAACAATGGAGCCAACTACTTAGGAAGATGGTGGGCTCTCGCACACTGGAGGCATTCAAGGTGCAGCTGGACAGCCATCTGTCAGGGTTGCTTTAACTTGGATTCCTGCACTGAGCAGGGGGTTGGACTCGATGGCCTCAGTAGGCCCCTTCCAACTCTACTATGATTCTATGAAGCTAGGACACACCAAATGTGGGATTAAAGGCCCGCAGGGCAATCCAATGTGCTCACTCTAACAGAGAACACCCCCCCGACATGAATAACAGTTGCTGGGGAACAGCAGCAAGAGAGGACTGTTCCCTTCATGTATTTATTATATTTATACCCTGCCTTTTTCCCCGTAAGGAACCCAAGGCGGCTTACATAATCCTCCTCCTCTCCATTTTATCCTTCATGTCCTGCTTGTGTACTTCTCATAGGCATCTGGCTGACCATTGTGAGAAACAGCATACTGGACTAGATAGGCCTTTGGTCTGATCCAGCAGGACCGCTCTTACATTCTTACTGATCCATTAACAGCAAACAAAACGGCACAAGTAAATAACACATGTACAGACCCTGGCATGCAAATGTATTGTCTTACACGAGGACAGGAATCAGTTGTGCCTGCAAATTACACGTCAAAGTTGTGGAATGGGCTACATAAATGCAATTAAAAGATGTATATTAAGCAACTGAACAGACAGAGGAGCGGGGGGGGGGGAGACAAAGATACTTCCAGCCTGGGACAACATTTGGTCCGAGGCTAGCCCTGATATAGTATACAGTTTTGTGTCTGTGTGCACACACTTGTGCAGCGTTGCACCCCTATATATACAGCCCTGTTCCTCAGTTTCTGCTTCCTCTCCACCCTTGCCACCCAGTCAGATAGTGCGTGAGTGGAATACTGGCAAGCTTCCTCCTTCTTGTATTCTGTCTCTTCACACTCTCACACATAACTCACTGCATTTGCTAGGAGTGGCAAAATAGATTTTTCCTTCATTGCAAGACCTACGGAACTTCAAATAGAAGAAAAATGGGACGGGAGCCTTGTCAATTCATGTCATAGGGAGGCTGAGGATTTCTTATGCCCCTCAAAGGGGCTCTAATCGAGCTGGCCTTACTGCGTTGACTGGCAGGTTCTGGAGGCAACGCAGCTTTTCTTCCCCAGAGAAGAGGGTTGAAGGGGAGAAAGTGAGGACATTTGAATATGAGAAGCTCCACATATCACTCCTTGAGAAACTTTAGATCTGTGGCACAGTTAGGTAATTTTAGACTCTGAACTTAATGGTCTTATGGGTGGGTGGGAGTCTTTAGATCAAGGGTAGGCAACCTTTTGGGGCCGTGGACACATTTGGCAATTTGAGAAACCAGCTTGGGAACTACCACAAAATGGCTGCCTGTGCCATGGGAAGTGTGGCAAAGGTCAAGTAACCTGCCCCAAACACTGCATACAAGGCAGAGGTGATAGAGAACATAGAGAAGGTGTGGTAGCAATAGCCGCTTGTCTTGTTCATCCCTTTTGTTGTCCTGTAACTTGATTGGTTACCTTTCTCCTACTCCCTCCCCTTCTTCTTCCCCTCTTTGCCTCTGCAACAGGCAAAATGTGCTTCCCCCCCCCCCCCAAGGGCAGCAAGTAACTATATCCCATGCCTTCCCTTACATACAGTGTGGTGTAGTGGTGAGAGTGTTGGACTGGGACTCAGGAGATCCGGATTCTACTCCCCGCTCGGCCATGAAACTTACTGGGTGACTTTGGGCCAGCCACTGACTCTCAGCCTAACCTACCTCACAGGGTTGTTGTGAGGATAAAATGGAGAGGAGGACGACGACGACTATGTAAGCTGCCTTGGGTTCCTTTCAGGAAAAAAGGCGGGGTATAAATATAATTAATAAATAAATACACTCACACACCCAGCTTTCGGGGGTGCTTGTAGATAAACAGTATTAAGATAGCCTTCTTCAACAATGTGTATTAAAGCACTAATAAAGTAAGTTGATTTGAACTTCCAAACTGGCTCTAGACTGCGTTTATTCCCTCTAATACGAAATGCTGTTACCATGCTTTCTCTAAGGCAACTCTGCTGTAAGTCACGCCAGATTTTCCAACTCTCTGCATGCCTTCATGAGTATAAATCACAAATGCTTGCGTTGTGATTAAAATTTTATTCGGGGCTCCTTGGGATGGCAATCCAACAAACAAATTCAGACATGTATAGCTGCATGATAATTTTATATTTGGATAAAGCATTGGAAAAGGAATACTAATAATATGTTATCTATTCGCTTTCGTTCTTATCTGTAGATTATTACAACTTTTCATTATCCATATCAACAAATCAGCCTTCCCCAATCTGGTGCCCTCCAGATGTTTTGAACTTCATCTCCCATCAGCCCTAGCCACTCAGCCAGCATAGCCAATGGTTAGGAATGCTGGGTGTTGTGGTCCAAAACATCTGGAGGGCACCAGGTTGGGGAAGGCTGCAATTAATAAACAGAAATTATTTTTATTATTGAATTATAGTAACCTTTTTTGTTGTTGCCAAAATACAGAACCCTGAGACAAATTAGAACAAACATGTAAAGTTTCGAAATACACTTATATCATCCCTTTGGAGAATTATCTTTAAAAAACCTGCCCTTCATGTGGATAATTAAGATAAGGAACAAGATAGAAAAAGGTAAACGTGGGTGGGGGCACCTATTTATAGTGCAATCATACGCACGTCTACTCAGAACGAAGGCCCATTGAGTTCCTGGGTAAGGGAGTATACAATTGAAGCCTTAGCTGTTTATGTGTGCGGATGAGGAAGTAGCAAATCGGGCAGAGGGAAGGGTATGGTTACTTTTGCCCAAAATGTGGGGATGTCAAAACTATGGTAAGTCCAGGGTTGTGCATGCATGTGGCCCCATGTACCTCAGGGGAACATCCTAGGCAGTAGAGATCAGTGCTTTGGCTCACCTAACTTGGGGACATTTCCGAAGGGGGAGCCAGCCGCCAACCCACTGGACGGTTCAAGAGCCAAGGCTGCCTGAGCATTTTTGCCCACCTCATTAGGGCTTCAGCAAAAGCTCTGGAAAGACTACCCCCATGAAGCCTCCTCCACCCTCAGCTGCCACCTCCAGCAGGAGATGAGAGGGGAAGCAAGTCTATTCCACCAGACCTGCTGGGGAAACTACTTTCCCCCCTCTTCCCTTCCCATCCCTTTTTCCTGTTATGTTGTATCTTTTTTTTTCTTTTTTTAAAAAGATGGTAAGCCTGCAAGTAGGGATTGTCTTGTTTTACTGACTGCATGCAAGCTTCTCCAGGAGCCTTTCCAGCTGAGGAGAAGAATGAATGAATGAATAAAACAAGGGTGCAATTCTATGCAAGTTTAGACAGAAAAAAGGCTTACAACTCCAAGCATGCCCCAGCCAGCATAGCTGGGAGTTGTAGGCCTTTTTTCTGTCTAAACTTGCATAGGATCGCACCCTGAATTAATAAGCAAGCTTGTTTCAGGCCCCATTTGTCCTTGTAGTGATCATGGGGGCAAGAAAGCTTTGGGACTCAGAAGAAGGGCATGGCTTTCTTGCTAGGCACCAGCATATAGGAGGCTCCCCTGCTTTGAAGGTAGGATTACCTGCAGGACTGCCACAGGCATTTCTAGAATGAAAAACCTTGAAAATTGAGCTTAAAATACAGTAAACTGGGAATAACATATTATAGAACAAAGCAGTCTTCTTTTTCTGGCTGATTTGGGGGCCTCTTGATCCTTCTGCTCTTAGACAGATTTTCAAGCCATTGTATTTTGCTTAGTCCCCATCCTGTGCAAAGGTAGACAGAGATGCCGTATGCATTGATTCCCAGCTGTGAAAATACTTTGCTTAGGAATCTCTTTGGCTCATGGGGAATGGTCAATTTATCATCCTAGTAAATCTATTTTCCATTCGTGGGAATGGAGGTTGACCTGTTTCAGAAGAGGCAATCTTTTGAGGAGGGATGTTAACACACATAATGAACGGTTGGCTTCTGTTGTTGTTGCTCTTTGTCTAGCTTTAAAACGAAATGAACAAACAAACCCTCTGTTGTTGGGAGTTCCTTGCTGTAATTTCAATTCTGGAGAAGCCAGGCGGATTGTCTTCCCTTTGAAACATTTTGTAAGACGACTTTTCTCCTTTTGGCATCTCATATGTGATTCTTCCTGTCTTTCTTGATAGTTCCAAGCCACTTTAACCACCAAGGAGATTTTTAATTCCGATATGGAGCTTCCTAGAACCCAGATCTGAGTGGGTTGTGCTGTAACAGAAACTTACGGTAGTTGAATGCCTATTTGCTTGCCTAACCTGCCAGTATGCAAGAAGCTGCATGGCAACAATTCCCCCCACCCCTCCCACACATGTACTGTATATAAATCTGAAACCCTCCGTAACACTCCACGCATCTGATGAAGTGGGCTACAGTCCACAAACATTTATGCTGGAATAAATGTTAGTCTTTAAGGTGCCACGAGACTCTTTGTTGTGTTTACATATGACCAAGGAACACAATGGGACTTACATATCAGTAAACATGCATAGGATTGTGCTGTTGAAAAGCAATAAGTATTCCTACCCTCATCATGCTACTATCTCAGTGTTCTCCAACCTTGGGTCCCCAGATGTTTTTGGCCTACAACTCCCAGCATGCCCCAGCCAGCGTAGACCCAAAGTTGGAGAACACTGTGATGAAGGGGACTCTGGTGGTCTACGAAAGCTTACGGCACACCATAATAGATTTGTTCATCTTTAAGGTGCCATAAGCAGTATAGCTTTAAATGTATTTTTAAAACAATCAGTTGTTGAAATGATAGAAAAAGTATTACTTTAAAAAATGTACACAGAAATCACATTAAAAAATAATAATGGTAGAAGAGCATTCCAGCTTTGCGGTCATTTGCAACATCATTAGTATTATTACTTTTACATCCCACCTTTTCTCTCCTTGCAAGGAACCCAAGGCGGGTTACATGGTTCTCCTCCTCTCCATTTTATCCTCACAACAACCCTGTGAGGTAGGTCAGGCTGAGAGTCAGTGACTGGCCCAAAGTCACCCAGTGTGCTTCATGGCCAAGCGGGGACTAGAACCCAGATCTCCAGAGTCCCAGTCCAACATTCTAACCATTACACCACACAGGCTCTCAATATCATAATCCAAGTTGCAAGAACCCAGTACTGTTTTCCAACAAGATCAAACAAGGAGTAAAAGTAAGTACTTTATCATTTCTTTCAATTTCATTACCTAGCTCAGGCCTTTAGGGCCGAATAATGGATTACTATAGGAATAAGGTTCTATACTGCTGTGGTCATGCATCTTCTGGTACATTTTCTATACGTGATAGCTAGGGAACCCATATTGCTAGAAAATACATTATTTTTCTGGCAACTGCAGGCTGCCCTCACCTGATGCGTTAATTTTTGTCCATTTGGACAATATCCCAGATTTGTCATGCACCATTGATTCTTTCTGGGAGGGATTCCACCTTTCCAAAGATTGGCAATAATAATTGGTGCTGCAATCAGCATGTATGATAATTACTGTTTACATCAGGTATATTCTAATGCCATGAAAATTGCTCTGTTTTGCATTTAGTTAGCAACCCTCCTCTGTCCAATTGAATAAATCATAAAAAGGGACAATGATTAATCCAAGCTTGTTAATTCCTCTCTAACCCAGGGCTCTCCAACCTTTGGGTCCCCAGATGTTGCTGGACTACAGCTCCCAGAATCCCTTGCCATTAGCCATGCTGGCTGGGTATGCTGGGAGCTGTAGGTCTAACCTATAAACCAAATAAGGTAGTTATGCTTTACGAAGTCTTTTCTGAATCTCAGGTGGGGGATTATATTTTGTTGAATAGCTTTCATTGGTTGTATTTTTAAAAATAATTTAATTTTAATAGTGTGTATCTTTTTTTTATTTTTGAGTGCATTAATATTCAAATCACTTTGGATTTACCCAAAAAGAAACAAGGTACAAATAAATACTTGGTTTAACCCAGGAATTGCGGGGACCAGGTATAAAGAAATACCATTGTGTTAAAGCAACATTGAGAAAAAAATATATGAAGTGAGTTGTTCAAATTTCAGATAATGAAAACATTTAACCACAAACAACTCAGAATTTCCAGGTTTGCACATCATGAAACAATCCAGGATCAGAGCATTCCTGGATTGTTAATTAAAAGTAGAAATGAAGAGTGCATAACTCACATGCTCCTCTGATCCCCGCAATTCCTGGGTTAAACCACCCAGGAATTGCCACAGTGACGTGCAAACAGGCTCACTGTGAGGTTCCAGGCTGAGTAGGGATTTGAACCCAGGTCTCCTTGCTCATAGCCTGACACTGTAACCACTACACTGCATATGCGGCTTATCAGTTTCAGCCTAATAAACAAGAACTTTGCCATAACCATTTTAAATGAGCCTGCGAACTGCAATTTGCTCTGTTGAGCTGCTCTAGACTTTACCTGATAGCCATGAGGGCATTGGGAGAGGCCAAAGCCTTGGACATAAGCATCAGGAGAGGAAGCAGCAGTCAGGCACCCTCCATCGTGCCTGGAAATTGCTCCAACTGAGGGCTCTTCAGAGGAAGAGGAAGCAGCAGCCTTCCGCCGTGTTTAGATCCACCTCCATGTCCTGCTGAACTTTGCAACTAAGAATTGAGTGCCTGAATAAGCTTTTTTCCTTCTCCCTACCAATTCACTTTCCTTATGTGTCGTGTATTTTAGATTGCAAGCCTGGGAACAGGGAATGTCTTATCATCTTTGTCAGCTACTCTGGGAGTCTTTCTTTGCTGAAAGGTGGGATAAAAATTCCATAAATAAATTAATGTGTGCTGTTTGCCTCTGTATATAAGGATTCATTTCCACGCTAGGCACCTGCTAGTTGTGATGCCGTACAATTTGCTTCTTGGTGACAGATTTTCTTACCTTGTTTCTTGGATCTGTCCTACATAGTACTTCTTTCCCAGAGACAAGGCAGAGAACCGATGATTTGATGACCTCCAGTGTTAAGTGCCAAGTGCTAATGATGAAACTCCCAATTGTACAGGCTGAGCAGACTTTGGCAAACTGGTGCCCTTTATTTATTTATTGTATTTATATCCTGCCTTTTTTCCTGCAAGGAACCCAAGGCAGCTTACATAATCCTCCTCTCCATTTTATTCTCACAACAACCCTGTGAGGTAGCTCAGGCTGAGAGCCAGTGAGACTGGCCCAAAGTCACCCAGTGAGCTTCATAGCCGAGTGGGGACTTGAATTCATCTCACCTTGGAAAAGTAAAAAAAAAGAGAGTCCACTTTTTAATGTTTCCCCCTAACGGTATGTGCATCGCCACCAGTCATTTCCAGAAAAGGCCAGATTCTTCCTCCAACTCCAAATACTGCACTATAGCCTCAGAGCAAGATCACACAGACACTCCCTGATGACCAAGGCTGAGTTTGGACCTCTCTGATAGACAAGCCCCCAGGCTAGTCGCGTGCATGCTTCTTGCATCGACTTTCTGTCAGAGCAATATTTCTGTCAAAGCCAGGAGGGAAGATTAGACAGAGATTCCCCAGTTGTTTTGCTTTTCCCACTTTTCATGTACTTCCTTTGCTCATGCACAGATTTTTCAGCCTAGCTATTCTGAAGGATCTATACCGCTGGGCTGTGATACTAGAGAAAGAGGCAGAGGCAAATTTGGAGCAGAAGGAAAGGAGGAATCCAGACCCTTTTAACAAAAGATCTCAGGGGTGGAGGATCTGTGGCCAACCAAGATGTTGTCGAACTCCAACTCCCATTAGCCAGAGCCAGCATGGCCAATGGTCAGGGATGCTAGGTGCTGTGGCCCAGCGTCTGGAGGGTGCCCCAGCCTGTTCGGTTTGCACTTTGCAGCATAGTGACCGGTGAGCAAAACAGGAACTGAAGCATCCTCCTAGTCCTGAGCTTTGGGTTGGCTCCTACTGTTAAGTTTTGCTGTGTGGGAGAAAAGGATCAGAAACAGGACAGCAATGCCTTTATTAGGACCAATCAAAACATCACAAAGTTCTGAGCAAAGTCTGTGACATTTGGGGTTGTCTTAATAAAGGTATCACCGTACTCCGTGCCAGCTCCAGGTTTCTCAGGGCCCTTGGGCAAGGCATCCTCAGAGGGGTCCCTCCTCCTCACCGCCATCGTGACCAGCTACTATTCTCATCTTTGCTACTACCACTTGCTTGCTTGAGAAGCAGCGAGCCAGAAAGCAAGCAGGCAGCGGCATCTACCGCTCCCTGCTTCTCACCACCACCATTGTCTGGCTCAGAGAGGGAGAGGCAGGTGAACAAGCAGGTTGCAGCGGTGAAGAGGAGAAGCAAGTCCAGGGGGTTCTTGTCTGTGGGCTGCTGCTGGGATATGGGCCCTTGGCAGATGCCCAACTATGCCTACCCTTGACTCCAGCCCTAACCATACTCTGTATCCCTATGTACACTAGTTGCTGGAAAACATGACTGGGAGGGTGCTATTGTACTCATGTCTAGAGATGTGAAAGCCTGGAAAAACCCCGGGGGGAAATGTTTTCCCCCCAAATTTCCTCCATGCGTTCACATCTCTACTCATGTCCTACTTGTGGGTTTCCCACAGGCAGCTGGTTGGCCACTGTGTGAACAGAATGCTGGACTACACGGACCTTGGTCTGATCCAGCAGGGCTCTTCTCATGTTCTTAATGATGCTGTAGGTGCTACTGTCTGTGGTTTGGCCTCCCACCTTGCGCCTTCTGGTGAGAACAGGGTATTCCTACCCACTTTTGGTTTTTGTTCCACCAACATTTCACCTTGGCTCTGCCCACAGCCAGTATGTGATATTCCTCTGAGGAATTAGCTCTCACCCCCAAAAAGGTTGTCTACCGCTGGCATGCATACAGACGAACATAAACACACTCTCAACAGCTTTTTGTACAGAGTTGCCCAAGGCTTGAATAATTCAGCGTGAAAATGGAGCTACCAAATGAGACCTTAAAAAAAAAAAAAAAAGGCAGGAGGGAATAATCCATATAGATCAGTGATGGCGAACCTATGGCACGGGTGCCACAGCTGGCACACAGGGACGCTCTGTGGGCACTTGAGCCTTTGTCACCAGATCGCAAAAAGACCGTCCCCTTCTGCAAAACACTAATGATTTTGTTCTTTCTCACAGTGTGGAACAGAATGATTTTATTCTAGAATTCCTGTTACAGAATTCTTTTCTACATTGTTATCCCATTTAAAAGATTTTGAAGAATGATGCACAGAGCATGGCTTGGATGTAAAGCCCTAACAGTTGACTTGAGTGCTGCATGTGTTGCTCTCAAACTAACAGAGTATGAGCCAAGGTTTGACAAATTATCAGCATGCATGCAATAGCAAAAATCGCATTAACTGTGCAAAAGCATGCCCAATGCAAACTTTTACCTAATGCAGTGTTTGCAGTCCAAGACATAAAGTGTTTAAAATGTGTTAAGCACGTTTAGTTTTCTTGTTTTTCTTGCTCATCCTAGTCAGGTTGACTTTTACTTTTACTAATCCGACACCTGTAGAAGCAGGGAAAGGACCTGGAGTAAAGCTTGCCCCATACAATGAGAGATTATGCCCATACAATTTCAGTCTGGCATATAATCATAGTACAAGTTGAGAATCCATCATCCAAAATACATGTGCCTAATTATTTAAAAAGTTTGTATAAATTCCCTTCAGGCTATGTGTACAATGTAGTACTATAATAATTTTTTGAGTTGATTTTCCAACAAAAAACTGTTTGTATCATTGAAAGCTCTGTTATTGTGTTTTTCTTTAAAGACAAAAGATGTTAATTAGTTCGGACAACTGTATGCGTTGTTTTTCTAAAACTAAAACCTTGGTATTCAGGCTTAATTGCAGTGTTGGCACTTTGAAATAAATAAGTTGGTTTTGTGTTGCAGTTTGGGCACTCGGGCTCAAAAAGGTTCGCCGTCACTGATATAGATCTTCAAGTCAATTACCCCTCACATGGCTTGCCTCATCTCTTTGCTCGAAGGTGCTTGATCATGTCTCCCATCTGTGTTCTGAGCACTTTCCCATCCCCTATGAACGGCAGCGCCTCTGGCCGCAGCACCTTCCAAGCAGGGCACTGGGCCAACACTGGCACAAAGGACAGCACGTTTCTGCTGATGTCAGCAGCGCACAACAAAGGCTCGAGCACTGGAGATTCCCAGGCACTTGCGGCTCCAGGCCCACACCTGCTCAGCAGGTGAAAGCCAAGATTCACAGCACCTCGAAACGAGGGTCTTGAGCAAGGAAAAAAGACGGCTACGTTTAAAAAAAAAAGAGAAAGAAGAAAAAAAGATGGAAAGGCTCTTATATCTCTCTGTCAGAGGTTGAAACAAAGCGAAGGTAAAAGGCCTGTCAAAACTTGGCAGCAGGAGATGGGGCAAGTACTCAAAAAATCTGTCCCCATCAGAAACGTTGGCCTGGAAGCAAGATTGGAAGCATTTGGGGCAATCCAGCCTTTGAACGGTCCTCCTGCATGGCAAACTTTGGCTCTGGGATGGGGCTGAGGTTGCAGATATAACAGGAGGAGGTTAAGAGAAATAAGCTGGCGTTCGATGAGCTACCTGGCCAGAGGCAGGAACAGACACTGCCGCATGTGTACACGAAGACGCAGAACAGAGTGTCCAGAAACAAAACCACCACTCTGGCTCTAAAGGTGGTGGAGCCAGCACCGCACGCTTTACTAGGAAGAGCTGGTATAACAGCACTGAGTGGGCCTACCTCCTCCTTGCCATTTTCATTTGCTTGCCACTTTCTGGAGGCCCAGTCTGCATGACTGCCCAGAGGGAGAGCGCAAAGCAAGTGGAGGATGCCTGCTTCATCGCTCAACTCTGGTCACCGCTTGCAGTCTCGGAGACAGCAGGTGAACAGGCAGCACACAGAGGAGAGGCAGCAGCAGGGCCAGGAAGGTCTGGGGTCAGCAGTGGCCCCCCAGCGTGGGTATGGGCCTTCAGCAGCTGCTCAACAATGCCAAGCCTTGCTGCTGGCCCCACACTTGAGGCTTTCTTCCCCAGGACCCCAGAAAAGCTGGGAAGGAGGGGACCAACTGTTTCCCCAGGAGCTTTCTGGAAGGGAAATGGTGAGTAGAATGGGCTACTTCGAGCAGGACACTGAAAGCCAAGCACTGGAGCCACCCAAGGGGCAGTTTGGCACCCTTTGCACACTGCTATAGAAGTAAAAAGCAACTTCCAAAGAGGCCTGGCTGTCAACCGTGTACAAGCCCAACACATCTTGGGGCTTATTACAAAATTGATGCCTGTGCTGGCTTGTCAGGGAGTGGTTAAGAGGCCCGGGGGGGCGGGGGGAAGAGGCCCACATAACTCTTCCCCATAGAGAGTACCTAAGCTAAGCCCCACACCACAAGCAAACCTGTTTCCTCCACTTAAAGAACGTGCAGAGGAATGGACAGAAGACTGTGCCTGCGAACAGGATCCTGTACATGCCCCTTGGTTGCGCAGCACGCATGGGAACAGTCCCCTTTTGCTTTTCACGGGCAGGGCAAGGAGGACCCAAGTCCAGGCGCTAGGTCGACAGTAGCCCTGAAGAGGATGTGGTTTTGACAGCATTTGACCCTCGGGCAATGTAGAAAGGGGGGCTAAGAGCAATTCAGAGCAGAATGAAAGCCAGTGTGCAAGCCACTGGAGTACTGCAGTTCACTAGAAGTGAACGGTAAAAAGGAAAGGAGGGTGGGGGGAATACATTTTATTCGGCCTGCAAAACGCAGGATTTAAACTGATGCGCCTAGATGAAAAGGGACCAGTTACCCAGCTCCATCTGCTTCTGGTGGGGTGTGCGTGTGTGTGTGTGCGTGCGCGCACACTTGCACTTTCACATCATAAAACAAAAGACGTGATTTAACATGACGTATCAGTTCAAGAACTAGAGAGCTGGGAGTTGGCAGTCAACCACACTCCGTCTCTGATCCCCTTGTCCCTGTCGTCAGGTTTGGAATTAATCAAAGGGCCAGATAAGACGGAGCCCTTCAGCCCAGCAAGCAAGGCCATTTTGGCAGGGCGTAGACACCAAGCCAATGCTTCAGGCACTGACAGCACATGCTGCCCCCAAGCTGGATGCTGTGATGGGCCAACGATCTGTTCCTGAGCTCCGTACCCAACGAGAAATGGGGCCAAGCAGAAAACGAAGCCCACCGATGCTTGGCTTTAGGGCAAAGGGCTGCCTTCACCATCCTGGAACTCCCCAGGGGTGTTGGACTACAACTCCCATAACCCCCCCAGCCAGCACAGCGATCTGTTCCTGAGCTCCATGCCCAGCGAGAAATGGCGCCAAGCAGAAAACAAAGCCCACCGAGGCCTGGCACTAGGGATGTCTCCTGCAACCTGGTGCCCTCCAGAGGTGTTGGACTACAACTCCCACAATCCCCCAGCTAGCACAGGGAGATACAAACCTCTACCCAGAACCTCTGGCACGAGACCATTTCAAAAGCAGCCGTGGCCAGTCAACGGGGGAGAGACACTAGTCCATAACTCCCACCTTCTCCGAGGGCTGCACGACACTGCCCTTTGGTCACAGACAACTCAGCACCTATTTTTTTCTCCTCTTTGATTGTAATATTTATGCAAGCTAACAGCCATTTCCCCTTTGCTCCCCACCCGCTGTCTCTGTCAGGGCCTGCATTTTCCTCCTGCCTCCTGCTCTCTCCTTGGCGTCTCTGGGGCCTCCATTCGGGGGCGGGCTGAGATCCATCCTTCCGCTAGGAGTGGTGGGTGTTTGTGCCCAGCAGCTCACACTGCTGCTTTCTGCCTCATTAACCCCTTCTTTGCTCCCTGATGAATCTTCGAATCCAGCTTCCCTGTACAAAAAGGGGAAAAATGAGGGAGGGGGGAGGGGGGGAAAGTCTCATGAGTACTTATTTTTAAAGGTTATTTGCAATGTAAATCAGCTGCAGGCAACAAGGTCTCCCTCCATTAGTGTGTTGCTGTCACATTCGATTTTCCTGCTTCAGGAACCAGGCATTTCCAAAAACTCATCGCTGCTGCAGTGACACGGAGAGCTGTGAAGCATTGTGCATAAGTTGGGGGGGGGGGAGAAAAGAAAAGAAAATCTGGGGTGGGCTGAGGAGGGGGAGCGGAGACTAACAGCCATGGCTGTCACCTGCTGCCAAGAGGGAAGCCATCTCTGCATTGAGGGGAGGATACAAGCCAGCCTGGAGACTGAGAGACAATGGCCAGCCACTGTGAAAGACAGACTGTGGGGGGGGGGCAAGGGGCAGCCAGCACAGACTGGGGGGGGGCAAGGGGCAGCCAGCACAGCCCCCAAAGAGCAGGCAGTTGAACGAGGGCCACGAGCAGACAGAGGGCAGCAGAGCATCCAGGAAACAGACATGGGTGTCCTTGGGACAAAAGGCGAGCACGTTACAAGGTCACATAGTTAGCACGGTCAAAGTCTGCAGCCTGGAAGCCCAGCGTGCCAGGTCTCATGAGCCTGCAGCTCTGTCCCGAGGGTTGGCCAACTCTCTCTTTCTCTTTCCTTCCTTCCATAACTCTGCTTTTCTCGCACGGCAAGCCACTTACCTGAAAGCCACATTCTTTGGGATTTGTTCTGAAGCCTCCGCTCCCAAGCACAACTCACAACCCGGATGGGCCCACCCTGTTTCCCAACTACACCAGCCTCACAGTGTGTAGAAGAGTTGGAATCAGGGCTGGCATCAAGGGTAGGCATGGTCGGGCACTTGCAAAGGGTCCACACCCCAGCAGGGCCCACTGACAAAAGCCCCCGGACTTGCTCATCTTCACCACTGCAGCCTGCTTGTTCACCTGCCTCTCCTTCCGGCCCAGACAATGGTGCTGGTGAGGGGGAGGAGGGGGAGGAGATGCCACTGCCCACTTCTTCAGTGCCTCTCTGCCTAAGCAAGCAAGTGGCAGCAAGGATGAGAAAGGAGCAATAGCACCGCTGAAAATGGTGGTGAGAAGGCAGACTCACCGAGGGAGCCCACTGAAGGTGCCTGCCCAAGTGCCCTCAAAAAGCTGGAGCCAGCACTGGTTGGAATGGGAACAGGGAGAACTGGGTTCAGATTAGAGAGAACGGGAGAGTCATCCTGCCAGCATTGGAGAGAGTAAGAGCTCATGCCATTCTAGGCAGAGGCGTTGTGCTGACTGATCTGATAGCTCAGTCTGCAAGGGACTGAACTGCATGCTTCTCAGCTCAGCAGTCTAGCGGCCCCTGGCTGACCGTTCCAAGCAGTCCGGGGGCATCCCATCACATGTCCCGGTGATGTCCTCCTGGGATGCCTATGCTCTCCTTGTCACCACCACCCGCTTCAAAGAGGGTGGCAATGAGTGAGCTAGAGCAGAGTTGCATAGCCTGCAGAGCAGCCTCTCCCAACCTGGTGCCCTCCAGATGTTTTGGACTTCAACTCCCATCAGCCCCAGACAGTGGGGCGAGTGATCAGGAATGTTGCGAGTTGTGGTCCAAAACATCTGGAGGGCCCCAGGTTGGGGGAAGGCTGCTGCAGAGTCTGCATTGTAGGCAGCCATTCTCTGTCCGGGTGCTCACTGTCAGTGGACATAAGAAAAGCCCTGATGCTGGATCAGACCAAGGGCCCATCTAGTCCAGCACTCTGCTCACACAGTGGCCAACCAGCTGCCCACGGGAAACCCATAAGCAGCACATGAGTGCAACAGCACCCAGCAACTGGTGTACATAGGCATACTGCCTCTGATACTGGAGGTAGCACATAGCCATCAGGACTAGTAGCCATCAGTAGCCTTATCCTCCATGAATTTGTCCAATTCCCTTTTAAAGCCATCCAGATTGGGGGCCATTACTAGGCTTTTCAGCTATGTGGGGCTTAGTGAAAGAGCTGTTGCCTCTCCCCTGTCACCTTTTAGTCACCAGTTTGCATTGGTTGCTGGACCACTGCTTCTTGTGTGCCCTCTTCCCTTTCCAGTTGCCCTGCCTTGTAGATCCTCATAGAACAGAACCACCACTGCCGCATGTGGGAGATTCTAGGTTTCCACTGCCTTCTGCTTCTCTTGGCTGGGTTGGAGGCTTCATTGCTCCCTCACATGAAGTAGTTTCTGGACTGAAGTACCGGTATACCTGATCCCAGGGAAGGGGCCAATTCTGTTGACATGCTGGAACATGGACAAGTAGTACTAGTTTTCTTCAGGTGATGGCATTGTCCACACTTGCTGACCCTCCCCAAACTCACATAGAGGAATTCTCACTATTTGTCCCCCACCAAGGGAGATCAGAAGTAGCGTGAAGGTGTACTATAAAGGTAGAGTTGGAAAGCAGCGGTCCATACTCCAAAGTTGACTCTGCTGCAGCAGGCTCTTTTTGTATCACTGGCATTCTTTGTGGTGCAGTTCTGTCTGTCTCAGTTGTATTCCACTCTTCATCCAAGGGGATGAGCTTGGTATAGATGTGGGGAGGTTATCCCAGGTTGTTATTACAACCCAAATGAGAGAAAGCAGAGAGAGAAAGTGACTTTCCAAAGGCCACCCAGTGAGCTTCACTGGGCAGTGATCTGAACTAGAGTTGGAAGGAGCCTACAAGGCCATCAAGTCCAACCCCCTGCTCAATGCAGGAAACTAGAGGAGGGGTCTCCCATCCAAGGAATAACCAGGCCTGACCCTGCTTAGCTTTCCACGCTCAGACAAGCTGAGCCAGCGTAAGCCACAGGCCTGTATCTTGGCGACCCCTAGAGAACTGATGTGCCACGCTATGAAATCTATAAGATGCAACCGCTGCGCTGTCCAGGCTGCTCTCCCTTTCCTGCCAGACTTGGATCAACTGCTGAGTGATTAATTCTACCGGGGAGGGGGAGTGTGGACAAGGGAAGAGAGGCCCGCCAACATCTCAGTCAGTCCCTGCCCTTTGCGCTGAGCCTTATCCTTTGCTTCGACAGCGCGGGAACATGCCCTGCCACCTCCTTCTGATGCTATTTATACTCTTTAATCAGCTGCCCTTGGCCTTCCGTCCATTGCTCTAGACAGAAACATTTGTCAGGAGGAGACTGCTCTCATTGATCTCTGCACTGCCAGGGCACTGGCTGACTTGAGACACGCTCATCCATAACCAGCGGTAACTCATTAGCTGCATCCTCGCCCCCAGAGAGGTACATGCTACTGCACAAGCCAAGCCAGCCAAGCTGATGCTGACATTGTTCAGAGCTCCACGTGACTGAACATGGGACAGACACACAGAGAGTGTGTGTCCAAATGGAATGGAAGCCAAATGAAGGCACATGAGACAGCACAACGCAACAAAAACAGTTAACTTTTCCTCCCAGACAGGCACTTACCCCATGCAAATGGCTTTCCCCCCTCATAGGAATGTGGGGGATGACATAGTAACTGGTTCATCCAGCTCAGAAGCAACCTGGTGCCCTCCAGATGTCTTGGACTACAAGTCCCAGAAATCCCTTGCCAGCATGGCCAATGGTCAGGAATTGTAGGAGTTCTAGCCCAAAACATCTGGAGTAGCAGCAGTTCTCCAAGTTTCAGATGGGAGTCTTTCCCAGCCTTACCTGGAGATGCTGGCAACTGAATCTGGGATCTTTTGCACAGAAAACATGCACGGTGCCACTGAGCTTCGGCCCTCCCTGCAGAGGCTCCTGGCTCTACACCACACATGGACACGCTCTTCCAAATTCATCGATATCAAAAGTCACACGCCCCTGACACCCCAAAGACAGATTTGGGTGCATGTCTGCTTTCGGGTGACATATTATCAAGATTCATGCAAACAGGAACTTTTGTCTTCATGTGTCCAGAGGAAAAGCAGCAGCTGAGGCGAGGTAAGTGAACATCTGAATCCATCCTCTGATCTACATACATCTGAATACCTCTTTCTTTCAACATTTAAGTTTGACCCCAAAGAGCAGATGGTTGACACTTTATAGCCTCACAATGGCAGGGATTCACAAATGAAGGAGAAGCTTAGATTAAGTGGAAGACACTCAGAAGGGAAACAAAGATTCTGAGAGTGGGTGGGAGTACATGGGGCTTTTACCATGTCACCATGTTTGCCCACGGCTACTTCTGCAACCTTGCCCCAAATGCAGCTGTTTTTCATAGGCCCAGTGTCTCACTGGTTGAACCTTTACACTGGAGTCCCCAACGTAGTGCTCGTGGGCACCAATGTGCCCACAGAAAGGTCTCTTTATGCTTGCAAGGCTCCCTGCCTGGCCCCTCCTGATTTGTATTTTACAGGCAGTCCCCAGGTTATGAACGAGTTCCGTTCCTAAGAATGTCTTTAAGTCGAATTTGTATGTAAGCCAGAACAGCACAGCGTTCTATACGTTAAAATAGGCATTTACGCAAATTGCGTAAATTACGCAAATTGCGTAGTATACTATGCTATGTACTCTATGTAAACAACGTAGCACCGGGGAACCCAGAAGTCTGTTCTTAGGTATGGGTTGTCTGTATGTTGGACGTTCTTAACTTGGGGACTGCCTGTATTTAAGATGGTTTTTTAAAAAAAAATAGTATTATTATTATTATTATTATTATTATTAGTAGTAGTAGTAGTAGTTAATAATAATAATAATAATTATTATTATTATCATTATCATTGTGGGAAGCTGGCATGCTGCAAAGCGAAGTGCTGCCCTCCAACGCCATCTTTATTTGGGTTCAAAAGAATGATTGTGTGTTTTAGAGCTTAAACCCCACCCCACCTTCTAATTTTAAAATTAAAAATAATTTTAAATAAATAGAAGTCCTTATGCTGAAAACAAAAATCCACCAAGATTCAGCGGGAAAGGCAGGGTGCCTTTCCTTTGGCATATTTGTGCAGAAACACAATTCCCTCCCCCCCATACAGCAGCCAATCCCAAACATCTAACTTGGTCCCAAAGATCAATATTCTGAATGTAGAAAAGCCTGGTAAACCCCAATTTAAACCCTTCAGGCAGATGAAACTGTTCAATAAATTTCTCAGAATGGAAGAACCATGCTATGCGTCTCAGGCAGTGGAAGGCAGGAATCGATGGAACGCAGCACACCTGCATGTCAAAGCAAAATTCGAAGAAATATCACAGCACTGGGCTCCAGGACAGCTACTGACTAAACATAATACTATTCCGGTATCTACAGCATTCAGGATTTTTGGATGTGCAATCCCCATGGCCCCCAAAAATCTGATCCTGGGGGTTGGGGGACCCTTGGGAATGATGTGGGATGGGATATGGTGCAGGGGGCTGCAGACAGAAGAGGGAGTTGGCAGAAATCACCCCACCCACACACACCCTTGCATAAATAGAAAAGCAACTAAGGGCACAATCCTATGCGAAGTTAGACAAAAAAAGGCCTACAACCCTCAGTATTCCCCTGCAGCCATGTTGGCTGGGGAATGCTGAGAGTTGTATGGCCTTTTTCTGTCTAAACATGCATAGGATTGCACCCTTATAGTGCAGTCCTATACATGTCTACTCAGAAGTAAGTTCCATTGAATTTAATGGGATGTACTCTCTGGAAAGTGTGTATAGGTCTGCAGCCTTAGGATCCAAGCCACTGCCATGAACGAATTTGATTATTTACTCAAATGCAAAGCCTCTTTCCAATATTTACACTGCGTGATAGTCACTGTCCAGCAAGCAATACACCTGTGTTATTTCTTCTAATCACCATTTCACAAGAGTTGTGCAAGCACTGGACATTTGAGTTCTTCCAAGATTCTGGTTTGCTGCAGTCCTTACCCATCCTCTTTACTCTGTTTTTCTTTTGCCTCCAATTCTTGAATGCCACTCGTTACTCAGATACATGAAATCACATTTGTAATGCATTTTGCCACAGGCCTTGCTGTTGCGTTCCTCAAATGCATTCCCTTGTGGCATGTTCGCTCACAGTCTCAGTTAGGGAAAAATGTACCTTTTATAAGCAAGAGCAGCAGACCCAGGAACACAATATAAGATGCTTCCAATCCTGCCTGGTTAAAGGGAGTAACTGCAGGGATGGGGTGAGGGGGCAGGGGAAGAAGGGGTGTAGCTTTTGCAAATCCAGTTCAAATAAACAGGAGCTCTGTGAGCATTGATTTGCAAGCTCTAGAGCTATTCTCACTTATTCCATTTGGACTGGAGCAGACAAATCACATCCAATGTGGAAAAATGGAAACATCTGTCGTTGGCTGAACTGGGCTTGCAAAGGATCCTGCAACAGGTAATGTTAACACTGCAGGAATGATCCAGGGAATGGACTCAATGGCCTGGTTCACACATAACACTAACCCACGGTATGGGTTGTTGAATCCTGGGTCATTGTGGTGTGTGACCGCCGCTGTGCTAACAAGCCATGGTTTGTTAAACACAAACAACCCAGAAGGAGAACTCATGGTTTGTTGTTAGGTTGTGAACTCTGGGTTGTTAACCATGGATTGTCGTTATGTGCAAACCTGGAACTGTGGGCTGTTCATGGATTGTTTCACCGGGCTACAGAGGTGGGAAAAGACTGGTAAAAGACCCCAGCCTCTCCACATGCCAGTACTACAGCACCACAAAGGCATTTGGGATACAGGGAGGGAGCAGAAGGAGGAGGAGAGAAACAAACAACCCAAGGAATTAGAAAACAAACCACAGTTTGTTTGTCTTTGCACATAACACTAAACCATGCTTTATGTTAGTTTAGGTTGTTGAATCGTGGGTTGTCATTATGTGCGAACCTGAAACTATGGGTTAACTATGGGGCTGTTCACACATAACGACAACTCATCAGTTTAAAAACCAATGGGTTGTTGGGGACACGTGGGCATGCTTGCCTGCAGTGTGCCCACCTCTTCTGCTTTGCAGCACAATCCACGATCGGCTCCTTCACAGGTTGTGTAGCATGACGTGTAAACCCGGACTTCTGGCTTGTTTAGGGGCTAAATAACCCAGAGGTTAAACCAACAACAAACCATGGGTTAACTGCTGGGTTGTTTGGCCCCTAAACAACCCTGTGGTCTGGATTCACACATCACGCTGCCAAACCTATGAAGGAGCCCTTCGTGGGTTGTGCTGTAAAGCAGAAGAGGTTGGTGCATTGCAGCGAGCGTGCCTGTGCATCCCCAACAACCAATTTAACAACCTTAAATTGGATTTTAAACCAATGGGTTGTTGTTACGTGCAAACCAGGTCTCTCACAACACTCTCACCACTATGCCACACTGATCAACCTCTGATCAGTGCTATGTGACATCCGAACCCAGACACTTGCTTAATCATGGGTTAAACAACCCACACTTGACCTAACTACCAAGAAGAGAACCCACAGTTTGTTGTTAGGTTGTGAACTCTGGATTGTTCGTGGTTAACCATAGTGACTGACTGTATTAGCTAAACTGTCAGTCACTATAGTTAAACTGAAAAAATTGTAGCCTTGTGTCCTGATATTTGTGTTTTTGTATTTTAACTTGAACAGGTCTAAAGACCATAATAAAGAGATGGTGATGATGATGATGATGATGATGATGATGATGATAATAATAATAATAATTCTTAAGTGATTCAGAGAAGGGATGTCTTATTGACTGGTGTATATAATATGTATTGCATTACTTGTATTGTATGGTGGAAAAAAGGGTTTCAGGATGATTGTACTAGCAGAACGATAATTTAATTAAAAAAATAAAAATTATCCCACGATTTGCCGCCTTTACATGTGAACCGTAAGGCAACAAACCATGGGTTAAATAAACCATAGGTTAGCATTATGTGTGAACCAGGATAATGGGAATTAAGATTTTGAGATAATATCTGAGTGGAACTGAACTCTTTCTTCCTAGGGCTCAGTTTGAGTAAAAACATGGTGATGGTGCATTGCTGTGATTAAAGGCTAGAGGATTCTCAGTCCCTGTACTCTTGTCACTAACTATTTCTTGATGGCCTGGAATGACCAGCCCCACCCTCAACTCCTGCAAGCCAACTTGCTGTGGGCCAGCAACTAGCTCACTCCTACTGCAGAGGGAGTAAGCCAAAGGAGAGTGGGGAGAGGCAGCCTTTGGCACAGGCAATCTCCTTCCAGTCTGTTAGGCTGATCCCTCTTCAAGCAGGAAACTGTCACTTTGGAAAGGACACACTGTGACATACTTGGGAAGGGTTTGTACTGGCAGCAGAAATGCACATTCTGCTTCAGAGAAGTGGGGGGATGGATGGACCCTAAAACAAAACAAAAAAACCAGCCCTAAACCCTGCAAGGAGTAAAAGACAAGCCGAGTTGATGAGCAGGCCTGGAGCATCAGCACACAAAATCCTTGAGCAGCTGCTGGGCCCACCCACCACTGACACCTAGTCTGTGCCCCCCACTTTAGAAACGCACTGAGCGGATGGGAAGTGCCGTTTTAATTCTCCATAATGCCCCGGAGTGACGCTACATCAAAAGCAGTGTGACAAATTAAAGCGGTGGCTCCCAGCTGCCCTGTGCGCATGTAGAGCACCGCTTCTGCCTGCCACCAGGGCCCATCAAGGCAGGAGGACCCCCGCCAGAGAGCAGCTTGCTGGGGGACCTCCTGAAACCTGGAGGCGGCCCTACTGATGAACGCATTCAAGCCAAGCCTTTAAGCAACAAACTCTGCTCAAAAATGCTAGAGACTGAGACATCTGGGGCGGGGAGGACGGTGACGGTGACAAGCTGATCAGAACCAATCTTAAGTAGGCAATATTTGATCCAAGTACCTGGAGGAAGTTGAGCTCGCAGTAAGTCCCCCAACAAACAGAGAGAGCTCTCCTAACCCTCAGCAATTGCACTGAGGTGAGCCTCCTTGCCAGGGGCCATCCGCTGCCAAAACTGCTCCAACAGCCAGAGGCCCACTCCTCTGGGAGCCAAGGTCATGGGCATACGCCAGAAAACCAACCTACATAAAGACCCATTAGTCTATGTTTCTACTGGCAAATACTGCGTGAGCAAGTGATTATAGCACATGGAGAAAAAGGGCCTGGGGAAGCCATGTGCCCTGAGGCAAGCACTGTCTTATGGGGAAAGGGGAAACTAAGGAGGAAACAAATGCTAAAGAGGCATTTGCACTGGCATGATAACACTACTGGCGAAGGCATGTTTAAGGCATCAGGGCTGGACACAAACACAGCACAAGCAAGGCTAGAGTCCACCAAGGAAGTATCAACAAAAATCAGCCCGGTATCCCTGGGCTGCTGCCAGCGCCCTATTTCAGCCCATTGCTGACGGCTGCCCTGGGGTCCCCTCAGCACTAGGGAGCCATTATTTCAATTTCCCCCCCAATGCTGCTTCACTCCAGGGTATTGTGGGAAATTAAAATGGTGGCTGCAAGCTGCCTACCACTGACAGGAAAGACTGAGGGAGCCCACTGATGTAGGAAGGGGCCCACCACAGGGGTCTTTGCCAGGGTCCCCCTCAGACGTGGAAGAAAGAAGTACAACTTACAGATTTTGTGTCTGCCTTTGATGGGAAACTTAACAATCATCTCCTGAGCATTAGAACAGATAAAGACGAATGGAGAAGCCGACTCCTGGCTCAGCTGTGGATACTAGGAGAGAAAAAGGGGGGGGGATCAACAAACAACAAATAGGTTAGCAACACCACTATGCAGGGGGGGGGGGGAGAGAGAGAGAAAGAGAAACAGTATATCTAAAAATTACACCGATCAGCAGAAATATGTTTCAAGCAGCACAGAGCAATATAGAATTTAACTGCAGGGAGCAGGCTCACCTGTCTCAAGAGCTCTTGAGGTTTATTCAGAGGATGGCCCAGGTTTAAATGGAGCTGCATGACATCAGGGATGGGGACTCAGACTCCAGGACTCGACTCGTGAGTCGGACTGAGTCCCCCCTCTGACTCGAGTCCCAATATTTTTTAATGGGACTCGAGACTCGAGACCAAGGACTCTTCAACATCCCTGGGCTGTGCCAGAAGGAGTGGAGAGAAGTGAAGGTTTTTTCTCGCCGGTGAAGATTTTATTTTTTAAAATCATTTTCCTAAAATGCAACCTTTCAGACATTTTGGGTTTGGCTGCCTCTGCCTGCCTGTTCGGGTTTCCCTGCCTCCTCTGCCTGCCTGGTTATTTTGGGTTTGTCTGCCTGGTCTGTTCTTGTCAAAATCAGTTGCAGAGTTTTGAAATAAAAAGGCACACTTGTGATCAGTACCTGATCAGAATTTATTTAAGCCACACATCTGAAGTAGCCTTATTTTGTTGGGAAACCCCATTGATTTTAATAGGGACTCGTGGAGTCAGCTTTGGGAGTGACTTGGGACTCGGGAGTCACCATTTTGGACCAAGGACTCGGACTCAAAACTCGGGTCCAAAGACTCAGTGACTCGACTCGTGACTCGAGACCAAGGACTCTTCAACATCCCTGCATGACATACAGACAAATCCAAGCAGCTAGTTCTTAAGACGCACAAACGTGGCGTCATATGCCCGCAAACAGTTCAGAAAAGATGGTACACACCAGGGATATTGTGGGGGCCTGGTAGTGGGGAGATTCCACACTGCTTCCTTAAATTTTCAGCTTCCATTAAAAACAAAAAGAAAGCAGAAGTAATAGTAGTCTCTAGCTCTTTTATTGCTAAGATATAGGAAAAAGTCTGCAGGCAGCATTCTAGCCAATTGATGAACAAGTAGTAAATTTTCTCCTGCCTGTCAGTGTTCTGGCCACTGAGTGCAAAGGTACTGGAATGATCGATGAGGACCTGGCACTTATTTTTAAGTCGCAGATAATTAAATTAATGTTATGAAAATTAATGCAATTAAATAACTTCAAGCACATTCAGCTGCCTGGCTATTCTGCATTCTTTTTCTCCCAGGCTCACACCCATATAACCCCCATCACCACAAAACCTCTGTGACACAAAGCTATGACCCAGCAAAGCAGTGGTGCATTCAGGGCAAGTCTCTGGGGCAGGAGTCCAGAGCCCCCTCTCCTGTAGAATGAGCAGGAGGTCCCACACAAATGCAGCAGGGCTGGCTGACCACATTTTAAAGCAACACATATTACCATCTAAAAAGATGGGGTCTCCATAAGACCGGGATCTAAAGATCACCTCATTGCATCACTGCAGCAAAACCAGGGAAATGGAGATAACCAATTACAGCTTCTCTGTGCTTATTTGTATGCTTTTGAGCATTGCATAGAAATGTCCAGACGGTGCCTCTTCCATTTCGTGGTCTTTGGGCCCCACTGTTTACAATTTTCTCTACACCTGTAGATGTATATATATCTGCCAATACATCACACGTTTGATGATGTGGGCTCTAGTCCTACAAAAGCTTATGCCACAATAAATCTGATTATATTTAAAGATGCCATAAAGACTCTTTGCTGGTTTTGTATACATTATGAAAATTATGTGAATGCATACATTTCAGATGTAGGCACAGCAAGCTAGGCAGGGCACTGAAGTCCTATGCCCGGACAATTGAAAATCCTGTGGGGAAGGGACCAGAGGGATCCCCAACTCTTTTGGGTCAGTTGGCACATTTGAAATTTTGAGAGTGTCTTGGGTGTTCTCACAAAATGGCTGCCACGGAGGGGGCTTGCCCAATCATAAAGTGGCTGCCATGGTGGGCATAGCTGGTGACAAAACACTAATTTCCCCAGAAGAGAAAATGGTGAGACTAAAAAAGAAGGGGGGGGAGAGTAAATTGCCCAAGAACCTAAGTACAAGGCAGAGGTGGGGCACTAAGCTCCAACAAAACAACTCTTTTGAACCCAAATAAAGATGGCTCTGGGGGGCACCCCTTTTTCTTCAGCATGCCTGGTGGGTGCCAAGAGAAGTGCCCACAGGCACCAGGTTGGGGACCCCATATCTAAGGCAACTTTACAGGTTCATATTCCCAGCTTTCTCCCTCCATGCCCTAGCCCCACCTCTCTCTCTCTCTCTCTCTCTCTCACACACACACACACACACACACCTCTGAGACTGAGTCAGGTACTGATCACACACTTTCAAATGCAATGGTGAAACTGCAAAATACACACAACCCTGCTTTCAGCTAGAGATCTGACCTTGGTTTACCACATGTTAAAAAAAACAGAAACTGAGAAGCCATATTCTACACGCAAACATAGTGCCACTCAATTTATACAAATTAATGCAAGTGTTAAGTACTCGGCTCTAATGCCAAAGTGCAAGGGAAGGGCGAATGGGGCTCATGGCAGGCAACTGTGATTACAGCCGTGGAGAAAGGCAAAGAGCTCTTCGCCCTAGCCACTTGAAGCCTCTCTCCTGATCACCACATTCACGTTTGTGTCGCTTACCGTGGCAACTATCTGGGCTAGAAATGTGTGCTTTGTCAATGCTGGCATTCCAGCTGTGCGGCGCGCAGCTGTAAGTGTGCATTAAACCCGTGCCTTTGCTAACAGCGGCCATCTGCTACTAGGCAACGACTTTTGCAGACTGCATCGGACGGAGTGGGCTCCAAGACGGCACGCACTTCTGCCACCATACATCTTGTCAGTCTTTAAAGGTGCCATGAGACACCTTGGCTAGTTTTGCTGGAACACGGGAAACACAGAGACTTTCCTAGACATGCCTGATCACCCACACACTAGGGAAGTAACTAAGAAACCCGGCCATGCGGCTTGCCTACTCTCTACCACTTCATAGGAGGACTTGGCTGCTGTAGCAGGAGATTCCCCCCGTGGCGTGGGAGCGGTTCCAGCTACAGGAGAGCCATCTGACTCTACCTTGCCTGGCATGCCTGTCCTTCCAATTAATGGCATGTATGGTTTTGCAGGCTGCTACCAGCTGAATTAGCATATTTCAACACTTGAGAAATTCGGCTGTGCACTGGGATTAGTTGAAAGAGGTGGTAGGGAGAAGGGGAGGACAACCAGCTCTCGTACACATCCAACACCTCACAAGAGGCCTGTGTATTTCCTTTCCCTCCTGCAAGAGCACCTAAAACTTCACTGATTTGTGTGGCAAGTATTCCACTGCAATCCAATCCACAATTCCATTTTCTTCCCTTCCCCTTTCTCACACAATCTGTAATTTAATCATGCAATTCACTACCATGAGGCGGGCGTGGCAATAGCCTTTAGCTCAGGGGTGTTGAGTCTTTTAGCCCGAGGGCCAAATTCCACTTTGGAGAAGCTCTTGGGGGCCACCTTCCAGTGGTGAGAGGACCAGAAGGCAAAAGGGGTGGGGCCAAAAATACAAAAAAAACCCAGTATATTGAAGTTTAAAGCTCTTACTGCCAGTAACTAAGCCTTACGGGAAGCGTTTCAACCTCAAATAGGGAACCCACCCAACCATCGGTAGTAGAGTAGAATGGGGTGAGGCCAGGGGAAAGGGGCGTGGGCATGAGGAACCCCAGAAGGCCAAATTGGGACCCTAGGAGGGCCAAATTTGGCCCCCAGGCTTGAGGCTCTGCACCCTGCTTTAGCTTAAAACAGTCTTCCCCAATCTGGTGCCCTCCATTCGTTTTGGACATCAATTCCCATCAGCCTCACCCAGCCAGCATGGCCAATGGTTGGGAATGCTGGGAGATGTAGTCTAAAACATCTGGAGGGCACCAGGTTGGGGAAGTCTGGCTTAGAAAGATCCATTCATGGAGAATAGCTCTACAAATGGTCCATTCAACGGAGCCTCAAAATATCCATTCAACGGAGCCTCTGTATCCCGGTGTAGCATACCTGTGACTACCACAGGCTAGAGGATCAAACAAAAAGAGATAGCCGATTGCTTCATGCCATTCTTGCAAGATTGCATAGGCAGGCAGAGGTCCTTCTGCTCTGTCATCTCCTACACCACATGATTTCAGGAAGTTTGGAAGTTCAAACTTCAGAAGTGACAATTCTGTATCATCCATACTGATTTGCAAAGCTGGCCATGCCTTCACCTCTATGAGCTGCCCAAGAGGAACCCCAGGCCCAAGATGACACCACAGCCAACCAGATCAACACGGGAACTAGATGCTGAGATATGCGAGACGGCTGCTTCATTTCGCAACATTCCAAGATAGCTCCTGGAGAGTTGCTGAGCATCTCCCTCTTTCTGGAGACTGCATGGATCAGACAGGGAAAGCCACACACCAAGAAGGCCCACTCAACAGGGATAGCAAAATAAACACCTGCAGCTTGCAAGATCTCATTAGTGCAACTGCAGGAGGGCATTCTGAGCTGCACCTTTGCCATGCTGTGCACGACTCTGAGCTGATGAGCTAAGCAAAGCAGACAAAATAAAGGCAAGGGGCATCTATCTCGTGGGATATTCTGTTCTGTTGTTATTATTTTTAAGAAATCCGGCCTTGTTCAGATTTATCCCACAGCCAGCCTTCTCTTTGTCCACAAGTTGGCAAAATGAGTCACACAAGCTTCTGCTTTAACAGCACATCAGGAAAGGAGATTGTGGCAAAAGAACATCTTCCCCCAATAAGAAACGGGAACGGTGCCAGGAGAGAGCAGCAGGGGACATCTTGGGTCAGGCTTCCCGAACCCAGCACCTTCCATCATGGGATCGTAACTCCCATCATCCCCAGTCAGCAGGACCACAGGGCCGGTGGACTGGGGATGATGGGACTTGTAATCCAACACGTCTGGAGTGCGCTGCATTGGGGAAGACCGCCTCGAGTGCTCTTGATCCATTCTGCAGTCCCTTTCTTTCAAACGTAGTCGGGGGGGAAAAGACAGAGCCACACTTCTCTCACGCCTGATAAAGTCGCACAGCTGTCAGGCTAATATTACAGGTAATTAATGACTTAGTCGGCATTTTCTTCTCTGTTCTTGCAGGAAATTGCTTGCCATTCCAGCTAGAAGACAACTCTTTAGCTATTTAGGAAAAATAAAACAGAACACATCAGGATTTTTGGGAAGTAGATTGAGTGCCAAAGCCAGAGGCAACTAGGTCACTGCTTCCAGCCAGCCACATGTCCCTTGGGAAGAAGCAGAGTCGAGCCTTCTGGAGAACCTTGGCTCAGACCCACTGGTTTTCCCCACAGAGTAATTAGCATTTGCAATAGGAGCATTTCACAGGGTACAGTTCCTTCCATTTCAGTGCTAGATGGTTGTGACACTTCCATTACGTTCTGAGATATGTGCAGAGTGTGGAAAACCTTCGCTTGATCTCATCATCCCTTCCAGTTTAGGAGAATGCTCTGCACTCTGAATGGTGGATACAGCGGACTTGGACCATGAAAACAGCAGAGAACACGTATCTGCGAATGCCAGTTTGACAATGAAGCAAAATGAAACCCCAGCTGCACCTAATGCAGCCAGCCAGCGCATGCTCACCCATTCAGCAGAGGCTTAGGTACAACCAGAACTTCTTCCCCACTGCTGTAGTCAATTTTCCTATGACCCGCAAATACGGGAACTGGGAGGCGGGAAATCCCCGCTTCAAATTTCAGCCACAAAGGACCCACCACTGCCATGCTACAGTCTCTCAGTTTCAACTGCCCACCTGCAAAAATACTGACCTACTTTGCATGGTTGTGAATGTGACTGGGCACGTGACACCCCCTGAAAGCACAATATAGATAAACAAATAATAACAGTAAGAGTATTACTGTGCGAGTTCTCCAGAGGACCAGGAAAGGTCACACGTGCCAACTGGATGAAACATGTAATTGTAGATACTGTGCTCGTTACTTGATGGGATATTTTGTGCAATGCAAGCCTCCCCTGTGAAGAAGCAGCTGACAAGAAAGCCCTCAGCCCTGCCAACAAGTCAGTGCATTGTCTAGTTGTAATCCTTACAACAACAACAACCGTGTTAGGTAGATCAATTTAATTATTCCCCATATTGTGGTGGGGGGGGGGAACTGAGGCTGAGACAGGGAGGCTTGTCTAAGGCCACAGTGAATCCCTGGTCAGGACAAGATTTGAATGAGGGACTTCCTGATTCACAGCTCAGATTCTTAGCCACTATGCTACATCAGCTCATATATATATATATATATATATATATATATAATATATATATATATAAGGAGAACGTGCACTCTGGGCTGGGTTCCTGGCAGAGCCAACAACCCAAAGTCACAGCCCAGCCTTGACACAGAGAGACCAAACACCGGCAACGTAGCTAGCACTGACCAACTGAGTGCAATACTTTAGGTTAGGTGAAACCAGTGTGGTGCAGGGTAAGAGGAGGAGGACTGGGGAGTCCCCGGTTGAACTCCCTGCTCAGCCATGAAGCTCAGTGGCTGGCCTTGGGCCAGTCACTCTCTGCCAGCCTAACCTACCTCACAGGGTTGCTGTGAATATAAAAAGGGAGAGGGGGGAAACCTGGTATGTTGTCAAGAGGGATATATCATCATCATCAATAATGAGGAGGAAGAGGAGAGGACAAGAGAAGTTGCTTCAGTGCATTTAGGTCAGGGATAGGGATATTAAAAAAAAAAGTTAAAAAGACGGTTAAGATCTTGTGGGGCTTTAAAATCCAAACTGATAAGAAGCTCGAGCACAATACCCCAGACATCACCGTGGTTGAGAAAAACGTAGTTAAGCTGACTTGATGTGGCGATCCCAGGTGATAGCCGGGTAGAAGAAAAAGAGATTGAAAAGATCACGAAATATCAGGATTTGAAAATTGACGTACAGCGTCGCTGGGAGAAAAGAACAACAGTGATAGGAGCGTTAGGGGCAATCCCAAAAGGGTTGAAAAAACACTTGAGTGCAATTGGTATTGATAAGATCACGACAGAGCAGTTACAAAGAGTAGCACTACTAGATACTAGCTGCATAATCAGACGATACCTCACTGACTCTTAGGCACTGGGTTGTACCCGAGCAGTGGGGTTCCAAAAATCTGGTCCAAACATCTGGTGGATCGTGGATATCTGGATAACAACAATAATAATAATGAGGAGGAGGAGGAGGATAGGACAAGAGAAGTTGCTTCAATGCATTTAGGTCAGGGATAGGGATATTTTTTAAAAAAGTTACACAGTCTGCATGTGAAAGCCTGCTTGGCCTAGCGAAAACAGGTGAGAAAGGAACTGTGAAAAACCACCGCTGCTAATAGTTATAGATTTGGTAATCAAAATGGCTTTGCAAAGAAGAAAAAAAGAAGCACCAACTGCCTCAAATGCTGAGGTTACAAACCACAGTCTTGCTGTGCTGCTGAACGCAGGCAACATCTTCCCTGGAGGCTGTTGAGAGCTTATATCTGCTGCTCACAGATAACAGAAACATGCTGGCAAGTGGTTTGGCTGCTTTGAAGGGGACACGCAAACATCTTAGCCAGGCTACTTCATTTCCCTTTCATCTCGCACTTATGTAAGCTCCCTCTCACTCTTCAAGCTGCCCACTCTGCACACCAAACCAGTCGCAAGCAGGACCAAGTCAGACACGGGAGCAAAGGAGGCAGGCCTTGGGGGTTCCTCCAAGCACAGTGCAGGCGAGTCCTCCCATGTGCCCCCCTCTCTCAGCAGAAGGTTCGACAAACGATTCCTGGCCACCATCGACTGAAGTATTCCCAAGCCATCGGCTGGAACTGCTGAAGTTTTTTAATTTATTTACATCCTGCCTTTGAAATTAAAACATTTCCAAGGCAGCTTACAACAGAAGCAAGGAAAACAACAATAAAAGCAGACAAAAAGGAGCATCATAAAGTCCATCAACATTAAGAACAAATAAAGAAAAAGCTTTAAAACAGAAATTGAGAGCTAGTGTAGAGACAATAGGACTTAGTCAGCAAAGGCCTTTGGGGACAAAAACGTTTTCAAAACTCACCCAAAGACGGTGAGAGAGGGGACTTGACAGATATCCCTGGGGAGGGACTTCTGCAACTGTGGCACCACTGCTGAAAAGGCCCTGATCCTGGTACTGCAAATCTGACAGGCTCAGGCAGGTTCAGAAAACCTGGTCCTAGCCTGTCTGGAGCAGCCTTCTCCAAACTAGAGCCCTCTAGATGTGTTGGACTACAAGCCCCATCCTCCCCAGCCAGCCCAACACATCTAGAAGGCCCCTGATTGGGGAAGGAAGGTTACTACCAGTATATTAATGCCTTTTCTTCTACATTTTTTTAAACTTGTGATTTATTTATTTATTTTTAAATAAAGGCTGCAAAAAAGGACAAATGTAATAATATAACAAGATCACAAAAGAAATTTTAATAATCACTAATTATAATTCTTATTCTATTACTGATATGTTTGCAGAACAGCTAAAGTAAAACAGCATAAGCAGAAGCTTGCTATCTAATGAAAGAATGAGAATACAAGTTTTACCTCTTTTGTCATATCAGGGGCTCAAACTAGCATGCTTATTTCAATGAGCTGATCTTTCACCTTAAAATGCTGGACAAGATAAGATGCTGCAGCACAGGATTTTATGTTACCAGATGCCATTCCCCACTGCGTGGTTTTTCTCTTCTATCAATAAAGGGAGTCTAGACTTGCCTGATATGCTACTCGGCTATTGGGCGGTATAGAAATAAAATTAATAATAATAACAACTACTACTCCTACTACTCCTACTACTATTATTATTATTACTCCTCAAGGGCCACCGAACAGTACTTGAACTGTCAACATTAAAAAATCAAAATGAAACAGTAGGGTTATGCTTTTTATTTGGATGAACCAAAAGGTCACGAAGGACCAAGCAAGCTTTTGATTTCCTCAAAACTGTTCAATAAGGTTGGATGCTAAACAAAAAAAGGGGGGGGAGGGGAGAGAAAGAGAAAGGATGTTGCTGATAAGATGAAATAGTCCTAGTCTGCAGTTTGTGATAGGAAGTGTTATTCAGACTTAGGTTGCAGTCCTATGCACACTTACCTGGGGGGGGGAGTCCACTGAACCCAGTGGGACTTCCTTCTGAATAAACATGCCTAAGAGCTCACTGTTAATTCAGCCACGCTTGATGCAACTAGGGATTTTTGCATCTAGCCCAGCAAGATGAAAAAGATACTTTCCACCCCACATCATCCCACTCCCTGCTGTTTGCTTGTTTGTTTTGCAAAGACATCTAGCCTGTTGAACCTGAAAGCTTGCTCCCTTCTCTGTGATGTTCTAGTCCTGGGGTAGGCAACCTGGTGCCCTCCAGGTATTTTGGACTACAACTCCTATCAGCCCCATCCAGCATAACCTATGGTCAGTGATTCTGGGAATTGTAATCCAAAACATCTGAAGGGCACCAGGTTGTCTATCCCTGTTCTAATTGATAGTTATAACGGTATTACCTGTTGTTACTTTTGGAATATTCCCCCTAACAGAAGGGATGCCTGGATTTTGTTTAATCCGTTCCATCTGCGTTTCATGGATTGTCAGGAGTCTTGCGCTCCATCATCCCCTCATTGACGGAATCGGATTTTTAAAACCAGAATTTTGTTCTACTTGCGCTAATGTGCATTTGTACACTTGCACACTTGTGTTAATGCACATTAGTGTAAATCAGTTAATGCGCATAAGCATAAATCTGCCCAAAAGTGAAAAACCAGTCCACAAGTCCGCAGCATCCGCATGGCTTGCAAAATCCGCAGGTTGGATTCATAGAAATCTGAACTCATTGTAATCCGTTGCTGATTTCTCTGACATCTCTACCTAACAGGGCTACCTATAGTTTTAAAACAAAATAAAATGCTATGGTTCTACACACTATACAAAGTACACATAATTAAGCTGGGTTTCCTCTTGGAGAACTGCTACAGATCCTCTGTATAAACTCATGAGAGAGAAAGAAGTACAATTTCTGGACACTTCTCCTGGAAAATGCATTAGCAATGGACAAATTGCCAGGTCTCTTATAAAGTTTATTACACCAGGTGCTGAACATAATTAGCCACACCCACATGCATTCTTTACAGCAGCCTTCCTCAACCCAGTGCCCATTGGCCATGCTGGCTAGGGATGATGGAAGCTGCACTCCAACGCACCTGGGAGGGCACTAGGTCGGAGAAAGCTGACAGGGAAAAATACTGTATTTTTCGCTCCATAACCCACACTTCCCCCCCCCCCAAAAAATAGGGGGAAATGTCTGTGCGTGTTATGGAGTGAATATTGTAAAAAATAAGTTGTGTTTTTTTTTTACGTAGTACCTCCTTCTGCGCGCCTCCAACCGGTCCGGGGAAGAGCAGAGGGCTCCTGGGCAGAGCGGGGCAAGCCCCCGCCTCTCAGCTGATTCGGCTGCGGCGGCCCCCCCGCCCCGCCCGGCAGCAGGGACCTCCGGAGCCCACCGGCTGGCGGAAGAGAGGAGGGCTCCTACACGGAGCGGGCCGCCGCCCGCCATGCTGCCACTGCCGCACTGGCAGCAAAGGGAGCAGAGCTGGCCCTGCACCCGCCTGCCCGCGTCCCTGCTGCCAGAGCTGCCCGGCTGTGCGGAGCGGGACAAGGCCACCCGCGCCCACCACAAACCCCCGCCGGCAGCGCGGTGATGGCGGCGCAGCGATGACAGCAGCGGCGCGGCGATGGCGGCGCGGCAAGGGCGGCAATGACGGCAGCGGCGCAGCGATGATGACGGTGCGGCGATGGTGGCGCAGCGGCGTTGGGTCCCCCGCCCACCGGCGGGGGTTTGTGGGGGTTTGTGGTGGGCGCGGGTGGCCCCGTCCCGCTCCGCACAGCCGGGCGGGTGCAGGGCCAGAGCGGTGACAGCCTCCCCCCCCCCCCCGGCAGCAGGGACGGGGGCGGGCAGGTGCAGGGCCAGAGCAGCGCGCGGCTGGGCAGGCGGTGGCAGCAGAGCAGCTCATGGGCCCCAATCCCGGCAGCGGGGGCGGCCCGATTTTGCTCTTCTGAGCGGCGCGGAGCGTTCTCTGCGCCGCTGGAGCTGCCGCCGGAGCCGATGCTGCTGCCGCCGCTGGAGCCAATACCGCCTCCAGAGCCGATGAAGCCACCGCCGCCGTGTCACATCCGGCCCGATCCCGTTGGCGGGGGCAGCCCGATTTCCCTCTTCTGAGCGGCGCGGAGTGTTCTCCGCGCCGATGGAGCCAATGCTGCCGCCGCCAGAGCCACCACCGTGTCACATCGGCTGCTCCGGTGCGCTAGACCCCTGCAGACCAATCCTTTCTCATGTGCAAATTATTGGAAAACTAATAACAAGAGAACAAAATAATTTGAGTTTTATTCTTTATAACCTGTTTTGGATTGTTTTTAAGAAATGCAGGGTTAAAAAAGCAATAAATAAATAAATGTATGGAGATATTTTTTTGTTCTCTTGTTATTAGTTTTCCAATAATTTGCACATGATTATTTTTTTTCCTGTTTTCTTCTTCTAATATCTAAGTGCGTGTTATGACCAGGTGCGTGTTATGGAGCGAAAAATACGGTACATACAAATGTGGTTGGAATGTGTAAGCGAAAGAACAACGACTCCTTCCTGATACATACATTGGCTGCTGAAATGAAATTAAGGATGCAATCCACTCTGTGTTCAGGGAGTGATGATGTAATTTTTAAAGGTAGCAAGTGTATAATATGATCTTTCTCAGGCAATCTGCATTGCTTTAGCCAACAGATGTAGAGCAGCAGGGAAGCCTGCATGTGTCCTGAAACTGATCCCAGGGATTGAGCCAGAGATGTAGAGGCATAAATAGAGACGCGCATCATTACAGGCTTCCCAAGCATGAGACCACACTTTGCTTGAGAAGCAGGGCACAGACGGCTGGCTCGATCCGACATCTAGTAATTTCTCCAGTGCAAACTGCCTGCTGATCATCAAGATGTTGGCCTGCTCCAATCTGACACTTTGTTCCAGTGATGTGTATTAATACGTTCGCCTCCCTGTTTAAAAAGCTGGCTTCTGGCTTCTCAGCACAAAATGGCTCACGTTCCATTCACCTCTTCACCGCTAGAAGATTAATTTGTTCCTAATGTCCTAGCAGTCTTTGGGGGAAGGAGCAATTCAATCAACATGGGGAAGATGCTGTTTGTGGAGCCCTGGACTTTTGGACCTCGGAGGATTATCCCCTATTTCACCACACAGACTGAAGCCATCAAGGGGCTTATTAATAACCGTCTGCATTTCCCAGAGCAGCATGTATTTGGCAAATGATCTGGAGAACAGGTTTTGCAAATTGAGAATAAATGATGACATGTGACAAACAGACATCACTTATTTTGCTTTTAGAGGGAGGTTTCGAAAGAATTTACTTTTGGGGAAGGGGTTACTGTAGGAAAGGGAGACAGTGTGTAGGATTAGAGTTCTCATAAGAACAGAAGGAGTGATGCTGGATGAGACAAAGGGTCCATCTAATCCAGTATTCTGTTCCCACAGTGGCCAACCAGCTGCCCATGGGATCCCACAAACAGGACATGAATGCAACAGCACCCTCCCGCCTATGTGTCCCAGCAACTGGTGTACATAGGCAGACTGCATCTGATACTGGAAGTAGCATATAGCCATCAGGACTAGTAGCCACTGATAACCTTCTCCCCCTTTAAAGCCGTCCAGTGTGGTGGCCATCACGACATCTGGTGGAAGTGAATTCCACAGTTTAAATATGCACTGTGTGAAAAAGTCCTTCCTTTTATCTGTCCTGAACCTCCCACCAATCAGCTTCATGGGATGACCTCACTGGGTTCTAGCATTATGAGAGAGGGAGAAAAATGTCTCCCTATCCGCTTTCTCCGCACCATGCATAATTCTACACACCTCTATCATGTCTCCCCTTACTAGTCTTTTTCCTAAGCTAAACAATCTCAGCTGCTGTAACCTTTCCTCATAGTGGAGTTGCTCGAGCCCCTTGATCATTTTAGTTGATCTTTTCTGCCCTTTCTCCAACTCTTGATCACCAAGGATCTATCGCTAGACCCTGGCCACACATTTCTAAAGCTTCTCCCTGCATCCATGAGGTTACTGAAGGCACATTCAGACAATAATTTAAACCATGGTCTAATTTAAACCAGCTCCCATCATTTCTGACTATTGGCCATGCTGGCTGGGGCTGATGGGAGCAGAAGTCCAGCATTTGGCCTCATGCCAAGGCTTTCCCCCTGTGATGAAAGCCATATCTGGCTTAACACTACTGTTCAGCCACAATCTAAAGCAGGGGTGCACAACTTCAGGCCCAGGGGCCAAATCTGGCACGTCTAGGGTCCCAATCCAGCCATCTGGAGTTCCCCGGCCCCACCTCCTTTCCCCCAACCATCATTTGGTGGTATCCTGACTATTGTGCCTCTTTTTCTCCATTCAAAAAAGGTTGAAATGCCTCTCCTAAGGCTTAGTTACTGGCAGTAAGCTAAAAGATGCTGCTACTTTCAGCCCCGTCCCTTTTGGCTTCAGCCCTGTCCACCACTGGAATGCAGCCCCTCAAGAGCTTATCCGGAATGGAATCGGCCCTCGGGCTGAAAGGGGTTCAATATCTCTGCTCTAAAGAATCATTTTATTCTGCAGCTGGGCTCGGCCCAATGCAGTCATATCCCAAAAATTAGCTGGGGGAGCAATGAAAGAGAACAGGGAAGGCTCTCCCACCTAGGAGGTAATTCCAGGTTTCCTGAGACCATAGCGTCCCTCCCTAGGTTACTACTATAGTTGGCTTGATCTTCCTATCTGGTAGGGAAGTGTCTGCTGTTGCCCCGTGGGGACCCAATACATTGCAAGCTGCATTGTAGTTTCAGCTGCTGTGCCTCTATACAAAGCAACCGGAAACCATTATCATGCCCCTTAAAAAAGCAACCTTTAAAACTGAGATGGCAAACCTGCAGATATGTGGAATACACGTAATGCTGGGCAAGAAGGGTTCCTCACTTCAGAAGCACTTTTAGGCCAAGAAATAGCTTTGGTGCAACAAATCCAGATTGTCCCCAAACAAGCAAGAAGTGCTAACAGATATACCACCACCAATAAACATATACACATACACACCATTAAACACAGCCATTATGAAATGGAGGCCAGGAAGATGCTGGTGAGCTGGGTCCTTCCAAGCACAAACACAAAAGCCACTTGCTAAGCCTCCTTAAGAGAAAAGTGTGAGCAAAACACACCAGGGCAGGGTGTGGATTAACTGCTAAGTATTCTGGGATCATAAATGGAAGATTTTGCCTCCCAAAACAGGTGGTTACCAAATATGGGCAAACAAAAGCTGGCTTTTGTGGCAGCTTTTCTGGGTTAGACTCAAGACCTTCCTCTGTGCCTAGGGACTGCCACGAATCTCCTAGGTGCACTGGTCCATCTGCAGCTGCCTCTGTAAATCAACAACTACTCAACTGGTTGCCAGGAGCCTTGCTCAGAAAGGGATTTCCCCCACTCAGGGCTGATTTGGTTAAACAAATACGAGTCGCAACAGACACAGATCTGAGAGAGACAGTTTCATATCTACACCCAAAGCAGCTTAGAGAAAGGGAGGGGGCATCTTTTCCAGCATGAGCTCAAGCAAAGCCCTAGCTGAAAAAAACCTTCTGCAACAAATTTGTCTTCCTAGCGTATAGAAGGCTTGCTTTTAATTTAATTTAAACCCTTTGTTTTGTGTTCTTTTCTGTCATGTTTCTAGAAAGGGCCTGTCCAAGCCTACCGGAAGTACAGGAGGCTGCTTTGAGGAGAGGCCGCAGAGCACATGCCCCAGACTCCACATTTATTTATCTATGATCTGTTTATTAAAATATTTCTAACCCACCTTATATCAATAGACCCCAAGGAGGGATACAATAATAAAAACAATTCAGCATAAAACGGCAATTCATTATACTTATCAAGAACCTAAAATCAGTATTAATAACTCAAGCAGCCGAATTAAAACTGAACAAGAGTCAGTAAAGCAGCCTAGTCCAATCTGGTGCCCTTCAAATGTGTTGCACTGGAACTCCCATCATTCCCAGCCAGCGTGGGCAAAGAGCCAGGATGGAACACGGTGCCAAAATGAGGCCAGCCTCAGTGCCAGCCATGCCTCCCAGGGGAGGACATTCCATAACAGGGGCGCTCATGGCCAACAAGCCCCCCTCACATATCTCCACATAATGCATAGCTCCCAACAGTGGGACGCAGAGAAGAGCCCCCTCACCCCTCAGCATATCTCAATACAGGCAGTCCTCATGTTACTAACGAGTTCCATTCCTAAGAATGTCCTTAAGTTGAATTCGTATGTAAGTCGAACACCATAGTGTTCTATGAGGGGGGGGGGACTCGGCATTTACGCAAATTGGGTAACTTGCGCAAATTGCGTAGTATTTATTTATTTATTATATTTATACCCCGCCTTTCTTCCTGCAAGGAACCCAAGGCGGCTTACATAATCATCATCCTCCTCTCCATTTTATCCTCACAACAACCCTGTGACGTAGGTTAGGCTGAGAGTCCATGACTGGCCCAAAGTCACCCAGTGAGTTTCATGGCCGAGCGGGGACTAGAACACGGATCTCCCAAGTCCCAGTCCAACACTCTTACCACTATGCCACACTGGCTCTCATAGTATACTATGCTATGTATGCTATGTAAACGACGTAGCACTAGGGGACCTGGAAGTCCATTCTTACGTACGAGTCGTCTGTAAGTCGGATGTACTTAATTCGGGGACTGCCTGTACTTGGGCAGGTGTATACAGGGAGAAGTACTCCCTCAAATATCAAGGTCCAAAGCAGTTTAAAGCTTTAAGCATAATCGCTAACACCTTGAAGTCAGACGGGAAGTGTATTGGCAGCAAGCGCAGTTCCTTTAAAGCCAGCATCCAATCCCCCATAAGCCCCAGCCAGCATGGCCAATGGCTCAGGGATTATAGGAACTGTAGGCCAGAACATGTGAAGGGCATCAGGTTACCACCCCCTGAAGTAAGAGATGATGGGAAACACCTCTGCCAGAGACCCTGGAAAGCCACAGTCAGTCAGAACAGGAAAAATCCTTGGTGGAAGGGAGAGGTGAGACAACAACTGGGTTCACCCAACACAACAACCCAAAGTATAGGTGGTCGTTGAATCGTGGATTGTTGTGTTGTGTGAGGCCAGCTTTGCTAACAAACCATGATTTGTTAACTAAGAATAACCCAGAGTTCACAACCCAACAACAAACCATGGGTTCTTCTTGTGGGTTGTTCGTGGTTAACAAATCATGCTTTGTTAGCACGGCTGGATTCACACAACACAGCAACCCATGATTCAACGAAAAGTCACGATTCAACAACAACCCATACTCAACCCATACTCTGGGTTGTCATGTGTGTGAACAACCTCAACCAGCTCCCTGCTCCAGGCCTGTGGGTCAACTAGATCTGCAGTGTGGTTAATGCGTGTCTTCAGCTTTTCACATTTCCCCCACTCAAAGCCCCTTTGGGGGGATCCAAACTATGAGGGAAACTATTGAGGAGGGTAGTGAAATGTTGACACTCCTAGAGGAGTGGGAGTAGGGGTAAGGAGCACATTCACTTTTGCCAAGGGTAGCAAAACAACATGATCCAGCTCCAACTATCACAAAACCAAGCAGCCTCTCACGCTAACTCACCTGCTCCTTAAATTGCTCTTGTGACAAGCAGTCAATCAGGTTCACACAGCCAAGGAGGCAGCCAGAGGGATAATCTTTGGGAAATTCCAAATCTGTGGCAAGCAGGAGAGAAAATTGTTAGGCTAGCTCGCACATGTGATCAAGAGCCCTGCCATTCTCCACATGGTCCTGATTAGCCTTCGGCTGCCTTGCGTGTGTTCTCTCCACAGTGCTTTCAACTGTTAATTTCATGGTTTGGAGAAAGTGTACATTGCTTAGGAAAGCATTGTGTGGTGTGCTGGGGAAAGCATTTCACTCCCACAGCCCTGGAAGCAAGTCTCCATCACGGCCCGAAGCACTGAGGTCTTCCAATCTGTTCCATTAGCGCGCCTCCAGCCACTGCAAGATCAGCCCCAGGCTTAACTGATACTTCAGTGAAGGCCAAAGGTTACATCCAGTCCTAAAAAGTCCGTGCTCTATACCCAGAAATGCCCCAATTATTTAATTGGAATATACTTTAAGATGTGCAAGAAGAAAGGGAGTGGAGTTGCATAAGAAGGATGGAGGGAATGCAAGAATGAGGGAGAAACTAAAAGAATAGAATCTTCATTTAAAACAGGGGTGCTGAATCTCTTTCAGCCCGAGGGCTGCATTCCATGTTGGATAGGCTATCGGGGGCTGCATTCCAGTGGTGGGTGGCACCAAAGGCAAAAGGGGTGGGGCCAAAAAACCAAAAGTACCAGCACATTTTAGCTTAAGGTTCTTAATGCCAGGAACTAAGCCTTTGGAGAAGCATTTCAATCTTTTAGAATGGGGAAAAATACTTTATCAAAGCTGGGAAACCACCAAACAATCGGTGGCCGTAGGAAACAGGGTGGGGCCAGGGGAAGGGGCCTGGTCCTCTGGGGAACTCCAGGCATGTCGGACTGGGTCCCCAGGAGGGCCAGATTTGACCCCCAGGCCTGAGGTTCTGCATCCTTGATTGCAAAAGTACAAATCTGCCAGTGTTTTGTGATTTTAACACTCACCCACCCACCCACATCAAGGTAGGCAAACTCTAACTCAGTGTTCTCCAACCTGGGGTCCCCAGATGTTTTTGGCCTACAACTCCCAGCATGCCCCAGCCAGCTACGCTGGCTGGGGCATGCTGGGAGTTGTAGGCCAAAAACATCTGGGGACCCCAGGTTGGAGAACACTGCTCTAACTGTTATTTTCTCCAAGAGAAAAGGAAAGGGGGGAAAAGTGTTCCCCATCAACACAAGGGCTGAACTCGATGGTGGGTGTCAAACCCTGCAACCCACCTGCTCTGCCTGCAGGTGGGGATCTGGCTTGTCACGCTGCCGGGGGGGGGGGGAACAGGGGACGGACCTCACGTGACATTTGCTTACAACAGCCTTCCCCAACCTGGTGCCCTCCAGATGTACAGAAGGACTGCAGAAATGCACCCCGTTAAAATAGTGTTTAACAATACATGGACTTTCAAGTGCCAAGATTGTTCTAGATGTGGATTTCACAGCTGGGAATGGAAGCTTGGAGGATTGGCCATTCCTCCTCCAGCACAGCATCAGGGTAGTAGCAGCGCTGTAGTGAAATAATGCTCTTTATCCACCCCACCCCACTTCCCATTAGAAAAAATATATACGGGAAGGGACCCTAGTTCAGAGGCAGAACACGTTATTTGCACAGAGAAGGTGTACAGTTCAATCACTGGAATCTCCAGTAAACACACACACACACAGAGAGCAGGCAGGAGGTTTTAAGACAGACATCAGCCCAAGACCCTGGAAAGCTGCTGCCAGCCAGAGTAGACATTATAGGGCTAGATGGACAAATAGTCTGATCTGGTAATAAGGTAGCTTCTTATGTTCCAAAGCATTGTGTAAATGAAGCGGAGAGGGAGGAATGGAAAGTTTATCTGTCCCATAGTCTCACTAAGGGAAAATCTCGACTTGCATTTTAACCTAATTTCCTTGTAAACTATCCCTAACAAAGCTTTATCACCTGACATAGACAGCCGTTGCTAGCACAAAGAGGTTTGTTTTTTCCAAGTAGCATTTAATTCATAAACATAAGTCAAGCAGAAACAGAGAGCATTGGGTGGTTACAACAACACAGACAGGAGGAGGTAGAAGGGGGTGGGAGGAAAAGAAAGGGAAGTTAGAAGGAAGAACAACCAACATGCAGTAACTATTGCCAGATACTGCTCATTTCACAGCATCTCACCGTTCAGCCCACCAGCTCCTTTTTGTTTGGCCTGCTGGCCTCTAAGTAGAAACCCTCCAACACAGGTAAAGGATCCTATAATCCCAAAGTCTTAAGGGGGCTCACCTTTCTGGAGCAGGATTCTGTAGGTGGCCTCCAGCTCACAGATTTCCTGAGGGGACGGCCTTTTAGCCGTAGCTGCTATCCACAGTCGACCCCTATGCGATGTGTACCAAGTCCTGCCTTCTACCCTGGAGGGAGAGTCGGAGGGACAGGGGAGGGTCAGAAACAGATCCGGTTCTCCAGGAGGCATGGCATTCCACAGCACCTTCACAATTCAGGGAACATTGCAATTGCCTTTTCCACATCCAAGCTGTGCATCCTTCGCCCAGGCAGTTAATTCAAAAAGGAAGTGGCGATGACCAAAATACAAAGGTTTCAAGCCGAAAACCCATGAAAGGACCTTGGAAGTTACGAGGCTAGCTTGAGAATCATTTCTTCCAGCTACCAGATAAGATGCTAGAACCAAACCTTTAAGAAACCCAGCAGCTGATGTTCTCTGAACACTTTCCCCCTCGAATCTTGCCATTTTGACTTCACGAAGCCTCCAACAATGACAACCCCATCCCCTGCCAGCCGTGGCATCAGCCATCGGCAAGTGGGGGTTGTTGTAGCAGCCTGAGCTCCTGCTGTGTGAGCTCCTGCAGCCCCACAGGGGCTAGCGATGGCTGGGTTTCCTCGGCCACTGCAAGATCTAGTAACCTTGGAGGGGTGTGTGTGGAACAGAAAGAGAACTGAGCAACTGCTGGTGTTTGATCTGTAAAACAGAGAGGTGGCCACACCCTCTCCAAAGTCTCAAAAACACAAAAACCAAGAACAATGAGCAAGTGATGACATACGGTGCCCATACTAATCTATCATATTTGTACTGCGCCCTTTCTTCAAGGAGCTCAGAATGCTGCGCTGCCAGCCTTCCCCAACCCGGTGCCCTCCAGATATTTTGGACTTGGCCTCTCACCAGTCCCAGCCAGCATGGCCAATGGCTGCTGAATGTGGTGTGGGTCCATCAGCTTAGGTTGAGAGACAGCAACTGGGTTCACGATAAGCTACAGTGGTTTGTGAGCCACATTTGTTTCAGAGTGGTTTGTCATGCTGTGAACCCAGCCAGAGTGGCTTGTGCATGGTTAACAAACCATGTTGCTGGGTTCAGACAACACGGCAAGCCACTCTGAAACAAACGTGGCTCACAAACCACCATGGCTTATCGTGTTGTGTGAACCCAGTCACCGACTTGCGCAACGCCACCCAGCGTGCTCCACGGGTGAGCACCAATTTGTAATCTGGCCTCCCTGGTCCAGGTCCAACAACGTTCTATCCAATAAAACATACTGGATCCTTACAAACCAAGGCTGTCAAATCAGGTGCTATCAAAGCAGGAAATGAACACGCAATCTGCTGGTCCAAAATTATACACCTTATCCTTTAAGCCAGCCCCCCCAACCCGGCGTTCTCCAGATGTGTTTGACCACAACTCCCATCATCCCCAGCCTGGCTAAGGATGATGGGACTTGTAGTCAAACACATCGGGGGAGCGCCAGGTTGGGGGAGGTTGGCTTAAAGCTATGCAGCAATTTTGTTCAAAATTTATCTCCTTCCCAGCAAGAGGAATACGGCACCACCTAGTGTATGATATGGGGGATAAAAAATTTTAGGGCCAGTCACCAGCAAGTATAGATCAAAATTAAAATACTGGAAGTCAGACCTTTTAAAAATACATACATTAAAACTGGGTCCTGCACTGCAGTGTTCATTCATGATTCAAGCCATTCAGTTCCACTGTCCCTGGTTTTCTGTTCCCGACACACCAACTTGGCTGTTTTGGGGACTCCACCCAGTTAGAGCTTCCCTCCCCTGCCCAGGAAAAAAGTGCCTTTTACCATCTTTGCCAGCTGTTATCCCTACTCTCAGGTATGAACTTACATTCCTTCTTCATGCACTGGTAACCTCTACCTGGATTACTGTAATATACTTTATCTGGGGTTGTCCTTGAAGACTGTTTAAAAGCTCCTTGCTTGTTATAGTCAATGAAGAGTCCTTGCTCTTCATTCCAGTTTACTATAGCTAGATCCAAAGTGTGAAGCAGGGCCTCCTCTGTAGTGGCACCCACATTGCAAACTCTCCCCCCCCCCGCCTGCCAGGAGATTAGATTGGACTTTGCAGTATATAGCATTAACTTTTCATTATACAGCTTTTAAATTAAAAACATATATCAGTGGAATTCAGCTTCAGAGTAACCATAGAACTTCAATATGCACAAAAGAATATTAGCACCAGATCAGCCCGAAGGAGGGTGGGGATACCTTCAATGCAAGCTCAGGACTGCCTCAAACAAGCCACAGCAACAGGGCCAGCCCTACTGTTAGGAAGGGTGAAGTGGCTGCCTCAGGCAGCTGATTCTGGGTGTTACGAAAGGGAAGCAAACTGTTAACTATTTAGGGCACAATCCTATGCATGTTTAGACAGAAAAAAGTCCTACAATTTTACTGGCCTTCAGTACTATGGGCCTTCATGTGGAGGGCAGGTAGCACAATTTGCTACTCCACATCACACAGGAAAATATTTTGCGCAGTCCCTGCACACCCAGTCTCAAAGTGTTCCCAATCACAGCCCTCTGCTTACCTTTTGATCCCTTTGACCAGCAAGGAGGCCCAAGGCTGATGCATGCTTAGGCACCAACCATCGTCCGAGATCTCCTGTATTTCTCGGTCCTGAATCCGTAAGCGGCTTCTTTCCAAGGCTGTCTCACTCCCAGTCTCTGCAGGTGGTCCAGTTTTCCTGTGTGGGAGCAAACCAGTCTGGTCCACCCACTTCAATACAGGTGTTTGTTAAAAAAAAAAAATCCAAAAGAAAGAAAAACACATCACAGAAGGTTAATACTTCTCTGTTTCAACTACAACTTTAGGTGTGACAGTATGACTGGTTTCAGACAACACGATAACCCACACTCGGGTTGAGTATGGGTTGTTGTTGAAAAGTGTGTTATCATGTTGTCTGAACCCAGCTGTGTTAACCATGAACAACCCATGAAGAGAACTCATGTTTTTTTGTTGGGCTGTAAATTGTGGGTTATTCACCATGGTATGTTATCTCAGGGTTTAGACAACATGACAACCCACGTTTCAACAACAACCTACAGCTCAAAGACAACCCACACTCAACCCATACTCAACCCTTGAGTGTGGGTTATCATGTTGTCTGAACCCAGTCTGTGTCTCAAGTGCTCTTTAGCTTGTGGCCTCCCAGTGTCATCACTGCTCATCACACTCACTCCACTGAGCAGGCAGAGGAAAAGCTAATTTGGAATGGCCTAAGCGAGACTACTTAGGTCATGCAGGAAGCAGACCAGTCGGCAGAGGGAGCCCAATTACATCTGTCTGATCTCACGACAGTCCACTCTAGGCTATCCCCCTTGGAAGTAGTGGAAAATAATGCACCAATGCAACAGAGTGAGCTACAGGGGAAAATAATATACTAGGATCCAACAATCTAACCCAAAGAGGACACAGAAAGATGGAATGTTTTCAGTGTTGGTGATGCCCACTGAGGTGCACCACAGAGAATTTTACAGTGGCCAAAAAATCCTAAAAACAGAGAGCTATCCACAGAATCTACTCCTGAAAGGCAAGATACCCTATCATGTATAAATGTGTTTGACACCACTATATTAATTATCCTTGCTTCTCTTGAAATGCGTTGCCTATAAAAACGGGTGGACAACCTGCGGCACTTGGCCTAATGTTATTCAGGTGGTAAAGAGAGGGGGGAAAGTGAAGATGATCACCCCACCCCACCCCACCATGTTGTCCCTCTCTTCTTGAGAGAAAGAGGGAAACAGTGGGGGGGGGGGTTGTGAAAAAGGTTGCCACTCCTGCAACAGAGTCACATGAGACTCCCAGACAGTTCAATCAAGTAAACAGAAATCAAATAGAAGTAGCCTTTAATTTGCATGTATAACTAGCGCTGTAAAAAAACCCTGCTTTCCCTTGCTTTGTGTTGGTCATGCTGCCTGTTTTAAATTACAATTGTAATTGCTGTCATTTGATTGAGTTTTATTTTAATTATGTTGCATTTACATACATACATACATACATATAAAATCGTATGTCACTTTGGGGGCCTTTAGCAAAAAAGCAGCATAGAAATAAACGTTAACATCACATCTTGTCTTTTCCCAGTGGCAGGGCCCAGGATGTGAACAAGCAGAGCTGGAAGGAAGGAGTAGAAATAGTGATGGAGCAGGGTCTTAAGGGGGGGGGGGGGAGAGAGAGAGCGCAGAGGGGCCACTAGTATAGGATAGAAAAGCAAGAGCAGGACGGGGGCTGTTGAGAAGGGAAGGAGAGACAGGACAGGATGAAGGACTTTGGTAGGGGAAGCAGAGAGGCAAGGGTGGTGGTTGCATGTTTTGGCCATTCCTGGCACATGGAAACAGAGTCAGAAGGTACATTAGGAATTGTATAACCATACCACTGAGCCAAGGTAGCTAAGTTATACCCACACCCGCCTCTTACCCATTATTTTATTGAAAAACCCAAGGGATTATGATTCTTAGTCTTCCTAGAGAGTTTATTTTATTGTCCAACCACTCTCACAGTTAAAATCTTCTTCTTAGTATTAAATCGATGGAGGCGTTTCTGAAAAAACTGGCAAAATGTCTCCCACACAGCATGTCAAGTTGACATTACTCTCATAAACAACTTCACACATACCAGTTATTCCTGAACCATCCACCCACCTCAAAAACAATTGAATAAGACAGCTAAAAGAAAAAAGCTTAGGTGTCTGTACAATGGACATGCATGACCTGGTCTGAGTTAACAGGCAAAAAAGGAGGAGGCATAACCATGCTAAAATGTGCCCTTCACAGATTGTGATTAGTCACTTTTTCGGTTGCCAGTGGCAAGGAAAAATTAACTGCAGGTGACCAGACGACTCTGAATGCTACTAGAATAGTCTTTATGTAGCCACCATAGTGGTTCTTAAAAGTTAGGTGGCAGAGAGAGGAAGCCCTGAGTAGTTCTTTAGAAACAGGGCTGCACTAGCAAGAGTGCACTTGTGATTTGATTTACTGAGAATTCCTTATATCAGGTCAGAGTATTTGTCCATCTAGACCAGGGGTGGGCAACCTGTGGCCCTAGGGCCACATGCGGCCCTTGACCTAATTTCATGTGGCCCTCAGCCTAATTTCAAAAGCCCTCTGAATGCACTCAGTTCAGACCTCTGGCAAGAATGATCTGTCCCTTCTGTGGCAGCATGGCGAGGAAGAGGGAAAGAGAGAAAAGAGAGTGGCAGAAAAAGAAGGAGCCAGTGGGGCATAGTGGTTGGAGTGTTAAAGACCGATCTCTTTACCCAAGTCTTCCTTGAGTGAGCGTGCTGCCCAGGTTGTTTGTTAATTGTGGTGTTGTGAGTATTGGTTTTAATGTTTTCATAAATGTTTTATATAAACGTATTTGCATTTATTATGTATTTTAACGTATCTTATTGAGAGCCAGTGTGGTGTAGTGGTTAGAGCATTGGACTGGGACTTGGGAGATCCAGGTTCTAGTCCCCACTCAGCCATGAAATTCACTGGGTGACTTTGGCCTGTCACAGACTCTCAGCCTAACCTACCTCACAGGGTAGTTGTGAGGATAAAATGGAGGAGGAGGAGGAGGAGGAGGAAGATTATGTAAGCCGTCTTGGGTTCCTTGCAGGAAAAAAGGTGGGATAGAAATATAATAAATAAGGAGAAAAGGGGCAATCCACCCTCTTCTGGCTCTGGCCCTACTGACCACTGGCTTTAGCCCACTCACCACCGACATGCGGCCTCCAACCCATTACCCACAGGTGTATGGCCTTTGATTAAAAAAATAAGGTTGCTCACCCCTTATTTAGCCCACTATTGTCTACTTTGGCAGTGGCTCTCTGGGGTCTCACTCTCTTTCCCATCACCTGCTACTTGATTCTTTAAGATTTACCTGGAGATACCAGAGAGTGAGCCTGGGACCTTCTGCACGCAAGGGGTGTGCTCTACCACTGAGCTCTGACCCTTCCACACTGATTCCCAGTCAGGTCCAGACTGCAACTCAGGATAACCCCAAAAGGGAAAGGGACTGCTCATTATTTGCAGCGGTGCCTTCGCGAACATGTGGGGCAAGCAAAAGCAAAAATTAAATGGAGGACAATTCAGACTTGGCTGGAATGGAGTGTAAGATGCATTCCTGGGGTGGAAGGATGTCCGCTTCATGGGACAGGATGGGTTGGGAAACATCACTGACTTTCCCCATCTCTGATCCTACATTCTGTTGAAGAGGAAAATGCGACACTATATCCAGAGCAGGGATGGGCAACTTGTGGACCTCCAGATGTTGTTGGAGTGTAACTCCGGTCAGCTCCCGCTAGCATAGCCAATGGTGAGGAATGATGGGTGTTCAGTTCAACAAAAGCTGGAGGGCCACACTCCATTCCCATCTCTGAGTTTTGTCAAGAGGAAAAAAACAAGAGTACTGACCACAGGGGCTGGCAGGAGAAGGTTTGGATTCACAAGGACTCCAGGTTCTTCAGGTTTCCCAACAGGGCTCTGCTTTGGCTTGGTCAAGGTGCCACTGTTGATAGCGTCAACTGTTTCATCCAATCTGCAAGGACAACCAGCCAACTTTAAGATTATTCCCTACAAATGATCTTATGGAGGACCACAGCCGGTCCCTGTGCACAGGTTCGGAACAGTAGGGGTTAACTGGCACGAAGAAAACCCCTTTGACATGGCTCTCCAGCACTCAGGAGAAGCCGTGACGTGAAATTGACAATGGAACAGAGAATGAATGAACTTACAAGGGCTGTTTATGGATAAACAGGTTTAATGAGGCGTATCAAAACAAACACGAGGTGTTAACAAGGCACCCACGTCTCCTCCAATCACAGTTGTTAGATTGAGCAGATACAGTACAGCGTAGGCGTTACCTTGTATGACAGTTCCTTGAAAGCCTTGACTTTCCAGCTACCGGTATTCAGCTTGTTCACCAGGAGCTGCCTGGGGTTGGATCTCTGAGTCTGGACCAGAGCCCTGGAGGTCCGCGCAGCCTTGTGCCCACCCACCAACAACCTTTTCGGCCAGGGTGTCCCCTCTTTTACCTCCTCGCTTGCTCCCCCCTCCCCTCCTGTTCCCCCTCCCCTTCTGTTATCTGGGGAAACCAGTTCTTCTTGCTGATTCTTTGGGCTTCCCTGGGTGCTTGACAGTACTTGGCAGCTCTTTGAGACTGCCAAGTATCCTGGCGCCCTTCTGGGTGCTTCACAGCTCATTGTGTCTGCCAGGCTGTGGGGATATGCGGGGATATGCAGATGGATCCCATTGAGGTAATGTAAATGAAGGTGAATGCAAATGGCTGCTCAGGCAGGGTTGAGTGAGCGGCTTCTGCCCTAGGCAGAAGCCTTGATGACCTTGAGGGGTGTGTGTGTGTGTGTGTGTGTGTGTGTGTGTGTATGCGCCGGACTTGGCCTTTTCTCCACAGATCTCCATGCCCACACCTTCAGCTGAAAATGCCTTTCCAGGCTCCCCTCACCTACTGTGCTACATGAAACTTGCCTGCAAAAAATATATATATACCTGCATTCTTGAAAACTCAAAGATGTGATCGCTACAGATACATTAACTCCACAATGCATTATTTAAGAACAGCATCCTCAAGAACAACTCAATTAATATTATTATTGATTCATTATCAAGATTTTTAGCCTGCCTTTCCAACTCCAATGCAGAGTGCTCAAGGTGGTTTATAGTACTGAAAAACCATACAAAAGAAATACACTAAGATAATGAAGATTCAGTGAAGGAAAAGAGCAGCAGGGTTTGCGTTCTAAATGCGCTCTATTCTTGTCTGCACTGTCTGTGCATTTGACTGTGATGTCACAGAACAGAGAGTGAGATGGTCACAAATAGTAAGAGTAAATTGGATGCTTAGAAGCGGGTGGGGGAGGCAGAGAGAAAATACCAGCCCCCCAAAATGCATCCACTTCCACCCAAAAAGGAGCAGCTGTTTGCCCATCATGCCTTCCTCTTTGCCAGCATCCCGGACCCACCGCCCTGCCCTACTGTGCCAGGATACTCACTTGCTGTGATATTCCGCCATGCTGCCCTGTTCCTCCATGATCTGCCGTCCGGCAAAGTCAATGGTGATCTTCCTGGAGAGCCGCGAAGCATGCCGCAGCTCATACAGCTCCTTCTCTCTCTTCTCCAGAGCTTCTCTCTCCTGCTTTGAGAGCCATTGGTTGGAGTCGGTGGCAAAGTAGTCCGACTCGTCGTCAATCACTTGGGTTCGGCGCACGCTGGCAAGCAAAACAGAAGATGGGCACCAAAGAGCCCCATGGAACACAGCACATAAGAAGCTGCCTTGTACCAGGTCAGATTATTGGTCTATATAGCCTAGTACTGTCTACTCTGACTAGCAGTGGCCCTCCAGGGTTTCAGGGATAGGTCTTTCCCATCACTTGCTAACTGACCTTTTTTTACCTGGAGATGCCAGGGATTGAACCTGGGACCTTCTGCCTGCAAAGCAAATGCTATACCACTGAGCTCTAGTCCCTCCCGTAACAGGCTGTGGTGCCTACTGCAAGTACAGTAAAGAAGCTTTAAGTGCAGATTTGACTCAAGAGGACTTCTGGGCTTTTTATGGGAGCCCACCATAGGGAGCACAGCAGATTGGCCTTTTCCAGCACACTATGACTGGATTCAGACAACATGATAACCCTCACTCAGGGGTTGTTCACCATGGTTTGTTATCTTGGCTGGGTTCAGACAACACGATAACCCACGTTTCAACAACAACCCATACTTCTTTACTGTTGTTGTTGAAACGTGGGTTATCGTGTTGTCTGAACCCAGCCAAGATAACAAACCATGGTGAACAACCCACAGTTCACAACCCCAAAACAAACCATGGGTTCTCTTCATGGGTTGTTCGTGGTTAACAAGCCATGACTTGTTAGCACAGCTGAGTTCAGACAACATGAGCACACACATTTCAATAACCACCCATGGTTCAACGACAACCCACACTCAACCCTTGGAAGGATCCCGAACCTCAAGCATCCGTTGAATCTAAATATATGTCTGACTTGTTCTGTCACAAACCTTGTTTTGTCATACTCCAGCAGCTTGTCTTTGTGTTTCACAGCCACCTCCAGCCCTGCCTTGAGTCGAGCCTCTTGACGGGGCAGTAGGTCCTTGCCGCTTGTATCCGCCTTACCAGAGTTTTCAGCACCTGAGATCCAAAAAACCTCATTACAACTTGCACTCCATGCATTAATTCACAGGCCTATCCCCGACTGGGCTGCATGGACCCATCAATAATAACAACAACAACAACAACAACGATGACGGCTGGGGAATGCTGGGAGTTGTAGGACTTTTTTCCATCTAAACATGCATAGGATTGAGCTCTAAGTGTATTTCTTAATGGCCAGACACCCAGAAAAAAGCTGGGTGGTGGCAGGGTCCTTAGAAGCTTGGAGGGATGACCAGAAGCATCCTGGGGGTCTAGAGGGCAGGGTTTTATCTGTGCTGTGTATGTGTGTATTAGCTGGTTGGTTGGTTTTGGTGTAGTGCATGCTTCCTCTGGTGTGTGTGTGTGTATTTTACCACTGTGTGTGCGCGTGTTTTGCCTAGTCTCCATGTGCATATGTATGTGTCATGTGTGTGCGTGCGGTTTTCTAGGCATTACCAGTTTGCCTTCTGTGAAATGGGTATTTTGTTGTGCTTTGTGGTGGCAAATATGTGATTTGGCATTTGGCACTCAGGCCTCCACCTCTGCCTTGTAATCAAATTCTTGGCTTAGTTATTTGTCTCCCCCCACCAAAGGATTGGAACCCAAGTAATATTTTGCAAGGATCCTGTAAGCAAGCTTTAGGCTAGCGGGAGTATTACAGAAAACAGCGGAGTAGATAAGTGCACCCTAGCCAAGGCAGCTTTGTAGCTTGAACAAGTCAGTCACAGAAAAGTAGGGGAGTGACAACAGCCACCCAGGAACATTGTAAATGATATGCCCAGCCCAACCAGAATTATCTAGCATGAGGCAGCATTATAAAGCTTGAAAACAGGGTACTTTTAATGACCCTTTTAAGAAGAGGGTAACCCACAGTTATCAGAAGGGATAATTTCCTTTGAATGCCATAACTCTAATGCTGTCCTGCAACAAGGTCTGGTGTACAAATCTCTTCCAATAATCTACTAACCTGCCAGGAGCTTCTTCAGCAGCTTCTGGCTCTTGTTGGAATCCCGTTGCAGGACATCTTGCTCTTCTTTTGTGCACACCTAAAAGAGAACAAAGAACTATAAATGGATTTTCTGGATCCATTTCAATCTGGGGTTTAGGCCTGTTTTGCCACAGAAACTACTTTGGTCACCCTGTGGGATGATCTGTACTGAAAGAGAGAGAGAGAGAAAGAGACAGAGAGAGAGAGACAGACAGACAGACACAGAGAGAACCTGTTGATTCTTCTGGACCTCTCAGTGGTTTTTGATACCACTGACCATGGAATCCTGCTGGAAAGGTTGTCACAGTGGTGAGTGGGCAAGATCACATTGCAGCGGTTCTGCTCATGCTAGGACAACTGTTTCCAGAAGGTGATGCTGGGGGATTTCTGTTTGACCCCTTGGCATTTACACTTTGGGGTCCTGCAAGGTTCTATGTTGTTAAACAGCATGGGGATAGTGACATAAAACTGCTGAGTGAGGACATTTGGAGGTTTAGAGTACAGTGCCATCAGTATTCCAATGATATGCAACTCTTTTTTCCTCTTTTTCATCGGACCCCGGTTGAAACAGTGGAAGTGTTCAATCAGTGCTTATAACAGAGAGGAAATGGTGCGTTCTTAGAGCATTCTCCCCAACGTATTCAGATTGAACAATAAACAGGTATGAATCAAGCAAACAGATTAAAAACTGCAAATTATCATAACACTCTCCAGTTGAGAGGTAAAATTTCAAAACAAATTATTCTCCTGAACATATTTTCAATATGCAGTTTTGCAGGTCATAATGACACCACAAAATGCGTTTAAGTAAAAACAGCATAGAAAGTCTATTAGCCAATCATGTTTCAACCTCAGGGTCTTCTTCAGTGGCTTTTTTCCCTTTCACTGTTTGTGTTTAGGGATAATTCCCTTTTCTGTCTGTCTGATATTTTAGCAGTATGCATCATTACCAGTTAACAGCAATGTCAGGAATAATAGTCTCTATTTTTCATGAGAACATGTTGTTAGTGTCACAGAATGAGTACTGGCCTCAGGCAAAGGGCTTTGTTTTGTAAAAGACATTCTTTCCTGCATGTTTCTAAATATTAAATGAGTCTTTAAGATATCAATAACCTTCTTAAAGTATCACTCTCCATCCAAACTTCATTCCTTTGTCTCTTCTGCATTTGTAGTCAATGCAGTAGTGGATGTCACCATCTTATAAGAGAGTGTTCACATTTATTATAACAAAACAAAACTTGATGCCAATATCAAACAAATCCCTACTCTGACTTTTTCATCAAAGTAATAGAATATGGTCGCCCTCTCCTCTTTATCTTTAAAGTTCTCCATTTTGTTCCCATTTCCACTGCCTGTTGAACATTCAGGAAAAGAAAAAGTTGGCTTACAGATACTTACTTATAACAGAGAGAATGGTATGTTTTCAGAGCATTCTCCAGAACAAAGCTGGAGAGAAGGGAAGAGATAGGTAGGTAGACAGACATTTTATTACACAGCAGGATCTAGAGTCCACCTCGGGACCCCCAGATGTTGGACTCCAACTCCCATCAGTCCCAGCCAGCATTAACAATGGTCAGAGGTGACACAATGGCCAGAGTTGCCCAGAGAACTTCAGCTATTGGGCAGCCTAAAAGGGCAAATTATTAATAAATAGAATAAAATCTTGCCTCTTTTCCTGGAGAAGAAAACACCGGGCAATTCCAACCCCATACATGACCAGTTACTGCTAAGCAAGGCAGATAGGGAAAAAAACTATAGAGGAGGCTATAACATACCAGATTCCCGCAGAAGAGGCAAGGCCCAGAGCCCTCTTGCTCACAGACGATACGTCCACAAGTCAGGCAGTTGTTGATGAGCTTGTGTTTCTGGGCCAGGCACTTGCAAGGGTGGCGCCCTGGAAGCATGACTGCTAATTTGTCCTGACCTTCTTTTGTGTACAAGTTAACATATTTTGCCTTCTTCTTAGAGGAGGAACTGCTGCCGTTGTTTATCTCCTGGGCCTAATTTATGCCCGGGGGTGGGGGAGTGGGAAGAGAAGACAAAATACATTGGAATTCACTATCCATGTTTACACTTCATTCTGGTTGACATAAGGATTATGGAAGGTTGCTTCATGATAAAACACACACACACACACACACACCAAGCAAACTATGGTCTCATTGCAGGAATTGTTTGGTACTCAACCTTTCTTATGCCTCAGATAGCAAGATGATGCATTACACAGCACCTATCAGGGCAACTTCATTGCATTCATGTTGTCTGTATTTTCACCTTATCAATGTACTTTGCCCTCCATTGCATCTCAGCCAATATATCTTCTGAAGTAAGCTCATCATCAACCAAACTCCCAAGGCCATAATCAAACAAGCAATTAGCCTCAGAGTCCAAGATGTCAAAGCAGTCCCTCTTCTTGCTGCAACAGACCAACTCTACTGGAATCCAATGCCCACAGAGAGATGCAACCATCTTTTTTTGGATTCCAAGGATATCATCACCATATTGGTTGTCAATTACGCTTTTCTGTCCTCCTCTTGTAGGCCAAACCAGAAGAGAACATCCTTATTTTTGCAGTTTAAAGGTAAACCAAGGGGCTTTTATGCAGTAATGGAGAACATACTATGCTGCAGCCTTCTCCAACCTGGCACCCTCCAGATGTTTTGAACCTCAACACCCATCAACCCCAATCAGCATGGCCAATGGTCAAGAATTCTGGGAGTTGTAGTAAAAAACATCTGGAGGGCACCAAGTTGAGGAAGGCTATACTATAGAGAAGAGAAGGTCTTCTCCATAGGGGCAGCTACCATGTGGAATTCCCCGACATGGAGGGTTAACTCCTAATTTGTTCCATGGATCCCCATAATCCCTATTATCAACACAACACCAGGAAGGCTCACGCAGTCTGTATCATGGGGTTATCATGAATATTGCAGGGAATCATGGCAGCATAACTATTTCCACCAAGCACAAAATGCTCCATGTATAGCAATTTCCAGAGATTTCAGCTGTGTGGAGCTCTTGTCTCCATGAGACCTTGAAAAGACCTCAGACACCCTGTTTGGGGGAAGGAAAACGAAGAAGCACCTACAATCAAGTGCTTTGCGGGACAGCATTTGGTGTCCATGCAGCCCTGAAAGATCGTGTGTGCGTGTTGGTTGGAGGCAGAGGAAAGCAACACTCATTGCATATGCAGTGAGTAAGGCATTGTCTATTGTGCCTTGATACAGCTCCAGCTGAGATCCCCCACCTTCCTGCTGCCAATAGCCATTGCTGAGGCCACCTGAGAGAAGGCATCTCAAGCCCCTGGGATCAGAAGCCCAGGCATCACTTCTGTGATTTCATCACTTTTCCCACAGACGAGGGAGACCTGTGCTGGATCTGGAAGGGGTTCTGCCCACATAATCACAGGGTGATTTTGGCTGGTGGGACCTTCATTTTGATCCTTGCACCATAGATTAGTTTATCTTCCTCCACACATTTTGTTCTGGTTATGGAAAGTATTCCATGATCCTAAAGCTCTATTGATTTATACTTTAAACATATTACAATGTTGCTGCTGGATGCAGAATATTTAGATTTATGGGAAATATAGAAATATAATAATAATAATAATAATAACAACAACAACAACAACAACAACAGCAGCAGCAGCAGCAGCAGCAGTAAGCTAAGCTTGCGAAAAGTGCCTAGTTATCATAAGGGGAATATATTTCTGGGAGAAAAGTACATAAACAGAACACCCAAGAAGACCATGAGACAACAGCCAAGAAAACAGCTTGACTGAGATAAGGTATGTTTATTAAACCTTGGTCTTTTTAGCTTTAGGAGCAGCAGCACATCCTGTCTTTGCATGTTTGTTTTAACCATTACTAAAGAAGTCTGTAAGAAACCAAAATGAGTGTATCCTAGAATTCAGATTTAGGTTCAGGCTGCTTCCCTTTTTATCTTTTCCTGCTCATGTTCTTAGCAGCCATGTGAGAAAGCGGCCACAGTGAATAATCAGAACAGGAGTCCAAAGTCTCAACAGGTGAAAAAGTGAAAATCTGTGACACCCCGAAAAGCTGTGTCCACATTGGACCCAATGACTGACAAGCAATGGATCCTTTGAGAGCATAAAGTAAAAATGTACCACCAACAATCCTTTTTTATTTTGAAGGTTATGCTTCTTCCTATAAAGGCACCCACACAGTGAATGTGTCCCAATGGTGGACAATGAATGCACCTACCTTGGCTAAATCAAGTGGTGTTTTCACTTTTTCTACAGGCTGTTCAGTTTCCATATAAACAGGTGCTTCCAGTTTGTTTCTCCCTTTACGTCTTCCCCTCTTGGCTTGGTCTCCTGGCCGAGGAGCCTCTAAAACATCTACATACAGAACAGAAAAAATCATAGTGTTGTGACTACAGATCTATTCCCTCCCCTCCTTGTAATGTCTAAGTCAGGGGTGGGTAACTTGTGCCTCCCTGATGTCTTGGCCTACAACTCCCATGATCCCTCACCATGGACTATGCTGACTAGGGCTGATGGAAGCTGTAGGCCAAACCATCTGCAGGCCCACCCCTGTTCCGAGTAAACACAAAGTGTGACATGACACAATCGTGTTGATGCTTTTCCCCACCACCTCTAACACATCACTGGCTGTTGATCCAGATCAACATGCAACTATGTCACCTCACTGCATTTACCTAGACACTGAAGAGAGAGAAAGAGGCATAGAATTATGACTGACTTGTGTCTCTTATGATGTCTAGTTAAGCTCAGAGAAAGCTGGTAAAAGTACTACCAGCACCCTTCCTTTAGGGAACCAGGAACCATTAATCTGAATGGTTCCTGGTGTCCCAGATGAAGGGTGCTGGTCTCCATTAAAATGTTTCCCATTAACACAATTTTATTGGAATCAGGTGTAGTCTAATACATAAAGTGCTTGTTAGTATTTAACTACTAAACAGCTATTCTCCTGCTTACTGCCTCATTTTCTGCACTCACCATCTTTTTTCTGACACAGTGGCAAAAGGTCAGATGTTGGCTGACAGGACTTTCGCCACCTGGCTACTAGCTCCTCAATAAAGTGCTTCTTCTTGCCATCTGTTCCCTGGATTAGGTCAGTGACATACTCTCGAATTTCCTCCTCATCCTCAATAGACAAGATATACCTACAAAGGGACAGAAAAGAACAATTTGTAGGAGTGCCTTACTCAAAAGACAAAATAAAAGCTATATTCCATCTGTTGATGCTTAACTTCTCCACAAGCTATTTGTGCAATGAAATTGCTATGGGCCATGTGAAGAGCTATATGAGACAACAAGGTAACAGATTAGAGCAGCCTTCCCCAAACTGGTGCCTTCCAGTTCAGTTGGACTATAACTCCCATCATCCCTATAGTCCATTTCAGTTGGACTATAACTTCCAAATGCATTGCCATTTTCTGCACTGGCTGGAGATGATGGGTGTCCTAGCCCAACACATCTGGAGGGCATTGAGTTGGGGAAGGCCAGATTAAAAAATGACTGAATGCAGCAGAAAACAATATCCAAACTCCATACTCACAGAAGATCAATGTTCTCCTAGTATTTTTTTAAAATATTATTCATGACACGGGCCAAAGCTAGTGCCATTTTACTTATTTTCTGTTATTTTCATAAGTCTGAAATATCTCCCACTGACAGAGCCTGTATGTAAACATGAGTAAAAAGTTGAATTACCAGTATATGAAAGATCCAAAGACATGAATTACCGTAATTGAAGAGGTAGAAATACTGACTCCTTCAGCTCTTAAGAACATAAGAAGAGCGGTGCTGGATCAAACCAAAGGCCTATCCAGTCCAGCATTCTGTTCCCACAGTGGCCAATCAGATGCTGATAGGAAGCCCACAAGCAGGACATGAGCATACTAGCACCTCTCCTGCTCGTGGTCCCCAACAGCTGATATTGAGAAGCATACTGCCTCTGAAACTGGAGGTAATACATAGGCAGCATGACTAGTAGCCATTGATAGCCTTCTCCTCCATGAATTTGTGTAATGCCCTTTTAAAGCCATTCAAGTTGGTGATCATCACTACATTTTCTGGGGGCAAAGTTCATAGCTTAACTATATGGTGTGTGAAGACATACTTGTTTTAGTCTGTCCTGAATCTCCCACCATTCTGCTTCACTAGATGACCCTAAATTCTAATATTATAAGAGAGGGAGAAACACATATCCCTATCCACTTTCTCCACACCATGCATAATTTTAAATACCTCTACCATGCCCCCAGTCCAGAACTGTACATGGTATTCCAAGTGTGGTCGCACCACAGATGTGTATAAAGGCATAATGATATTGGCAGTTTTATTTTCTATTCCTATCCAAACGATTCCTAACACGGAATTTGACTTTTGCACAACTGGGTCAACATTTTCATTGTGCTGTCCTACCATAACACCAAGATCCCTTTCCTGATTAATCACTGGCAGTTCAGACCCCATCTGTGTATATGTGAAGTTAGGGTTTTTTGCCCTAACATGCATCCCTTTACATTTGCCTACATTAAACCACATTGCCATTTTAATCCCCATTCCCCCAGTTTGGAGTGAATCTTTGCATTGCAAAGAGATTCTGAGATTTGGCAATTTCTTCTCAGATTAAATGCATGTTGAGGCCTTTCTAATGTCAGTTATGGAATTAAATCCAGATGATTCTGGCAAACAAGAACCCAATCTAGTCTCTCCTCTGGTGTCTGTAACAGCAGCTTGATTTGCAGAAGTCAGCAGGTGGAGCTCTTCACAGCACAGACATCAGTATTATCAGCTGAGCTGCCAATGCTTGCAGATAAAGCTTCTGTTAAGGAGGAAGGAGGAAGAGCCATAAAATAGTTGGCAACTCAAAATGCCAGTTCTGTTCAACTAGTATTGACCCCTCCCACACACACACTCCCCCCCAACACCTTTAACAGAAATAAGCCTGTTTTATCTTGACTGGGATAAATACATCACCTACAGAACCTCCTTATTCACTAGATCAGCATATAAAATCAGGCACAAATATATGCCATCTAATGTAGTTTATTGGAGATAAATTGATTTTAAGAGGGCTTTTAAAAAAATAATAAATGAATTGTAGCTTAATTCATGATTTTTTTCTACAGTACATTATACTGGCCAGTGGATCAAATCTGGTTTATTTTTTATTACTTTTGCAGTAACCCATGATGATTTTACACAAATAAGAACTGAACAAGCAAAAATTCAACTGGTATCTCTGAGATTTGCTTTTATGCTCAACTTGTTGAAAAGAGTCAACGGATGTTTAAAATATGCCTCAGGCGAGGGACGAATCTCTCCCCCCGCCCCAAATTCCACGTACAGAAGCTGACCAGATGGGCAGCTCAGCTGGATCTTAAAACATTGACCACAGCATCCTCCACTGGCACTTGAGGGAAGCAGGCTAGCTTATGGGGCACAGGGCAGGCGATGTGGCAGGCACAGCTCTATCCTCCCAACACCATCCCAGCAACCCTGAGGCGGCTGCCTCCCTCGGCCTAATAGTAAGGCGCCGGTCTCTTCCCAGAGTCTGCATCTGTTGAATTTCTGCCTGTCCTACAGCAGTTAAATGCTGCCAGGAAACAAAGCGGCAAACTGCATTAGCGTCGTTTGCCTGTCAGGCCAAAAGGGGACAACTCAACCGATCTCTGTCCGCGCGACAGGGCAGAGCCGACGGAGGGGATTTCTACAACGTTACTCCCGCGACAGAGAGCCGGCTCGGCCAGCCTATCTCCCCTCCCATCCTCCATTTATTCCCGCAGCTCACTCGACAAACTCCTCGCCAACATCCAGCCCGAAGGCGCCACGCAGCTGCCCCATACACCACGGCACGAGCGCCCCGGCCGCCGCAGTCGCCATCTCCGCCGCTGCCCGAGCCAGCCTCGGTGCTGGCGGAAGGAAAAGACCGGTGCACTTTCGCGATAAACCGGCAAGCCTTGAGTGCAACGCACAAAGATCCCGGCTGAACGACAGAGGCTGCGGATCGATAGTTCCGGCTCTAATCAATCTGGAATTTCTCTACAATAAAATGTTTGAGCGTTGTGGGGATTTTTAGTCACACGCCCCTTTTATATGAGGTAGGTTAGGCTGAGAGAGAGAGTGTAACTGGCCCGAGATTATCTAGGAAGCGTCATGGCTGAGTAGGAATTAACGGTTATTCTCTTTCAGCCTATCCTACCTCACAGGTTTGTTGTGAAGATAAAAGGGGTATGTGACTAAAAATCCGGACAACGCGCATTTTATTGTTGAGAAGTTGCTCTGGCTCATTCATCACCGTGGTTGTCCTTTTCTGCACCTTTTCCAACCCTACAATATCTTTTTTTGAGATGGAATGGCCAGAATTTTACACAGCATTCCAAATGTGGCCGCACCATAGATTTATTTAAAGGCATTTATATAAAGCCATCATGATATGGGCCATTTTATTTTCAATCCCTTTCCTAACAATCCATAGTATGATGATAATCCCTTTTCATTACCACCACACACGGGGTTGACAATTTCATTGTGCTCTCCAACACAACCCTAGATGTCTTTGCTGGTTAGTCACCAGTTCAGATCCCATCTGTGTATATGTGAAATTAGGGGGTGGGATGTTTGCCCAAGTGCGCATCACTTCACATTTACACTGAATCTCATTTGTTATGTTATTTAAGAAATTTCTTACAACGTTTTGTTGCTCATTCAACAAAGGAGACTGGTTTGGAGCTCTTTACAGTCTGCTTGGGTTTCTTCCACCAGCCTAATAACAAACGTAGCCACCTCATTGCTCACTCCTGATTCCAGATAACTTATGAGTAAATGAAAAAGTACTGGTTCTAATAAAGATAATTGAGAAAACCCACCAATTACTTCCCTCCATTGTAAGAACTGTGCTACCCCAGTTCCTATTCTTGAACTGGTTGTCAATCCATGAGAGGACCCAGCATTCGCCCCTATGACTACTAAGGTTACTCGGGAGCTTTTTGGTGAGGGTAGAAGTGATTCCTTGAAATGTATTTGCTCAGTCCCCCCATGCCCTAAGATTTTGGTTCCCTGTAACATTCTTGAGAACCTGTGCATACTAAAGCCATCCAATAAAGACAATTTAAAAAAGGTAGATGATGGATTTCTCACTCTCTATAGTATAGATCAACCTTTGCCAACATGGTGCCCTCCAATGTGGTGCCCTCCTGACAGACTGGACTACAACCTCCATCATCCCCAGCCAGCATGGGGCGATGGCCCTGGAAAGCCCCATGTTGGTGAAGGATGCATCTTGTAGATGGACCTCAGATTCTAATCCATTAGCATTTGTGTAAATACAGAACCAGGGTGTGATAGTTATTCCAAACTGGTTAGTCTGAAGCAAGAAGGCTGATCCTCCTCAAATATTAGTGTGCATAAAGAAGAGAGTAGCAAGAAGAGTGGGGAGAGAGGAAAGGGGCAGACGATACTGCAGTGGTGCAGCTAAGCAGTTTTAGAGCACAGTCCTATGCAAGTTTAGACAGAAAAAAGGCCTGCAACTCCCAGCTATGCTGGTTGGGGCATGCTGGGAGTTGTAGGCCTTTTTTGTGTCTAAACTTGCATAGGATTATGCCTTTAGACTTATTTATTTATTTATTTATTTATTATTTGCATTTATCTATCGCCCATCTGGCCGGCCAGCCGGCCACCCTGGGCGATGTACAGAAAATAAAACAGAACAAAATACATTAAAACATTTTTCTCCATTAAAATACATTAAAACAGTATAAAATTTTAAAATCTTAGCCCACCCCATATTCCCGCCTGAATAACCAAGTTTTTAATGAGCGGCGGAAGCTCAGCAGAGAGGGGGCATGGCGGAGGTCACTTGGGAAGAGTTCCATAGTACGGGGGCTGCCACAGAGAAGGCCCTCTTCCTCGTCCCAACCAGTCTAGCTGCTCTGGCTGAAGGGACAAGGAGAAGGCCGTCTGTGGCAGATCTTGTTGAGCGGCCCACTTGGTGTTGCTGGAGACGCTCCTTGAGATAGACTGGACCGGAGCCGTATAGGGTTTTAAAGGTCAAAACCAACACCTTGCTTATGGGGATCTCCTTTAGTATATTACGTACTTCGGTTGTGAAGCACACAACTGACATTCGTCTTCCACACCCCTCCAACCGCTATGGCATGCTTTAAAACTGCTTCTACATTACTGATATGTTAGAAATACAACAGCAACACATTTCTGACAACCCTCATAAAAGAAATATTCTCTGAGCATGTGCAGTTCTGCATTTTAAACTAACTTAAGTTAAATCACAGCACCATCATGACTGTGGGAATAAAATAGAGTTTGCTTCTGTGTTGCCACCCTTTGGCTGGTCATTTTGGGGTGGGGGGCTGGACTTCAGGTCCCTGGACTTTGGCCCCAAAGACCAGCCCTAGCTGTACCACTGTGATACTGGGTTAATATTAAAAGAGGAAATAGGTAGAGGGCTCTTAAAATGTACAGTCATGCCTTGGATTGAGAGCATAATTCATTCCAGAAATGTGCTTGTAATCCAAAACACTCTTATATCAAAATGAAATCCCCCCCAAAAAAAATTTGTAGAGATTTTTAATTTAAGCTGTACTACAGTACTTGTATTGCAAGATGTTGCTTGTATATCAAGTTAAAAATATATATTAAATATTTCAAAATTTGCTTGTCTTGCAAAACGCTCTCAAATCAAGTTACTTGCAATCCAAGGTATTACTGTACCTCTGAACAAGAGCAGAATGAAAAGGAAGTGAAAGTGGAGCAAGACAAAAAAGTGGTTATAGGAAGGGAAATTAGAGACAAAGAAATGTGACAGGGTAAACCAAAAAAAAAAAAAGATAAATAGTGAGAAGGATAGAAAAGAGTACAAATAATGAAGAAATGAAAAAAGCAGAAAGGAGACAGAAAATGGAGAGACAGCCAAAGAGAAGACACCCATCTCACAAGTTCTTACCCTCATGCTGGTTCTGCCGTTCCAGTGGTCAAGAACTCTGAACAAGTGGTTTCTGTATTCTGCAGCAGGTGGGGAAATGATGCACTATGTCCTGTTAGGCTCTTTCTAAGTTCTTTCCGCTCTTGCATATGCAAAACAGGCAGTTATGCTGAGCTGGCCTTGAAATCAACAGCACCAGTAAAGGGGAAGGGAGTACGGTACTCCATGTCCTCCCCCTCTTCAAAGGGGCTGCAGATTGTAACAATGTTGGGTTACACTACACCCCTCTTACATATATTAAGAGTAACTACTTGATTCATGATTTGAAATGCATATCAGTCGTTCATTCTATAAGGCAAAATTACCCTTACATCCTAATGTTTAATGGTCCAAAAGGCAATTATATAGACTGGCAAAATAAAAACCTAAAACGGAGCAAATCCTGATCTCCATGATTTGGGAAAACAGGTTAGCCAGAGCAAAAACCCAAAGTACTAGGCCGGGGGAATCTCTCTCTCTCTCTGTGTGTGTGTGTGTGTAATCTCTTTGTTCCCATATACTCCTTCAAAAAACCATTCCCCCCCCCCCCATATGCCATTCGGCTAGCCCATATGCTTTAGTTAGTATCTCCATGCCAATGAAAAATCAGTTCTGCATTGACTAATGGCCAAGTCAAGAAAGTTTTGTAACATCAAAGCCTTGCTATTTCCGAAAATAATTCTTTGTCATTTGTCTTAAGCAAGACAAACTGACACATTCTCAAGGATCTTTACTGGGGGAGTTCTGAGCTGCCCTCAGAGCTGGGAAGATTACATGGGCCTCACCAGCTGTAGGGAGTATTCAGTCCTGCCCCACATCCTCATACTGTTCCATTGTTTATGACTGAACCAGCCCCACACGCCTATCAATCTGCCTCCCTTTTGCATTCCAATGTCAAGGACACGTCTCCCCTTTGTTATGCAAGCTGAAAAGACAATTATGGCAGTTTGAACCACAGTCTGGCCTAGATTTTTTCACAGCTCCATCAGGCCTTTCCCAGTATACCTGGGTCCAGCCTAATATAATAGGCCAGCCTATTATGGATTAATAACTAGCTGTAGAAGCAGGAAGCAGAGAATCATAGAGCTGGAAAAGATCTCGGAGAGTAGAAATAAACAAACACTTCTCACAATAGAGGGATGTAATAAGTGGGTTACCCCAAAGTGTGGTATTGGGACTGGTGCTTTTTAAACTTGTTCATTAATGATCTGGAGTTTGGGATGAGTGGTGAGGTGGCCAAATTTGTTGACAAAAAAATTAATGAGGGTGGTACAATTAAAAAAAAAAAAAAAAAGATTGCAAAGAGTTCCAAAAGGATCTCTCCAAAGTGGGTGAATGGGCAATAAAATGGCAAGTGCAGGTGATGCACATTAGGGGCAACAATATTCCAACTTCACATATACACTGATGGGATCTGAGCAGGTGGTAACTGATCATGAAAGGGATCCCAGCTCTGAAAAAGGCAAATCCCGGGCTAGGGACCACTAGAAAGGGATTAAAAATAAGACTGCCATATCGTAATGCCTTTATAAAAATCTGTGGTTAGACCATACTTGGAATATTGTGTACAGTTCAGATTGTTGCATATCAAAAAGGACATTGTAGAGCTGGAGAAAGTGCAAAAAGGGCAACTTCCTTATGAGGAAAGTGTGGAAGACCAGCAACTGGGTCTTCTGCGTGAGTTCAGCACTTAATGGGTTAACCAGCACTGAGATATAGCCCGCCAAGGGGATATTTAGCGATTAAAACTCAACCGCGAGCTAAAAAGTACACGAGTCCATTCACAGTCAAGAATAGACGCTTTATTTACTACAGGTTAATGGAGCGGAACTAATAGGCTTCTAGGAATACTATAACATAAACAAGACCTGGTTGTGACCTTGGATATCTTGAATGAATTGGTTCCCAGGCTAGCGTACTGCAGCAATGAGTTACCTTAGACCAGAGACTCTACGACTCCCCGCTTCTAGCCTGGCTCCGAGCCGCCGTGCTCGGGGAAGAGAACTGCTTGACCCAGCCAGTGCTGGCTTTGGAAGGTGTTCACCCGCCCGTGTTCCCAACAACCTCCATGGAGCAGGCAGAGGGGTTTTCTACCCTGCACGCCCCCCTCCCTGCCCCTGGGTGATCAGGTGGGCTTATTCCTACCCCCTTTACGATCAGGTGGGCTTATTCCTGCCCGGGGACAGGTGGCGCCTTTGGGCTTATCATGCCCTCTGAGCATACTTAGCAGCTCTTTGAGACTGCCCTGCATTTCCTGATGGTCCATGCTTCTTCCTGCATCTCCTGTCGTGTGTCCCCCCCCCCCCCCGGGGATTATGCAGACAGGGGTTGCTAGGGGAAAACTATGTGTGGTTACCAAGGGGAAAACTGTGTCGGGGTTCGTGTCACTGCGTGTGTGTGTGTGTGTGTTCAGGCTTTCTCCACAGAAAGGTTATGACGTTTGGAGCTTTTTAACTTAGAAAAAAGGCAAGTAAGGAGGGCATGGCAGAGGCATATAAAATTATGTGTCTTATGGAGAAAGCAGATAGATGTTTTTCTTTCTCGTGATACTAGAACTTGGGGTCATCCAACGGAGATGAATGTTGGGAGATTCAGGAAAGACTAAAAGAAGTATTTATTCACACAGCATATAGTGAAATGATGGAATTCACTAACAAAAGATGCAGTGATGACTACCAACAAAAGGATTCATGGAGGATACGGTTATCTCAGTGGCTACTGTGCTACCTGCAAAATCAGAGGCAGCATGTCTCTGAACACTGAATACCGGTTGCTGTGGAGCAGCAACAGGGAAGGGCCCTTGCTATCATGTCTTGCTTGTGGGTTTCCCATAGACATCTGATTGGCCACTGTAGGAAACTGGATTCAGGAACTAGCTAGGCTTTTAAGGTTCTGAACCAGCAGGGCTCTTCTTATGGTTTTAACTAAGGATATATAACCTGGTACCCTCCAGATGTTTTGGATTGCAACTCCCAGAATTCCGGATTATTCGCCATGCTGGTTGTGGCTGCTATTCCTGTTCTTGCCTATCGAGCAAAAACAGCCTTTCCCAATCTGGTGCCATCTGAATGTTTTGGACTTCAACTCCCATCAGTCTCAGCCAGAACATGAGAAGAGCTCTGCTGAATCAGACCAAAGGCCTATCTAGTGCAGCATTCTGTTCACACAGTGGCCAGCCAGTTGCCTCTGTGAAGCTGCCAAGCAGACACGAGTGCTGCAGCAGTAACTCGCCTGCTCATGTTTCTCCAGCGATAAGTATACAGAGCCATACTGCCTCCAATATTGGAAGTCATATATAGCCATCAGGACTACTAGCCATTGATAGCCTTATACTCCATGAATTTGTCTAAACCACTTTTAAAGCCATCCAAATTGGTGGTCATCACTACATCTTGTGGTGAAGAATTCAATAATTTAACCCAGTGCAGTGTGAAGAAATATTTCCTTTGCTCTGTCCTGAATCTCCTGACCATTCAACTTCATGGGATGACTCTGGGTTCTAGTATCACTGAGAAAGAGAGAAAAACATCTCCCTATCCACTTTCTCCACACCCTGCATAATTTTGTACTCCTCTATCATGTCTTCTCCTTACTCACCTTTTTTCTAAGGTAAAGAGTCCCAGATGTTGTAACATTTCCTAATAGTGGATTGCTCCAAGCCCTTGATCATTTTGGTTGCCCTTTTCTGCACATTTCCAACTCTTACAATATTGTTTTTGAGATGTGCTGGTCAGAACTGTACACAGTATTCCAAGTGTGGTCACACCATAGATTTGTATAAGGCCAGTATGGTATTGGCAGATTTATTTTCAATTCCTTTCCTAATTATGCCCAATGTGGAATTTGCTTTTTTCACAGCAGCTGCACACTGGGTTGACATTTTCATTGAGCTGTCCAGCACAAACCAAGATCTTTCTTGATCAATCACTGCCAGATCATATACCAGGATGCTTCCGATTGCCCAAATAACAATCATTTATTTCAAGGCAACCTGCAATTAACCAATACCGAGTTTAGTTTTGAAACAACTCATACGTTTTGTCTAATAACATCTTTGTTAAAAAAACACATAACAGACCTTTCAATATACAAACGTTTTTGTTGGGAAAAAATCAACTCAAAATTATTATAGTACTACATTGTACATAGCCTGAAGGAATTATACAAACTTTAAATATTGGCACAGTTTTTGATAAGGATTCCACTTGTATAGATTTATCCGATGAAATGTATGGGCAACTTACCCCAGTCCTTCCCGCTTCTACAGGTGTCGGATTGTAAATAAAGCACCTGTACTAGGATGAGCAAGATAAACAAGAAAACTAAACATGCTTAACACATTTTAAACACTTTATGTCTTGGACTGCAAACACTGCATTAGGTAAAAGTTTGCATTGGGCATGCTTTTGCACAATTAATGTGATTTTTGCTATTGCATGCATGCTGATAATTTGTTAAACCTTGGCTCATACTCCGTTAGTTTGAGAGCAACACATGCAGCACTCAGGTCAACTGTTAGGGCTTTACATCCAAGCCATGCTCTGTGCATCATTCTTCAAAATCTTTTAAATGTGATAACAATGTAGAAAAGAATTCTGTAACAGGAATTCTAGAATAAAATCATTCTGTTCCACACTGTGAGAAAGAACAAGATCATTAGTGTTTTGCAGAAGGGGACGGTCTTTTCACGATCTGGTGACCAATGGCTCGAGTGCCCACAGAGAGGTCCCTGCGTGCCAGCTGTGGCACCCGTGCCATAGGTTCGCCATCACTGTCATATACCATCCGTGTATATGTGAAGTTGGGGTGGGTGGGTGGGTTGCCCCAATGTGTATGACTTTATACTTGTGTACATTGAACTGTATTTGCCATTTTGATGCCCATTCTCCTGGTTTGAAGCGATCTTTTTGGAGATCTTCGTAACCACCTTAAATAATTGTGTCATCAGCAAACATGGCCACCTCACTGGTCACTCCTACATCCCTGGCTTATAATCAGTATGCTGCTGCTCCATTTTTACTGTCTCTTTTATTGTCACACTTGTTTTTAGTGTATTATATATGTATTTTTAACTGTGATTTTTAATTTTTGTTTGAAAACTGCTTAGAGGTTTTACTACATTAAGTATTACTACTGCTACTACTACTACTAACTCCAGATCTTTTATGAACAAGCTAAAAAGTACAGGATCCCGAATATAGATCCTTGTGGGACTCCACTGTTTACACACCTCCATTGTGATAATTTACCATTTTTAAGGTGCTTTCCCCCCTCCATGCATGACACTAAAAAGCACATATGATCCTCTCTAGTCTCATTTGTGCCACGTGTAAATGCTTCTAAATACGTACACACAGGATAGAATGCTTGCAGTAAAATTACAGTACAGTAATACCTTGGATTGCAAGTAACTTCGTCTGAGAGCGTTTTGCAAGACAAGCAATTTTTTAAAAAATAAAGTTTGACTTGATAAACAAGCGACGTCTTGCAAGACAAGTCACGTAACCGCTCACCTCGAGCGTAGCGGGCCGAAATCTGCCCTGCTCAAGCCCGCCAGAGACTTGCTTTGATATAAGAGTGTTTTGGATTACAAACACAGTTCCAGAATGAATTATGCTTGCAATCCAAGGTATTACTGTAATAGAATATGGAAGTTAAATTGAATGAACACTCTAGCTCATGCAGGTTTCACAACTGCAATTCAATTTAATCTGGAGATTAATTGTAGGCAGGGCCGGTGCAAGGCAGTTTGGTGCCCTAGGCAAGATCAGATATTTAGCGCCCCCCCTTCCCACTTGAGCTTGCCCTCCCTCCCTCCAGCCCTATGCTCCTGGTGCCCCCTTTAGCCCTGCGCCCTAGGCAGCTGCCTAGTTGGCCTAATGGTAGCACCGGCCCTGATTGTAGGCAGTGCACTAGGTCAATCAAAGCCAAATTAGGTAGTGTTGGATAGTGATGCAGATTACCTTCTGCCACTTAATGATGGAATTTTGTCTATGGGAGAATCAACATGCCCTCCAAACATTGTTACACTGACTTTTAAAAACATATTTAAGGATTTTAAGTCATGTAGACCAGTGACTATATTTTCTGGTAGCAAATTTCACAAGTGAAATATGCATTGTGAGAATAAATATTTTATTTTCTCTGTCCTGAACCAGCATTGTTAGCCATTAATAAAAAGGTATTATTGAGTTAGTATTACGGATGCGTTTCACAGTGCAGAAATAAATGGTTTCTCATCTGACAATGCATTATAGTGCTTCAGTAATCAGACTGTGGTGTTTTTTTTTAATATGCCAATTACATTCCAATGACTTATCTTATATCTCAGTCCATCTTTCCCCCAGTCTCAGTATGTCATGCCTCTAATGAAGTGAATTGCTTAGGACAGCTCATTCCACACTCAACAAAACCACAACCCTGTAATCTTGCTGCTCCAGACTGCCACAATTTTTAGTAACTGGAACTAAAGTAGTTTAAAACCAATTAAGCTGGTTTAACATAATAATGGATGGGTCTGCAACCGCACAATTTGCCTTAAACCACTTTAGGCCCATTGACTTCAAGGGACTTAAATTGGCTTTAAATCTAATGAGTTCAACTGTATTTGATTTTGAATGGAACGGTTAATCTTTCCAGATAGGGAATGGTAAGCACTTAGCACCTGAAACAGGTTTGTATTCTGTACCAGCAGGGCTACTTAAAGACAGGAATTCATGGCTTTTGATAGTTCATTTAAACAGGGACACCCTTCTTCCTACATCCTTTTTTGCTCAGGAGCTCCAGGTGGCATACATCCCCTCCATTATCCTCACAACCTTGTGAGGTGGTTAGGCTGAGAGTGGTAACTGGCCCAAGGTCATATGGTGAGCTTTGTGGCTGAGTGAGAATGTAAACCTTGGTCTCTCCAGTTCTAACACTCTAACCACTACACCATGCTGGCTTTCCTGAGGGATGCTCACCTCACCACCTCCTCTTTAATGGTCTTTGAAGATGGTTGACAGTGCAAGCCTATGTATGTTTATTCAGAGGTACTTCCTAGTGTTCTGTGGGCTTACTCCCAAATATGAACATATAGCATTGCAGCCTGTTCTTCCTTTAGGCTTTTGCATCATGTTTGCTTCTCCCTTCCTGAAGTGATTTTAGTTTGCTAGTTGTCTGATGAAATTATATTTGATAGCTGTTTAGGATATTTAAAAAGTAGTTTGCTCTATTCTGTGTTTTTAGTGTTTTATGGCTGCTTTAAGTTAATATTGTATCATTTTGAAATATTAAGTTATTGTTTTATTGTTAGCTGCCTTGAGCTTGTTTTAGGAAAGGTGGGGTATAAATGTTTTAGAATGCAATCCTATGGATGTTTAGACAGAAAAACGTGGGCTGGGGCATGCTGGGAGTTGCAGGACTTTTGACTATCTAAACGTGTGTAGGATTGCACCTTAAGGGCACAATCCTATGCAGGTTTAGACAGAAAAAAAGTCCTACAGCTCCCAGAATGCCCCTGCCAGCCTTTCTTCTGTAATGGGACAGGATTGTCTCGATTCATGCCCAAACGAATAGAATCAAACCTCACGACCATTTCAAATCCAGCAGGTTTGTTCAAATCCAACAGCCTTTGATGAAAGCTGACTGGCAAGGCCCGGAAAAGAAAAGAAAAAGAAAAAAAGGGGGGGCGTTCTAGCGCGAGCACCAGCAGCCATTCTGATTAGTCAACCCGCGATTCCGCTCGCGACCAATGAAAGAGGAGGAGAGGGACACCTCAGCAAAGCCGCGGGGTTGTCTGTGATTGGCCAATCGGGGAGCCCGCCTGGGCCAATGGAAGTGAGGCGCGCGCGCGGGAAGGACGAAATTGAGGCGGCTTAAACGAGTCTGGTCTGGAGCCAGAACAGTGCGCTGCTGCTGCTGCCGCCGCCGCCGCCGCCGCCGCCGCCGCCCCAACAACTGGTCGCTCGCTCGGTTTCTGCCTCTGCAGCCGTCGTTATAGGAATGGTGCGGACCAAGGCAGACTGCGGTGGGACCGGTGGAGCCTATCGGAAAGGCAAGGGATTGGTTCTTAGGGTGCCTGTCTTTAAGAAGTCCGCGTGTCAAGCTGCGAGACTCTACTAAGTGGTCTAGGCGCTGTCATTCGGCTTAGTCTACCTCAAAGGGTTGTTGTGAAGACGAAGCGGTGGTGGTGGTGGGTCGTTCGTATGCACCGTCCTGAGCTCCTTTTTTAAAAAAGGGAGGGCGATTGTAACCCATAATGAAATGGGTAAAGGCTCTTTTTACTAGACAACCTGGCGACAGCGTCTTGTTATTCCTTGACTTGGGGAAAGATTTGTTGGGGGTGGGTTTGTTGAGGATACCTTGGTAGGGTTGGAGGGTGCAGAGTGGTTTGTTACAGTTTTAAAGTCTGCCTGAATCTCCCCCCACCCCATTTCCGAAGGTGGTGGGGTCTGGCTACCATGAGAAGATATTTGGATGTTAACTGCACCAAGATGCTTCTTTTGCTACTGCTCTGCAGCTTTCTAAAACTGAGCTCTAGTGCTAGAGACGGGTGGTGGGGCCCAGCCTTGGGGTGCGCCTGCATGAAGGTAAGCCCTGAAAAGAGCTGAGCAAGTTGAGTTGTGGGATGGTTAGAAACTATATTATTATTATATTGATATATTAAAAAGTATCTTCTGTAATGCTTTCAAACATTCAGAGTGTTTCACATACATTGGATTGTTGCAATTCTTATTATAATTATTAATAATTATATTCATACCCCGTCCTTTTTCCTGCAAGGAACCCAAGGCGGCTTACATAATCCTCATCCTCACAGCAACCCTTGAACTTAGGCTGAGAGTCAGTGACTGGCCCAAAGTCACCCAGTGAGTTTCATGGCTGAGCAGGGACTAGAACCTGGATCTCCCGAGTGCCAGTCTAACACTCTCACCACTACGCCACAGTTTGGTATTCTTAGCCCTGTATTGCAGCAGAGGAGCTGAAGCTGAACTTGAATGTCTTGCCTAAGACAGGGCTGGTGCAAGGTTTGAGGGGGGGCCTTGCCAAGGGCCCTCCATGGGCCCCTCTCCTATGTCAACAGGCTCCCCTTGGCATGGGCTTATTTGATGACTATGCTGCCATTTGAAATATCCGACAATACCCTGGACCACTTGCTATAGCGTTATTCCAGGGCAATGTGGGAGACTTTAATGGTGGCTCATAGCCGCGCAGGACAGATACTGTCACCGGTGGACCCTACAAGTGTGAGATGCCTCGCCTAAGGCCAGCTAGTGCAACCTTCCCCAACCTGTTGCCCTCCAGGGGTATTGGACCACAACTCCCAGCATCCCCCAGCCAGCCACATCCAGAGGGCACTAGGATGGGGGAGGCGTAGCTAGTGAGTTAATGACAGATTATATTTGAATTGGGGACTTCCTGATTTGTTGCTCAGCCTCTTAGCCTCTGTGCTACATTGAGTCTCTCATGGTTGGATAGCTGGTGGTGACTGGTAGTAGGCCTTCCATTTGTGGTAGGGCTTAGCCATGGTACCTGTGCTTAGTATTGGAGCTCATTCATCATCTATACCTATAAGCTGTGCTACAGCATGATTTCCCAAGTACCTTTACTTGCTGAATAAGTGCCACCAAGTTAAAAACAACAATAACAACCTTATTTCATGCTTGGGTGGCAATCTTCCACTTTTCTGGGACAAAGCTCCATTGAACTTGGTGGAGCCAGATCAATAAATCAATTTTCCCATTGATACTGCTTCATATATTTCCTAAACAATGATGCAGGCCTGTGGCTCACGCTGGCTCAGCTTATCTGAGTGTGGAAAGCTAAGCAGGGTCAGGCCTGATTATTACTTGGATGGGAGACCCCTCCTCTAGTTTCCTACATTGACTCTGTAATCTATGAATCTATGCAAATTTGACCACTAAATCATGTTTGTTTACAACTAAATGAAGTATTATTTACTGCACTGTTACTTCATTCTTACAACCAGGCCTTGCATTTCTTTGTCACACTATATACATGCTTTCCTTTTTTTAACCTATAGAAGGAATGTCTTCAAACATATTTCCCAGATAGCAGCGGCTATGACAGTTTGGTAATATAGGAACTTGCACACTGGACATTTTTGTCTTCTTCATTCTGCCTTGGCTCAGCCCCACCCACACAGCATCAAAGTAGCAAAGAAAATTGAAATCCCCTGGACTGATAGGTCAAAGCAAGGTCTGATAGGTTAGGCAAACTAGAGCAGCCTATTTTCATCTGGTGAAAATGGTAGGTAGAGTGTAATCATATTTGAGAAATGATCAAATTGGTTCTTGCATCTACAGAGAAAAGCCGCCTCTAATTCAATGTGTCTGGTAGAGGCACTGATTTGATTTAGCAATGAACTGTGGATCTAACATGTTGCTGTTCAGATTATTTCATATTAACCTTTAAGATAAACTTGGTATTTACAAGTTTCAAAATCTGTTTTAAATTTTTTAAAAGCAACATTTTTGTTTTTACTGTAAGTGCAAACAACTCAGTAAGCATGTGTGTGATAGAGCTGCATGTATATTTAAGACTGGGACAGTTGGGTAGAGATGAGCATCTTGGTGCATGTGCTGAGTGTCTTCTTACAAGCCAGGTGCTTGTAAGAATGTACAAGTTAAACTCTCTCTGTGTGTGAATGTGAATCAGTTGCTTTATAATCTCTAAAGCCTTCCTTCTACAATGCCAGTTGTAGCTGCGAGGGCTCCCCGGAAAGTGCTGGGCTCCGGAAATGCTAACATGGGTTCCTCTCCTACATCACGGAAAGGTGAGTGTGTAGGGTGGGGTTGGCAGAGTTTGATTCCTGGCTGGCTTAACATGGCGTTGTGAGTTATCTGCTTTTTAAAAAAGGCATTATCTAATCTTTGCCTTTGACATGCATATAGAAGACAGCATCCTGATAGCCATGGCCTGCTGCTGCTAGGAGCATAATTATGGGTAGCTTATGGAGAGTTTCTGTCTGAACTAAATGTTATGCTAGATTTTAAGACTCATCAAAATGTGTAACACTGGGAGTTCATGTAGAGCAGTAATGATCAAACTGTGTGCCACGATTCAAGAAGTGTGCTGCCAGAAATTAAAGGCTCCAATGTACCCAAGTACCCACTTATAGAGGAATCTGCTGCTGCTACTGTCCTTGCCTGCTTTTAATTGGCCTCTGCTGGGGACAGATAGGTAATTGTGCCATGCCTCTGATTGGATCATTCCTGATGCAGAGCTGCAGCACAGTTACCAGCTTTCAGAACAGAGCTTCTCTGCTACAAGAGTCACTGCTCCAGGCTTGCCTCCTGTTACTCTCTCACACTCTGTCAAGTTCAGCAACACTTACTCTCAAGTATACAAAGAATTGCAACCTATATCTCAAGCCACAAAAGATTCCATAGGTTTAACACATCTGGGTGGATGTTACATCAGACATTTGCCTTTTCAAGAAAACTGACAAAGCGCAGGAAAGACAACTCGCCCAACTGTTTGTGCTCTACAGCTTCACTGTTTTCCAAACTTCTGAGGCACACTGTTTTCTGAATCCAATTTGGAAGTACACCTCACTCTTAAAAGTTTGCTTTTAGCGTATGCAAGAATAGGAATTTCCTCCCCTTGGAGTCCCACCCTGTCTCCAGTGGTACCATCAGGGCAGTCTTCTGGGGCAAAAGCCCAAGGCCTCATCAGCAAAATGAGCACAAGGGCCCCAAATGCGGCAGGGCTGACTAACCACATTTTGCAGTAAGTGAAGCAATGCACATTACCACATAAATAGCCATCCCCCTGCCCTGTGTAAGACCATACATAATTCAGAGACTAAAATTACCTACCTGCACCATTGCCAAACTCATGTTTCTTCATGAGTCACTGATCTGAACATGCCTAATAGGCTTGTGCTGTTTAAACCAGATGGGCCTTGCTTCTGATAAATATCCGGCAGTTAGTTGCTTTAATCAGCACTCTTGGCTATACTTTGAAGATGGGTTGCTCCTGATAGCTTGTGGTGCCTCATGCACTCAGGTTTCTACATATCAATGCACATTTCTTGGATAGGAAGCTTTTGCAGTCATGATCCTGTGTGTTGCATTTTGTTTTTGATTGTTGGGTATCTATGGACGCATTCTTAACTATCTTTTGCAGCTGAGAGTAAGTACGCTGGTGGCAACCCAGTGTGTATGAGGCCAACACCGCCATGGCAGAAAGGAATTGGAGAATTCTTCGGGCAGTCCTCAAAGCATTCAGAGAAAGAGAACCAGGTCTCTGAGGAGGAGCCAGGATGCAGTGGAATAGGAAGGCATAGACGAAAGTAAGAATGGGTGTCTACCTTCCCACTATACCTTTAGGGCTCAATTCTATGCATGTTTAGACAGAAAAAAGTTCTACAACTCCCAGCATTCCCCCAGCCAGCAGCATGTTTAACATTCTGTCTGAACTTTTTTGCTGTCTAAACATGCATAGAATCTAGTGATGTGGCAAGCCTTGTCTTCTATTGATCAGTGAAACACTGGGGTGGGGGGTTGCAGGACCCGCTTCAAATTTGGCTTTTAAACCTATAAATCAATTGTTCCAGCTTTCTCACTTGGCTCTTGATGCAACTTTTAAGTCATGAGACTCCCTCACTCAATACAGCATGGGCATTTGGTAAAATTGTCAGGAGCTGTGGGAAATAGGTGCAAATCTAGGATTCTTCTGAAAACTCTGACCTAGTGGCCTTTCTGGGTCAGGGGGAAGCCTTCAAAGAACTACTTTTCTTCACATATGTAACACTCAGGAGTTTTGCTTCATTGATTTTTACAGTGATTTTAAAAACATGTTTAAAGAGTTTCGCAGAAATATCTGGGCAAGAAAACTTTCCATAGGTGCCTTGATTTAACTCAGAAGCTCTGAAATCTGACTTCATGATTACATGCTAGGGAAGAAGTATCTGACATGCATTACCTTCTGTGTGTATTGAGGAAGGCCACAGAAGAACTTTGTTTAAACCAATTTGGAAAACATTCCAGTTCAAGACATTAAAGACTGAGTATGCGTAGTATAGGATATTTACTTCAGTCCCCCTAAATAGCCAAGTATTCTGAATATAGCTGATTGGAATCTATGGTATTTTAATGAATGAGGAATGTGACACATGAACAGCTTATTCTAAATAGACTGGGACAATTGGTATGGGTAGCTGGAGGTCTTCAATGTGGCAATCGAAATAGAAAGTGGCACAACTGCCCCATCTATTTATATTTATATTTATAAATATTTATATTTATAAATTTATATTCTATTTATATTCAGCATTTTGGTACTGGGATGTTGGGCATGCAGGCTTTAAATTATTCTGTCTAGCTCATTTCAAAAATACCCTGGGGTATAAACCAACATGTCTGCCAAAGTACTGAGACTCAGGCATTTCTTATCTAAGGACACATTCAATCTTTAATCCGCATTGTGAAATAAGATGTTCCATAGTTGGTTAGCTGAGGAATATTTTAATATTGCAATGATGCAGGAGGGAGGATCAGATGTTGAACTTTATGCACTTGAGCACCACTGATTTGGCAGATGTGCTACATCAGACAAGCCATTTTGGTTGCCAGCTAGACATAATTATCTATTTCATCTGGAGCACAGCAATTTCAGTCTCATCTGCTTGTTTTCCCCTGTGTTTAGTGCAGGGGTAGGCAACATGCAGCCCACAAGAGGCATGTGGCCCCTACTGCCCCCTGTTGTGGCCCCTGCTGTTCCCCATTGCCCCCCCATTGGAAAAAACTTTTTCCCCAGAACAAAATGGCATCTGAAGTGGCTACAGAGCACCTAAATGACCAAATTTAGCTTGCTTGCAATCTTAATTTGGCCCTTTGGCTGCTCCACAGTGGCTACAGAGCACCCAAAGGGTTAAATTTAGCTTGGAAATCAGCTAAGTTAACTATTACAGCGATGTGTAGCACTACAAAGCAGTTTGCTGCCGAAATTCAGTGGCAGGCCTGCAATCCCCCCCCCCCCCCGCTCTGTGGTGCCCCACAGACTATAGCCCATGTGAGGGTTGTGGGGGGACTGGACAAAAATGGTCATTGGGCCCTCAGAGTGCGCCCACCCCTGGTTTAGTGGTACAATAATACCAGAGAAAACATTAAAAGATTATTCTTATTTTGTAATAAACACAAGATATATTATTTTTAGTAATTTTGATAGAAAAGGCAGTGTGATTCACTGTATTGTCATACATGTGTCATGATCTGTGTCATATAGTTTGAGCTTATGACTTGGTCATCCTGATATCTGTGCCTTGGACTTATGTTAATTATATTCTTCCTTGTTTTTTCATATAACTTAAACTTTGAAAATAAAAAGGGAATTAAAAAATATATGTTTGTTACTTAATGTAATCTTGCCTCAGCTACAAGGATCTCCTGTTAAGTGGAGAATGCCACAACCATTATATTATTGACTTCTGTATGATTCTTTCCCTTCACAGAGCTCGTCCTCTGCCTCCTTATGCTACAGAACATGAAGCATCCTCTGAAGAGAACCAAGTGTGAGCTAGTATCCCCTCTTCTGCTGAAAGGCCATGTTCCATAATTGAGGTGCCTTTGTGTGTACATCTGTATATACATGTTTTTGGTTTGACTACAGGTCTTTATAAAAGCCTAGCATTCTGTTTTGTTTACTGAAATGACCTAAAACTTGAATGACTGTAAGGGATTTGAGGTAACTAAAATTTCCTAGGAGCTTAGCTATCAATAAAGAATTGCAGTGCTGAGTAATTGGTTCATGTTAAATACTCTTTGCTTCTTTGTGCACTTCCTAAAATTCAGTGCCATATGAGGGTTAAGACTGCCTTATTAAAATTTGTTGCAAAACCTGCAATTGTATTTTTATGTGATATGTCTGACCTTTCTTTCTGAGACCTCGAGAAGGTTGAACTGAAATTATCTGATTAAACAGAGCTTACTTTATAATAAAATAATTTACAAAGTAATTGTAGAATAATTGTGTTTCTATATTCTTCATTTCTAGTTTGATAGGGACAAACTGCTCTTCAGTCAAAAGGCTCCCAGAAAGGCTTAGGCTTACAAGATTCCGCTGTCATAGACACTCCCTGACCTCAGGCTTACAATCTAAAAAGACAGAGACAAGGAAAGGGATTAAAGGGAGAAAGGAAAAAAGTGTGATGATAATAATTGAATTGCCCAGATGGATAGGAATATATATACACATATTCCTAAAACTAATTGTACTCAGGTATGCACTGCATCTATTGTTGTTCTGGGCTGGCATGTTCTTGGTTGGCCTGTCTTCTTTTGTTTCTCTTCTGTAGTTTCTCTTCTCCTTTTGAGTTCAAGCTTCATCTGTGTCTTCTCCTATTCCCACAAGACAAGATGTTTCCTTAGAAGCCCTTCTAGTGGTAATTGGGGCAGAGAGGGGCCACCATTGGGTGTTAGCTCACCAAGTTATGTCTTCTCCCATCCGTTCAGGGCAATTCTTCAAGCAATCCATGAGATTCATGCTAGAATTCTATTTCTTATTCTTTAACACAATATGAGAGAATCTGTACAGAAGGAATATATAGTGGGGGGGGGAGAACAAGATGTACTAGGGGAGTGTGTGTGTGTGTGTGTGTGTAATAAACTTGTGAACAACGTTCAGGTCTGAATAAATAAGTCAATGATGATCAACACATTCTGAAATTAATGATTAGTATAAATTATTTTTGTACTCCCTGTCCACTAGAAATTGACACCTTTAGATAGGAATCTGTGAAGAAAAGCAGACTCTCGGTATCCTTCCCCACCACACACACACACACACACACACACACACGCGTAAACAAGTGTAATCCCAGCCCGAGGCTGGGAACCTCATGCAAATGTACATAGTTCCTCTGATGGCTCTGGGGTCTCAGAATCTCCTGCAAATGTACATATGGCCCTGTGCCTGCCTCAGAGTCTCCCATGTATTCTCATGCAAATGTTCCCCAAAGGGTTGTTGTCTGGACGGGAAGCAGCAGCACGGAGTAAGGCTTTTGCTGAGGCAGGCCCTAAGAAGACTAACCCCCCAGGCAAAGAGTAAGTGCCTGGGTGTTTATATAGTAAAGGAACTAGTTTTGTTGTTTTGTAGCTCTACTTGTGTATACCAAAGTGTCTCCCCACCTTTTCCCCTTCCCACTTTTCCCACCTTTTATTGAAATCAATAGGTTTACCTTAAATAAACTTTCCTGGTTCTACTGAAGAGAATGAAATAGTTAAAAGAAAAAGAAACCTGCAAGAGATTCGAGCCAAGTGCATGGGCAGACTGTCAGGGTCATGACGAATACTAAAAGAATGTAGTCAATGGCTGATAATGACTGACAATGGCTGTTGATGGCTAACAAATGTTGAGGTGCTTTGTTGCCTCGCCCTGCCTACATGATCAAGATAAGATAGTACCTAGCAGCCACTTGATTGTAAGATCATCATCTTGTCTCCTTGTAAGGAAATCCCCCTCCCCTAAGGCAAACCCCTTTTGTCTTGACCAGTTGCTGACCAATGTAAGAACTGTTGCCAAATGACCAGACTTAGGTATGCTATAAAAGTTTAAAGCCCCGCCTGGGGTTCTGCTTTGCGACACAGTCCGCAGGACCAATTGTGCACAATAAACCTTTTTCCAATAACCCGAGTTGGTCCTCGTCCTTATCTGAGTTAAGAGGTGACCACTTCACTACCCCACAGGGTGTGTGTAGTTCCTCTGTGGTTCAGTGCTCAAATCCAGTGTATAGACCAAGGCCAAAGCCCTGAGAGAATCAGTGTCAAGACTGCAGAGCCAAGGCTGGCAGTTTTGCACCTTTGATCTCTCGTCTTGAAATAAAGGACCGGTTGCAGTCCTTCACAGAATCTTTCATTCCAATCGTAACCATGTTAAATGTGTAAACAAAGAAATGAAGTTAAAGGGGAAAACCACCTCTGCATTAAAGTAATTCAAGGCAATGATAGGGCAAGCCAGCCCAAAGACAGATAGTAGAAATTCTGTTAAAATCAATGGGACTAAATTTTGGTAAACATGCTCAAGAGTGAGTGCAGCCCTTGTTGAAACACTTGTGGAGTGCTTGATACACCACATGTTGGGAGTCTAAGCAGAGCCTGATTTAAATTGGACCTGAAAAGTTATGAAACTCTGGAAGGGTGGTAAATATTAGTATATCTGGTGTGGGGATTAACCTGTGCCAGGGTGAAAACCGTTCTGTGAAGTAGATTTAGTTCCAATTTAGTTGCTAATCTTGTTCTCAAATAGAACTGTGTGCCTAAACTACAAATTTTAATGTGGGTAAAAAATTGTATCTTAGGGCTGAGAATCTAGTTTAAAAACATGGGTTGCTGAAGTTGGATCCACATTGAGAATAGACCCATTGAAGAAATAACTAATTTATGTTATTAGATTGGTAAATGGAAATCCCTAATAGATTATTTGTAGAGGTTAGGGAAAAAAGTTTTGTTCATTTGTGGGCTTGAATAGATGATCTTTGGACAATAGAGAGAACTTTCTTTGTAATTACAGAGTAAGAGAAAGTATTGTCACTTATATTTGTTTTAGAGAAAATCAGAAGTCCTTTTTAGTTTTAGTTTATGTTGATGTCTCTTGTAGTGTTTGTTGTTGATTTTAATAAAAAAAATAATTAAAAAAGACCCATTGAAATCAATGTCATGACTAACAAGTCCCGTTGATTTGGGTCTACTGTAAGTATGACTAAGTCTAAGTCCAGATCAAACCCCTTATTTTGAAAGTTGCAAACATCAACTGAGTGTGTATGTTTAATATAAAAGACTAGGTTATGTTTTTACTCCATTTCTGCTGCAGTGAGCTAAGATATATAACCAGAAAGGACCAAAGACACAACATTAAAATGGATTTTGCAGATTTATTGGAATAGCAGCATGAAAGTTGTGAAAGTATATAAGTTCAGTTCATTATAGTATACAAAGCAATGTAATACAGAATAATAAATCCTAATACTACTACCAGTCTATCCATCTAGTTTAAAAGCATTTAAGTTTCTATGCTGTTCTAGCTGCCTAGCATTTTAGAATTGCACAACAGAAATTTATAGCTATGATCCAATACAGTGGGTCTAAGAACAGAAGCTTCATTGTGGAACATATTGTCAAAGTTTAAAAATGAAACAATGGATACCAATTCTAGAAGATCAGAAAAAGTATAATACCAAAAGAAAGAAATAAGGATTACTGTAATTCATTAAAAATGCTAAAAGATTAAATGTAAATTACAACATTATGCAAAAAGAGGAAAACTAATGGGAAAGAGGTAAAAACTAGAAGGAATGAATCCAATTAGACCTGTAAAAGAATCTGTGGCAAACATTCAGCACAAGAAATTTTACCCAGGCATCTGCAAACAAAGCATAACATTGCTCTGTGAAAACTTAATAACCTAGAAAAATAAGGTATTTCCTCAATAATTTAGAAGAAAAAATGAGGTAGAAGCATAAAAACAAAGGCATCAGGGGGGAAAGAAATGTGTTCCTGCTTCTTTGTTCCCTTCACCTCTTTTTTGTTTGTTTTCTGGTAACACCTGATTGATCCCACTAAGCATGTTCATGTCCAACTAAAAAGCAGCTCTATTGATTAATAGCCAGGGAAACTTTGTAAATAACTTCTATTTGTCTTAATTGGGGAAACTGACATGTCTCAGGTGTCTTATCAAAGGAAGATTACACTGGCATCTCCGCTGAGAGATGTGGAAACAAAGCCTATTCATAACCATCAAACTGCCTTTCTCACATTCCAGTCATCAAGGCCAAGGCCAGGAGGCCCCCCTCTTCCCTCCAAGCTGGAAGATGTGTTTGACTGCTTGATGAACCAAGGTCTGAACTACAGTTTTTCTTCCATTCTAGCCCATGGCTCCAGCAGGCCTTCCCGCCTGTATACCTTGGGTCAAAAAAGGACCAGACTAACCTAAGCCTGCTTTGGAAAGTTCCATAGTTAAGCATCTTGGCATCACTTTAATGTTACAGCAAGAGAGAATGGAATATTTTTCATATTTCTGAGGGCTGTAATATTTCATCACTGACAAGAGATTTGTTCAATAAGTGAGCCTCTTAAGAACTAGAGGTGTCTGCTATTCATCTACACACTGCTGTTTTCCATGTGTCAAACTTTTGGGGGTGGAGGGCAGAGGAACACTTAGCTTTTCCTAATTCCATTATGTAGTCTATACTAAAATATGGTTTGACTTGAAGCTAATATATTGCTGACACCCCTGATCAGTTTTAAATGTTTATACAAAAGCTGTTTTGAGTCAAGTTGTAGCAATGCTCCACATTTTGAACTTGAAGTTACAGGAAATAAATCAGCTGATTTGGCTAAATTGTAGATGTACATTCTCCTACTTTAGATAAACCATCCTTTCATTCTTGAAAAATGTCAACTTTGCAGAGGTTTTGCAAATTGAAATTGAAATTTCAGAAAACTCAATTTTTAAAAAATGTTTTGGTTGATAGCCAATATTTCACGGAGCAGGATGTTTGTATGTCTTTGCCAGAAACTTAGAAACTAGGTTAACTGAAGAAACAGTCTTTTTGGTTCTAGTGGATAAAAATAGCAAAACTACCCAGAAAGATGTCTTCACTTAAACACCTTTAAACTATATTTAGAGGTTTAGATAAAATATCAAATGCCATAATCCAGCAGTAGTTTCAGTTTCCTTAAGGGTGGATTAGCACTGGATGCACATTACATTAGCTGCAATTACTGCTGTAATGAATGGCCACTGTGTTTATCTTGTATACAATTGAGCTTTGTATAGTAAAGGCAGAGACAATACCTCTTGTATTTCATGGCCTATTGGTCCTATTGATTATATTTCCCTCCTCTATACTTTATATGTAACATCTGCCAAATGAAGATAATACTTCAACTTTTGGATGAAGTGAACTCTATCTAGTCCATGAAGGCTTCTGCCACAATAAAGTTGCAATGCTAAACACAATTACTGGCAAGTTCAATTGAAATTAGACTTATTTATACAGCACCATCAATGTGCATGGAGGTGTTTTTTAAAGAGTACAAGAGCACAGGTCTCTGCACTGAAGGTCTCACTATCTAAAATTTGACATTGGGAGAAAAGGGAGGTGGATATGGGAATGAAGGAGGTGGGGAGAATGTGATTATGCCAGTTCCATGTACTTTATGTTTACTTCTAGTATAGCATGGAAACTTAAGTGGTTGTATCCAAAACTTCATAGAAAAGGTGGCTTTTGAGGAGGGATCTGAAGGATGTAAGCGAGTTCGCATCACACAGGTGTTTGGGGAAGCAGTCTAACCATATAGGAAAGCAAGAGAGAAAGGGCTGACTCTTTTAAGGGAGTAGGATCACCTTTGAATGGCAGAGGGTGGTGGAGCTGGAAGAGCAAAGGTCACAGGCAGGGATGTATCTAGATATGAGAGTGAAAACATTGGGAGGCAAGGCCATGGAGGGCTTTGAAGGGCAGGACAAGGAGTTTGTGTTGGATCCAGGAAAAGATGGCAAGCCAATAATGATTTAAAGAGGGGCATCACCAGTGGTGTAGTGGAGAGGGATAGTGAAGTTTTCAAGTTTATTATTATTTGTGACAGATTAGTATAGAGAAAGTCAGAATGAGGAAAATCAAGCAGAGGCTGAATAATATCCTTTTCTTTGATGGCATCCCTATTTCGTACTAGTTTAAATGATAACACATTTGCATTTCTAATGAAAATTAAAGGTTGCATTTCAGCTAGCTTAAGAACTTTTAATAAAATGCAGTGGGTTTTTTTTTTGCAAGCTGAACCTAAGCAGTCAAAAATAAGCACCACTGAGTTCAATGGAGCCAGGTAACTGTGCATAGGATTGCAGTCCTGATGAGCCTTTATTTATTTATTTATTATATTTATAATTTATTTATTTATTTATTTCATTTCATTTTTATACCGCCCAATAGCCGAAGCTCTCTGGGCGGTTTAGAACAATTAACAAGACAGTCCCTGCCCGCAGGCTTACAATCTAAAAAGACACGGCACGCAAGGAAAAAGGAATGGGGAGGGAAAGTATTATATTTATACCCTGCCTTTTTTCCTGCAAGGAACCCAAGGCGGCTTACATAATCCTCTTCCTCTCCATTTTTTATCCTCACAACAACCCTGTGAGGTAGGTTAGGCTGAGAGGCAGTGACTGGCCCAGTCACCCAGTGAGTTTCATGGCCGAGCGGGGACTAGAACCTGGATCTCCCGAGTCCCAGTCCAACATTCTAACCACTACGCCACACTGGCTCTCAATAAATCCTAATAAATTGGGCATTATACTCTGTAGTGCTGCTGTTTGATCTGTGTGCTTAATTGCATATGAATGTGTATACCAGCTCCCAGACAACATAGCCAATGATAAGGGGTTATGGGAGCTGTAGTCCAAAACACCTGAAGGGTCAAAGGTTCTCCACCCCCACCCCCCCGTGTATACAGTACACACTGTCATGATGAGCTCATGCACTTCGAAATTTACCACTACACTGGGCATCATGTGATCAGGGCAATGAGACATGAGTTTTGGCTGCAGAGTGCTGCAATAGATAGAAGGCGGCCCAGTTGAAATAGTAGAACCAAGAGGACAAAATTGCAGTAGTCTAGCTGAGAGAATCTTTGCCAAAGGGACAGAGACCGAGTAAGGGCTATATTTTTGCAGTGTTGTAAAGCAGCCTTCCCCAACCTGGTGCCCTCCATATGTTTTTGGCCATTCCCATCATCCCTTATCATTGGCCATGCTCTCTTCGGCTGATGGGGATTGTAGTAAAAAAATATCTGGAGGGCACCAGGTTGGGGAAGGCTGTTGTAAAGGGATAAGCGATGCAACTGAATATGGGAAACAAAGGAGAATGAGGGAGTCAAAGCTAAAGTCAAGGCTAAGTGCATATTCAACATGGATGATGACATTGTCAATAGATAAGGAGAATATACCAGGAAAGGAGGAGAGATGAGAATTCGTCTTTAGATATATTGAGCGAGATGACGATAAAACAGCCTTACTTCCGTGTAAACACGCATAGGGGTGCACGTGCACTGTAAATCTGTTTGTCTTTAAGGTGGTAAAAAAAGCCCTCTGCTAACTCAGCAAAGCCTCTCTGGGATGTTCCAAAATCCACGGCCAGGCAATATTATTAGGACCATCCTAAAAACATATGCACATAATTGCGGGCATCTTTGGTCCTAATAAAGATATTCCCTAAACTGTGGATTTGGGGATTTTTCTTAGGGACTAGCACGGCGTACTTTGTTTTATGTCTCTGGAATATGTTACACCGACCCTGTATCTCGTCTTTACCTTCCCATATGCCTCACTCAAACTACTGATCCTAGGCTGTGACCAGAGCAGTCCTCGCCTACCTAGCAGCTGCCGCCCAGTGTCGCACCCCATACCGACCAATTATTCCTAACAAGGAACCGCTCCTTCCCTCTTTTTTCCCCACATCACGTGGCCTCGCTCCTCGTCCTACCTATACCCAGTTAACTTCCGCTTAACAACCGAACGCGGTTGCTAGGGCGCGTTCGTGGCGGCGGGGACCCGGAAGCAGTTCGGAGACGCGACCGAGGGCCTGCTCGCGCTTCTCCTATAGGGCGCTGGCTGGCATAGGGCGTGCCCGCAGGAAGAGCTTCCGGGGTGGCCCGCTCCCCCTTAGAATGCTCAGCGGAGGAGGGGGCAGTGGCCCCGGGTTCGCGCCCCCTCCCGGGAGAAGCGGCTTTCCCCTCAGGACGGTAGGAGGTCGGGGGCCAGATGGCCGCCTACGTTCTCGTTCGCGGTGTTCATGCTCTCTGTGTGTTCACAGGCGCCTCAAGCTGTTTTTGTCTCTGAGGGGCTCTGTGCCGTTAACGGCAGCCGCCAACGGGGCTGCTCATCCTGTTGCGATGGAAGGGGGAGGAGGAGGAGCACGTCGCTGCCTCTGAGCTCGGCATGTTCTGACTTGCCCAGGCCGGTCTCTTTTCTCCTCGACCGTCTGCTGGCTGTAAACAGGCTTTGCGTGTTCCTGTGGAAGGGAGCGCTTGGCGTTGTCTCTATGGGGCCAAAAGTGCAGGCTGGGGGTGCGCGCGCGCACGCGCGTGCGTGTCCTTTTGGGGAGCGGGGTGCCTTGACTTGCCCCTCGCCTCCCCCCTCAACCTATACTTGAAAACGGAGCTCTCCAGCCATACAGGAGCGTTTGCGCTTAAAGATCGCGCAGGTGGTATCAGGGCTTCCTTTTATGTGTGCGTTTCTCTCTTTTTTCCCCCCGTTTCCCGTTGCAACCCGTTTCCAATAAAAAAGTTCCAACTCCATGGCTTGGAGCAAAATACTGAGAAGCGGCCAACGACAAAGGACTGGCCCGTAAGGGGTATTTGACAAGTCCCTGTATATGGAGACAGTAAAAGAGCCTCGTAGTTGCTTCCCAACCTTTAAGCACCGCAAACAAAACCTGGCTGTGCCTTAGCCACCATCTCTGGAGAAGACTAAAATAAAAATCCTGCTGTTTTGCCAGGTACTGGACACAATACAGCACGGCAGAACTCCCATGTGGGGATCAGGCCAGTGGTCTGTGTAGCCTTCTTCCTATAGAAAGTGTAGCCTTCTCCCTATAGGAAAGTGGCCAACTGGTGGATGCCCAGTGAGGGCTCTTAAAGCAGGATTTAATGGCAGTGTTAGTATATAGGGGGTACTTTATGGAAGAATTCTGCCTCTGAAATACAAGGTCATGTTTTCAGCTATCCTATGTACACCAGTTGCTGGGGAACATGGGTGGGAGGGTGCTGTTGTACTCATGTCCTGCTTGTGGGTTTCCTGTGGGCAGCTGGTCTGCCACTGTGCGAACAATGCTGGACTAGATAGACCCTTGGTCTGATCCAGCATGGCTCTTAGGTTCCTGTGCTTAATCTCTCTTAGAAACACCCTTTCTGCTAAGAGTTCCACTGGCTAGTTATGTATTGTGTGAAAAATAATGGTTTCTCTTTGTTTCCTTTTAATTTGTTGATTCACAATTTTTGTGTGCGATTCCAAGCTCCTGATAGTTTTTAAGTGCCCTGGAGGTCTAAGTGCTTCAGAACCTTTAAAACAGATGCAGTCTTTGGTTCTTTTTAGGAAGCCAAGCTAAACAATTTAGGAGGAGTAAGGATGTAGCTACACCAAAGGAACTAGGAATTTTTTTCTGCTTCTTCTCTGCCATGAGCCTCTTGAATGTATTGTTTTTCCTTTCTAAGCCTGGATGACTCAGTATATAAAATGCAGCAGTTTATTATTATTATGGTCTGTACCTGGAGATCCAAACTGAGGCTGATCTTTTGTTGTGCTTCTTGCTGGCTAGCTTCTGCATTGTACTGGCTGTGGAGCTGAAGACGGATTGGACGTATGAAGAAAAATAATCTGCTGTTAGGGTTATATTATCTTGTCAAGAGATGTATTTAATAATTAATTTAGTGTATGTCAAATTGAAGCTAATGTGTGTATGGGATGCATATTGTGTGTAAGGATGTTGAAATAAGTATATTAAAATTATGATCATGCATGTATTAGTGTGTAATGTATAACCAGGGGTAAGCTTAAGTGTATTTACTTGAGAGTAGGTCAACTTCCCAAGTCATGTTTAGGGTTGGACTGCTTTGTATAAGAATAAAAGCAGTTTTTAGACGTGCAATGTAATTTACACTTTAACATTTCAGAAATTTCCTAAATTGTACATTTTGCTGCAAATGTATCTTCTGGGTCCAATGGAATGTGTGCATATGCTTCAGCATGACATTTAAAAAATATATAGAACACATTTGTTGGGGGGAGGGCTATAGCAGCAAATTTGCTTTATATTTTAATCTGAGTGAATCCTATATGTGGTGTATGCACTCAGTGACATTCAGAAGTGCTGGCTTGTCTTAAGTATAACTGTTCAGTTTTAGTTTATCAATAGTAGAATATAATAAGGCATAAATGCTATTACTTGATCCATACCACTGTGTGTGCCCTGTCACTCTGCACACATTGTACACTGCTTCCTGTTTGGTACAAAACATCTATACTATTGTTTTCTGTTTTTAGTAAGCTGAGGCTGTGCACTTTAAGAATAGAGCAAACTACACATGCAAGCGAAAATAAAATATTGGCAATTCTTATTCAAGCAGCTTTGTGTTAAGAACACTTTTGTGGATGTAAGTTCCATTGTTTTCAGTGGAATGGATTACAGAGCAAGATGCATTAGAGTTGATTTATCAAACATACTGGCTTACAAATCACTGAAAGCTTGACTATAAACCTTATTCTCTTGTTCTTGAATAGTTCCTCAGCCTGTACCAATCTAGTTTATGGCATGGGGTTAGACCAGAGAATGCTTGATGCTCATCCACCAGGGCAATTGATCTAGAACTGACTTCTGGCTTCCTTAGTGGCCTCTGATACATGTAGGAGCTTAGTACCAGATAGAGCGAAAATAATTTTGTTTCTGGCTACCCGCTGCACATTGCATATGCAAGTTGAATGCATATGGAATTTTGTAAGGGAGGTCAGTAGGGCTACTCAAAAAATAAATTTGCATATTTATAGTGAAAGGTTAATAAGACATTTGGGCTGGATCCAGATTTAGTCATACTTAGAGTAGATCCATTGAAATCAATGGAAGTTAAGTTAGTATGGCTAAATCTGGATCTAGTCCATATTTGCCAAAGAATCTTCATTGCACAGGCTAGATAGATCCCATTACTTATGACACTATTTTCATAGGCATTGTGTATAGCATTATGGACATCTTTTTCAGGCCCAGCCTCTCAGTCAGTGTTATCAATATGGAGACCTAGGCTGAATGTGAGAATTTTTTTCTTTCAGATATATTTACTTCATGTCTCCTGAGCCATACTCTTGGGAGACAATCGTGAACAAGCTTGACAAGGTAGGAATTGTTGTGCTGTAAATGTTCATGTCTGCATAAAGACAACCATCTCACTCAGTACTGACTCATATGCAGTTTAAGAAGAACTATTACATGTAATTTTGCAAAAATGAAGTGCAAATATGTCAATATGGAGAACAGTTCTTTTCAAACTGTATAGGACCAGTTCTCTGAGAGCTACCTGTCTTCATATACAGTCCCACAACTCCTTCCTGCCTTTAGGCCAGGAGTAGGCAGCTTGTGGCCCTCCAGATGTTCTAGCGTACAACTCCCCCCACCCCTCACCATTGGCTATGCTGGCTAGGGCCGATGGGAATTGTAGGCCAAAACATTGGAAGGCTACAAGAAGCCCACCTCTGGTTTCGGCTATCAACCCATGTTAAACTTGTTCATGAGTGTCTCCAAGAGCTTGGATTTGGAGACATCTGTGTCAGCCGAGCACATCTGAAAGAACAACTTCCCACATTTATCCCAGGTCCTTGGATGTATAAAGTTGGCCAACAGTTTACAGTTATATTTAAAGGGAATGTCCACAGCGCCATATATAATGTCTAGAAACTTCACCGTGATGGGACTTGTCTAGCCTGGGGCTACAGAACCTTTTTCAGGCTGAGGGCCAAATTCAGTTTTGGAAAAGCTCTTGGGGGCTGCATCCCAGTGGTGGGCAGGGCTGAAAACATAAGAGGTTGGGATAGGAATACTGAAAATATCAACATATTTTAGCTTGAAAGCTCTTACTGCCAGTAAATAAGCCTTAAGAGACATTTCATTGTTTTAGAAAAACTGCGCAAAAACTGTGAAACCGTGAAACAATCTGGGAAGGGCCTGGGGAAGTGGGCAAGGCCTGTTGGCACCTCCTGGTAGGATGGATTTGCCCCTCAGGCCTGAGGTTCTGTATCCCTGGTCTGGCCCATGCAGTGAAGACTTTTGAGGGGGAAGATACTTTAAAAAAAAAAACTATCCTAAGTTTTGATGGGATATTCTACAAGCTATGTAAATATACTGGTAAGTAGGTTCCACTGACCTCCTTGGGACTTACCTGCTCTATCTGTGCTATGTGACTTTGTCCCTCCTAGGTGATCTGCAAACTTAGATATGCATACAACATCCTGCACCTGGTACCTCAAAGTGATGGATTTTTATACTAAGCTCCTGCATCAGCAGTCAGTTACTTGCAAAAGCAGTGACTAGCCTATATACCTCTGCTGCTTGGGAGTTTTATTAATTGCATTCCACCCAGTAACCCAAGTTCTCTGGGCAGTATACAGAACATGGAGGGAGCAATCGTTTGCCCCCTAGACAGTGTCTGAGGGGCCATAGGGTTTTTTGGATTCCCAGCTCCAAGGTTGGAAACTGTGTTCCGACCTTGGAGCTGAGAATTGGAGCTCTGTCCCCACTCCCTCGCAGCTGGCATAGAAAGAACTGCACCAGCTGCTCCCCAATGTTGGGAAAATGACATCTGAGAGGGGTAAAGGGGGACATTTTGTGGGGCAGGGAGAGGAATCTGGGGAGACCAGAATATGAGGTATCCTGAGTCCTCTCCAGCCTCCTTCCTGCCTCCTTTGAAATGCTGTTGCTAGATGGGCAAAAAAGCCTGTCTAACGAAAATGCGGAGTGGGAGAACGGGGAGGCGAAGATTGCCCCTGCTGCTTCTCCCACTTTGCATTGGATGCCCATAAACTGCTGAGTTTGGGGGCTTACAGGCATCCCAATAGGATTACACCCTAAGACAATAAAACAAAGAATAAAAACAGGACATAATAAAGCCAGCAGCAAAGAGTAAAAACGCTACAGCACATAAAACCCAAGTAAAACCAGCAGCAAAATAAAAGTGCTGTTACTTAAAAGCACTAAAAGTTATTTAAATGCCAGGGAGAATAAAAAGATCATCTGGTGCCCAAAAGACTATAACATAGGCTCCAGATGATCATCTCTGATGAGGGCATTTCAGAGATGGGGTGCCACCACTAAAAAGGCCATCTGCCTCATCTCATTTGGCAGGAATATCTGGAGGAGGGCCTCAAACGATGACCTTAGGGTCTGAGCAGGTAGATATGGGAGGAGACACTCCTTCAGGTAACCTGGCCACAAGCCTTTTAGGGGTTTAAAGGTTAAAACTAGCACTTTGAATTGGGCCTGGAAATGGATTGGCAGCCAGTACAGATGGCAAAGTACTGACATAATATGTTCACATTGTCCCAGTTAGCACTCTAGCTGCCCTATCTTGGACTAATGGAATTTTCTGGACTGTTTTCAAAGACAACTCCAGGTATAACACATCACAATAATCCTAATGGGAGGTTACCAGAATGTGAATAATTGTTGGGATGATGTCTCTGTCCAGGTAGAGTTGTAATTGGTATATTGGCACTTCCCGCCACTGAGGCCACCTATGCCCCTAGTGATAATGATGGATATATGTGCACCCCCAAACTATGAGCCTGTTCCTTTAGGGGGAGTGCAACACCCCCCCCGAACAGATTGATCACCATTTAACTGAACAGATGAATCACCCATAACAAATAACAAAACGGTTTATTGGCCCTCATCCAGTCCATTATACTGCCCAAGCACTGGTACAGAACACCAACTGCCTCACCTGTATTAGATAAAAAGGAGAGGTAGAGCTGGGTTCATCCACATATTGGTCACACCACAGCCCTGGATAACCTCTCAGTGGTTTCATGTAGATGTTGAAAAGCATGGGGGTAAAATAGAGCCCTGAGGAAACCTATAACACAATTGCCATAGGGCAGAGCAATAGTCCTTCAGCATCATCTTCTGGAATTGGTCATCCATGTAAAAGTGGAACCACTGCAACACAGTGCCCCCACATCCCGACTCAGACAGCCTATCCAGAAGGATACCATGGTCAATTGTATTGAAAGCTGCTGACAGGTCCAAAATAACCAACTGGGTCACCACTCCTCATCCCTCTCCTGGCATAAGTCATCTCACAGGGTGACCAAATTAGTTTCTAGGCCTGAAACTGGACTGAAATGGGTCTAGAAAACCAGATTCCTCCAAGAGTCCGGAATTGACCAGTCGTCTTTAATAGGATAAAGCTGGTTTTGCTATTGTGGTGTTTTGTTGTTCCATATCTATAGGAAGCCACTGGGGATTTGGAGTTCAGGGTCATCTAATATATTCATGTCACCGAACTCTCTTTCTCACTTTTGTTCAGTGTTAGAATAATGGTTCCAGTTGTTAACCAGCATCTGATAGCTATTGAGTGGATGGTGAAACTATATCCAGATATGACAGAAATAGTTGGTCAGTAGCTAGTGAGTACAGGGTATTGCAAGTCCTATGGGAACAAAAGTGTCATCTAGAGGTGTTCTATGACTTGGTACTGCACTTTGTATTTTTTAGCCAGGAGCATGTACTACTAGTTTCAGTTAATTTATTGGCTATGACAGCTATTGGGTCAAAAGGACTTTTGCAATTGTCACTCATGCCTTTGTAATTTCTAGGTTTGACTACTACAGTGTTGCAAACATAGGGCTATTATTGAAAACAGTTTAGAAGATTTAGCAGAATGGTCCATCCTGTCTACCTGACTAGTGCTAGGAAGCGGGAATTGATTTAACCAGTGCTAGCTGCATATTAATTTCCTGGCCCACTTCAGTGTGGATTGGGCTCTGCATATCTAAGAAAACACCTTTCCCCAGATAAGCTCAACTGTACCTTGAGTATAGCTATGTGCCCTGTGCATACGGAAAACTTGGTCTCTCACTGAACATCAAAAAAACCAAAGTGCTTCATCAGCAAGTGCAAGCTAACCCTTTGGTGATGCCATCTATCCAGCTTGGCGGGACAATACTGGAAAATGTCGATCATTTTCTCTATCTTGGCAGCTATCTTTCTGTTACAGCTAACATTGATAGTGAAATCCAGCATCGTCTGAGCTCCGCAAGTACCGCGTTTTCTTGAATGAAACATAGAGTGTTCGAGGATCGGGATATTTGTAAGAAGACCAAAACACTGGTTTATGAAGCCATTGTATTACCAACTTTATTGTATGCCTGCGAAACATGGACTATCTATAAACGTCGCCTCCAACTCCTTGAAAGATTTCATCAACGTTGCCTCCGGAAAATCCTGCGAATTACTTGGGAAGATAGGCGAACAAATATCAGTGTACTGGAAGAAGCAAAGACTACTAGCATTGAAAAAATGATCCTTCAACGCCAACTTCAGTGGACTGGTCATGTTGTTCGAATGCCTGACTGCCGTCTCCCAAAGCAGTTACTTTATTCCCAACTCAAGGATGGAAAGTGGAATATCGGTGGTCAATATAAGAGGTTTAAAGATGTTCTTAAGGCTAATCTAAAAAAATGCAATGTAAGCATCAAAAACTGGGAAGCTCTGGCCAACTGGAGGTTGGCCTTTCACAAAGGTTCCATGGACTTTGAAGAAGCCCGAGTGCAAGGTGAAAGGGAGAAACGTGCTAAGTGAAAAGCACGTCAAATGAATCCTTTACAGGACCATCTTCCATCTGGTAACCTGTGTCCTCACTGTGAGAAGCTGTGTGGATCTAGAATTGGCCTCCACAGTCACTTATGGACCCATCGCTAGAGTCTACACAATTTTCTTTAGAATTTTCCTCCTTTTAAAATCTCTTTTTTGTAAAAAAAAAAAAAAAAAAAAAATCCTGGAAGACAATCTTACTCGGTCACGAGTGATCGCCTGCCTGACTGACTGGCCCTGTGCAAGAAGAAAAACAGCAAGGGACCATAGTGGAGCCTCCTTTTGAGATGGCCTCCTGTTTGTTGGAATGGACTAGCCACAGAAATGCCCTAAGCCCATTCCAGAGACAATGTAATGCTCATATTAGGAACATCTTTAGATAATCCTAGTACACTGAAATTACTTGGTTTGGATTGGCATGTGGCTTACGCTGGCTCAGCTTGTCTGAGCGTGGAAAGCTAAGCAGGGTCAAGCCTGGTTGTTACTTGGATGGGAGACCCCTCCTCTAGTTTCCTGCATTGAGCAGGGGGTTGGACTCGATAGCCTTGTAGGCTCCTTCCAACTCTATGATCTATGAAATGAAATCTATGAAATAGTTAAGATGCGAAAGTCTTAAGTTTTGATTTTTTAAAATTACTTTGAACATTCTAGGAATAAGTGTGGGGTATAAGATAAAGTACGTAGTTGGTTCTATGGTAAACAAACATTTGCAGCCCAATTGAGAACATTTTAAAAATTGTAAATATGTGGGCAAGGCCTTGTTTACCTTTTAATCTGTGGCTTTCACATGGTATATTGTACACTTGTAAACACAAAATTACTGAGGAGTGATCCTGCCATAGTGGAGGCAAGCTCACTAACAATGTGTGTGAGATAGCGGCAGTGGCAGGGTGTTGTAGAGTAGCTCTTGTTTTTATATTGATTTTAATTACTTGAAAAACAAATCATATAACCATAAGAAAACATATTTACTAAGTAAATTTATTATAAGCCATGATTTATGGATATAGCACAACTTAATGCTGCAAAATTCTTCTTCCAGACTCTTTGCACTATCAGGGTTCAGCTCTTCCTGGTGCCACCTACTTGTTCAGTTACTTAGTGCTGTTGCGTGGGCACAACTGTGAGCTGCTTCCATGGCAACCACCCTCAGCTGTTGCCTGATCTGCAAATAGGTACTTAAACTATGCAGATTTATTCAAATTGTATATAGGTATTGGTGAGTTGATAAGTCACAGTTTTGCTAGCTTATCCAGTGAAGCGGTAGTCATCTTGACATTCAGTTGTCTTGTTGTGTTTTCAGACCAAAACCCTAGTCAGATTGTAAGCTCCTCTCCTACTTTTCCCCTTCAGTTTCATTTTCTTGTAACTGAGCCCAAATCATATTCACTTTCACACTTAGTTTTTGATAGTTTTCCATTACCTGATTGTTGTAGTAGCACTGCTGTTTTTGGGAACCTCTTGCATTCAGTGCGTTTGTTCTATTGTGTTTGCATTGTGTTAGTAGATACTACTGTCTTCTAATCTTTGGGCTGATATTCAAACATCTGATTGTTTAGAATGACTTGTGCATTATCTAACATAAATGTTAAATATTAGTATTGTGCAGAACAAGAGCCACTTGAGAAAAAGTGAAATTGCAAGAAAAATGAGATCCTTATGATACTATGTTTATCTCTTTTTGGTCTTGACATACTGGGCCTGTGGCTTGTTAACCCCGCTGCATGTGCCAGTTGCTTGCTGGCCAGATTTCCCTAATTACCCTCACTGGCATGGCTTGCCATGTTATCCAGACCCAGGCGGCATGGCTTGTTGGGGTGGGTAGCAATCCTCAAATAACCCAACAAAACCCCATGGGTTATTTGGGGGTTGCTGCCCCCTCAAACAAGCTTTGCTGCCTGGGTTGGAAAACATAGCAATCTGTGCCAGTGAGAGTAATTAGGGAAATCTGGCCAGCACGTGTGGTGGGGTTAACAATCCACTGTGGTTTATTAACCATGTCGTGATCATGCAAACCGGGTGAGTAGTTAATGGCCTGGTTCACATTCAATGATAACCCAGTTTTTTAAAAATGAACCAGCATACTAGTCAGCATGGCTCAAGCACTTCCTCTTGGTTCCTTGTTGCTTGCAGTAGTAGCTAAACAATGTCCCTGAGTTGTTTATCATGATGTCTTAACACAGAACCCCGGGGTTTTTTTGTGCGAACCTGGCCAGTATTTACATACTAGTTAAAATACAGGAAGAATTATAAGCTATATTGGTGAGATACCATAGTAATGTTTATAATGCTCTGGTTTTCAAGCAAAGCATTGTCTCTCCCCATATAAGCCAGAGTCCAACGCTATTGTTTGTTGGCTTATGACTGACTTGTTTGGGAAGAGACAAGCCAGAGTTCCTGGTTTGGACATCACAATAAATCATGAATAGAGGATCCGTGTTTTGTTCAGATGTTCGCACTTGTAGTGGGAGAAATTGGGCAGTGTGCACCAGCATGTTCCTTGTAAACATTGACCTGATTCACATAATGCTAACCCATGGATGGACGAATTCTGGGTTGTCGTGATGTGTGAACCCAGCTGTACTAACCATGGTTTGTTAATCACAAACAATGCAGATGGTTTGTTATTGAATCGTGAACTCTGGGTTGTTAAAACGATGGGTTGTCGTTATGTGTGAACTGAGAACCATGGACTGTTCATTGGTTGTTTCACCAGACTACAGAGGTGGCAGGCAGGAGTGGCCAAAAAAACACAGCTACTCTACATGCCAGTGTTATAGCACTGCAAAGGCATTTGGGAGACAGGGAGGGAGCAGGCAAATGCAGAGGGAAACAAATAACCCTCTGCATTTGCCTGCTACTTTATAGGCATAACTGAAACTTGGTGGGATGGCTCCCATGACTGGAATACAGCAATTGAAGGATATAACTTGTTCAAAAGGAACAGAAAGGGAGGTGGAGTCACACTGTACGTTAAAAATACACATCTCTGCTCAGAAATACAGGAGCATGAGCTTGGTAGACCCATCAAGAGCATCTGGATTAAAATAAATGGGACAAAGAATAAAAAGAACATGGTGGTCGGAGTCTACTACCGACCACCCAATCAAGGAAAAGACGAGGATGAAACTTTTGAAAAGCAAATTGCCGACATTTCAAGGAGGCATGATGTAGTAGTAATAGGGGACTTCAGTTTCCCCGATATCTGTTGGGAGACAAATTCTGCCAAACATGGCCCCTCCCAAGAAATTCCTGACTTGTGTTGCTGATAACTTCCTCCTACAGAAAGTGGAGGAAGGAACTAGAGGACTGGCTGTCCTTGACTTGATTCTAACCAACAGAGATGACTTAGTGGATAAAGTGGCAGTTACGGGAACTCTGGGGGAAAGTGACCATGTTATACTTGAGTTCTTGATTCTAAAGGAAGCAAAAGCTGAGTGTAGCCAAATGCATACCCTGGATTTTAGGAAGCCAATTTTAATAAACTCAGAACAATGATAAGGTCCTATGGCAAGCGACTCTAATGCGAAAAGGAGTCCAAGATGGGTGGGAGTTTAAAAAAAAAAGAAATTCTAAAGGCACAATTAGAAAGAATTCCAACAAGGGAAAAAGGTAGAAGACAACAGAAGAAGCTAATTGGCTTCACAAAAAGCTTAGAGATGACCTGAAAACAAAAAAGGACACATATAGGAAGTAGAAGGAAGGCAAGGCTACAAAGGAAGAGTACAGGCAGGTAGCATAGAATTGCAGGGATGGTGTCAGGAAGGCTAAAGCTGAGAATGAGCTGAGGTTAGCGAGGGATGCTAAAAGCAACAAAAAAGCTTTCTTCAGATATATGCATAGTAAAAGACAGAGGAAAGAAATGGTGGTTCAACTACTCAGTGAAGATGGCAAAATGATAACAGATGACAAAGAAAAGGCAGAAGTGTTCAATTCCTATTTTGGCTCAGTCTTCTCCCAAAAGAGGGTCTATGACCCCCCTGGCAAACCTGAAGTACAAGCTGAAGGGGCAGAATTGCAGCTTGAGAGTGATAGGCAAATGGTCAAGGAACACCGAATTACACCGAGTTCAAATCTCCAGGGCCCAATGAACTGCATCCTAGAGTAATAAAGGAACTGGCAGAAGAACTCTCAGAACCACTATCTGTTATCTTTGAGAAATCATGGAGGACGGGCCGGATGGCTGGAGGAGGGCTAATGATGTTCCTATCTTCAAAAAGGAGGAACCTGGGAACTACAGACCAGTCAGTCTGACATCAATCCCTGGGAAAATTCTGGGGCAGATTATAAAGCAGTCAGTCAGCAAGCACCTTGAAAAGTTGGATTTAGGACTGCAAACACTTTAAATTCAGGTATTTATCATGCAGTTCTTCTTCCAGCTTATTCAAAGTGTATTAAGGGTGCAATCCCATGGGTTGTGACCCTGTGAGACAGAAGCCTTGGAGGCTTCTGAGTATCCAGTGCCCTGCCAGGCTGAAGCTGGCAGGGCGGCAGCAGCAGTAGCAGCAGAGGCAATCTTCACCTCCCCATCCCCCAATTGCTGGGTTTTTCGCTAGACTAGCTTTTTAGCCCGTCTAGCAACAGTGGGAGAGAAGGAGGCTGGAAGAGGCTCATATCCTGGCCTCTCCAGTCTCCTCCCCACCTACCAGAATGCTCCCTTTTCCCCCTCTCCAAAGTCAATTTTCTGACCTCAGAAACCAGCTGGCGTAGTTCTTTCCACACTGATTGTGAGGGGTTGGGGTTGGGGGGGGTTTCAGATCTCCGACCCCCCCTTCTGAGGTTGAGGTGCTGTCTCCGACCTTGCAGGGGGGAATCCCCACTATCCTATGGCCCCTCCGACACTGTCTAGGGGGCCATAGAATTTCTGCTTAAAAGACTTACCGTAAGTAATTCTTGGATACCTTTTGGTAGGCCTTGCTGAAATGTTTTATGATGTTTGCTTTATTTTGTATTCATTAAAATATTTTTAATCTGCTTTCAAGGCACAATACCTTCACAAGACAGTGTACAGACCTTTCCATAGCAAGACATAATACTATTTTAAAAAATCAAATTTAAACCATATTGCACTCCTTTAAAATGAGCAGTAACAACTAATCAAAAGCACAGCAATAATCAACTATGGATTGAAACAGTGTTTTAAGAGCTCTCTTAAAAACCATCAGTGATGGTGCCATATGTATTTCCTGCTTAGGTCCCAGCATTTGATATGGCAAGGGTAAGCCTGGCTCAGGATACTTAATTCCTTCAGCCTCGATAGACCTATTTTCTTCTCATTCATGCTTGACACCAAATGATTAAACTGTTTGGTTTGATTCCAAGGGGAATGTCTAATGGCACAACTCTGACTTGCTGGGCTGAAAGTTATTCATTTAGTTTTCCTGTCTTTTCATGCTGTTAAGGAGCCTGAACACAAGCAGAACGAACTCTGTTTCCACAAACCAGAAATAGGAATTATTTGGTCAGATATACAATTAGACACACAGTGTCTGGGATAATCTTTTCTTCACAGGACTCGATTTCAGTATAGGAGGATTCAAGGATATGGAATAGCTAGTGTTTATATTAGATGGTTGGGCAGAAGCCGTGTTGTTCTGCGCAGCACCTGGTTTTTAAGTGCTCAATACAGTTTTATTATTTCTCTAAAATAATCCACAAGATTTCCAAACTTGTCCACTACTACTTACTATTCGTAATTGACAAAATAAGAGATGTCTGTATTGTTCAATGTGAAGATGTCTCATCTTCCTAATGGTTGTGGTTGTACTCCCTGAATACACTTGGACTGCATTGTGTTATCACAGCCACCTAAGTTCTATGAGTCTGTCACATTCTAGGATGATGCAGCCTTTCAACCTGGCCAGTTAGGTTTTACTCAAGACATGTAGCTTAGGAACATAAAGGTTTTTCTTTGGGATAAACAACAAAATGCTCTTGTACCTATCCTTTCAGAGCCAGGTATGACCAAATAATCAGGTTAACAGTAAGTCATAGTCCAAGGGAGCAGGAGTAGACCTTCCTACATCTTTGTAATACCTCTTCTGGTGTTACCTTTCTCTGTAGATAAAAATGAAGAAAACTCTTTTGGATACATTTTCTTGGATCTTTTTCTACTTCTGTGTCTTCTACATGGGCCTTTTATCATTTGCTGCCCTGGTATACATGGTGTTCATAGGAACATGGGGAGATGCCTAATACCAGGTCAGACAATTTGTCTAACTAGCCCAGTGTTGTGTATTCTGACTGGTAGTGGTTCTCCTTCCAAATGAGATCATAAAGCCACCCTTTACTTCATATGTTGCAACATCCACATATGAGTTAGACAGTAAAATTCCAACTGATTGGTGAGCTTGAATTAAGTTTAACCAATATTTAAGCTAGTTTTGTCTCACAATTTCTGAACTTGGGGAGGGCATCTAAAGTTAACCAAACTTCTATCATCTTCATCACCACCACCACGCCCCACAGCAACAATCTCTTCGGTGGGTGAGCATCTGGAGATTCTCATGTGCAGTGGCATATATCCTGCTGCTGTATACAAAATAATAATAATAATAATAATAATAATAATAATAATGGTTGGGGTGAATATGTATTAAAGCTTTTTCTAGCAAAATTGCTGCCCCCTCAGCCATGTCTCTAATGTCGAGAAATTTTGTAGCCATGGGAAAAAGCCACGTGTATCCCTGTTGGGGTGTATGTGTATGCTTAAATAAATGGAAATTTGGAGGAAATTTGAAATACATGCAATACTTATTTTCTTACCAGCAGTAAACTTTATTTAAGAACATATAATGCATTATGTATAACTTAGCACATAATTGTACTGTTTGCTTTATTTATTAAATTTTAAGGTATAAATGCCTTCATTTTATTCAAACAATGGCAAATATACCCAGTGTTAAAGATGGAACATCAAGCTGCTGCACCCTAAGGTACCAAACATATCTTGATTTTTGCCAGTGGAGGAAATGAGGTCAGGGGGAGTTTAGAACAGAAACCAGCAGCATTGTAGTAAGCGAAAGGGAGTTTTTTTTATTTGGATTTGAACATAAGCAGAGCCATGTTGGATCAGACCAAAGATCTATCTTGTCCAGCGTTCTGTTCACACAATGGCCAACCAGAGAACTGTGGGAAGCCCCCAAGCAGGACATGAGCACAATTATAGCATTCTCCTGCTGCTGTTCCCTGGCAATGGGTATTCGGAGGCATATTGCCTCTGATACTTGAGGTAATATATAGCGTTCATGACTAGTAGCCATTGATAGCCTGTCCTCCATGAATCTGGCTTTGAAACAGCCTCCACAGGCAGTATTATCCAGAAACTGAAGAAAGTACAACCCACCCACCCCATAACTCCAGAAGGTGACAGATGACTCTACACACTGTAAACAATGATCCCACTCTCTAGTCTAACAGAACTGGATTTGAGTTGTACATTTCTACGGTATACAGGGGTTGTAATTCCTTATGCCAGCCTTCCCCCTCTCATCAGCCCCAGTTGTAGTCAAGAACATCTGGAGGGTATCAGGTTGGGGAAAGCTGCCTTATACTTTAAATCAGGGTAACCTTGTGGCCCTCTAGACATTGCTGGACTACTGCTCCCATAATATCTTGACTATTGGACATGCTGGCTGGGAATGACAGGAACTGGAATCCAAGAACATCTGGAGGGCCACAGGTTGCCCACCCTTGCTTGTAGATTGTTGTGCACAGTTATTAGAAATCATTTTGTGGGAGTAAAATGCAGCTAAAACAATATTTTAAATTCCTATCTTAAAAAGCAGTTAATACATTATTGTAAATGACAATAGTTCATATGATATTTTTTTTCAATTTCCCCCAAATTTCCAGCTTTTCAAATAGATTCTTAAAAAAAAAAAAAGCTTGAGGTGGGGAGAGAAATTAGAAGTGCCCAGTCTTTCTCAGTTTTTTTCCAGGCCTTTAAATCTCTAGGCTCCCCCACACTCTCTCCTGGTAAAAGAGCCCCCCATGGCTGCTCCCAGAGTTACCAGGACAACAGAAACTGAGAGGTTCATTCCTCCCAGCTGTTGTTTGAAGAATTCCCACTTGCTGGTGTTGGAGCTGCAGCTGCCTGTTCCAGCAGCAACTGATGACTCCAAGCATCTGGGCAGTCTTGACTGCCTAGAATGCTTGACTCAGTTTGAGAACCTTGGATTTAAGCACATCTGTCAAGAGCCATGTATGTCTAGCATGAGTAAAACATTTTAAATCTGCCTAGATTCAATAAATTATAGAATACAGTGCTACAAAATGTGCTAGCCAATAAGTTCTAAATAGCTCATAAAATTGATTTATTTATTACATTTCTATACCGCCTAATAGCCGAAGTTCTTTTTAAAGAAAGAGTTGAATGCATTTGTGGAGGATAGATCTAGCAATGTTTATCCATGATGATAGTACTCGAGAGTTATGTGCAATTGTGGTGGTTTAATCTGAATGGAGATATAATAAACTAGAATTACTTACAAGAGAAATGATTAGGGACATGGCATGTCTTCCATATGAAGCAGCATATAAAATGTTTTAAGTTCAGGGTAAAAAACCCAACGAAATAGGGAATGGTGGAGGGGACATAACCTACATGCTTTGCCATGGATAAGGTCTCAGGTTCAATCTTCACTTAAAGGATTTCAGGTAGCAGGACTGAGGAAGAACAGCTGTCAGAGCAGTCAGTACTGAGCTAGACTTGGTATATGACAACATCTGCTCATATAAGGTAGTTTACCCTATGGCATGCTGGGTTAAAAGAAAATGATCCATCTTTGGGTGGAGGTAGAAATTACCCATCTTGTAACTGAGTTAAAGAGAGGATTGAGCTAAATGAGATGAAGTTTCAGCAGCTCTGGGAATACTATTTCTGATGTTCTCAAACTGGAGAAGACTGGGAGTAGAAGGTTAGGTTTTATTATATTAATTGTATGGTAAGCCGCCTTGGGAGGGCTCCTGCCCTGAAAGGCAGCCTAGAAATATTTTAAGTAAATAAAAAATTAACAGAATTCTGTATTAATGCCTGCTCTTGTTGACATTTCTGAAGCTTTTGGATCTGGCTTTCGTTTGAGACGAAACAATGGTAAAAGTACCATTGTTCTTTTGAGCAGAACTGTTCCCATATTGTAAAATTTGTCTGGTGGATGGACACTAGACCATAACTTATTTGTATTGTAAAGAGTTTCTGATAAAGCTTCAGGAACATATTACTGAGGAGGGGACATGAGAAGAGAAGCACATGTTTTGAATGTGGGAATACATTCTGCTTCCAAGATAAGTGGAAGTTAATGCACTCTGAGCAATTTGAGTCAAATTATGTGTACTGTCATACAGCATAAATTAATTTTCTTTCATACGTGGGTAGGACTAGGGAATGTCATAATATAGAAGCAGTTAGTTTTGCTTTTGCAGCAAGGCACACAAAACAATGAATTCTTCCTAAGCTCATATTAGTAGTGTTATTACAGCTCTAGCAAGTTAAACACTTGTAATTTCCGATCTCATTTTTGTTCTCATAGATGGACTCATTTGAAGTAAGCTTCAAAATGTCAGTGAGGTCTGATATGTTCAAATTATGTCAACAAACTCTCATGTTTGGTTGAACAATGTGTATATTGGTGTTGGAGTGCAAGTTCTATTAGTCTTTCTGAAGCTGTCACAGTCTGTTGAGGAAATCTTGCACATCAATTTTCACCTTTTTGTTTTATGTCTCGGTCAAAGCAAAGCAATGCCTGGTCACAAGTAGATGATAATTCTAAAATGCTAGGCAGCAGTGATGCAGAGAACTCTGTATGGGGCTGCAGACATTTAACAGTACATGGATCTAAAGTATTACTTAGATTTTTATAGAGTACAACTATCTATCTCACTGTCTCCAGAGCTGATGGTAGTAGGTCATATGTTTTGAATCTGTGGTACGGTACCTCCAAGAATCTGAGGGTTTGCTTTGCTTGTGCAATCCCTGGCCAAAAACAGTAACTAACTCTTTAATCCTATACCCATTTACCTTGGAGTAAGCTTCTTTGAACAGTGTTTGTGTGTGTGCACATGCATTCACAGGTAGTATGCCAATATGCCTCTGTATACAGTTGCTGGGGAACATGAGTAGGATGGTGCTATTGTGCTCATGCACTTCTCACAGGCAGTTGGTTGGCCACTGTGTGAACAGAATGCTGGACTAGAATAGACCAATGTTCTTCACTGCAAGGCCCGAAGGCCACTGGTGGCTCCCAATCACCTCAAGTGCGGCCCTCCCTCCCTCATTCACTCACTGCTGCTATTTCTGTTCACCCTCAGTAGGGGCTCTCTAGCTTTGCCTTGTTATTTGCTTTAGCAGTGGACCGGCTGTTGTGATTTGAGCGACTGGAGGAGGTTTCAGGAGTAGTAGGGAAACCTACTGCTTGTCAGCTGTAAGGTGGCTGGGGTGGGGAAGGAAAATGCAGGAGCAACCAGCCCATTCTCTGTGATGGGGGAGGAGCCCATGGGGCAAAGAACAATGTGATTGGCTAGCTGCAGTTGTGTACTGGGTGGGCACTGGAGGCAGAGGGGAAATTGAATGTGCAAGCAAGAGAGCATGGTGTGGACCTGCGCTGGCAGTTTTTGCAGCACTGAGCAGAGCACACTCTCAGTGATGAAAAAAAGATCCATCCCAGTCCAAGGACCAAGTGAGCATGCCAGAATTTCCCTGCCTGTTGATTGACTACTGAGGCCTTGCCTGGACAACATGGAGGGGAACAGGAAGAGGGGTCCAAAAAAGCCTCCAGCTGAGTTTGGTGCACCGCTTGACGGGGAAGGAGAGGCCTGCAAGTAGCTTCAGTGGCAGTGCCTGGAGCCAAAGTGGCTCCTGCTTGAAAAATAGTGAAGATCACTGAGATAGACCCTTGGTTTGATTCAGCGTGGCTCTTCTTATGTTCTTAGTAGCTGTTTTTGGTAATGAAAACAAACGTACAGGCCTGCATATGACCAAACCTACTCTTTAAACTGCATGCTTCTCCTAACTTTACCAAAGCATTAGCTGACATGTTTTAGGACAGCCTTCCCCAACGTGGTGCCCTGCAGATGTTGTGGACTTCAACTCCTATCAGCCCTACCGAGCATGGCTAATTGTCAGGAATGCTGGAAATTGTAGTTCAAAAAATCTGGAGGGCACCACGTTGGGGAAGGCTGTTTTAGCATGTGATTTGTACAATGTGTCTATGCCATATGTGTGCATGAGAGTTACTGCTGTCAAATCTCTTCTGTGTCTCCCTTTCCACTGCACATCCAGTCTCAGTAACATTCTTCATTAAGGCCATCATCTATGCCAGCCATATTCAGTTCATTGTTAACAGATACAAAGTCAAGACACTTGTCATCTAGACCATATACTAACTAGACTGCCTACTGCATCATTTCTAGAAGGGCTCCCAAGTATCTTCAGTCGAAAATTGTGTAACTGTAGAAGTTGGAGAAAACTGCCATTGTTGATGGCTGGCCTGGGAGTGGAAAGTGGAAATGTCCTTCTGTTCAAGTTTATATTTTCCACAAAATGAAACAACAAAGGGTTACACTGAAACTGATCAACCAGTTGAAAATGCTCACTCAAAAATAGCTATCACTGAGTTCTATTTTAGTGAGCAGCTTGTTTTTTTTATAAATAGGATTTTGGTCTTACAGTTGCCCTTTTTTCTCTCTCTTGTAGGTTGTATAAGATTTTCCTCTGCCTTGTGGGAGGACTCTGGAGTTGCCCATCAAATGTTCGGTGGCAGTACCTGAACAACCTGGATATGATGCCAAAAGATCTCCAAATGATTTTATAGTTTGACCCAATGGTTCTTCTGGATATATATTACTCTCTACAAGAATAAGTGCAAAGTCCAAATCCTGCTTACTGGCAGATATTTTTATTTTAAGATCATGGACCATCTTACTAGAGAGAAAGATGAAAGGCGAACAGGAAAGGGAAATCCAGGAAGAAGTTCACACAGTTCCCGAGCATCAAGTTCCACTTCAGCGTCTGGTGTTCTTATGGTAGGGCCCAATTTCAGAGTTGGCAAGAAGATAGGCTGTGGAAATTTCGGAGAGCTCAGGCTAGGTAAGAGCATAGCAGTTTCATTTGCTTGCTGTTAAGGATGTACTGTTTTGGTAAATTGATTAAAAACCTTTTTATCAACTAAAAAGATGCCAGAATTAACTGGGCAATACGTCTTTAATATATAAAAGTATAAAAACTGCAGATAGCAGGTGCCAGCATAGAAAAGGTATTTCCCCTTCTGTGTGAGGGAATGCCCTGTCCAAGATGATCCCTGCTACAACATACACATATATGCATCACCTATATATGCTGTGTTCATATGTAGTTTTGTGCAGATATACCACATTTATTGTTTTAGAATTCAGTATACTTAACTGACTAAGTTACTTTACTTAGTTGTACTTTCATTTACATAGTAAAAATTTCTTTACCATGCAATTTAAAGTCTTGCAAGGGAGGGAGGATTATGTTTTAAGGACTTTATCTGAAGAGCTATAAAGAGGTGTTGCATTATAATTCTTGGCAAGTTCAGAGAAGCTTTAATTTTTAGGTATCTGAATTGTTATCTGTAATGGCCTTACTGTGTTTCCACACTGCTGAATTACTTGGTTAGCATGATATAATGATAGGGACTTGGATGTGGATGTTGGAGATCTGGGTTTATGTTCCATCTTTGCCATGACCTAATTGTGTGTCCTTGGGTAAACTGTTACCCCATAGCCTTCATTTCCCATTTGTAAAATGGGAGTAATGGTGCCCTACCTCACAGGGTTGTTGTGAGGGCAAATAGAATAAAGGCAGTAAAGCACTCAGTAATTAAAATGCTACATAAGTTGTTATGTTTGCAATTGAAACTAGAGGGATAGGCTCCATGGTTTGGAGCCTATCCCTGCCCCCTGGAGAACCCCAAGAGGTGGCATGGGCCAGATTGTGGTGCTCCATAGGCCAGAGGTTCTGCACACCTGCCTTAATATAAATTTTCCTTCCAAAAGCAAAAAACTACAACTCTATCTTTGATTATCATTGGGAACGTCACACATATATGTCAGAAGCAAGTATATAGTCTTTTTGACTTAAATTTTGTGTGGCTGCTTTTCTGTTACTTCTGACTAAGTTGGATTTTTTTGGCTAAAAATTCTGGATGTTAAAACGTGCTCAGCAGGCCACGTTTCAATTCCACAGATCTCCAGGTATTCGGGCACCTGCAGTTGCAACCAAGCCTGTGTTAGCTTTGAAGGGGAAGGCAAAAGTTCAGAGTCTGTGAAGATTGAAGGCTGTGCTCCAGAATGTGATGACAGTCCAGGTTGGAGCAACTAAATCAAGGAAGTGCATCAAGAGAAACTGATATCACTGAAGAAAGTTGTTTACTACAACAGGCTCCCAAAGCAGTAACAAAGGCATTGCAAAAGCTTTTTCAAGTAACCATCTCTTAAGTCTCCTAGAGAGCATTCTGGAAAAGGGTGTGTGAGAGAGCCTAGGGAAGTAACCAGAGGGACCACAAAGGGACTGTACAGGATCTGATTTGCTATATTTGAATATAGCTGCAAAATGTAACCTGTTCTTGAGTATTTGATTTAGGACACTGAAGTTAAACGTTCTACCTGGGTTGTGTCTGTTCTTTCAAGTATATTACAAGTATAGCTATTTTAGAACTATCGGATACCATCCCAGAGTTTGATCTGCTGAACAGCTTTTGGTTGTGGCCTTATAAATTCATATGACTGCACTTTTTAAGATTCTTGGATGAATATGATTTTTAAGCTGCCATTGATACCTTACCCATTCTTAGCATACAGTGGCCCCATTAATTCTCAGCATGTTTTCTCTATATGAGTACAGTTATTCCTGTTGTTGACCTGCTAGGGTCACTTCTGTTTGATTTCTAACAATTGTTTATTTTTTTAAATCTATTTCCCAAATGTATACCATACCTTACCCTCTGTAGTCAGTGGCTCACAAAAATACAAAATAGAATAAGAACATAGTATAAACATAATAAACTGCAAACCATTACAACGTAAATTTAAACTACCAATATACTAGAAGCAAAACCATAAACCCATAATTAAAATTTCTTTATAGTCCATGACCTATGAGTCCAGTTATGACTGAAATTATACCTTGCACAACATTTTTTTAAACCTTGCTTTTTGTTCCAGTTGTGTGTACTGTGCACATTTAGATTAATTTTATCCCTTTTTTCCTGCTTCTAAGCATAGAGTGGTGCTTTGTACAGCTTCATTAACTAACCTATTTTTATTTTATGCCTCAGTGGCTTTCTTTATGCAACCAGACAACTTTTCATATCAAAATATGACTCATAGCCATATAGGACAAGTTTGTTTACAATGTGGAAGGTACCATGTTACTGACTTGACTCTAATAAAACTATTACAGAAACTTTTATAGCAAGGGTGGAGAACAATTTAGCCCTGGGGGTTGCATGACATCAGGGGGTGTACCTTCCCAAAGCCACACCCCCTGAGATTATAGCTGCCTTGAGTGCCATTTTTGGCTAAAAAGGTAAGGTATAAATAAAATAAATCATAGGAGACTTTCTCCATGCAGAAGGAAACAGGAGTGATCACTTTGTGCTCCTCTCTACATGGAGAAATTAATCTCCATGCAGAGGGAGGCAGGAAATTACCGCTGCCTCTCTGCGGAAGTCCGTTTTACTCCTTCCTCAGTTCTCTGCGTGTGGATCACAGGGGAAGAGTGAAGCTGAGCCAGCTCAGTCTCTTTTCTTCATTTTTGCAAAAAAAAAAGTCTTTATACACAAGAATTCCCAATTACAACAGATACAGATGAGTACCTGTTGTAAACAAACTTGTCCTATATAGGTTCAAGTTCTGTGTTGATGTGAAAAATATTGGGAACTTCTCATTGTGTCTGGATATATAGAAAGAGCATGACTATTATTCTACTATTTTAGCACAATGTAATCTGTTGCATTTGTTTGTTCATTCCATTTATATTCTGTCACATGCTTCTAAAAAAAACCCTCAGGACTTGTGGCATCTGTGTTAATAACTTGCAGAGGGGTGCTCAGCCTTTCCCTGCCCATCACCTTTTATTCTGCAACACTTCCCTGCCCCCCAAAACAGCTACTTTCCTTCAGCAAAGGGTTGGTTGCTTCCATTGGAAACATTGGTCTGAAATACCCAGCTGCACAAGTGGGACTTGCTGGAGGAAAGTGCCATGTCGGGGCAGGATTAAGTACACCAGCTACTGCCTCCTTTTCCCTTGCAAATTGCTCATTCCTGGTGCTCCTTTGTATAGGAAAAGTGGAGACAGGGTATAAGGATGCAAAGTGGCCACGGAATATGTTGCTGTAGTTAATTGTACTACTTGCAAAAATTAACTGTTTTTATATTTAATGGAGAGAGAAGAAAAGTATGTTGTTGTTTTTATACCAAGGCTTGGTAACCATCAGCAGTGTTAAGCCTCCTGTCAACCAGACTGAGATTTCATGGGATACTCAAGACTAGGGATGCAACATTAATCCGTTTTTAAACATTTGTGCCAGAATTCTGAAATTCTGTAACTCAAGAATGGGGAATTCTGTATTCAAACTTTGTTTAATCTGTCTGCTTTAAAAAAGTGTTCAACTCAAAGTTCAGTTAAGTGCATACAGAAACCTGAAGAAAAATATAAGCATGAGGTATTCTCTGGTTGACTGTTATGTATGCAGATGTAAAGTTTAGATATACATCTATATTTCAGTGATGTACTATTTAGCTGAAAATTTATAAACTCTCCTTTTGTCAAACTCAGGTTTTATTTTGCCTTTTCTTCCTTCGTTGTTTTTCTTATGGGCATTTCCTGGTCATACTTTCCCCAGAAAACTTTTGTATGTATGTTCTTCTAAATGTTTTTGTGGCGAAACGAGCCTTTGTGGGTACACACACACACCTCAGGTGTGAACCGGCTAAAGGCTGGGGGTGGGGTGTGCATAGTTAGCATGTGGAGAAAGGGGCCTTTGGGGGTTTCTGCATGCATACACACACACACACACACACACACACACACACGCCTCCTCATGTGTAAGCCAAGTGGGGCCAGTTGAGGGGGCTGGGAGGAAGCGAAAGGTACATAAAACATAGGATGGGGCCTGGCGCCTGGAGGTCTGGAGGAGCCAGGCTGAAAGCGTTCATATGCAGATGTAATTCAAACCCAATAAGTCATGAGTTCCCTTCCCCCTGCCTGGCCAGGTGAAATGCATTATGATTGGCTGAGAGGCAGCAGAGCTACAGGGAGGAGGGGAGGGGGGAAAGGTATATTTCCCAAAGCGTGGTTTTTGGTTTGTCTTTGTCCTGGATCGCGTGGCTACCGGCTACCCTGGCTATTGGGGATGGCGGCAGCCAAAGAGAGGCCCCAAGCCTTTGGGGGGGGGCCCATCAGGATCCGACCCCAGTTAGCTCCTGGTGAAATGAGCTGGATGAGGGCTCTAGTGAAGGCAAGCCTTGTGGGAGTTTTACCCATCTCGGACCTTCGGGTAGGTGTGGTAATCTCCCTCGGGCAGCGAGGCTGTGCTGGATTTAACCCTTGAAGAGAACACCCTCAGGTAACAGGTGTGTGCCTGAGAGATCTTAAGGAATCAGGTTCTATTGTTTTGCAGCTTTACTGTGTACTAAAGTGTCTCTCTCTTTAATTTGTGTGCTTCTCTCATTTCCCTAATCTTGTTGTAAAATGCTACCAGAATAAACCTTGTCTTGGTTTACCCCACATGGGTTTTGTAGTACTCTGTGAGTTCAGTATCTAAATCCAGGTTACAGAATTGAAGGCGAGTCCCTCAACAGAGATTCAAGTAGGATTGCAGACAGCTGAGGCTGGCAATCTGGTACCTTGAGATCTCTGAGGGTCTTGGTTCCTTTGAGGTAGGAAAGGGTGGGGGTCTGGCGGGCCAGCCAGCCCCCCCCTTCCTCCACAGTTTTTAAAATAAACATTAAAACATCAAACTTATGCTTATGTTCAAAGAAGATGTAGTATAGGGGATAATGTGAGTTTCAAACCAACAACTGATGATAATAAGGAAGTAACCACCTATAATGTACCGAGTTTAAACTGATAATATGGTGAACCTATTTTTCATTTTAGAAACTAGAAAAATGAGAAATAATTACTTATTTGTTACAGTTGTGATACTGGACTCTTTGTTTCTTTTGCAGGCAAAAATCTTTACACAAATGAATACGTAGCAATCAAACTGGTTAGTAGACCTTCCGTTTTAAAATATCTTTGCAATTCTGAATGTTAGACAAAATAGGGCAACTTCTTCATAACTCTCCCTCTGTTCTAGACAGTATTTTCCTGGACATCCATGCAAAGTGTACTTACAGAATCCTGGCAGAATGTGGTCCTGCTATAAACCTATTAATGATACGCTTTCATAAAGACAGTTTTGGAAAGCTGTCTTGATGTTAACATGCTGAATGTTTTTTAGGGTGCAATCTTATGCATGTTTAGACAGAAAAAGTCCTGCAATTCCCAGCATTCCAGCCAGCATGGGAGTTGTAGGACTTTTTTTTTTTTGTCTAAACATGCATAGGATTGCACCCTTAATGGTGTTTTGGTGACTAACCAATTTTCCCCTCTAACTAACTAAATATAAAATATCATTTATTAATTCAGATTCATGTCCCAGGTTATTTCATAAGATGTTTAATATTAATTACACATTCATATCTGACAATGTTACCATGTTGTTGGGATGTTTATCTTCAGTCTCTTAACTCTGTTGAGGTTGTCTGCTCATGAACTGAGGTCTGATATTTTGCGTTGGAGAGAGAGCGCCAGGGATTGGGTAGCAAAATTTCATATCTAATTAAGCTTACTGCTGGTACTAGGCTGTTCTTAAATGTTTGAGAAATGCAGAGTCTGCCATAGAGCTCCATTTAATTTGACTGTTTCTTCATTCTTTGTTTTTGTAGGAGCCATTAAAATCCCGTGCCCCACAGCTGCATTTAGAGTATAGGTTTTATAAACACATTGGCTGTACAGGTAAGTAATGTCTCTCCTAGGAATGAGAATGGATTGTGGTAATAAAAGAGCATATTAGAGCTTGTAGTTGACACAAGTGTATATTTGAAAATCCCAGCAGCAGCATTCCTGGAAGTATAGCTTCCAAATCGCGTGAAGTGATAATTCCCCTTTACTCAGCACTGGTTAGGCCTCATCTTGAGTACTGCGTCCAGTTCTGGGCACCACACTTTAAGAAGGACATAGACAAACTGGAGAGGGTTCAGAGGAGGGCAACAAGGATGATAAAGGGACTGGAAACAAGGCCCTATGAGGAGAGACTAAAAGAACTGGGCATGTTTAGCCTTCAGAAGAGGAGACTGAGGGGAGATATGATCGCACTCTTCCAGTACTTGAAGGGTTGTCACACAGAGAAGGGCCAGGATCTCTTCTTTATCATCCTAGTTTGCAGGACACGGAATAATGGGCTCAAGTTACAGGAACCCAGATTCCACTTAAACATCAGGAAAAATTTCCTGACTGTTAGAGCAATAAGACAATGGAACCAACTACCTAGGGAGGTGGTGGGCTCTCCCACTCTGGAGGCATTCAAGGTGCAGCTGGACAGCCATCTGTCAGGGATGCTTTGACCTGGATTCCTGCACTGAGCAGGGGGTTGGACTCAATGGCCTTATAAGCCCCTTCCAACTCTACTTTTCTATGATTCTATGAGATTACAGGAGCACGTTCATCAGTATTGCTACATAACTTAACCACTGCTGATCCTTGGCCAGTCTAGCTGTTGAGGACTGAGGAAGTGCTCAAGATGCATTCATCTTTGTATCCCTAGTGTTGATGGAAATAAAACTCACATGATCATTGTATTCTGTTAAATAGGCAAGCTTACAATATATCTGTGTAGAAGGTGCACATAATATCTGTACTCAGGGTTGTGGCTGGTTCACTAGAAACTTAATGTGGTGACTCCCATAGTAGACATGGGAGTAGCCATTGTGGATGCATAATGAAAAGAAGGGCAATCGTAGGAGCATAAGAGTAGCCCTACTGCATCAGACCAAAGGCCTCTAATGACCATCTCCACATCGTTTGGCAGTGAATTCCATAGGTTAACTGCACTGTGTGAAGAAGTAGAATGCAGAACATGTAGGGCAGGATATGAATCAAAATAAAATGCTACTTGATCTTGTTCTATTTCCTAAATGGAAGCAGTCTCAATTAAAAGATCTGTCCATGAAAAGTGTGCAATTTTAAAGTTGTGTGCATCTGTAGCAAGAGTCCCAGAGAAGTAAAATCTATTGAAAGGAGTGTGAAGGACATAGCTTATCTCCTCTAAACTAGAGTGTTGTTGGCTGTCAAAGTAGTAAAGAGAATAAGGGCGCAATCCTATGCATGTTTAGACAGAAAAAGTCCTACAACTCCCAGCATTCCCCAGCCAGGATAGCTGACTGGGGCATGCTGGAAGTTGTAGGCCTTTTTTCTGTTTAAACATGCATAGGATTGTGCCCAGCCTATGGTGTGAGTCAGTATGTGAAGGAATAGGGAGAAGATATAGATATGATGTATTCAGTAATGAGAGGAATATGCCTAGTTGAAATGCCTGAGGGTTAGTGGTGGGCAATTCCACCCCCACCTCAAAACTGGATAGTTGTTTTGTAGTGCTTTAGAACTCTAGTGCTTTCTCGATGTAGAGCTAGCTCATTCCTTAATATGTTATGCAGTTACAAGAAAGAGTAATAACAATATTGTCCTCTGCAACTGCACTTCTAATGTACAGGAAGGTCTCCGGTGCCAAAATATCTTGAGATGGCCCTGAAGTCTAATACTAGTACTAATAATAAATTCTGGAAGAAAATATGCAAGCAAAAGCTTCTTCAAACAGTTTATATGTCCATGTTTGTTTTTGACTTGCAGTTCTGCTGCAGAAGAAATACAAACAGAGCCAAATCTCTATAAGAGATTTGGTTACATTATTGTTTAAGAAACTGGTCTCAAAGCAGTTATATATTCAGCTGCTTAAACAAGACTGCTGGAGGAAAAAGTCAACTGCAACTGGAGGAAGGCTTTCATGAAACAACTAAATACCATAGTCAATAGTTTCGTATTAGTCAATACTTCTGTAGTTGTTCTTACAATTTGTGAAGGAATCTGTTGGACAGGTCTTCATTCCAGGAAAGGCTTTCTTTACAAGGAACAAATATTCATGTGTTTTTTATGGCTGAAAAGGAACTTTTGTGACTAAGTAGTGAGGCTGAGATGTAGTTGTTGCTGTGAGGAACTGATACTTATCCAATATAGAGCAGTATTCTCTTTTTGAAATCACAGTGCGCTCTGGTTTGCTACTTGCAAGATACCCATTTGGGTATGCTGCCTGGATGCAGAGGGATTTAAGGTTCTAGTAAGGGTTAGGGTTAAGCATCAAGTAGGGGTTAGGGTTAGGAAAAGCTGGCTCCCTGTGTGTGTCCACAGGCCCGGAATTAGCCTAGATTGGGTAGATAGAGCGAGCGGTCGAAAAGAACAATGTCACAGATGTCTTTACCATGCTGTCTGGATGTATGTGAATTTTGCTTGTGTTTTAGGATTAATCTTCAGGTTAGGGTTAGGGTTAGGAAATCCTGGCTCCCTGTGCATATTTAGGGGCCTGGAAGTATCCTAGTTTGGAAAGATAGAGCAAGCTGTCAGGATGAACTATGTCAGAATTGCCTTTTGGCATATTGTCTTTATATAGGTGGAATTTACCTGAGGGTTAGGGTTAGGTCAAGCTTCAGGTTACTGTTAGGGTTTGGAATCTTGGGTCCCTGTGCATATCCACAGGTCTGGAACTAGCCTAGATTGAGCAGATAGCGAGCCGTCAAGAAGAATGAGGTCAGAGATGCCTTTTGGCATATTTTCTTGATATACGTGGAATTTTCCTGCATATTAGGGTTAGGTTAAGCTTCAGGTCAGGGTTAGGGTTTGGAAAATCTAGCTCCGTGTGCATGTCCAGAGGCCTGGAACTAGCCCAGATTGGGCAGAGAGAGGGAGTGGTCGAAAAGAACTAAGTTACAGATGTCTTTTGCCTTGGTGTCTGGATGTAAGTGGATTTTCCTTGTGTCTTAGGGTTAGGGTTAAGTTTCAGGTTAGGCTGAGGGTTAGGAAAACCTGGCTCCCTGTGCACGTTTAGGGGCCTGGAAGTATCCTTGATTGGGCAGACAGACTGAGCAGAAAACAAGATCGTCAGTGATGGCTTTTGGAATCCTGTCTGGATGTAGGTGCATTTCACTTCTGTTTTAGGGTTTGGGTAAACTTCAGGTTATGGTTATGGTTAGTAAAACCTGGGTCTTTGTCCATGTCCAGGGGCCTGCATCTACCTTTGATTGGGCAGACAGAATGTGCGGTCAACAAGAAATCCCGGAGTACTGCCTTTGGGCACGGTATCTGAATGCAGATGGTTTTCACCTGCATGTTCAGGTGAGGGTTAAGCTTCATGGTAGGGTTAGGTTTAGGAAAGCCTGGGTCTCTGTACATATCGGGGGGCCTGGAACTAGCCTAGATCGGCCCAATAGGGCGAGTGGTAAAGAAGAACAGTGTGTGTGCTGACTTTGGTCATTGTGTCTGGATGTAGATGGCTTTTCCCTGCATGTTAGGGCTTAGTGTTAGATTTTGGAAAATCTGGGTCCTGTACATGTCCAGGGGCCTGGAATCACCCTAGATTGGGTCAAGAGAGAGAAAGAGAGAGAGAGATGAACCCAAACTACATCAGTGCTGCCTTTGGGCATTTTATGTGGATGTAGATGGATTTTACCTGTGTGTTATGGTTAGTGTTAAGGTTCAGGTTAAACTTAGGGTTAGGAAAACCTTGGTGTCTGTATATGTCCAGGGACCTGGAACTAGCCTAGATTGTTGCACAGACAGAGTGAACAGTCAACAAGGTCTATGTCAGAGATGTCTTTTCTCATACTGACTGGATGTACGTGGAGTTTACCTGCATGTTAGGGTTAAGCTTCAGGTTAGGGTTAGGAAAACCTGTGTCCCTCTGCGTGTACTGCATGTACAGGGGCCTGGAACTAGTCATGATTGGGCAGACAGACTGACTGGGAAGTGGAGGCTTTTGGACTGGGACAGAAAATTCCCTGGGGGAAAAAAACCTTTCTAAAGGGACCCAGAGTTTTGACAGCTAGCTGTCAAAGCTGTCAAAACTCCTTTCACCCTAGAAAAAGTTGTCGGGGAGAGTGCAAATTTGCAGTTTCCCAATCACCTCAAGGCTTTGGACATTTTTTTCACAAAATGTTATTTTAATAAGGGCTGGGCAACCACAGCAGCTCCTCCAAGGTCTGCTGGGGCACCTTTAAGGGACTGTTAGTAGATGTCAAATGGGGATCGTGAAAGCCAGCTTGACAGCCCGCTTTCGCAATCTCTGTGGAAATAAAGGAGGTAAAAGAAAAAAGCTGCAGCCACCCTGAAATAGTTCATGATCATGGCGAGGAGTGGGGGGAAGCCACTGCCACCTGCCCCCAAGTTCTGCTTGGACACTTTGGGTGTAGCTGGCATTGGCGGTCGCCCAGGATCTACTTGGCAAGAGCAGCAAGAGTTTTTTGCTGCTCTTGCTGCGGGGTTCTGTAGCCAATTCCACGTACCCACGATGGGTTAGTCGTCTGGTTCAGATGACATGACAACCCATTGTTGGTACAACAACCTGTAGAACAGCCCATGGGTTGTTGGGGTGGTTTGTTCCCCACGAACAGGCCACACTTGGCAAATCAGTCTGGGTTTGCACGACACTGACAACCCATCATAGTAGCAACCCATGATGGTTGTTATGTCATGCGAACCCAGTCTTTGACTGGGTTCACAGAGCATGATAAGCTATGGTGGCATATAAGCCATGTTTGTTTCAGAGTGGGTCGTTGTGTTGTCTGAACCTGGCCAGAGTGGCTTGTGGATGGTTAACAAACCATGCTGCTGGGTTCAGATAACACGAGAAGCCACTTTGAAATAAACATGGCTTATAAGCCACCATGGATTATCGTGTTGTGCGAACCCAGTCTTTGTCTTCTTAACTCACAATTCTGAGGTCATCCTCTGTCCAAAAATCAAACCACACATGAAATGCAAGGGATAGCAGTGGTGATGTGATGAAGAGAAAGATTAGTCACTGAAATGGTTCTGAAATCTACCTACCAACTGGCTCTGGGAAATTTCCATATAATATTAGTTATGCTGCTGCAGTTCTCTTGATGGATTAATTTTTGCCCTTTGGTATACTTTCAGTTGAAGGCTTCCCCCAAGTGTATTACTATGGGCCATGTGGAAAGTACAATGCCATGGTACTTGAACTCCTTGGTCCAAGTTTGGAGGACTTGTTTGACCTCTGTGATAGAGCATTCAGTCTGAAGACTGTCTTAATGATAGCAATCCAGCTGGTGAGTAAAGGAAGGATTTCACCCTGTTTGATTTATTGTGACAATTTCCAAAAATATATGTGCTTGTTGGTTTGTTTAACGATCCCCCCGTTTTCCAATCTCAAATAGTTCTAGCAAATGCTCTTTAGCCACATTCTAACTTTGATTTGCAAGAAACTTAGCCTGGGTTTTTTTTGGGGGGGGGGGGGTAGGGGTCCATTGTTTTTTCCTTGTATTAGATGTACAAGATTCTTCACACGAATCTTCAATGAAACACTGTGCGTATAATGTGTACTTTTTAAAAGTAAGGCAACTGTCTACCATTCTCTGCTCATTTTAGTCAGCAGGATTTGAACATAGAGCAATCCTCATTGTGTCCTGCACCTCTTGAATAGTGCTTGTTGTCTTTAGACCAGAGCATATGAAGATGAAAGGATGTATTGATTGCATATGGGTTATACAGCTGTATCCAAAGAGGAATGGAATAGTTTGTTGAGGTTCCTGGTTATGAATGTGACCACTCTTTTTTTCCTAGCACATTTTGAAAAACTTTATTTAAACTTTTAACACTACTTAAAAGTACAAACTTTAGAAAACATTAATGCAGCAGACATACTGAGTGGCAGACGAGGAAATACAGGGCTGACTGCTTTGAAAGCTTTGATTCCCAAAATGGAATTTTTGCTCTTTAAAATGGCAGTAGGTATGTCACGTTGGCCAGTTTCCTCACAAGTAAATTATGTTAAATGTATGGAAGTTAAGGGCAAGTTGCACTGGATGGTTTTTAGTTCTTTGAGTCCTATAATAATGGGCTCCTATAATAATGGAAGGCAGAGCATGGATTGGAGCACTGGTTTTCACATTGTTTACAAGGGAACTCTGAAGTTTCCTGAAAGCTTATAGGGGGTGTTCCCAATGAGACATTTAATAGAGACAAGGTTCCTTGAAGGTGGCTTGCTGTCCATGTTCCTTTGCAGGGGAATGTGTGTGTTATGCTGCACTCAAGTTCATGAGGGGCAACAGTGAAGCCTAGAGCTCTTCATGAATCAGGTATCTAACCCATAACATGTCCCAGGATTCTCTGTAACACCCTGGAGGTCCTTGACAGATGAGTTCCCTCCTTTAAGAAACACAGAATGATTGTTTTTCATGACTTATATTTCCCCTGGTGCTTGGGATGAACCAAGAAACATGCCCCTTACTTCAATTGCTAAACTCTCTTCAGGATGTTAGGCTAGTGTCTATAAGGCACAGGTAGGCAACCTGGTGCACCCCAGATGTTTTGGACTGCAACTCCCATCAGCCCCAGCCAGCATGACCAATGGTCAGGGATTATGGTAGTTGTAGACCAAACCATCTGGAGGACACCAATTTGCCTAACTTTGCTATAAGATATTAACATATTGGGATGTTGTTAATGTACACTTTTTAATTTAGCATACTACTCCATGAACAGTTGACAAATGTCTTGTAACTCAAGGCATCTGAATAACTTCTTGTTCTGTCCTCTTGTAGATCACTCGAATGGAATTTGTGCATTCAAAGAATCTCATTTATAGAGATGTCAAGCCAGAAAACTTCCTTATTGGCCGGCAAGGAAATAAGAAAGAACATGTCATTCACATAATAGACTTTGGATTGGCCAAGGAGTACATTGATCCTGAAACGCAAAAACATATACCTTATAGGGAACACAAAAGTCTAACTGGAACAGCAAGATACATGTCCATCAACACGCATCTTGGCAAAGGTTTGCTCAGTTTAATTTGATGTCACTTGGAAGAGCATTGGTTCTTTTATGCACAATTTAAAGCATTTAAAGCATTTTCAGATTCTATAAAAAAAAATTAGGCAGTTGAATGATTGGAACTGCAAGTCCACATCACAGTTTTAAAACTAGATGGCAAAAGACAGATCAATAGATTCAGAACGACTTTAATGAGCCTGGAAATAAGTGTTGGGACAAGGAGGGCTAAGATGCAGTGGCTACTGCTGCATAGTCTTTCACACCTTCCTACCTGTCAGTAGCTTTTAATTTGTTCCAGTAATGGATGTCATTTGACTAACTCTTTGGATTGTTCAGTTTCCCTAACTTTTTTCAGTTTCATTTGCACTCTGCTCTAATCCAAACACAAGATATTGTCCTTAACTGTAGAACAGCTGCTTTGATATTGGTGAAATTTGGTGAAAGTGGATTCTAGCAGGTCAGTCTTTGGGCTGTTAAGTCATCCCTTAGTTCCTCACACTGGTGGAGTACACTGTACTCTATAGAGAACATCCTTGAAGCTTTACAACACAGTTTATGTCACACTTGAGAAGATGCATGTGTCCATCTTGGAGAGCTTGGGTAAGTTACTTAATCCTGTTTTTACTACAGTGCTGAGTATTTTATTCCTGACTCATAATGAAATCCTTATACACAGGTTTGAAATCAATTCATACTTTATACCCTGGAGACATTTGCTGTGCATACTGACCTTTGGAGTGGCAAGCATCATAAAGTATATGAAGCAGAAATGTGTTTTTGAAAATGCAGAATAAACCTACACTAAGAATTCATGGCCCATCAGGGCTCTTTGACACATATCCCCTATGTGCTCCTATATATTTACAAATGTTTTCCTGCTTTTTATATTGGATTGGAGCTAGGAATGTAATAGGCATTTCTATTAGTGGATAAAGCAGCTATGTTTTCTTACGTGTTTCAGAGCAAAGTCGGCGAGATGACTTGGAAGCCCTTGGTCATATGTTCATGTATTTCCTTCGAGGCAGTTTGCCATGGCAAGGCCTTAAGGTATCTGCTAAAGTGTGTGCTTGGTAATCTTGCCTCCAGCAGATGCTTCCTGTATGACTTATATCTTTATTTTCTCCTTTGCTGACAGTTAATGTTTATTTTGGATAACTTGGAGAAAACATTGGACAGTGGCAACTTGTGTGTGTGTGTGTGGGGGGCATGTTTTGCCTTAAGCCCCATCCATTGTGATACTTTGACCAGCAATCAATAAACACAGTTGCCAGTAGCTGTGGCAACTAGAAACTTAATTCTGGCAATCAGCCAGGAGAAGTCATATGTCTTGCCCTTCTTGTTTTTAACTGCCAGCATTTTTCCTGTTAGCAGTTAAAGGTGGCTGCAAGACACGCTTCTGTTGCTATTTCTTATTTTTAGTTCTGCTCTGCCCTTGCATTCTTTTTCACTTTCAAACCTCCCTTTTAGTTTCTGCTTCCATTTTGTCTGCTTCTCTAGAGAGTCCTTCTCTATTCCCCAGCCTCTGCTCTCCTCTTCACAGCTGGTATCTCTCTAGCATCCCACTTTCAAACCCAGAAAGGAAAAAAACAAACAAAACAACAACAACAACCACCTCAGAGACATTTTGCACCAGGTCCCCTTGTTTTGTCCTGTAGAAGCTGATTAAGAAACAAGAAAAGACACTAGTTTGTGGGGAAGAGAGATGCTGCAGGGGAAGGATTAAAATCTGGAGTGGATTTATTTTTGAGGGAGGGAAAGATCCTGTTCCTAGTCTTTTAAGCCCTCGTGTTGAAAATAGATGCTTGCTGGGCTGGGCACTTGGGCAAATGAAGCTCTTTATCAGGATGGGTTCAAAGAACAGAGAGCTTGCCCAAAGTAAGGGTTTGAGAGTTGGGGGAAGGGAAATACTTTAATTTTGCAGAGCTGCTGGATGGGACAGTGTTTTTGCGGGGATGGAATCCATGTTCTCTAGTTGTGCATAGTTCACTTGCCAAGGAGGTAGGGGCAATGCTTAGTTTCCAGAAAGAGACCTGCAGGAACTCAGCGTTGCTCTTCAGAAGCCTGTATGTGCTATTAGCCCTTCTCCTTAATTCTGTGGGAGGGACAGGCTGCACTGGCTTAGTGGAAAGGGAAAGACACTCTGTATGTGATCAAATGCACTTTTATTTTCACTGGTTATTATAAATAATGTTTGGCTACCAAGGCAGGACAGAATTTCTAGACCCTACTAGATCTGATCTGTTTAGAGAATAGTTAATGTTCTAACGTTGTGTATCCCCCAAACCTGACTAGTTTACTTGTGTTAGTGATCATTAGTTCAGTGGAGTCTCTTGAAACTCACCAATTATCACGCATTACAATAGTAATTTTCCTAGAGTGGATGCCCTCATAAATGGCATGTTAAGAAATAACTTCAAGCACCTGTTTTCTTAAAATCTGGGCTGAGGAGAGAGGGGGGGGGCTTTTGTGGGGTAATGCAGGGAGATGCAGTGGATAAGGTAGGGGGCAGAAAGGCCCCATTGCACGAGCAGATTTCTGCTCATACAGTTGTGACTACAAGCAAGTATTTCTAACAATCGGCATGTATATAGTGCTTAGAGCATGGGTAGGCATACTTCAGGCCACGGGATCTACTTTTTGTTTTGCACCAGGCTCTGGTTGGTGGATCTTGATGTTCTAATAAGAAACAATTGCTTAGAATCAAAAGATTCTGAGCCGAGGAATTTTGAGTATCAAAGACCGGAGCTTACAGTCCTTCCACACAAAAATCTGCTCCTGGTTACCCCTAGGTTTTCTTCATTTCAGTAATATAATTTAGGGAGGCTGGGGGCTGGGAGAATCCTGTTGTTGTTGCAATTGTTTAACAATAGGGAATCGGAAATCCTTGCTAATCTACTGCAAACCACCCAGAGATCTACCAGTAGATCCAGATCCACCACTCCTGTGTTAGAGTTCAAATGGCTTCACATACATTATTTTAGTTTACAACATCCCTGTAAGATAGGCTGTTATTATCACCATATTGCAGATGGGAGGCAGAGAGTGTGTGGCTTGTCATAGGCTACCCAGTACATTCTTTAAAATATTTTTTAAAAACGCACCTTTGCATTGTACAGGCGGATACACTAAAAGAGAGATACCAGAAGATTGGGGACACAAAGAGGAACACTCCAATTGATGTTCTCTGTGAGAACTTCCCAGGTAAGTGTCAGACTGGGTGGCATGTCAACCATGCAAGATCCTTTCTTGAAATAGGAGCTGGTCTCCTGTTAAGGCAGCATTTTCTGAGCGCAGCTATCAATATAATTATGTGCATACTGGCATGCTAGACATTGTTCAATGTATGGCAGCAAACAGCAGAGCTGGCTGTAAATTTCAGTGATATTTTTAAATCACTGACTTTTCCGTAACGTATGTTTCAGTAATTCATAGATTTCATAGATTATAGAGTTGGAAGGAGCCTACAAGGTTATCAAGTCCAACCCCCTGCTCAATGCAGGACACTAGAGGAGGGGTCTCCCATCCAAGTAACAACCAGGCTTGACCCTGCTTAGCTTTCCATGCTCAGACAAGCTGAGCCAGCGTGAGCCACATGCCTGTTCAGCCACTTGCTTAATTATACTTCAAATGCTTCTAATGCAAATCTTTTAGCTGTTTAAACTAAATCATGCATGCTGGTCAAGTTCATTGCAGCTTGCCTCGTATTTGATAAACGTTTTGGTTTTGCTGCCATCTTAACCACCACAAGAATAGGAATTTCAGTCATCTGGCAGACTGTAATGAATAGCATGGGTGCTGCCTGGGACAGGAGCTGCAGATTTGACATGACTGTATTAAATATATTTTTTACTAATTGTTGTACACAATACAAATTACGTGCTTGGTCTGAAATAGTAAAATCCACGTAAAATGTGCAGAGCCAGCTATCATTGGGTTTAAAATGTATTGCCTCTTAATGTTCACCCATTTCAAAGACACTTCTCATTGAGAGGTGAGTAAAAGCCATTTTCTACTGTGTAACATTGCAAAATTGATCATATGTATTATAAAATGAAAATGAATAGATATTGCAGAATAACGGAGTAATTTTTGCGAAGGAATTAGAAGTGCTTTGTTTTGAAAAGTAGTGACCTAAAAGTGTGGTGTGAATAAATGAGTGAGAAATGAGCAAATCTGGCTTTTGACCCAGTTTATGTTTAGAAACTGCCTTGGCTGAGTGGATGACCTGTGCTGGAAATTAGACGAGGAGAATATGTCCTTGATGCTTCATCTAGATCAGTGTTCTCCAACCTTGGGTCCCCAGATGTTTTTGGCTGGGGCATGCTGGGAGTTGTAGGCCAAAAACATCTGGGGACCCAAGGTTGGAGAACACTGATCTAGATATCTCGGCTTCTGGTACTATCAGCCTGGTGTCCTTCCAGAGCCCTTTGCCAGGAGCCCTTTGCCACTGTTTTGTGGTGTTCCCAATCCTTCCTGGAGGTTCAGTCCCAGAGGGTGGTGCTGGAAGACTGTTGCTCTACCCCAGGGATGCAGAAACTATTTCAGTCAGAGGGCCAAATTCCATTTTGGAGAAGCTCGTGGGAGCCACATTCCATGGTGGGTGGGGATGAAGACAAAGGGGGCAGCCAGATTGGGACCCCCGGAGGGTCAGATTTGGCCTCCAGGCCTGAGGTTCTGTAACTCTGCTCTATCCCATGGTTTGTTGGCTAGTCTCTCATGCTATTTAACATGTACATGAAACTGATGGGTGAAGTTATTCAGAGACTTGGGGTGTAGTGCCTGATACACAACTCTCTCCTTTTCATCTAATCTTGGGGAGACAGTGTTAGCTCTGAATAAGTGTGTCTTAAGTCAGTGATGAGGGTGATCAATCTGAAATTGCTCTAATTTAGAGCATAGTTCCACCAAGGCTGGGGCCAAGACATTTTGCTGCCTGAGGCAAAGAACAAGATGGTGCCGCCTCCCATTCCATGAACAAAATCTGACTCAACTGGCAGTTGAATCTTTCTTCAATGCTGGTGAAGGAACAGCATTCTCCACTGCACCTGAAGGCAGGCCACAAGGCAAATCCAACACCTTGCTGCCACCTTCTAGCATCTACTGCCTGAGGCAACTGCCTCACTGTGCCTAATGGAAGGACCAGCCCTGAATTCCACAGACTTCCTACTGTGTGGTGGCTACAGAAGTCATGATATGTTGGGAGTGGGAGGGTTACAGAGAAGTACCATGGTATTCTAGTCTTTCCCTTAGTCAGGCTTGCATAAGCAGCACAGTTAACTATTCATCCCCATTTCTCAGGCCGAATGAGAAACTGGGTGGTGGAGGACAAGCTGAAATTTTTCTTACAAGGATCTAATCAGTTTGTAACTCAGAGGGTTGCCCTTTTTGCAGTCAAGGCAGCCAGCTTAAGGAAAATAGAAAAGGGAAAATTGCTTGACTAAATGAACCATGTAACTATGTGGGGTCTTAATGGGTTTTTATAAAAAGGGATATGTATTTTTAATCATCTTAATATTTTACTGTTTTAATCTTAGATACATTTTTAAAGTTAGTTTTCCTGCTTTAAGATTTGTGTACCTATTGTTTGTTTTCTCCCCCCCCCCCGCCAATGTGTGTTTATTGTGTTTGAAATGGTCTGAGGACTTGTTCAATAAAATATCTATCTATCTAGTTAACTGGAAGCTGCCCCTTTTTGATATTTGACAGCTGTCACGTTACTCTTCATCATGCATGGTTCAGCACAGATGGTGTGCCTCAATAAAGTTTAAGACCAGCAAGATGTGACTGATTTAAATAAGATGGCCTTTAAACTTCAGAAAAGCATATGTCAAGATCTAGTTCAAAATGTATGTTCGTGGTCTAACTCATCTTATTACTGCCTTCAAATTAATGATGTGGGTTCTGTCCCCTATATCAAGTCATAGCACAGTGATATCAACTGAACATGGAAGTAAGGACCTAGTAGCCCTCACATAACTCTTAAAATATACCCGTGCTCACTGGTTTCCATTTCTTTTCTCTGTGTAATGTGACTTATGAGCCCTTCTTTGGGGTCAGGAGCCTACCTATTTTCAATAACAATGTGCTTTAACCCACTCTGAGCTGTTGAGGTAGTACACTTGAAAAAAAGCATACGAGCATAAGTATTTTATTTTGATGTCACCAAATCCTTTCATCGAGAGAATCGGGAAGCACTGATATAAATGCTTCCTCCTCCCTAAACTGCTATTCATTTTGCTACCTGAAAGTGCCTTTCCATATGTCTAAAAGGCCTCAAGTATACTTCAGGAAACCATTTGGAAATCACGTGACTGCATATCCAACCAGTGGCACAAGCTCGTTGACCATCTCATCTACTTGAATAGATTTATAATTTAGTGCGTAATACTATGCAAATTTAGACAGAAAAAAGGCCTACAACTCCCAGCATGCCCCAGCCAGTGTAGCTGGCTGGGGCATGCTAGGAGTTGTATGCTTTTTTTTCTGTCTAAACTTGCATAGAATTGCGCCCTTAGGGGATTAATCTGGCCAGTAGGTAACTTTGAAATGTATTGTACTTCTACTTCTTTCTGAACAGATTATCTGATGTTGCTTCTTCCTAATTCCCTTTAACAGAGGAGATGGCTGCTTATCTTCGTTATGTCAGACGATTAGACTTCTTTGAGAGACCAGACTATGATTACCTACGAACGATCTTCACAGAGTTATTTGAAAAGAGAGGATTCACGTTTGATTATGTCTATGACTGGGTTGGCAGGCCAATTGTAAGTTGTAGGCGAGTGACATACAATTACTTTTTTGGACTTCTGCTCTTTCCATAAGACCCCTTTTTAATGCCAGTTACATTGCAAGTAATCTTTTCATTATAAATTGAGAACACAAGATGGTTGTTGTGTACTCTCCTGTGAAAGTATTCACGCCTCCAAATGTTTGTTCTTCTTGTTTTTTTCTAATTGAATGTTGTACAACAACAATTCTTATTGAAGGTTGTACAACAATACAGGCAGTCCCCAGGTTGCGAACAAGTTCCGTCCTTAAGAATGTCTTTAAGTCAAATTAGTATGTAAGTCAGAACAGCATAGCATTCTATACGTTAAAATCGGCATTTACTCAAATTGCATAAATTACACAAATTGTGTAGTATACTACACTATGTACTCTACGTAACAACGTAGCACCGGGGAACCCAGAAATCCATTCTTAAGTATGGGTTGTCTGTAAGTCGGATGTTCTTAACTCGGGGACTGCCTGTATAGGTGCAGTCACTGCTCTTGCACTGGGAATGCAGGCATGATAGAATGCAGCCTTTCTTTTGTCTCTTCAATAACCACAGTTAGTTATGTCTAACTGCAACTGTGTGTGTGTCCATTTACGCATCCACAGTAGTGGAAGTGCTGCAAAGTCATGTTACATGGCTGTTTCCTCCCTTCAACCCTACACAGTGTAATTAGGTTTAAGCCACTGTTTAATGTGTCCCCATGGGTGACAACAATAAGGTTGGATGCTGAAACCTATTATAGCCTCTCTTAGCTGCAAGTTCATATGGAATTGTCCAAAATAGTGTAAAACGTATTTGAACTAGATTTCTTACAGCAGTTCCAGCAAATAGGATCATGTTAAATGTTTGTGTAAATACCACCTGTGTATCTGTTGATGGAAAAACTCTTCCAACATGAATGACAAGCCACTAGTTGTATCCCTGTTCTAAATTATATATACATCAATTTTCAATAATTGATGCTGTAGTTTTATGATGCTGTAATTCTAAGCACACTTGGAAGTTTCAATACAATATCAAGAGACTGTCAGAGACATGAAAATTGTTCAGTTACACAGGTTTAGTGTTGGACAACAGTCTAGAGAAATATTCCAGCACAGTTGTGTGCACTGAGAAAAAATTGATGCTATCTGTGATTATCTTCCAAAGCCAAGATAAGACTTGAAAGCCAAGACTCAAAGGCTCAGATAGTTTCAGTACTGAAACTATTTGCCTTAACCCACTCTCCCAGACTCGGTTGCCATGTTAAAGAGAATTTAGAAAGCGATTCTAAATTATTTTTCTCCTGTGTGATTGAATACTGAACCCTGGAGTCATCATCTTCTCCTATTTGCTGTATATCTTCTATTGGCTACAACTTATGTGCTTCATTATACTCCTGAGAATCTCTGCTTTCTTGATGAAAAAGTTTGCTCTCTAGGCTCTGGAGATAGCCTGAGATCTGAAGGAAATGTACTTGTAAGGCTTAGATTATTGTTGCCAGGCTTGTCCTGGAAAAAAGAGAGATTTCTTACTGAATGTGTGGATGAAAATGTATGCATAGTGATGGCCATCTCTGAGAAGGTAAATAAGGAGCTCTGAAACTCATGATTTAAAGATGCACCTCACAAAGTCTAGAGCAGGGGTTCTCAACCAGGGGGGAATCCCCCCCCAGAGGGGGATTTTAGGGTTTCAGGAGCGGAATTGGGACCACAGACTCAAACTTTTGGAATACTGATCTTTCTACAAATTACAATTCTACAGATTGTACAGAATCTACAGGACATCACACTTTATTGTAAGGCACAGATTAAATTAAAAATAAAGATAAATATTTCACTTGTTATCTGTGGAAATATTCCATTTATACTATAATTTATATGTACCAATATATAAAAAATAAAATATTTTCAATATTATATGCATATTATTTGGAATGCAACTTTTGAGTCAGACAGTCTTGGAAAGGGGGGAATGGCATTCTGATTTATGGTGAGAAGGGTGCATGGGGCAAAAAAGGTTGAGAACCACTGGTCTAGAGTATCAAAACAAGGTGCTTGCAGTACCAGGTTCTTGGATGTTCCATCTGACAGGAAGACCTGGCTATTGAGAATGGGAGTAGTCTAGGACAGGTCCCTGGCATTTGCCACCACATTCACATAGATGCTGAATATGTGCGTTGCTGTAGCCAGCTGAATCATGGGAGATTTCATTTGTGGCTCTTCATGCTAAAGAAGCTGTAGGACCTGACAGCATGGCTGAAAGTGAGTACTTTGAAAATATGGACCACATCTGCCTGGTTCCCGCTCTTAAAATGAGCTGTCCTAGTTGTTAAGCCAACACAGATGGTTTGTTTGGGTCTCACCTGGATATTCAGTTATGTGTTTTTATTTTCCAGCCCACTCCAGTGGGGCCTATGCATGTAGAATCTGGACCATCTGTAACAAGAGAAACCCATGCACATAGGGATCGATCATCATTACAGCCTCACCGAAATCAGGTTTGTTAACCTATAAACCCCTACTTTAAAATAAACCTTTTGCTTCCAGACTTTAATGAAACTTAATTGCTAAAGAGGAACATAGAAAAGACTGTTTAATTGTGTTGCTGGGATTGTTGGCAGTGAGGTTGTTGGAAGATCACTCTTAATGGGCGTGTTTGCACAATCGGGGAAGGAAAATAAGCCACTGTAGCTTAATTTCTTGTGCTGGTTGTGTGCTGATGAATTACCATAATTACCTTCACTAGGCGCAGTTTGTCGTGTCATCCAAACCCAGTGGGTGGTGGTGACGGTTTACAAACCACCCTGCAACCCTAGAACAAGCCATGGGTTCCGGGGTGCTTTGTAAACCCACGCGCCTCCCGCCCTTGCTGAATTCGGATGACATGATAAACTGCGCCTGGCAAGTTTATGGTAATTTGGCAGCACGCGGCAGGCGCACACAGGGCGAGAAAATAAGCTACAGTGGCTTATTTAAATGTAATAAATAAAATAAATATTTTCCTTCCCTGATCTTGCAAACCCGGTCAATATCACTCATTGACCTGGTTCACTCATAACAACAACCTAGAATATAGGTTGTTGTTGAATCATGTGTTGTCATTACATACAAACCCTGCACTATGGCTTAACTCTGGGTTGTTAACCACAGGGCGTTCATAGGTTGTTTAAAGAAAACTGAAGCAGCTCACATCCCTGCAAATAATTAATAATTAACCCACAATTTGCAGGGACACGTGCCACGTAGGTTAATTAACCCATGATTTGCCTCTGAATGCTGCTGTGACGTGCGATCAGCCCCGATATATGACTTAGATTAATTGGATTGTTGCACAGGGAAAATTGAAGCAACACTGGAAGTCATGGTAACCCAAGCAGTGTGAAGACTAGAGCTCAGATGAATACTGGCAGAGCAATGGAAGTTTCCCACCTGTGGGAAGTTTACTAGTAAGAGAATGTATGCAAATGACAAAAGTAGGAGAATACATGACCCTTAGCAGAAATAACCATGAATGAATAAAAAGAACTGAACTGATGCTGAAAATATGCAGTAGAATCCTACCTTTTTGCTGCCTACCAACAGTTCAGCTACTTAACTGATTACTGTGGTCAGTTGTGAAGTGAGATAGTTGATCCAGTCACTGCCTTTTGAACAAGGCTGTAAAACTACAAATTGCTTCTGTTCTGCTAGGGTAGTTCCATGAGACAAACCAAATGCTGGTCCAAATCTTTCCTCCGCTGGGAACTTGCTAGGTATCCTTAAGCAACGCACTGTTCATTTGTTTATTTATTATGTTTCTATCCTTGCTTTCTGCCAAAAAAGGCACTCAAGGCTTGAGCTGCACATCTGCAATGTGGGAATACAGTATTTACCTACCTGACAGGATCGATGTGTAAAGCAGGGACGTCAAACTTTGTTCAGCCTGAAGGCCAAATTCAATTTTAGAGAAGCTCTCACGTGCATTTCAGTGTTGGCTGGGGGTACACCTAAACAACATACACCTAAAATACCAGCCTATTTTAGCTTAAACTTCTTACTGCCAGTAACTAAGTCTTGGGAGACCTTGTGACCTTTTAGAATGGGGAAAAAACCACACAAGAGCCAAGAAACCACCAAATGAATGGTGGTCAGGGGAAAGTGGGTATGGTCATCTGCAGAGGGCTAGATCGTGACCCCAGTTGGGCAGGATTTGGCACACGGACCTAAGGTTCAACACCCTTGATGTGAAAATTACTGATAATGTACGTGAACTGTCTAAAGCACTATATAAATGCTAAACTAATATCCATTTGTCATATTCGTATCAGTGAAAAAAGCCACATGATAACAAAGGCTTACTCTAGATTTTTTAATTTTTAATTTTTTTTACCACATGAAGTCCACTTTCGCATTTACTGCTTTTGACTTCTGCACAAAAGGTGGGGGTATAGTCTTGTCAAAATGAATACTTAGCAACTGCTTTTAAAATGCTTTGCTTCCCCCCCATCCCTACCACACGTGCTTTTTCAAGGAAGCTTTGCATTGCTCTGGTTCACTCTTGCCTTTCCTCCTGTCTACTTGCTCTCCTGCTTGCAAATGCCTGTGTAGACTACATCAGAGCGTCGAGGAGACTGGGAAATTCCAGCAACACGGCAGACCAATGCTTTGTTTCTGACATCTCACTTGGCTTCAGAACGGCATGGGGGATCAGTACAGGTATTGCCCTTTCCTGGCCTGAGCAGCTTTTCTATTGCATCCAGATAATTTGGCCACCACATTCTTGTGGATTGATTCTCAGACATGCATGTTTTGTCATTTGGTGTTTCAGTTAAAGGTATTGGGGCTGGGGCTGATATGAAACATTTGTGCATGCTCAGAATACCTCTGGGACACAGGAGCTGGATGAGTGTGGTGGTGTTGACATTTGCCTGTGCTGATTCTTTAGGCAGAATTTGGAGCAAGGAGCTGTGTGCCTAAAACTACTTTAGTGTGCAGATTCCTTCCACCTCCCCAGCAGGGGGTGGGGGTGGGAAGAGGGGATGGAAGTAGCAGGAACAGTCAGAAATTCATGCTGATGTTGCTTCTCTAGTTCCAGAAAATGCAAAGAAGGCCTGGAAGGACTTTATCGGTAGGTGGCCAGGCAGAAAATATCAGCTGATGGCCACTGTTCCGAGACCAAAACATGTGATTCTGGTAGCACAATTCCAGGGGCAGGACAGGAACACACATGGCAACTTGGTGGGGTGACACAACTGAGCTTTGGCTATTGGGTGGTATAGAAATGAATCAATAATGATGATAATAATTTGACTCCCCTTTAGAGTGACATTTTATGAACTGACATTTTATGAACTGAGCTCTTTCATAGATTTCATAGATCATAGAGTTGGAAGGAACCTACAAGGCTATCAAGTCCAACCCCCTGCTCAATGCAGGAAACTAGAGGAGGGGTCTCCCATCCAAGTAATAACCAGGCCTGACCCTGCTTAGCTTTCCACACTCAGACAAGCTGAGCCAGCGTGAGTCACAGGCCTGTATTTTATCTCTACCTAAAAGTTTCATGTCGGAGAGAGCAAAGTTTCTGTCTCCCGACCTCCTGAATTGTGTTGGCAGCCGCCTCCTAACACCTGTGCAGTTGATCATGAGACATCATTTGATTGGTGACTTGGCACGCTTGCAGTGAGGCTATTTTGTTTACTGACTGGAGGTCACCAGGGCAGTTTGGAGCTGGAGGAACCAGAACCTCAAGCAGAAGGGCAGTGGTTTTCCAACCTTCTGCATTTTCTGACCTATTTTGAGACTTCAGTAGAATTGTCTCACACCCGCCACCCACCCAACATCAATAGATGTGCAAAGTCTCTTGCAGGACTGAGGCAAGCTGGCTGAAAACGGGAAGGATAATAGGAATGAATAGAAACAGGCAAGAGAGGCCATAGACAAGAAGCTGCAGGGCAGCTTTCCCCATGTAGTGCCCTCCAGATGTGTTGGACTACAACTCCCAGCATCCCCCAGCCAGCCATTCTAGCTTGAAAATAAGCCAGCAGTACTTAATAGCCCACAGATTTTACTAGCCTGTTTGCCCACACATATGTGGACAAACATACAAAGCACTTAACACACACACCGCCCAACCCCAAGTATTCAGATGGAGTTGCAGCTCACTGGTAGAGCATCATGCCAGCTTCAATCCCTTGCTGTCTTGGGGTAAAATTGCTGTATAATACAAAGCCAAAATCCATAGCCAATTTTATCTAAGCAGATTTTGGAAAACAAGAGTTTGTCATGCATATTATGTACATTTTGCTCCAATAATGCTGTGTTATTTGCATGATGCTTTCACTAATTTCAGTATACTGTGAGTTCCCTCCCAGTCATTTTGAGCCCTCTGGGTCTCAGATTAGTCCAGAAGTATGGGGATTATGACCCCAAACTCTTAAACTGGTAGTGTACAGAGTTCATTTTAAGTCTGTACCTTTAATAGTGTGCTGAGCAACCCACCCACCCCCCAAACTGCAGGGAAGTTTGTAGAGAACTTTTAACCCAGGGTGAGTGGGAGAAAAAGTGTTTTCTAGGTCGTGGAATGAAAAACTCTTCCTGAGCACACTTTTCTTGTTCACTTTATGGCTTATATGTAGCACTCTAATGTTGCTTTGATACAAACTGGGGCTGTGTTCCATATTAACATGGAGTTTTTGTTTTTGTTCTTTTCAGGTGGTAAGCTCAACTAATGGTGAGCTGAATATCGATGAGCCAACAGGAGCACCGTCCAGTATACAACTTGCAGCCCGTACTGAGGTGGAAGTAGTGGAGGAAGCTAAGTATGTTTGCTGTCCAAGCAGGTTTTTCCCTGCATCATCTGTATATGAAATATGTTTGTGTGTTGCTGTGTTTGATGCCTATATCCATAACCTGCTGCCAGATCCTTTGTTTTTTGCATGATAACCACAGTGATGCTGGTGGTGGTACAGCTTCTTTTCACTTGTGCTGCCTAAGTAATGCTCCTTTTGGCCAGAGCATGTGTTGCAAATTGGACAGAATTATTTCCAAAAAAAATTGCAAGTAGCATGTATAGTAAACTTCCTCAGAGGTAGGGCTCTAGGTTCTGTCCTTAATGCTGTGTGCACATTAACTAGCTCAGTTTCTTTTGGGGGATGTTGAAATTGAAAGTAGAAACCAGAGCCTCCTCTTCCCCCTCGCTCTTTGGAGTCTGAGGCCATGTATTTTGTGTATAACTCACCCTTGCAAATATATTTTGAGTTACCTATCAGTAACTTTTTTGGCCATAGAAATTGTCAGTTATTTTTCAAGTTGCCTGCTGAGTGTTGCAAGGTTTTTTTTTTTTTTTTGGTGTTTTTTTTTGCTTTGCTTAGGTGTTGAAGAACAATGCTTTGGCCATCCCCCCCCCCCATCTCTGCCATCTAGTGGTACTCTGCATGATCTGTTGCCACCACATGAACCATAATGTGGAGTCTTCTCCCAGTGATCAGCAGTCATCTCCTTTTCTTTATAAGGAAAGTCAACACACAATGAGTCATTGTGGGTAGGTTCCTCGAAGGGGTCAAGGCATAACAGTCTGACCGACTTGCCTTGTGGCTCTGGTGAATCTCTCAACAACCATGATAGTACTTCGTAGGCTCCATGGCCAGCATTGTGATCCTTGAGTCCTCCTTATGCTGAGAATGGGTAGAAAACTTGCTTGCCAGAGAAGCAAGTGTATGCAATACCTTTAATTGTGCTTCAGGTCTGAATCTCCAGCTGAGAGGAACTAATCACCTAGTACAGCATTACCCAAGAAACAGGTTTTCGTTTTGCAAACATTTCTGTCTTCACCCCTAAGGAGAGCTTCATAGCTGCCTCAAGCTTCGGAGAGGCAGGATTTAAATGTGTTTAAATAAATGCTTGTGGCAAACTTAATAACTGCGCTTTGCTTTCCCAACTAATGGCTTAGTATTTGTTGCTCTGCAGATAGTCAACGTCTTCCTATAGATGGGGGTGGGAGAGAGAGATTTTAAGTGCTTTGGGTATTTATTATTACACTATTCAGGGCTGTCTGCCTGCGGATCTCTCAGAAGTTCAACAGCAGGCTAGTTTTCAGCAACTGCCACTCAAGTGGGCTAGGCTTCGATACTTGTAAGTCTCTCTGGGCAAGAGCTTTAATAACATACTTGTCTTGCTGTTCTGTGCAAGAGGGCTTTTTGCTCTGACACTGCAACACCAGTTAAGCTAAATTAGGCCACTTCTTTTGTCATGGGGCCAGTCTGTTGAAAGACTCCAGAATGTCCCCAAGGAACTATTCTTCTGTAGTGGACTTATTGCTGTTGTCACCATTGCAGCACCATCTCTGTATGTTAACTCTGAAATAAATCAGTTTATGTCCTGTGAGACTTACTCCCGAGCAAGTATGCCTAGGATTGCATCCTTAGCGGGAGGTGCAATTAAGACGCCATTCTTTGCTGATACTACCACAGCCTAGCTATGTGAAGAGAGGTTTTCTTCTGGGATGGAAGTGTAGGTTAGGGGCATTCATGTTCACTGGAATAAATGAAAGCCCTCTTCTAGTATAAAGGTTTTGTGGCTACTACCTCAGTGCACCATACCTCCTCTGCACCTCATCTTTCTGTGGAAATTGCGCATCCAAGCTTTACCCTCACTTCTTTGGGTATGTCAAGAATTTCCAGGATGTTTAAACTTCCAGTCAACATGATACTATTATAGCAAGGCACAGATATATCAGAGAAATGACTAATAACCTGATCCTGTACAAAGAGATGCCTGAACCTGTTCATTTTAATAGGCTTAGGTTGCACCTAACTCTGCCTGTAAATGAGTGTTTGGGGAGTTGTGTAGTAAACTCTGGAAAGCCAGAAATCCGTGTTCAGCTTTTGCTTGCCTCTAGATAGGACGTTGTCTCCCCACTCCCACCCCAGCCTTTTACTCTCCCTTTCTTGCCCATTCACCTCCCAGCCATGGCTTATCTTTATTATTTATTTATTATACCATTACCTTCTGGGATTCCTAACAGACCGTGCAAATACTGTCCAGTTAAAGTTTTGTTGGTCTCCTTCCTTACCAAATTTTTCGTGCCTGCTGTGTGTCTCCCACAATTATCTTGCCCCTGAAGGCTTCCTGTCTGCTTTTTTCCTACTGTGAAAGGTCTTGTAATCTTTGAGGAGGAGATTGACAAGATCTGGTGGTGAATTTCCATCTGAACCTCTTCTTTTCTCCTTCTACCCCACCCAGCATTTTCCATTTTGTCCTTAAAATCATTTACTCTTTCCTTCATCCCTCATATATGACTCTGAAGTAGCTCATTTTCCTACCGCCATCAATCCTACAACCTGCTTTCATGACCCATCCTTTCCTGCCTCAGCTTTCCTTCTCTGTTTATCTTCAGACTTTCTATGATTCATTCGCATAGGTTTTCAGGCACACAAATATTTCTCTATCCTTAAATCCTCCTGATATTTCGTCTATTTTTCTTCTTCAGTCATCACCCCATACCTCATTACTGCAGAATTCCTTGGATACATTGACTATGGTTGATTTCACTTCTTGTCCTTCAGCTCTAATCTCTGATTTCCCCCAATCTGATTTTTACCAGGTCAGCTTCACTAGCGTTGCTTTTACCAACATTTCCAATACTTTCTTCAGTTCAAATCTAAGAGCTGCCTCTTTATTCTTATTGACCAATCTGGTTCATTTTTCTCCTTAACTTCCCTCTTGTTACCTGTCTCAGTCTTTTTTGACTTTTGTGTTTCATTTTTCTGCTCACATTAGAGATCCACTACAAGTCAAAATTTAGCCATTTGCTCTGGTTGCTCTCCTGGCTTGTGCTTACGGCATTTATGCTTAAATTCTCATGTATTATTTTTACTCTTATCTGCTTTAAACTAATTCTGTTACTCTAATTGCATTGCTGGCATCTCCTCCTGTATGCCCTGTCAGTATCCCAAATTAAACAGCTTAGGTCACAATCCTATGCATATTTAGACAGGAAAAGGTCCTACAATTCCCAGGCTGGCTGGGGCATATTGGGAATTGTAAGACTTTTTTTCTGTCTAAACATGCATAGGATTGCGTCCTTAGATTACAATCGTGGCTGTACACACATATCTGGGAGTAAATTCTATTGAACTCTGGTACTTACTTTGGAGTAGACAAGTGTAGGGTTGGACTGTAAAAATAGAGCTACTAATATTTCCACCCAAAGACTTCCTCTCCTTCCCACCTCTCTACTTCTATCTGTCACTGGGCAGAAATTTTATATTTTTTCCATCTCACAAACCGTAACCATTGAATGCTTCTCTCTTTTGCTATCTTAATGCTACTATTGCTTCCCCTTTTATACTTCTAGGTGTTAAATACCCTCATCCATGCTGCTTTTGAGTACTGCATACTCTTTTTATTGGATAATGTTGCTAATAGTCATTCCTCTTCTTAAAACTCTTTTACATCTTTTTTTCACTTTCCTCACCAACTTTGTAATTTCTAGTCTTACATTTAAGGTTCTCCCCTCTTGTGCTCCTAACTATAAACTGATTAGATGTTGGCCTCTATTTTGGCTTCCCTTCCACTCCTTCTGCTGTTGTCTCTGTTCTGCCTAAGTTTAGACTGTAAGCTCTTCATGCAAAGAATGTTACTTCTGTCTTCTCTAGCATATGGTGAATCCTAAATAATGTGGTAGTAGTGGTGGTGTTCACAAGTAAGTGTATTTTATTTCCAAAGCAGGTAGGCTGAAGCATGTAGGGAGTCTGAGTCCTCCTCAAATGATAATTTATAAGGAAATTGAGAGGTATAGTTTTGATCAATTGCCATGTTCCATCAAAGCATTAAGGTAGTTGCATCAGGGCCCTTCTAGCCAGCTGTTTTTACAGGTTCCTTGCACACTTTTTCAGGTGTATTCTCTAATCTGAAGGTTCAGAAATGTTCTTGCTTCCACCTGCCAAAGTCTGCTAGAGTACATTCCCTTTAGTGATGATATTCTGATGCTCTGGTTCTGTTGTCTTGGACTGTTATGAAAGCTTGTCTTTGTCTGTCTCAGGAAGACCCCATCATGGTATCCCTCCCACATTAGTTGCAGGAGGTTCAGGTAGAACCAGGTTTGAGAAGGCAGATGGACCTGGTGTGTATCACAGATCTGCATTGCATGTTTGCATGACTGGCCATGACATGATTCCATCTCACCTCTGAACTAACGTTTCGTTTCCTTTCTGTGTTTTTATTTGTCTTTCTTTCTTTCTTTCCTTCTTTTTCCTCACACTGTCTGTTGTAGCTGCCTGAAAATGCTCAACATGTGGTGAGTCACTCTCTCCGGTTCACGTAGAAGGGGGAGTGAACCAGACTAGATTACGATTGGCCAAATCAAAATGAAATTAAATGATGGTGGGGTGGACTGTTAAGAAGTGGCCTCTTTAGGACAGGGACTAGTGCTTGGATTGGCACACTTAAGAGCCACCAAATGCTTGCCTTCAAAAACAAAAAAACACAAAAAACATTTTTCATTTGCAGACAAATGCTTTGAAGCTAGGAAGTGGAGCCAGAGGTGATAAATTTCCTATGTGAGTTGCTCATTGCATGGGCACCTTTGTCAGTTGCCAAAACAATGTTGACAAAAATGCACAGCTCTCCCGAAAGCAGTGCACTTGCCACAGAACTGGAGTTTGTCTCTTTCTTTTAATGCTTGATTTACTGGAGCTGCATTTTATTAGCAGTTTTGCAGTAATTTATGTTGCATGGGAGGGTGGTGCAGCACTTTGGTATTTCCATATCTGGGGTTCTGCAGTATGAAAATAGTTTTGTTTCTGAACTGGTAAACCCTAATATATTGTCTGACCTAGATCTAGGCTCCTTATAATAGGATACAGAACAAGGTAGTCACCTTCTTGTGACTTCCGGTACTTTGCAGGGAAGAGTGTGGCAAGTGGTTCATAGGCCTCTAAGCTTTTAAAATGGTACACTAGCCTAGATAAGCTTCTCTGTACTTTTTTTGTGACTTGATCAAGCTTCTGCTCCACCATTAATCCCAAATACGTACTTAAGAACTACTAAATGATGTACGTTTTCAGAGCAATATGATTCTCAGGACTGCCTTATGGGAAAGGAAGGATTCTATCCCAGGTTGCATATCAGTTATCTGCTCTGAATCGTTCAGCAAAGCAATTTGTGACCTAGCAATGCAATATTGTGGCAAAGGTGGGGGCATCAACTTATTTTGCAATGAAGTGAGTTTTTCAAGAGGTTAGGGCTTCATATTTGATGGTAGAGGGGATAGGACTGAGAGCTTAAGCTGCCTGAAGGCTACATAGATGATGGTGTTACAGGTTGGAGAAAAGTTGCTGTCCATTGTCACTATCATCAATACTTGTCATCACTCTAGCTTTCATGTTTGTTTTAATCTCCAGCTGTTCTCTCAAAAGTAATCTAGAATGTTTCATCTTATCCTGTACTCATTCTCTGAGCCCTGATAGGACCAGAATAAGCAAAAGGGTCCTTGTCTGAGCTGCAGAAACCATGAGACACAGCTAATAACTATGGGAAAAGGCTGGTTACCTTTTTGGCTGGACTTACCATTGCTTGACAGACATTGGAACAAGGGGGGAAACTCTCCTTGTGCTACTGCACAAAGTTTATTCCTTTGCTGCAGCTCCTTTCTAGTTGGACTGTAGCAGTTGTAAAATGCCACATGCCCCATCCTGCGAAATGGTCGCCCTCATACCTTTCACCTGGACTCTAATCAGGGATGGGGAAGCCTCCGGTCCATGGGCCGAATGCAGCCTGTGGAGGTTCCCCATGCAGCCCTCAGAGGTGCCCTGCCCCCTCTCCATGGGGGAGAGGAATCTGCACTGTTCTTAAACTTGGATTATTGATTGGAGAAAACGTCAGGTATTTCCCTTCGTGAGCTGCTTGCTGTCCCAATTGCAGCGATGCACAGCAAAGCAGGCACCCGACTCAGCCAGCACTTGGAGGAGCACTACTTCCTGCTCTGGTCACTTGATTGGTGCTCCTCCGGCTCTGGCCATGTGATCCTTTGCGCGATGTTTGCTGCCCTGAATAACTAGTAATTTATAGCAGCATGTGTGTCATCTCCTTTGTGGAGTAAAGGATGCATATTTTATGAAACAGGAATGTTTTTCCCAACAACTGTTGTACTTCTTAAAAGCTGGAGGGGGATGCTCAAGGTGTCTGAAAGTGTGTGGAATTGGATAGGCTTTTCTCCTGGAAGAGAGTTAGTGTTTGAAGAAGAAATAGCTAGCTAAGGAAATGAAGACTTCGTACTATGCCTGTTCGAGTATCTGGATGGGTATCTGCTGCAGCTTGGGGTGGGCGGTGTTCTTCCCTGCTCTTCCCCTCAGATATAATAGAGTGAACAATCTGCCATGGGAAGATGCCTTCATTGTCACTGTTCATGGTGCCATTGATCTGCAGGGGGCATTGGATACAGCTGCAGGCAGCAGTCCCAGGTAGAACTGCAAATTCAGACTTAAAATTTCAAGGCTAGTGAGGCACTTCTGCCAGGGGGAGAAGTGGTTTGGAAGGGCAGCCAAACCCATGAAATCTGGAACATTAAGAATGTAATGTTTTGGCTGCTCTGTTCCTTCCCTATCTTATGTCTCACTTGCATACCTGTTCCTTATCTATAAAGAACTATTCTTGCAGTGCTGAAAGAAAGAGCAGATTGTTGCTGCATACCTCTTGGTGGAACAATATGGTTATATTGAAGCAATGTAACAGGATTTGAGTTGAAATCATGAGGCCTTCTCCTCAGTTACATCTCACTTGCCCTGATCTCTTATGCAGGTGTGGGCAACTTGCGGCCCTCCAGATGTTTTGGCCTACAACTCCCATCAGACCTAGCCAACATAGCCAATGGCATGGGATGATGCAAGTTGTAGGCCAAAACATCTGGAGGACTATAAGTTGCCCAACCCTGTCTTATTGAAAGTGCAGCCTGCCCTAATTGCCTTTGTGTTGATGGCATTAGGGAGAGAGAAGGCAGAAGTGGTTAGAGTAGGAAGTGAAGGAGAGTTAATCTTGTTTTAGTCAGGTGTGCTGCTGCTTTGTAGATTTTCTTGGCTACTGAACCAGTATTCATTGCCTGTTGCAAATGTTACTATTACAACTTGCTTTCCGCAAAAATAGATTGCTTCTTTCTGGCTGCTACTGGCAATTATGCTATCCCCACCACCATGTGCGCACACACACAAATACCCCACTATGGTTTAATGAACCAGGAAGTATCGATTAAGGTGCAGAGGAGGAAGGGAGCATGTGAGCACACAGCTTGTTCCCTGTTCAAAGGCTCATTCAGGTATATGAAGAAGCAATGGAATTTCCACAGCCTAATGTTCTGTTCTGTTTGTGGTTTTGTTTACTCTGTGCTGGAGCACTTGCTTCCATTTTGTGAGGCAAACCAGCCTTGTAAATCATCCTACAATGTTTACTAGCCTGAACAATTTTTTACTAACCTGTGTTTCCATGCTGGCCACAGAGGAGGAGACATGGAAACAGGAGCAGGCTGGCAGAAGAGGGATGGAGTGCTCTGCCCGCTTGCTCACCTTTATAAAATTTGTTGTCACCTAAAGTGACCAGGCAAGTGCTTGAATACAAGACATCATGCCCAGTCTAGATAGATGTATTAGATGTAAATGTGTCACACTTTGTAGAATTTCCCAGTAATTGGATGCCTTGGTCATAATGTGTTAACTTTGAAGGTGACTTGGAAATAGCTTGAATATTTTAGGATACACTTTGTCTGCCCCCAATCCCTTCTTGGGGTTGAGATGTACAAAGGTTCTGTTTTCTGGCTTCTCTCGTAAACAGGGTGTCTTGGTAAACTTCTTGATGGAGGGCTCTTAGTGCCAATAATCAAAAGGCACTGTGCAGCAATTCCATCTTTCCCTTCTTAATGGATTTTTTCTGGTAAGAAAAAAGATGGAAGAAGCAGTTGGAAAACATGGAAGGGTTACAAATGGAAGAAGACATTGTCTGGACTCTCTATAAAATTGCATGAATGAGGCCAGGCAATTGCACAATAAAAGCCTTATCTGGAAGCACCCTTCGACTGCATATATACCAAATGTTTTCAAATATAGTGAGGAAGTAGCTTAACCATTTTGACATTTCTCACTTTTATTTGGACTGTGATTGAAGTTCAAGCCATTATTGAAGCCTTGTCAGACTGCATGTGTACTCTGGAGATGCTGCTGCTTCTATGTCTTTCCTTCCTGGACTGCTACTATGCAGGAGCCTTGACAAAACAAGATCCTTCATTACTGTACATATGCATTTAGTTCCTTATTTGTTTCAAATAAAAACGGCACAAACAGGTGGGCTTGTAAAAAAATTTTTTTAAAAAAAATGTAGGTATAACTGGCACTAGGGGCGATGAACACTCTTAGGTGCTCTTTAAAAGTCATGGTTATCAGCACTTTTATACTGTAAAACATACCTGGCTCTCTAGTTTTGGTTTGTTTTTTAAGAGTTTGCCACTAAATAACCAGATCTCAGGGTTTCACCGGAATTCAAAATGTCCCGTATCTGCAGCATCTCAAGCTGCATCAGATGCTTTCTAAATGGTCCACAGACTTTTTGGAATAGCTTCTCAGGTACTGCTATAGGAAGGAAATGTTCTGTTTTGTGCTTCAAATCCTGGTCTTTATCAAACTGTGGGATATAGCTCAGAAAGGACCTCCAAGTAGACTTTTTGGTTCCTCCTGAGTAAGAATAAGCAAGATCAGGCTCGCTGGCTAATTGTGTTTTCCATTTCTTTACTCCTGCTAATTTTGCCCTTCAAATGACACACATTTGCTTGTGTCTGTGTTTTTGTTTGTTTGTTTTTAAGATTGTAAGCCCCTTGGGGTAGAGACCTGTCAGTCCTGTTCTTCATAAAGCACCATATACATAGATGATGCTGTATAAACTCAAATCAAATCAAATAAATCAAGCCCTGCGGGAGGCTGCCTGTGCCTATGTTCTGCATGTGACCGTTTTGGAGTATGTTCTTGGTGTCACTGTCCGTGCAAACAGGAAGGAGTGATGTACTTGCTCTGTCATCTTTGCATGCAAGGGAACACTTCCTGCAGATGTGTTAACACCTGCCACTGAATATTGCGGAGTTGGGAGGAAAGTTGTGACACATGTTACACCATTTACATGAAATTGTCCACGTCTGCAAAAAGCTGTTTAACCTGGTGCAGCACCTGGTTAAATCTGGCATACTGATTATACTGTATACTTACCGGTATACAGAGAAACGAGAAGTTTTTTACCTTGAATTCTTGTTCTCTTTGTCTTCTAGAGGACATTCCAGAATGTTTGGGATAGCACTGGCTCCAGGAGGAGGTGATATCCTGAAGGTTGTGAAATGCCCTCTGGGCAAAACAGGCAAAGGGGGGGCTTTAAAGAGAGACTACAACCCTGGAACCCACCCCCCACCCCCAAATAGCTGCCACACCGGCAGATTGCTGCCAAGTTTTGGTGGCAGCAGTGAACACACACACACACACACACACACACACACACACTTGCATTTTCAGTTTAAAACAAGGAGCACACACCTTGTTTTAATGCAAAATTGCCCTCTCCTGGGGGTTCTGGAGCGTGACTTTGCATTAAAGCAAGTGGTGCACTCCCTATAAGCCTTGTTTTAAAGCAAAAATGAAACTTTTTTTCTCACTGCTGAATTTCCACTGGTGGTAGCAGGGGTGGTGGTGGTCCCTGGGGGCAGAAATTGGCCCCCGAACCTTCTGAAGTTTCCCACCCCTGACATAGGAAGCTGCCTTATACCAAAGCAGACCATTTGTCCATGTAGCTCAGTATTGTCTGCACTGACTGGCAGTGACTCTCCAGGGTTACAGACAGGAGTATTTTCCAGCCCTACCTGGAGATGCTGAGGATTGAACTTGGGATCTTCTACATGCAAAGTATGTTCTCTACCGCTGCTGAACAACCACTACCAGCGGAAGCCCATTCCCCAAACTGATGCACAACTTAATATAATTCTGTTAGACCATTGTTTCCTCAAACCTTTTGAACTGGCAGGAGTCCCTCTTCTGAACATCCTCTACATTTTGGGACTTTCCCTAACCCTGTGCCAATGTCTCCTTGGCAGGTTAGAGCATGTCTGAAGATGGTTGCATGCAGCTCACTGACGTGTGTGAATCTATTGAGGTTAATGCTTATTAAAGATTTCAGCAGGGGTGCTCGTCTAACCCTGTCATACACATGCACCCCTTACCTGAACAGGCACACTGCCTTCTGTAGACATTAACCCAAATATCAGAAACTGAGCAGCTCCTTCCTCTGGCTCTACTTGCTGAGTTCTGTGGGCCGTGGGCAGAATGTATGTGTGTGTGCATGCACACACTGCTACTGACACTCAGGAGTAGTGGATCACTGGCAGAGTCCCAGGAGATCTTGATCCACAGTTTACAAATCTAGGCTTTAGACCACGGATGTTGAACCTCAGGCCCGGGAGCCAAAACTGGCCCACTTGGGGTCCCAATCCAGCACCCAGATGGCCACACTCACTTACTGCTCACCACTGAGCATTCGGGGGTTTCCTGGCTTTTGCACCATTTTTTTCCCATTCTAAAATGCTGAAATGCCTCTCCTAAGGCTTAGTTGCTGGCAGTAAGAGCATTAAGCTAAAATATGCCGGTATTTTTGAAATTTTGGGCCCACCCACCACTGGAATGCGCCCCCCCTAGAGCTTCTCCGAAATTGAATTCGACCCTGAGGTTCAACCCCCCCTGCTCTAGACCATTTTGTAACAGTGCCTAATCCTTAAAAAGAAGAAGCAAAACTGACTTTTAAGTTGGATATCTGCTCACTGCCCAATCAAAGACACATATGATACACTGTGAACCACTGTGATTGAATTCTAAAAACCCTGACTATTTTGTCAGCAGTGTCTGCTACTACCCTACCTTATATTTCGTACGTGATATACCTCAGGGGCATTTCACCTGCCTCTCTTTCCTAGGCAACGCTTAAATACCTTAGCAGCTCTCTTGTGTTAATTTTTCAAATTATTTATTTATTATTTATTAATTATATTTATACCCCGCCTTTTTTCCTGCAAGGAACCCAAGGCGGCTTACATAATTCTCCTCCTCCTCTCCATTTTATCCTCACAACAACCCTGTGAGGTAGGTTAGGCTGAGAGTGAGTGACTGGCCCAAAGTCACCCAGTGAGTTTCATGGCCGAGCGGGGACTAGAACTCGGATCTCCCGAGTCCCAGTCCAACGCTCTAACCACTATGCCACACTGGCTCTCGCCTTTCTGTTACAATTGATAATTAAGGCATCTTACAAACCTAAAAACCTATACAAATAAAAGCACTAAATATAAATGTACAAAGACAAAACTAATGGCAGCACTTGAATATCCAGAACCCCTTGTAATTCAAACCACATTTTGATAAATAACTATTTTCACCTGGTACTTAAAATCTGGTGCCAAGTGTATAAGCTTGGGTAGAGCATTTTATAGTAAGTAGTATAGTACTGTATATTTATAGTATCACAGTGAAGAAGGCCCCTGTCTTTGATAGCCACCCATCAAACTACCAAAGGCAGGGAGGGGCCTTAGCCAATCAATCTTAACCAAATAGGTTTATGCTGGGGAAGGCAGTCATTCAGATACCTAGGTCTCAGGCCACTTATAGGTCAAAGACCAGCACTTTGAATTGTGCCCGGAAACAAACTGGAAGTCAGTAAAGTTTGTTAATGGAAGCTATTGAAGAGGATTTATGCTTTCTTGCAGCGCTCAACATCATTACCTATCCAGCATTGTGCACATATGTACGTGTACACAGAAATGTGCATTATGAACTTGGCCTTCTACCATAATTGGTGCATTAATTCAAATCCTGCTGTGAGTATGTACACCAGGGGTAAGCATAATGGGGCTCCTCACAGCTCTCCAGACAGCTGTTTGGTGGCCTATGGAGAGCCTGATTTTGCTGGGAAACAAGGACCAAGCTCCCCACACACCTTGTTTCCCAGCAGAATCACTGTTACTCCAGCAGCGCAGCCCCAGAGGGTTCCAAGCGGGGGCTATGCGTTCTCCCAACCCTCTGAAGTTCCCCACCCGTGGTATAGATGGAAACACAGAGTATGGGAAATGGGTGTGTTAAGGAGTATCTCCCGTATTCTGTCATTCTGTGTGACTCTGTGTCTCTGCTTCATTTCATAGTGAATTCATTTCATAGGTGAAGGCCAGCCAGTGTCCACTCCAGGCTTCTCATAAGAAACTGGTTTGTCTGGTACTGTCAGCCATCCAGCCTGTGTCATCTTTAATGGAGGCCATCTGTGCAGCATAAGTCACTCCTAGCTTCATGCATGCCTCTCAGGTTTTACAGATCATCTTCCTTCATTTCTGTTGTTCATTTTATCATTGATTAAAATACACCATGTCAAAACTTAGATATGTCATCTTTCTTTTTTATTGTAGAGTTGTTTTTCTCTGAGGTTTTATCCACTTACAGGATCATATGGTCTATGTGCCTCCCCTAAAAATAAATAAATGAAATGAAATAATGTACCCAAGGATACAAATTTTACGCATGAAATTCATCACGGGGCATATGTAATTCTCTAGATTAGCTTAACTTTATTACTTTCATCTCTCAAGATACAGACTTTCTATGAATTTTGAAATGTTCTGGCAAGACTTGGGATGTGGATAAACAGTGATCACTCATGAAGCGGAAGAGCCAGTTGCACATTTAGGGACTCCTTTGTCCTTCTTTTTCCCTAGGCTCTCTTGTGGGGCTGTGGGGTCCTCCTCATTCCAAAAAATAGATCATAGAAGACTGATGTCAGACTGGTACCCTAGCCAATGCAGGGCTCACCAGTGTTTGAGAAGGACATCACATTTTCCCCCCACCCATCCATGATGTCTCCAATTGCACCTATGTTACTTCCCTCTGTAGAAGCTAGAGGAAGCCACTCACTTCTGGGGTGGATGGGTGGGGGTTGGGGGACAGAGTAAAGAAACCTGTTTATACCTATAGACACTTTGCTAACATACTACATTCTCCACAATTTCGTTGAGTTTCATTTTTTTTAAAAGATGGGGTTTTTTTGGCAAGTGATTATAAACTATTAGAGTGACCCAGAAACAGAGACGCAAAGTTTTGCTGATGCCATCAGGAGCCTGTAGCACCAGATCTGTGTTTTTATGTAAGGCAGGCTATGACAAAGACAATATAGGCACCAGTAATTCAATGGGTGTCTCACGTGTGAGTGTTAATAGCTATCACACCTCAGTGCAATGGAGTGGGCTGCCTGCCTCTTCCTACCCTCATTTCCCTCCTCATGCACAGCATTATGAGACCAGTGCAACAGCTTCTTGTTTTGCATGAACTTCTTTATTCTGGCTTCTTTCTCAAAAACATAAAAGCACCTCGTGGTCACATGTGGCAAAGCCCCCCCCCCCCAGTCCTTGTTTCAATTATGTGAATGAGCAACAGTCAAGACAACTGTCCTCATATTTTTGCTTCGTTGTACTTGGATGACTAATGATTTTCTCCTTCAGCTAGCGGAAGAGGGAGTGTGGTTGGGCTAGGACACAGGCTGAAAGCTGATGCAGTAGAAAACGTTTTGTCAAACAAGTCCAGATGGATCAGGTTAGAAGGCAAGCCACGTGCAACCAAGAAGGAAAAACTTGAAGGCCTATCTAATCTGTGGGAAGACCGTGGGTGATATTCTTCTGAGCACAAATAGCAGGGGGCCAGTCAGGGAGGTGTTTCTAAACCACAGAAGGCTGCTACAGACACTGCCAGTTAAAACTCTTTAAATATTTGGTCTGCCAACATGATCAGATATTTTTAATTGATTTTACTCTGGCTTTTAACTGATGAAATTTGCATATTACCAAAACATATGTCCCTTTTGGGGGGACGTTGGCAAAAAAGCAGTGTCTTTTAAATATGAGAACTTACCATTTAACCATTAAACTACCACTTGTTGATAGAAGGAAAAACCATATTTATTTATTTTAAATCATTTTGAGAATTGGAAATATGGGATATTGTGTTTGACAGTAGCACACCAGAGTGTAAATGGCTTGAAAAAATGAACAAGTTCCAATCCCACCAGTACTGTGGAAGATCCACATTTCAAAGACTTACTGTCATTGGTTTCAGCTATGCACAGTGAGCTTCAGTTTCCCATGACATTTATGGCTAGAAGCAAAGTTTATAGTGGTCTCTCTGTAAGGCAAAATATCTGTTAGGTTTGGAGATAAACTGGAATAAAAATTTCCCTTTTTTCATCAAACGGCACAGAGAAGAGGGAGTTGGCAATTCTGGGTGGCCTACATAACTCTGTATTTCAGTCACAACTCTAAGTTACCACCCTTCCTTTCCAATCACTAAAGCTTTAATCTCTGATTAATCATAGATTTCATTGACCATTTGCTTTCCGGTGAAGTCTGTTTTCCATCTGTTCTATAACAAAGGTGACTCCTTGTGCAAGTCACTGTCCTAGTATTTTACTTTAAATGTTTTGAAAACTCAAGATCAGACAACCTAAACCTATATTAGGGCTGGATCTAACATCCCACATGTTCTTGCTTTAAGTAATTCTCACACTCCTTTTCAGTGTCTTTAACGTGCTCATAGGCAACAATGGTGGCTTTTCTCAGCCTGTATTATGTTGGTCCGTCTATTTCAACAGCATCTCATGCGAGGTTTTTCATGCCTCTGAATTATCCTAGTAGTTAGCCACAGTTCCAGTCTGAAAGCATCCCGCTTGTCCAGATGAGGCCTTATTAGTTTATTGTGTACTCTATCCCAAGCAGTGTTCTCCAACCTTGGGTCCCCAGATGTTTTTGGCCTATAACTCCCAGCATGCCCCAGCCAGCTATGCAACATCTCTGCGAAATGTATTTGGTTAAAAGTGGTGTCCTTGAAGCATACTGCCCCTAGGGGGTCCTTTTGGATTGTGAGGTTTTTTGTTGGAAGCTGCTGTGTTCATGTTCTCATCTGTAAATGTAGTTGGTGTGGAAGGAAGGTGATTACAAAGCTGGAGGCTAGAATGGGTTGCAGTAACTCTCTCAAGCTGTTACAGCCCTTGAAAAATCGTGTGGGTCCCTGGAATGTTGTGGTGATTATTACAAAATGTCCAGCCACTTAGTTCATCAGGTTTTTTTTGCAGGAGAGGGTGGGTGTGGGGAGCATGCACATTGGGCGTTTCTGAGAGTGAAGAAGTCGACCCCATCCCATATGTTGTGTTGGAAGGAGAGGGCTTGCTGGAGGCCCCAGTACTCTGTATTGATTTGCTGTGTTCTTTGTGCTCCAGGTGCTGCTGCTTCTATAAGAGGAAAAGGAAGAAGTCTTCCCAGCGCCAGAAATGACAGGTGTCTCCTTGAGGTCTTTGGGGGACTTTGTTTACCTGCTGTTCCTGCCACGTCTTGTTGAATGGGGCTTCTCTTGGGGAGAGGACAAGAAACAAGGGACACTTTAAACCAAAAAGAGAGGAGGGGGAAATTCCCAAATAAACATTCAGGTGGATTCCCTAAATGGTCTCCCTTGCTCACTCCACGCCTGAGGCTCCTTTTGGAATCGGGACTGCATCCTCTCAGGCACGGGGTTGCCCTTGTTGGAAGGCTGGCTGGCTACCTTCCTTCCTCTCTGTACAACAGTTTGGCAAAGGGGGCGTTCCTGGTGAATGTGCTTTGTTCCAGCTCCCTTTCTCTTTTTTGCTCTCGATATGCTTCCCCCATCCCCGCCACCAACAGAGAGGGGCTTTACGAACTATGGGGTCACGGTGGTGGTAAAGAGAGGATGCTTTTGTGAGGGCCCAGCTCCTCTTTCTCCAAATGGCTGAGTTTCAGCTGCACTGGCAGCTTAGACCTGATCCTTCTTAATCGCACTCCCGACAATTCCATGGTAGTAAGCCAACAGCAAGAGAATCGCAATCTACTCTTCCAGTTGCCTTGATTTACTGGTTTCTGTGATGTCTCCCCTCTCAGAATGGTTACAGAGAAGTGTCAGTCATTCTAAAGGAACTTATGTTGTTGCACTTTTAATTATTTTTTAGCATTATGTATGCATATGCCGTATGTGTATGTGTGTTTTTTCTTGTGAGTGTGAATGATGCCGGCTCACATGTTCAGCTTGTATTCGAGGGCAAAGCCTCTCTTGACCTAGCCTGTCCACCACATTTGGAACCCCCTAGGACTACGCTGAGGCTTTTAGATCCCACCGTTGGTTGTGCACTGAAGCTTACTTGAATTTTCAGCTGCCCTTTCTAGCTGTCAGTGAACACCCCTCTTGTGATTTTTCTCCATGGTGCCTGACCTAACCTGCTTGGAATTGGAAGTCTTTCTGCTGGCAGGAGGGAGAGAGGTCAGCTGGGCTGAACTCTGGGTCAGTCACAGGGATGCAAATACAGACGACTGTAAGTGAAAATGGAAAGAGTGGGGCACTTTTGTCCATTTAAAGGGAGCAAAGCTACTCCATTGGGGAGAGGACACTGCCATTGCCTTAGACTTCATCTCTAATTCAGACCTTGCAAAGGTTTTTCCAGGACATCTGTACAGAATAGAAGAGCAAGTGGTTTCCAACAGAGTGGTCTGTGCATTACCTACCGTTCTTTCAGTTATGCAGTCAGGGCTTTTTTAATTAACATGCTCCAGGAGGTGGACCATTACTTCCCCCCCCCCCCCCAAAGGGAATTGGCCATTCTGCATTCACTCAGCCTTGTGCTCCAGGGCAGAGATTGTGAACTTCCACAGTACTTCCTTGGATATCATTTGTGGAATTTGCTCCAAGAGACCTGGACTGCCTATGTGCTCTGCCTACTGTTTCAGAGTGGACTGAAGGTGTGTCCCTTTCAGAGCTTCCGGGCGTGCCTTCTGACATTTTGTACTGCATCTTCAATACATGGCAGCACAACCCTTGACTTCAGTCGGTAACATGTCTGGCTCTTTGGGAAGGAGGCTGCCTCCATGATTGTGGCACTCTAACTTGCAGGGGGAGGGTGTGAGAGCTCCTTGCCTGCAGAAAGAAGACCCCGCTCAGGGAGGAGGAGGAGGAGAAATTCTCTCTGCAGGGACTTTGTTAGTTCCTGTCAATCTCAAGTATTCTTTCAATGGCTGTAGCACTCTTCTTAATCTAAAAATTTCACCTGTTTATAAAGGAAGCTGCCATTGCTGAGCTCTGGGCTGCCTTTCTGTCCCCAGTCCCTGAGCCAAAACTTACCGGTAGATTGGCTTTTTGCCCATGAGCCACCTTTGCTAGAGACTAGTACGTACATCCATTCTTTGAGTTTTGCCTGTTGCCTTTCCCCTGCATTTGGGATGTATCTTAGAAGCATGAAGTCTTCTTCACCTTCAGTCATTGATAAGAAAGCGGAGATTTTTCTGCTTCGCAATCCATGCCTCCTAATTACTATCTCTTCATTTAAATGTTTCTCATGCCACTTGCTAAAATGAGCCTTGCTTCTATCTTACCATGGGAAATTGTGCCTCATTTCAGGGGAAGAGGAGATGCAGGAATTTGTGAAGGAACACTCCAGCTTCTATGTTTCCAGCTCTGCTGAGTGCAGCAGCATTTGCATTTCTCTTTCTCAGTCCCCATAAGTACCTGGCCCTCTTGATTCAAAAGTGAAACTCTCTTCCACTCTACAAGACAGTCTAGTTCTCTTCCATTGAGGAGCAATTTGGAGTTTGCAAAAGGGGAAAGTGACATTCTCAATGAAGGCTTCTTTTTGAAAAAGATAAGTGAGCTTTTGCCCCCCTGCTTTGGATCCCTTCGTGATTGTTTGTATGTAATATTCCTTGAAAGCTGTTTAGCTTTTGGTCCATTTTCATTGCTCAGGAGATCTAGCTTCCTTATGAATGAAAAATTTAAAAGTGTATTTATATAGGGAAAACATGTTCCCACAGCAAGCTAATAAATATTCAACTCCTATTTTGCATTCTGGTCAAATACTTAAGCCCTTCAGAGAACAAATACTTGAAAGAAATTCATTGTAGGGATGCTTCTAAATCCTCCAAGTAAAACTCTGGATTTTGTGGGCTTGTGATAGGAACTAGAGGCCAGCTCGGTCTGGTTTACTCCTAGTATTTCCTTCTCTACCACAAGCTAATATTTCAGCTGATAAGCAGCTGCATGAAAATGGAGAATATGTGCAAAGTGTTGGTCCATTTTATGAAAACAGCCTACCAGTTCTCCAGTGCTTCCTTTACAGAGTCTTAGCATCAGAGCTGGGTCTGCAGCCTCCCATTTCCAATGAAACAACCAACAAACACCAACTTGAAGCCTCCTTCCAGTATTGTCCTCCTTTTCTGAAATGTGTTCATCCTTCCCAGGAAATAGTAAGCTATAAATTGGCTGTTTCTTCCTCTTCATTCTTGGCTGCTCTAAGGTTAGCTGATTTGAAGAGAAGACTATAGCTAATTTTCTTCTCTGTAGGCTGCCTATTTCAAATCAGTGCCAACCTTAGCAAGACAAAGCTGGCATTCTCATTGATTATTTTGAAACTTAATGTTGGAAAACAGGAATATATGTTGTATTGAGGAATGACTAAGATTAAGCAATTTGAATCCCCCCCCCCCAGGTTTGTGTGTTTTCCTCAGATATTAAGGGCCAAATCTACTTAATTGAGAGGATTGCCTTCCTTCAGGAGTCCTGTCTGAGTCTTCTACTAGCTGACCTCTAAAAATGTCAGCATGCACCTACCAAGAGACAAATAGCTCTAAGTACTTATCTAGAGCAGCCTTCCCCAACCTGGTGCCCTCCAGATGTTTTGGATTACGACACGCAGCATTCCTGACCAATGGCCATACTGGCTGAGGTTGATGGGGGTTGAAGTCCAACACTTCTGGAGGGCACGAGGTTGGGGGTGGCTGATTTAGAGGATGGATGGACCTTCCAAGTGCTTGTTCAACCTGCTCTTCCACCTGCTGTTCTGCTACACTGAAAGGCAGTCATCTGTACTTGGAGCAGGAATTCCATACGTAGACGTCTCCACAGTCTTGAATTTTAAATGATCCATCTCATGGGTGTGATCATGACTTTGCTAGCAAAGTAGCCCGAATTCAGGGAGAGATTCAGGTTGCTAATTACTATTGTCTCTAAAAGTAGCTCTTATGGTAATGCCAGGGAAATGTGCGTGTATCACTCTGAGAATCACCGCTGTCAGAACTGGAATATTCCCAAGCCCATGATTGGTTTGAAAACCTTGCTCCCTTTCAATGTCCAGCCTTAGTCTTACTTTAAAACACACACCATGAACTAGCTTCCAAAATTATTGCTCCCAGGGACACTTGCGCTTCAAAATGTCCTGCCCAATGTCCCTGTAGTCCAAAACATGGCCTAAATCTTTCCACTTTCATGGTTTACAATAACTTCCAGGGGTGGAGGAACAAATGTATATTGCCCCTTGATGAATGGAACTCTTAACTGGTCTACAAGTCTCCTGAGCTTTTGTGATTGGTGTTTTGTTGTGAAAGGCAAACAGAAAATGCCATGATGAGGATTCCCCTGAGTTGTATGTAGTCTGGAGAGACTGTATTGGACTGATGGAAGTGAACTGCCAAATGTACACCTCCCTATAAATATAAAGCCATAATCCCTACTTTCTCAAAATACTACTGAATTTTCAAGAGGGAACAGATGACACATTTTCTGCATTGTTTATCAGGACTTTAGGGGTACCAACACTTTGCTTGAGCCTTAGTAACAGAGAAATGAGAGGTCTTCCTTTTGGGGGGATGGTAGGTCCTGATGTTGGAACCATGTCTAACAGTTGAAGGGTCTAAGATTGCCAGTGTACTTTGCCTGGGCAGTTCTCAGTGCTGTGTTTTGTATTATGCATATCCCAGTAAGAGCATGGAATGGAATTGATTTCTCAAAGTTCCCTTAATATTTTTTACTGTAGATGAAGTGGTGGTGGTGGTGGTGGAGGGATTTAAGTCGTATTGAAATTATAGGAACCACTATCCACTATATGAACTTCTGAAGGGGGTGGTTGGGGGAATCTTCACTTCAGTATTTGTATGCAGCAGGCCTTGGATCTGAGGGCGAGTAGCAGATGCTTTATTACCAAACTTCCTATTGTGAAGAAACCTCAGTCTCGGACCAGGATGCCCCCTCCTCACCTTGATGGTGCTGCAGCAACCTGCACTTCAGCACCTCACAGGGATGTCATTCTGAGTTGTTATCCTAGAATATTGCACCTATGGAGGCTGTGGTGTCTGAGAGGGACTGGGACACACCCTCACACTGAGCAGGTAGATGTTACCTGGTTCCCAGTGCCTGCTCCTGAATTTAGTATGCCCTCCCAAAGAAATGGCAGGTGTGTGCCAATCAAATACAGGCAAGAAAAAGGCTTTTAGATAGCCTGTCTCATCCTTTTAAGACTGTCTCAGGAAAAATTATCACTTTTTCTAAATAACTGCTTTTCCAAACTGCATAACTGCTGCATGGTATAGGGGCTAACCCTGAAGAACATGGAACAGGTTATCTTCTCCAGATAGAAAAGCAACTTGGTAGTGATGGTCTGTCTCTGCAGTTACCAAGCAGAGAGAATTATCAGTTTGGGGCATGTGGACCATACCAAATATTGCATCTTCCCCAAACAGGGAAATTGCAGTTAAGTGGCTTGTTCCCATTGGAAACTTTGTGATGTATAATTTATTATGTCTGTTTCTTTAATGTAGGCCTTTTGTGCTTTCAAAAATGGGATGATTGGGATAATGAATGCAACTCTTGTTACTGTAAAGAAAAATCAGCTGTGAAAATCTTTTTTTTTTAAGTATTGTGTGCACATGTCTGATTCTTGTTGAAATGCCTTTTGATTTTTAATCATTTTATTTTAAACATGTAATGCAATGTTTTATTCATATAATCCTGGCACTGCTCTTGGACTCAGCAGTGAACATGATACATAGTATTTTTAACATGAATGTCAATTTCAAATGCATTTGAAACGGTTCAACCAGGATAAGGGCTTACATACACCATATGCGGGAGGCTCCCTCCTCTGGCGCTGGTTGGATTTCACTTTGCCAGGAATTGGGTCCTGCTACTGATCTTTCTGATGTGCCTGTTTTAATGGGACATTGCAAGAAATGTTGTGTACCTTAAATACTCCCTTTCCCCTATTTGCACCCTTTTAATGTAAAATAAAACATCAACTTTGCTCTGTTCATATCTGTCCTTTTTATTTTGCCTGGAGTGTTGGTTCCTATGCTTATCATCTTGTAATTGGGCTGGGGTAAACAGAGAACGCGGTGGGTTTGTGTATACTCCTGATTGATAGTTACAAAATATGTTAATATCACTCATCTGCAGAGAACATCAGCGATACCTGCGAAGTGAATAAAACTTGTGAAAGAGGCGTAAACCCAACTTGCATGAGTTTCATGTTTTCACCTTTGCGCTCTGTCACACCAATAAGAGAAACGTTAATATTTAGCAATGATCAACATGCTAAAAAGTTGCTGTTTGAATGTCCTGCCATTCAGTTGAATCAGTCAGTCACTCAGTGATCTCTCCGTGTGCACGTTATACATGATTATACATACCCTGAACTTGACCCATCATGGCCTTACTCTGCAGCCTACTCATTCTGCATTCCTTTCCCATCACAGCTGTAAACAGCTCTTCCTCCCTCTTACATATGCATTCAACACCCGTGTCCCTTATGAGGATTTAAAAAACAAACCACCCTTGGCCTGATCCACAGTATGTATAACTGTGTCTTCTCCCAAAATACACCTGTGTCTTCTCCCAAAATACACCTGACATGCGTGCCCCCATCAAGCCATTAAAATAACCCTAGATGTCCTTAACCGCCTCAGCACAGAGGGCTGTCTTAACCTGGTGCCGAAAGGATGACAGAGTTGGCACCAGGCGGGCCTCAGTGCGGAGATCATTCCACAATTGGGGCTGCCACTGAGAAGGCCCTCCCCCCTGTTGCTGCCCTCCAAGCCTCCCTCAGAGGAGGGCTTCAACTGCAGAATCCTTGGCAGGTGGCTGTCCAGCCATTGCTTGAATACCTTCAATGATGGAGAGCCCACCACCTCCTGAGGCAGTTTCACTGTTGAACAGGTTTGAGAATATTCTTAATGCGCTCTGTCTGAAGCCGCCTCATTCCCCCCCCCCTGACCATAGGGATGGCAATGTATCCATTTTAATGTATAAAGGGAGGGGAGCTGACCCCCGGCTCTTCTAAACAACTGTACATGTGCTGCAGATAAGTATTGTGCTGCAGGTAAGTGTAGCCAGTTGTAGAGAACACAAAGGGGGGCAGGAAGCCATTCTGTTGGGTTGTCTCCACACAAGCTTACTTGCACACTGGGGAACACACATCTGTGTTAAGAACAGCCTTTCTCTAAGTGTTTGCAAAGAAATGGGAGGAAATTGTATAGTCACTTGTGAATCCCCACCCACCCTTGTGGCATCTTTACAATACAAGAATGTATGGTTTAGAGCAGGGTTGGGCAACTTGTAGGCCAAAACATCTGGAGGGCCCCTGGTTTAGAGAGAGACATAATGTCCAATGTAGCTATCAGGGCAACTCTGGCAAATCCTCTGTTGAAGCCTTACTTCCATATGCTGCCCCTGTGACTCATTCTGTAATATAGAATCTATATGATTATTTCCCTTCTTGCTTCAGTACAAGTTCTGAAATGTCATGCTTTATTTATTTTATTTTTATTTATTATATTTATACCCAGCCTTTTTTCCTGTAAGGAACCCAAGGCGGCTTACATAATCCTCCTCCTCATGTTATCCTCACAACAGCCCTGTGAGGTAGGTTAGGCTGTGAATTAGTGACTGGCCCAAAGTCACCCAGTGAGATGGCCGAGTGGGGACTTGAACCTGGATCTCCCAAGTCCCAGTCCAACACTCTCACCACTACGCCACACTGGCTTGGCCGTAAAGGCAGCTTTAAAGGGTGATTAGGCAAACTAACGGAGGATATGGCTATCAGTGGTTACTGGTCAAAATGGCACTTCACTACCTCCAAGATCTGAGGGAGAATGCCTCTGGCTACCAGTCACTGGAGAGGGCCGTTGCCCTTGTGTCATGCCTCTGAGCTTCCCATCAGCATCTGGTTCGTCACTGTGGGAATCGGGATGCTGGACTACATAGGCCTTAAGTCTAATCAAAGAGGGGTTTCATGTTGCATTGTAGTGTATATGTATACTATGTGTACACTGGTCACAATGATTTGCATACTATTTTCTTCAAAGTGAGTGGCAAGGTATCCAGGTTTAGTGGATGCCTTCAAACCTGTTCAGGGTGGTAAACAATTTTGAAACATTCCTGCGGGATGTGGTTAAACAGGGTATGCAACTGAATTTGACACAAGTAAATGTAAACTGCTGCACACTGGGACAAATACACGGATAGATTAAATTCCTCAAACACCTCTATGTGAATTGAGACAAGCCAACCTGATCCGTACCATCTCAGCTAGTGTTGTGTGAATGGGAACTTTGGCTTTTGCACTACCTGAATGTTCCAACGCAGTTCTTGGCTCAAAATGTATCAAAATACATTTAAATATATATACTTGTTGTGGAGAGAAAGCTGGTCCAGACACACACACTCACACCGCCACCTACATGACCTCTGCCTAGGGCAGAGGCAGTTTGGTTCCGAGCAGTCACTTGCATCAGCCTACATTTGCATTCACCTCAATGGGACACATCTACATACCCCCCAGTGGTTCTCCCCCCCCCCCCCGTCTCAAAGAGCTGCAAAACACCCTCAAGTACCCAGGGGCACCAAGATCCTGGCAGGAAAAGCCGGTTCCACCTGTCAACAGGAAGGGAGGGGGAGCAGGGAGGTAAAAGAGGGGCACCAAGCCCCAGTAGGTTGTTGGAAGAAAGGTGCAGGACTGCACTGGACCAGTGCTCGGTAACCCGCTGTAAGCCTGAACAACTTGCGGTGAGAAGTTGTTCAGTGCCCCTAAACATTCCAGGATCCCCTCTTCAAGTACAATCCTGGACCTGGCCTACGAGCAAGGGTCTGCATGGTTATACTGCCCCCTACAGTTGAAAGAACATGATGCCGGCCGCGCACTCCTCTCTGGGAAACGTAGTCTCGCCGCAAGTGCCGCCCTCCTGTCTGCCTCTCCTTTGTCGCCACTTGGCCCAATCGGCGCGCCGTCGCCCCCCCGTGCCCGCTTCCCATTGGCCGAGCGGGCTGCCCAATACGAGGCTGGAAACGTGGCATTCCTTTGTCGCAGCCGCTGCTCGCCGTCTGGGCTCTCGAGCCGCCCTCCCCTCTGGAGATGGAACGTGCCAATCCCTCTCGCTGAGGAACTCGCTCCGCCCGGCTCGGGGCTGTACCATTGCTGACGGAAAAGGGGGGGGGGAGCGGAGGTGGAGGAGTAGGAGGAGGGAGGAAAAAAACGGAGAGGAAAGGGGTGGATGCTGGCGGCGCGGCGTGCACTGTGGCCGGGCTGGCGTTGTTGGGGCTGCGAGCGCAAGAAGATGAGGCTACTGGCGGCTGCGGCCCTGCTGGGGCTGGGCGGGTCTCTCCTGCTGCTCCTCTTCCCGGCGACTCACGCAGAGGAGCGCAAAAAGGGGCCCAAGGTCACAGCCAAGGTGAGCGCGGCGGGCCTGGGGGGACCCCCCAGTTCCCCCATGCCTGCCCCCCCCCACCCCTGCCCCACATTGCATTGCACACTCTGCTGCTGCGTCCCCTCTGCATTCCCTTCCTCTGCAGCAGGCCCATCCTCTCCTCTCCACGGGCAGGATCCGGGTTGGCATTAATTAATGCTAGAAGCATTTAAAAGCCATGCACGGTGACATTGGTCAATATACGTTAAAATGGCGGTGGAGGTGAAGGGACCCATCATCGTTCTGCAAGATGGTAGCAACCGTTCAAAATTGACCTGAGTAGCTGCAGAGTGTGTGTGTGTAGGAGAGAAATGGGAGGCGTATGCATCGCATGAGGCCTTGCAGCGCCATCCTCGCCGTGTCTACTCAGAAGTAAGTCCCCCTAATGGGGCTTATGCCCAGGTAAGTGGGCATATAGGCAAGGATGGGGAACGTGTGTGGCCCTCCAAATGCTGTTGGACTGCCACTGCCATCAGTGCCTCATCATTGGTTATGCTGGCTAGGGCTGATGGAAATTGCAGTCTAACAACAACTGGAAGGCCACACATGTTCCCCACTAGAGGCCCTTACCTGCCAGAACCTAAAACGTTGACTGTTGCTTAGGGCTGTCACAGCAAAATAAACAAAAAGAAACCACCACCACCACCACCATGGTACCTTAAAGAACCACAGATTTATTGTAGCATAAGCTTTCGTGGCCTAGACTTCATGCATCGGATGCATCATAACTTGGAAATAAGTCCTGTTGCACTCTGTGGGATTATACTCCCTAGCACGTGTGCTTAGGCATTGCAGACTTTAACTTCTGGATGACAACTCCAGGAACTGTTGTTATTAATAGCAAGAATAAGAATAATAATTCCTTCTCATACAACAAGGTTTGGCAAAAATAGAACCAGTGATTTAGGAGGCATCATGAATTTAGGGGCTATCCCTGCAGCCTATGTAGGACAGAGGGATGGTGTAGCTAACTACCAGTCCCTTGCTCTTTGTGAGGGATCTGGCCATCTCTAGGAATGCATGAAGCTGCCTCATGCTGAGTCAGTTGTCTGCTCTGGCAACTTCCATTGGGATGTCCGTGGTTAGTTTGCTGTAGCAAAAGCAACAAAGTCTTGTGGCAACTTAAGACAGTAGCATCTGCTCTTAGGCCATAAGGAAACTGGTCGCCTTTAAGGTGCCACAGGACTCTTTGTGTCTGCTGCTGGAGTTGCCTGGGACTGAACCCTGGGACCTTAAGACAGAGGAAGTATTTTCAGTCAGTGAACCATGGCCCCTTCCGTTCCTCAAACGCGGACGGTGGGATATTGCTTAATCCAGCTGGCAACGGCTCTCCAGTGCCTCAGACAGAGGTCTTTTGCAGTCTTACTGGTACCTGGGCGCCTTTTTAAATGGCAGACGTGAGGAATTGGACCCAGGGCTACTCCCTGTAAAGATGTCCCCCTCCTTTCCTCTACTTGGGTATGAGCTTGTCTGGAATGGAATTGAAACCATGGCATCCTTGTACAAAAAGCGAGGAACACACTCCAGGGCCAGCAAACCTCAACTGTTCTGTCAGACAGAGCCCATCTGCCGTAGCTTTAAACCATGGGTGCAGAACCTCTAGGCCTAATCTGGCCCACTGAGCCTCTGGGGCCTCCATGCCCTGCCCTTAGAGGAATCACCCCCCCCCAAGGGAATCCCAACTATTGTCTCCTATCAGAGATAATAGCGGTGATGTGGGCGGTCCAGCCACTTTGTGCCGTGTCCAGGAGCCCTATGGGAATACCAGCCGCTGCTTGAAGCCAGGGATTCAGCCAGTGCTGGGAGGGCAGCTGCTCCACTGTGTGCCAGCTGAGTCCTTTTCTCCTACAGAAAATGCTGAAATGGCAGGGCCACACCCACTGCCAGCTTGGGGAGGGCAATATTCCTACACACACACACACACACGGCCACCATGACAATGTTCTGCACCCCTGCTTTATGAAGGCAGCCTGGCTAGCACTGTTCCCTCTCCCTCTGCCACAGTGAAATGGCAGGGGCCACAGGCCTTGGGGGGGCTTAAAGTGTGATTCTTCTTACTCTTGTTGCTTCACTTAATACCGGCCTCCGTAGCTTCGTGCCAGAGCATATCCTTTGCATGCAGAAAATTCTATGTCCAGGGTTGTTGGGTTTTTTTTAAGGATCAGATAATAGGTGATGGGAAAAGATGCCTGCCTAAGGCCTGGGATACTGAAACCTGCCCGGAGAACTCTCATTATTGGGCAGACTAGAAATATAATTACGTAATACTTACTGTAAATTAAATGGGGGAGACATGCTGCTAGTCAAAGTAGAGAACATTCTCCCGGGTTTTACAGGGATTTTAGATATCTGCACTGTTTTAATCTTTTATGTTGTGTTTTATGCTTTCATTGACATTTCAATATATAAACCACCTTAAAAAAAATTAAAATGAAGGGCAGCATATAAATCCCCTAGATAAATAAACAGCACCTCCCCACTGGTGCTTATTGTGCTTTTTTTTATTTTATTTTTTGCATTATGCATGATTTTTTTACTCTTTCCTTTTGTTCTCCCGAATCAAAAGGGATGTACAGTCATTTCCCCCCCCCCCCACAAAACATACACAGTTGGTTTCCCCCCTTTCTCTCGTACCCTTCATTTTCACCTTGCAGACTTAGATTATGAGCCTTTTAGCCAGTAAATCCATTTGTCGTGATTAAAAACATCTGTGACACCACTGCTGATGCTGCAGAGAGGATCGCAATAAAATTAGCGATACGGTTCCGTGGCTGCTGCCTTGTGCCTGGTTGCTTGCTGCAATCGGCGTTCGCTTGTCTTGCCGTAACTGATTGTATCCAGGCTGATTTAGGGTCTGGGTGCAGAATAAGAAATGGCTTCACCTATGCAGCCAGTCTGTGATGCCAGCCTCTGTTTTGCTCTCCAGGTGTATTTTAAACTGCAAATTGGGGATGAAGATGTGGGCCAAGTCGTCTTTGGCCTTTTTGGAAAGACCGTTCCAAAGACGGTTGAGAACTTCATCGCCTTGTCTACGGGAGAGGTGAGTCGGACGCTGGCTCAGAGTCCCGGGCAGTTTGGGCTGCTTGCCAGGGTCGGGAAGAAAAGTTGGCACTGAGGGTGTTTGCTGCAGTGGGAGACATGGGGAAAGAAAGGGGGAACAGGCTTTTGCTGTTTCCGGCCCCTGGGGGTAAATCCCAACTGGACTGCTCTTCCTGAGCGGGTCAGAGCTGTGATGTGGGGAGGAAATTTTTCCAGTGCTTTGTTTTTCTGTGGGACATTTTCCATTTCATAAGCTAATTAGTAACAAAAAGTGTATGCTAATTGCAAATACAGTGTTAGGTAAGCTTGGCAGCTTCAAAGTTGCAATTAATGTTTTCAGTATTCCAATAAAATTTTGTGTTTGGTGCATTGAGACAAATAATTAACATCATTTTTTATCTCTGTTTACTAAATACAAGTAAAATAAACATGCTAAACTAGATCACTCTCTTGGACGGGGTGGGCATCTTGTGGTCCTCCAGATGTTTTAGCCTACAGTTCCTATCATCCCTTACTATCTGCTCTGCTGGCTAGGGCTGATGGGAGTTGTAGGCCAAAACATCTGGAGGGCCGCAAGTGGCCCACCCTAGCAACTCAATGCGAACTGAAAATTTTCCAATGCAAATTACCCTATATAAATTGCCCTAATTTGCATGGGGAGACATTCCTGAAAATTTCCCAATCCAAAATTTCCCAGGCAACCCACATCACCAGGTGGGTGCTAGGATTGACCTCCCAGTGTGCCCCATTTCTTGTGACCTTTCTTCTAGCTGAACTGCCAGCATTTCAGAAATTGGGTTCAGCCAGCTGTGTGTAGAAATCTGCTGGTGAGAAAATGCTTTCCTGTTTCTCCCTGCTATGTGCAGCGAAAAGACGAAGTCCCTCCATTATTAAGCCTTTCTCATTTCAGTGCTGCTTTTACTTTTGAAATATAACTGTCCACCAGCTTGTGCACACCGCAGAAAGCATTCCAGCGCTCTTCCTGCTGGATGAGGTGCTATGATGCAAGGTGGCTCGTTGGGCCCTTTGGGAAGTTGGAACCACAAGTGATGGTTAAGAATTGGCAATGGCTGGGCCCATTATGACTCCCCCATTCAAGAAGTACACTACCTTGCTGGGGACTAAAGCATAGGAACATACCTTATACGGAGCCAGACCCTTGGTCCATCTAGCCCAGTACTGTCGACACTGACTGGCAGCGGCTCTCCAGGGTTTCAGGCAGGATTCCTTCCTTAACCCTACCTGGAGATGCTGGGGATCGAACCTGGGACCTTCTGAATGCAAGGCAGGTGCTCTCTCACTCTGAGCTATGGTCCCTCCCTACAGCACCTGGTATTCCAAGGTGGTCACCCCTCCCAAGTACTAACCAGGCCCGACCCTGCTTAGCTTCCAAGATCAGATGGTTCAGGACTGGTCAGATGTTCCAAAGCACTAGGACTCCCCCAGGGTCTGTAGGAAAGACATTGCCAAGGTCGCACCTGCATTGCAGAAGCAAAGTACCCTGTCGTAGTATCTCCATTCCCCTTCTCCGCCAAGTTCAACTCTTCCCCTTTGCAGCTTGCCCTACAGAGGGGGAGAGGTTCTACTTGATGCTTTGAAGCTCTTTGCCTCTGAATTGGTCTGGGAAAGACTTAGCCCATAGACTGGTGGAGAATGTCCTCTGGGCGTCTGCTGTCCCAGCAACCTCACGCTTGCCCTTTTCATTTTCAGAAAGGGTTTGGATACAAGGGCAGCAAGTTCCACCGTGTGATCAAGGACTTCATGATCCAGGGAGGAGACTTCACCCGGGGAGATGGGACAGGAGGTGAGGCACTAAACAGCGGCTACTATCTTGTCTTGTTCTCCTTGGTAGAGTCTTTGGGCTGGACAAGGATCCTCAGTGCAGTAGTAATCTGCTGCTGCTGCTGCAGCTGCAGCTGAGTTGGATTTTTGCGTGTGCCAGCAATCTTCTCTCGCGGGGTTTGCACAGGCCTTCTATATCAACTGCAGCCTCTCTGTGCTTAAAGATGTTCCTAGCGACTTCTGGTCTTTGTCTGCTTGCGCCTTAGCGCAGGAGTGGGGAACCTCTTTCAGCCCGGGAGCCAAATTCAATTTTGGAGAAGCTCTCGGGGGCGGGGGGGGGGTCTACATTCTGCTGGGTCCCAAGTCAGAAGGGGGCAAGGCCAAAAGCAAAGAGGGTGGGGCCAAAAATACAAAAAAATGCCAGCATATTGTAGCTTGAAGGTGCAATCCTATGCAAGTTTAGAAGGTGCAATCCTATGCTGGCTGATGGATTGCCAGTGGTGCTGAGTTCTACAGGAGAGGCCCCTGCACCTGATGAAACTGTGCCAAGTGTTGCCACCTGTTGCACCACAGAAACTGGGGTCATGCAGGACCTCAGAAAAAGATCTAAGTGGTCAGACAGATTCGGAGGATGCTAGTTCTACGGTCCTAAGCTACCCTGGGTGCTTCTTGCTTGTACACTCTTACAACTATGCGGGAACCCAGTTTTAATCTCTCCCTTTTTTTTTTGTGACTAGGTAAAAGCATCTATGGCGACCGTTTCCCCGATGAGAACTTCAAGCTGAAGCACTACGGGCCTGGTTGGGTGAGCATGGCCAACGCGGGCAAGGACACTAACGGCTCTCAGTTCTTCATCACCACCACCAAGACCTCGTGGCTGGACGGCAAGCATGTTGTGTTTGGCAAAGTCCTCGAAGGGATGGTAAGTAGGGTATAATAATAATTATTATTATTATTATTATTGTGCTCTGCATCTTTGTACAGGCCTGTGGCTCACGCTGGCTCAGCTTGTCTGAGCGTGGAAAGCTAAGCAGGGTCAAGCCTGGTTATTACTTGGATGGGAGACCCCTCCTCTAGTTTCCTGCATTGAGCAGGGGGTTGGACTCGATAGCTTCGTAGGCTCCTTCCAACTCCATGATCTATGAAACCTTGGGTCCCCAGATGTTTTTGGCCTACAACTCCAGACCCAAGGTTGGAGAACACTGCTCTGCATGGCTTTACCTGGGACCTTATTGGATTTTCATGCAGTTGGTCCTAAATAGCAGCGGCTTTGTTACTGACTAGGACTGGGCAAATGGAATATATTACAGCAGCCTTAGCCAACCTGGTGCCTTGCAGATGTTTTGGACTACAACTCTCATCAGCCCCAGCCTGCATGGAATGTTGGGAGTTGTAATGTAGTCCAGCGCACCAGGTTGGGGAAGACAGCATTACAGCTATGCTGCCTCATAGTCAGTTTCGGTGCACAGTTCAAAGTAGTAGCATAGTAACGATCTATGAAGCACTGAACAGCTTAGGACCCGGGACCCTCAGGGTGTTCTCCCTCCTCCCCGCCATGCATTAACATGTGCCTGGAGGATGTCTCCTCCAGACCCCCACTGCTGTCAAGAGGTGAGGTGGGTTGTGATCGGAGACGGGGCCTTCTCTGTGGTGGTGCCCCAAGCTCTGTAAATCTCTCCTACCCCAAGAGGTTTGCTTTGCAGCAAGTTTGTCATTTTGGTACCAGCCGCAGCCCTTTTAGATCTTTGCTTTTAACCTGCATTTTCTTTGGGTCAGCCGGTTGCTGTCTTGTGGGTTATATTTTTGTATTGGAAACCACCTTAGGGACATTGGGTTGAAGAGTTGGAGCGGTATTGGGTGCTTAAATAAAAAGCGAGGCTTACAGAGGGTTGCCAGTCCTCATCCCTTTCTGGCTGTGGTATGGCAGGGACCAGCGGGACCAGCAACATACATGAGATGGGGCTGTGTAATGACCGTTATGCACTACATCAAGGATCCTCCTCCTCATACCTGCCGCCCTCTGTTCTAGGACGTAGTGAGGAAGGTAGAGAACACAAAGACGGACAGTCGGGATAAGCCCCTGAAAGATGTCATCATTGCTGACTGCAACACCATCGAGGTGGAGAAACCGTTCGCCATTGCCAAAGAGTAACTCACAGCTGCTGGGAGGGCCAGGACCACACTCTGGCTTGCAAAGGGCTGGGGGGCCCAACACTCTTGCTGAGGCCTCGTATCATCCTGCAGCAGACGGGTACGGTGGCGGCAGCTGCTGCTGCTGCTTCTCCCCCCTCGGCCTCACTCTTCAGGCTGGGGAGGGGTGGGGGTGGTCTCCATCCTCAGCGGAACAACTCATTCCATCCGCCACGGTGGGCGTCAAAGCCCCTCCCGAGGGGCTTGGCCGGTGTTGGGTATCTCATTCCTTTTTGTAAGAAAGCACATGGACCAATAAATGTGACCATTGTGTTTTTGTAGTACTGTCTGGCTTGTTTTTGTCCTCTCCAGTCAGGCTCTCCCTGTGTGCCCACCATCGGTGTTGTCAAGATGGTTCTGGAGTCAAGGCTGCGAAAGACACTGGTTTATAGCGGCCTCCTTTTTATAACCCACAGGAGAGAGGAAAGGGAGCTGGCCAGGGCAAGCCCAGGCTCGTGGGCGCTGTCTAAACCTGCCTCCCTGATACAGCCATTCTCATTACCACAACCTTTCTGGGTTAATATCTATCTGGTATTTTAATTTATTTATTTATAGTGTTTTTATCTCACTCCTCAGCCAAAAAGGCTCCCAGAGCAGTTTACATCAATCAGTAAAAAAAAAAAACCCAAGACAGTCCCTGCCCACAGGTATACAGTCCAAAGAGACAGGACACATAAGGAAAAAGGGTTGGGGAGGGAAGAGGAATTTTTTTTTAGTCTTTCAGCAGGGCTGGTGGAATGGCCCCGCTTCTTCTCTCCTTCAGTACAGCCTGCTGGTGGGGACAGTTGAGGGAAGAGGAGCCTTCACAGGGGAGGCCTTTCAGGACATCTATTCCACTGGCTGTGCTGGTTAGGGCTGATGGGAGTTGTAGTCCACAGCATCTGGAAAGTGCCATGTTGGTGGATGATTGGTTTAGAGCTGGGGGTGTTGGAACCTCTTTCAGCCCAAGGGCCAAATTCAATTTCAGAAAAGCTCCCGGCCGGCATTCCAGTGGTGGGCAGGGCTGAAGGCAAAGGGGGCGGGGCCAAAACGACCAGCATCTTTTAGCTTGGAAGTCCTTTCTGCCAGAGGCAGAGAGGCATTCCAACCTTTTAGAACGGAGGAAAAACTGCACAAAACCAGATAAATGATCTGGTGGCTGAGGGAAAAGGTTGCTTCCGGCCTGGGGTTCTATACCCTTGGCTTAAGAGGATGTGCCGGCCTCATGTGGTGCCCTGAAAAGGCCTTTGCTTCTCTGGCTGCTCCAGACGTTTTGGACTACATCTCCCATCAGCCCCAGCCAGCAGTCAATGGTCAGGAATTGGGTGCTGTAGTCCAAACCATCCAGAGGACTCCAGGCTGTCTAATCCTGGCCCTGAGAGCGGCTGTGATGATGCCGAGGGTGGGTGGGTGGGGGAGTGCTGCCTCCGTAAAGACGGACACACAGGCTCAAGAAGTCTTCGTCACACCAACCACGTGGTATTCCTATGCGTGCAAACTCTTTAAGTGGCATCTCCTTTGATCAGCATCCGGCTTCAGTCAGGTTCCCCCGCCCAAAACCTCTAAAACTGTAAGGCATCTTCTCCCCGTCCTTGCCTTCAGCCACTTCCTTCCAAGGACACACACACCTTCCAAGACTCTCCCGGTGGCTCAACGGGCACAATTGGCAGTCGCTACAACGCAGCCAACTTCAAGTGCTTTATTGCGTATCGCGGCCGAGACAGACCTACGGCTGCAAACAACCAGCTGCAGCCTTTGCCTGTGTTCCACAGACATAAACAACCTGGTGCCCTCTAGAGGTTTCGGACTTCCAACTCCCATCACCTCCCAGCCAATGGTCGGGAATGCTGGGAGTTGTAGTCCAAAACAACGGGGGGGGGGCACCCTTGGTTTAGGAAACACACCTGTGAGCAGAACTACGGTGCACCTAACTGGCACCCTACCAAACAACTTAGTGCATTTTCTACCCTTTACGTACTTCTCTACGTATGTATTTTTGCACCGGGTGACGTTACAGCTTCCACCGGTGGTCAGCTGCGTCCTCCCCTTTCGCCCTGCCCTCTTTTATTCCGAGGAACAGGAGAGCTGCTCTTCTGAGACAGACGGCTGTGTCCAGCGCCATTGCTCCCTAGATGGGTGACAAAGGAGCAGATGCCAAGCCCGGGGGTGGCAGAGTTTGTTGTAGCCTCCAGCTGGGTCCCAATAGGAACTTCGAATCCTCACAAAAGATGGTCTCGGGTGCATAGAGGCCCTGCAGCACACCACTCGGGATCATGTCGGGAAGCAGGTCTGAACGGAGGAGAGGAGCGGGTTAATGGGGCAGCCTCTTCAAAAGGGGCAGAGACCAGCACAGGCCTTCCCTTTGCAGCCTAGGAAACAGAACTACCCCACCCACCCAGCATGAGTCTTTGGGGCTGCCGCCCAGGCACAAAACAAAAGGCTATCCTTGCATTCACACAAGAACTAGGGCTAAATTCTAGAGTCCATTCACAGTAGTAGCTCATGCCGCCAGATTTAACACTGAGGGATCAGGATGCTGGGTTTTAATCGTGTATAGAAAAAAATGATTTCAGTGGGTGCCCTTTCCTCCCATTCTGGTATTGCCAGATGCATTATTACACATACAAATGCAAATTGTCCGGCCTTGGGCTGAGCTCTCTTAGATGAACTGTGTTTTCTCCCCGAGTGCCTTCAGCAAGAAGGGTACTGCTCCACAGTAAACCAGAGGGTGGGCAACTTGTGGCCCCCTCCAGATGTTCTGGCCTACAACTCCCATCATTCCTCACCATTGGCTATGCCAGTTAGGGCTGATGTTGATCTGCAAGGTTGATCTGCCGCAAGTTGCCCACCCCTGCTATGGAAGCGTCACAGACGATTTTGAAGAAGAACAAAGAACGTGCCATTAAACTTTGCTGTGCCCCCAGCTCACAGATGCACCCCAAACTTTTGCTGGGTAACAGACCCTTGGCAATCTAGAGCTTCAGTCCAATCCCTCCACTACCAACCTGAACCTGTTACAGAAAGAGGCTTTTTCAGGCCTTACCTGTGGAGGATGGGAGTGTATATGGATCATTACGGAAGCTTATAACGGGCCGGTGAGAGAGCAGGCAACTGGGGCTGCAAAGAGATGAGCAGGAATAGCGTTGGGGCTTAAGACATTTCCCCCTACAGTTTCTACAGTGGGCTATGTTTATTCTGCAAACATACAAGCAAGCATTGAACTGGGCATTGAGAGCCAAGTTTGTGCCCCCTCCCAGCTCTGTGCCCCACCCTCTTGGCTAGTAAAAAGCAGAATTAAGTTTTGCACAAGCCAAATACAGGCTCCTTTGCTTACTGTGTATTGATGTAATGTTGCAGAATGTTGGTTTTGGGGTTTTTAAAGGTGTAGAGTACACACGTCCCCTGTAGACGGTTGATGTCACCAAGATGAAAGACAGATTCCATGTGCATAAGAGCATTGGGAGTGATAGAGACCTGGTTTCGAACCCTCCTTCGAATCTCACTAGGTCAGCCTTCCCCAACCTGGTTGCCCTCCACATGGTTTTGGACTTCAACCCCCAGAATTCCTGACCATTAGCCATATTGGCTAGGGCTGATGGGAATTGAAGTCCAAAACGTCTGGAGGGCACCAAGTGAGGGAAGGCTGCACTAGGTGATCTTGGGCCTATAACACGTTCTCGCTCTCAAACTCCCTCACAGGGCTGTTGTGAGAAAATGAGGGTGTGGGTGTGGCCACCCACAGGCTCCTTGGAAGTACTCAGGGATAGAAATACGAGAAACGAACCATTTCCTCCTCTCTAGAGTACACACACCTAGGTCTTGACGACAACAGGCCGCTGTGGCACAAGAACTAAGCGCTCTCTGTGAAAGGACCAGGCAGTTGGAGCTTGGCCAATGAGAGAGCACAAGGGGGCAGCCACTTCTCAGGCTCTCTGCCCTGCTTGCAGCAGCAAGCAAGCAACAGGGCGCAGCCCTTCCCCGGAGCTAGGAAGCAAGTCCCAACATCCACCGCTGGAGCAGCAGTGTCCGTCTGACGTGGCGGAGCAGGCAGAAGGCTCCGGGGCTGGACCGGTCTGTTGCTCAGCTGTCCCTGACTCCCTCCCAACAGCAGAAACAAAGCGCTGGGACAAAAGAGCAACTTGCCTCGCATGCTGCAGGGAAATGTCGCCCAGCCCCAGAGACCTGTGAAGAGGAACGCCGTGTGAGCCAGGCATTCCTCGGCAGGATGCATCCCGAACAGCGCCAACAGAGGCAGCCTGTCTGTGCAGAAGCCTGGCCCGCTGGAGAAAGGAGCAGCTGCAGGTACGCCGAAAGTTGAAATGCAGCCTCCCCCCAACCCAGCGCCCTCCAGGTCAGCTGGCCTGCAATTCTCATTATCCCCAGCTAGCTGGCTGAGGATGATGGGAGCTGTAGTCCAGCACAACTGGAGGGCGCCAGGTTGGGCATGTTTGGCCTAACAGAATCTGAGATCTCTGGGAAGGGTGTAGGGCATGATGGCAAACCCTGTGGAGGTGGGCAAGCAGACCTATGCGGATATACGTCCTCATCAACCGCCAGGGCCCAGAGAAGTCCAGTCCAACTGAAGGGCTGTCTCCATAAATAAGCTGACATCTTGACCACCAGTCAGCCCTTGAGTCATAGGAACACAGGAAGCGGCCTTATCCTGAGTCAGACCATGGGCCCAGTAGTTGTCAATGCTGACTGGCAGTGGCTCTCCAGAGTTTCAGGCAGGATTCTTTCCAACTCCTACCTGGAGAAGCCAGGGATCGAACCTGGGACCTTCTGCATGCAAAGCAGGTGCTCTCTCACACTGAGCTATGGGGTCCCTCCCTCCAGCACCTGGTATTCCAAGGCGGTCACCCCTCCAAGTACTAACCAGGCCTGACCCTGCTTAGCTTCCAAGATCAGACGAGCTCGGGCTGTTCAGATGTATATATCCCCTCTGCAGCTTCTGCCCCCACCCTCTGGACTAGAGAAGGGTCTGGACCAGGGCTCTCCAACCTTGGGTCCCCAGGTGTTGCTGGCCTACAGCTCCCAGCATACCCAGCCAACATGGCTAATGGCAAGGGATTCTGGGAGCTGTAGTCCAGCAACATCTGGGGACCCAAGGTTGGAGAGCCCTGGTCTGGACAATGTCCATCAACTGCCAGGGGTTAGAAGAGACTGCCCTACACGCATGCAAGTATCCTTATTCTACCAGAGTGATCTTCACTGCTGCTGCGTAAGCCAACGTGAGAGCCAAACACGGGGGGTGGGGGGAGAGAAACAGAAAAGCGGGTTTTAAAAATAATTTAAAAAGAAGAAAAACGCAGGTCGGACTCGGAATGTCACAGCACTCTCAAAAGGGTCCCGACCTGCTTGCCTCTGCGGAGCCAGAGGTGACGGTCACAAGAGGAAGGAATCGCTTCCACATCCTCCCCGTCCTGCTTCCAATTCCAGACAACACTTACTGCAAATGGCCGGCCTCGGGGTCCCGCTGGAAGTGCCAGAGTTTCAGGAAGTCCAGGAGTTCCTTCGGAAGCGTTCTGTTGTGCGAGAGAACGCCCTGCGGCAAAGAGAGCAAGCAGGCTGAGTGAGCATTCGTTCTCTTAAGGGGGAAGGCTATCCCCGACACAGTTTGGGGAATCCTAAGAGCTCCCAGCCTTGTGACCCACCTGCAGGTAAGCTTCCAGGCCCTGGCGCCGCTGCTCCATCACTTTCATCATCCAGTTGGGCACACGCTTGGGTGGGAAGTCAGGGACTTGGCATCTCTTCTTGATCTAGGACAAGAAGAGCGCACAGAAGCCGCCCTTTACTATACCGCCACAAAAAGGAGCTCTAGAATCCATGATTAGAGCAGCACTACAACATTTTTTGGTACTTCAGCAAACCTTGAGGCTCTCTGGCAGCTCCTCCTCCTCCTCCTGTGGGTGGGGCTGTTTTGGCTGTGAGCCAAAAGACTTGAGGCCACTGTTAGTAGGATACTATGGAATGGGGCCTTATGTCCAACTGCAGAACTAGGGCTCAGCCTACAAAGGGTAGCATAGGCGGCTTTAAATCAGAGATAGGGAACCTCCAGCCCGTGGGAGGTCCTCATCCAGCCACTGCTCTTATCTTTGATCGGAAATTGGAGATAAGAGATTTCCCCTGCTCCCTCCCACGCTGCAAGTGAGGCTATAAATGATCCTTCATTGGCACCAATGGCTTTTAAAAGCCTAATTAAAGTGTAGAGGGGCATTTTTTGGGGGGGGGTTGCTGCTGGAGAGGGAAGAGCTAACCCTCCCAAAGTCTGTGACCCTCCCCCCCCCCACTGCTTTTAGACTTTTGAAAAGCCTCCATTGGTACCAACGGAGGCTTTTGAAACGCCTGAGTGCAGTTGGGGAGGGGGTTATGTGTGAGCGAGTGAGCCTCAGCCAAAATGGCAGACAGTCAGGAATGCCGGGAGTTGTAGCCCTAAACATCTGGCGAAGTACCAGGCTGGGGAAGGCTGATCCACAGTGATCGAGTGGTATACTCTGAAGTGCAGGCGCTCCTCAGGATAGTCCCCACAGCCACCCCCCCAAGGAGAGTCCAAAAATGCATGGCAGCTGGGTTGACCCTGATCAGCAAACCACCTCAAGTGGTTTTCATCTCTATCAGGAGCAGATCTTTTGCAAAATGGATCTTAATTGCCCGTTCCAGACCAAACCACCCTAAAACAGAATCATAGAATCATAGAAAAGTAGAGTTGGAAGGGGCCTACCAGGCCATCGAGTCCAACCCCCTGCTCAATGCAGGAATCCAGGTCAAAGCATCCCTGACAGATGGCTGTCCAGCTGCACCTTGAATGCCTCCAGAGTGGGAGAGCCCACCACCTCCCTAGGTAGTTGGTTCCATTGTCTTATTGCTCTAACAGTCAGGAAATTTTTCCTGATGTTTAGGTGGAATCTGGGTTCCTGTAACTTGAGCCCATTATTCCGTGTCCTGCAAACTGGGATGATCGAGAAGAGATCCTGGCCCTCCTCTTTGTGACAACCAGTGCTTTTTTTCTGGAGAAAAGGGTACCGGAACTCTTGGATTACATTTCCTCGGGAGTAGATGGCGATTAAATTGTAATGCAATTAATAGAAGAAAAGGTGCTGGAACTCAGTTCCGGTGAGTTCCACCAGAAAAAAAGCCCTGGTGACAACTCTTCAAGTACTGGAAGAGTGCGATCATATCTCCCCTCACTCTCCTCTTCTGAAGGCTAAACATGCCCAGTTCTTTCAGTCTCTCCTCATAGGGCCTTGTTTCCAGTCCCTTTATCATCCTTGTTGCCCTCCTCTGAACCCTCTCCAGTTTGTCTACATCCTTTTTAAAGTGTGGTGCGCAGAACTGGACGCAGTACTCAAGATACTTTGCATCACAACAAGGAACAATCTATTGTTGATGGGAGAATCCATCCCCCCCCCCCCTATTCTGAGGATAGTAGCAAAGTTCAGAGGGAACAGATGACAGATGACGTCAGTGTCCCTGCTGAGCAAAAAGTGCAGGAGCGGGGCTGCGTCCCTGCAGGATCTGGATCCATTACACAACTGCTCACACACAAAGACACACACAGACACCCCTCACCCTTTTATGAAGAGCATAGAACTCGCTGTAGCGTTTCTCGATGGAATGCTTCCTTCCGTTGCACAGGACTTCCACCCTGAACACCTGCAACAACACAAGAGACGCAGGTCAAATTCACCCAGACTCTGCCCCCCCCCACCTCCAAACAATCACTAGGGCTAGACACACAAGGATGTGTCAACTTCCAAGCAGCTCTGAGCTGCAGCATGCCGCACTGACCTACCACCAGCGCGACAAGCATCTTGCTTTCTTCCCCCACAATACACTGCAGCTCCGCTGCTCTTTCAAGCAAAACACACCACTCGACAAAAGCCTCTTTGAGGAGCAGAGCCAAAGTCTGGCTTCAAAGGGCCAAGCAGGGCTGGGAAGACAAATACCGGTAAATAAACTCTGGATAAAAAGTGCAGCATGGGGAGGGCTCGTTTTGAGCTTGACCAATGCTTTTTTACAGCTAGCTTGTGGCTAATTCACTTTGGGCAACTCCTTTGCAGCCCCCATTTCTCTCACAGTTTTTTTTTTTTTTTTTAATGGCCTGAGGTTCTGCAAATGTAGCAGAGACCACACATACTTATACTCTGCATTGTTTAAGAGTTAAGAAAACCATAGGGACGAACTCCTTGGTCAAAACAAAGGCATCGGGCCCAGACCTAGTTTACCAAGCAGAACCCATTGTTCAGCCATCTAACACTCACTGCTGGTCACCATGAATTGCCACACAAGCTGTCCTTCCTCTACAAACAGATTCAAGTTTAGGGGTGGGGAAGGGAGAAGCATGTGGTACAGTCCATACAGGACCGTACCACCTCAGAATGCAAGCAAGTTGTTGGGAGTTATTTTGTTGAATTATTCTTTGCTGATATTTTAATGTGCTCTCTCTCTCAACAGACAGACAGACAGAGATTGATTGATTGATTGATTGAGAGATGGAGGGAGGGAGGGAGAGAAAGTGGATAAAACCCCATCAAGATAATGAATCTTTATTATTATTATTATTATTATTATTATTCATATTTATTTATCGCCCATCTGGCCGGCAACCGGCCACCCTGGGCGATGTACATAGAATAAAAACAATAAAATACATTTTAAACAATATAAAAATTTTAAAATCTTAACCCACCCCATATTCCCGCCTGAATAACCAGGTTTTTAATGAGCGACGGAAGCTCAGCAGAGAGGGGGCATGGCGGAGGTTACTCGGGAGAGAGTTCCACAGTACGGGGGCCGCCACAGAAAAGGCCCTCTTCCTCGTCCCCACCAGTCTAGCTGCTCTGCCTGAAGGGACAAGGAGAAGCCCATCCGTGGCAGATCTTGTTGAGCGGCCCAATTGGTGTTGCTGGAGACGCTTCTTGAGATAGACTGGACCGGAGCCGTATAGGGTTTTAAAGGTCAAAACCAACACCTTGAATTCGGCTCAGCAAGCAACTGGTAGCCAGTGCAAATCCTTCAGCACTGGCGTGATGTGATCCCGCCGGCGGCTGCCTTTAACCAGGCGAGCCGCCGCGTTCTGTACCAGCTGTAGCTTCCGAACCGTCTTCAAGGGTAACCCCACGTAGAGCACATTACAGTAGTCTAGGCGAGAGGAGACCAAGGCATGAACCACTGATGGGAGCAGGTGATTAGGAAGGTAGGGGCGCAGCTGCCGTATCAGATGGAGTTGATACAGCGCCGCCCAGCTCACAGCTGCCACCTGAGCCTCCATGGACAGCTGGGAGTCTAGAATGACCCCCAAGCTGCAGGACCTGGTCCTTCAGGGGTAGATGTACCCCATTCTACACCAGGTCAACATCCCCTAACCTCCCCTTGTCCCCCACCAGAAGTACCTCGGTCTTGTCGGGGTTCAGTTTCAGCATGTTCCTTCCCATCCAGCCAGCCACTGCCTCCAGGCACTTGGACAGGGTCTCAACGGCCAACCTCGGTGAGGACTTGAAACAGAGGTAGAGCTGCGTGTCATCCGCATACTGATGACACCGCAACCCAAACCTCCTGATGATAGCTCCCAGCGGCTTGAGGTAGATGTTGAATAACATCGGGGAGAGGATGGAACCCTGCGGCACTCCACAAGTGAGCGGCCGAGGGTCCGAAGCCTCCTCCCCGAGAACTACCCTCTGATACCTTCCAGAGAGGAAGGACCGGAACCACTGCAATACAGTGCCTCCCAAGCCCAACCCCTCCAGACGGTCCAGGAGGATACCGTGGTCAACGGTATCAAAAGCTGCCGGAGAGATCGAGGAGGACTAGAAAGGAGCATTCGCCCCTATCCAAGGCCCTCCTCATATCATCCACCAAGGCGACCAAGGCTGTCTCCGTCCCATGTCCAGACCTGAAGCCCAACTGGCACGGATCTAAATAATCGGCTTCATCCAAGTGTGCCTTCAACTGAGCACCCACCACCCGCTCGATCACCTTGCCCAGAAATGGTAAATTGGAGACTGGGCGGAAGTTGTTCAGATCCTGGGGATCCAAGGAGGGCTTCTTTAGAAGAGGTCTTATTACTGCCTCCTTGAGGGCTAATGGCATCACTGCCTCCTCGAGGGAGGCATTCACCCCGCCTTGATCCCCTCACCCAGTCTCTCCCTGCAGCTCATTATGAGCCAGGACGGGCAAGGATCAAGCAAGCAGGTGGTCGGCCTCACAGATTAAAGCACCTTGTCCACTTCATCAGAAGGAAGAAGCCGAAACCGATTCCACAAAACCGGTCTGCCATTGGCCTCCTCCCGCTCACTCCCTGTGTCCACGACGCACGATATCCCACTCCTAATCCGATCGATTTTATCTGTGAAGGGCTTCGCTAAAGCCTCACAGGAGGCTTTAGACTGTTCCAGTGGGTCCGGAGCGACTGGACCGACCAGATTCCGGACCACTTGGAACAGCCTCCTGGAGCAGCACTCCGCAGACGCAATGGAGGCAGCATAGAAATTCTTTTTTGCTGCCTTCACCGCCACCCGGTAGGCTGAAGATGCAGCTCTAACCCGTGTTCGATCGTCTTCGGAGCGGGAATTTCGCCTATCGGCGCTCTAGCCTTCTCACCTCTTGTTTCAGAGCTTGCAGCGACGGAGTGAACCATCTTGATTTAAATTGTTTGCTTTGTCAGCTATACTTTGCATTATGACTTATTTTCATTCAATTTACTTTTAATGTAGGATGTGTTTTTTGCTGTTGCATGTTTTGTCATTTCTATGTGTTGTAAACTGTCTGGAGGTCAACACTGTAAAATGGTAGTATACAAATTAAAAACAGAATGGAAAAAAGGAAAGAAAAACTGCATTGGAGTGCTCCCTGCCCCACAGAAAAATAGTACAGCAAGGAGGTTTGTTTGTTTGTTCGCTTGATGATTAAATGTATCCTGTCATCTTGTGCACACAGAACATTCTCAGGGAAGTTGGAATCTTTCTCCCACAATTAGACACACATGCAATAAGGCAGAACCTTGCTTTGGCCAGGGCTGTGTGCCCCGGGGCACACGGAAAACAACACAGTATGATCTACATTAAACAAATGTGCATATACACCCTCATTTTACATTTTATTCCACTTCTGCCAGCTACTAGCAAAGCTGGAAAAGGAAAGAGAAACAGAGGACAAGTAACTATGTAGGGTGTTTGATCAGTGAAAGACCCACTGGCTCCTCCTCTGGTTTCTGAGGTTTACCTATCACTGGTGCCATGAGGTCTAGAAACTTGCTTTAAAAAATTAAACAGATTCATTAGGGAAGGACCATAGCTCAGCGGTAGAGCACATATTTTACATGCAGAAAGTCCCAGGTTCAATCCCTGGCATAGGACTGGGAACTTCATATGCTTATAGATTTCACCAGGTTTAACCAGCTTCCAGGCTGAGGGTGATGGAAGTTGTAGTCCAACACATCTGGAGAGTACCTGGTTGGGGAAAGTTGATCTGGATTATGTGGGCCTGTTTGTGAAAAGAAAGGGGGGGGGAATCCAGCCTTGCAGATTTAAATCAACCGTAGGGTTCCTTCCAGCCTCACCGTTCCACGAGGAGCTGGAGCAGGATGATGCCACTCTGAGGACATCGATACATAAGAACCTAAAAAGAGCCATACTGAATCAGACCAAGGGTCCATCCAGTCCAGCATTCTGTTCACACAGTGGCCAACCAGCTGCCCACGGGAAACCCACAAGCAGGACATGAGTGCAACAGCACCCTCCCGCCCATGTTCCCCAGCAACTGGTGTACAGAGGCATACAGCCTCTGATACTGGAGGTAGCACATAGCCATCAGGACTAGTAGCCGTTGATAGCCTTCTCCAGGAATTTGTCCAATCCCCTTTTAAAGCCCGCCAAATTGGTGACCAACACTACATCTTGTGGAAGTGAATTCCATAGTTTAACTGGGCGTTGTGTGAAGAAGTCCTTTTATCTGTCCTGAATCTCCCTCTGATCATCTTCATGGGATGACCCCACTGGGTTCCAATATTATGAGAGGAGGAGAAAAATGTCTCCCTATCCACTTTCCACATCAGGCATACACATCTGGTCTCGCCACAAGCAAGGGCAGAATTTTCCCCATCCAAAACAAAGCTTCGTTCCTACAGGGTCAGTGTGTGAATATTTCACTATGACAACAGGATGGAGGGTTTCTCATCCTTCCATCTTCCAGGCCAAGCACTAAGGGAGCCTGGTAACTGGCAAAGGCACACTGGCTCAACAAAATAACGTACTATCAACCAGCACAACCCTGCAGTAGTTCTTTGGACAGAAGGGACTGCAGCTATGAATTAAAGCAAAAAGATCTCTCCCATGCTTTTAACACAGTCTTCCCAATCCTGGTGAATTCTGGGAATCAAGGGTGTTGCAGCCCAACATACCTGGAAGGTTGGGGAAGGCTGTTTTAACAGATATTTCGTGGCTAGAAAAATCAGTTGGAAAAGCTACAACTGGACAAAAAGAGATTCCTTCCTAATTATTACAATCCCGGCATAAGTATCTTCCCTGTTAGAACCTAATCTGTCTCATTCTAATCTTAATAGAAAAGGTTTTATTAGCTGGAAAGAAAAGGGTCTATACAGAGATGTAGATTCCAAATACAATGCAGAGGATTGTTCACTGAACTGTTCCTGCAGCAACTGTGCAAACCAGAGATTCAGGTGAGTGGGCAGGGCAACGGCTTCAGGGCCACCAGAGAACTCTCTCCTAAACTTGGCTGCCTCAAGATGGACAGGCACAAATGGCTCAGCTTGTCCGAGCATGGAAAGCTAAGCAGGGTCAGGCCTGGTTATTACTTGGACGGGAGACCCCTCCTCTAGTTTCCTGCATTGAGCAGGGGGCTGGACTCGGTGGCCTTGTAGGCCCCTCCCAACTCTATCTATGAAATGCCACCAGTTGCAGCCTCCAATAGGTCAGCAAGTGAAATTTTGTTATTTTGGCCTGGCAAGTTATTTCGGCACACGAAGCAGAAAATCCTACAAGCCCCTCTCCCCATCTTTGACAGTGAAAAGACAATAATAAAGAGAGTTAGAGTGTGGACTCTGTTGAGATCCAGGTTCAAGTCCCCACTCTATCATGAAACGCGCTGTGTGACTTTGGGCCAGTCACTGACTCTCAGCCTGACCAACCTCACAGGGTCGTTGGGAAGATAAAATGGAGAGGAGAACCGTGAAAGCCGCCTTGGGTACTTGCAAGAGGAAAAAAAGGTGGGATATAAATGTAATAATAAATTAAATTAAAAAGTAAATAAATAACACACAACAGGAAGAAGTTAAAATAGGCTGGGAAGCATCAGCCCTTCCTTAGCTTCAAAACAAATTGAACAGCATATCACCACCACATTGCATCTGCTCAAGTCTTTGGTGCCAGGAACAAGAAGACAGAAGCATTAGGATCATGAAGACAGAAGCATTAGGATCATGAAGACAGAAGCATTAGGATCATGAAGACAGAAGCATTGGGAACATAGGAAGCTGCCTAAAGTCAGAGAGTTGCTCCATCTAGCTCAGTAGACTACACTGATTAGTAGTGGCTCTCCAGGGTTTCAGACAGGGGTCTTTCTCACTCCCATCTGGAGATACCAGGGATTGAACCTGGGACCTTTAGCATGCAAAGCATTTGCTCCACCACTGAGCTACAACATTCCCCCTCGTCACACTCTCTTGCAATTACTCAGTAGTAATTCCCTCTACACCTGCTTACAGACACTGTAATCTGTTCTGACTTGATACCTTCCGCCAACCTGGTGCCCTCCAGCTGTGTTGCACCCTAACTCCCATCATCCCCAGCCAGCACCCTCCCAAAGGCCATGCTGGTTGGGGATGATGGGAGTTGGGGTACAACACATCTGCAGGGCACCAGGTTGGGGAAAGGCTGAGCTACACTGACATTACAGTGACCCTTCATAAGGCAGTGTTCAGGCTAACACAAACATACCTGGCATTGGTACGCAGCTTCAATCATTTCATTGACTACCACTTATGCAACAGAACGACTTTGATTTCCTTAATTAGATGCATAGATGCATCTTAATTAGATGCACAGGCATAGTAATAATTTCCAAAAGGGGCCAGCTGTGCTGAATTACAACTAACCAAGGAGTTCAATTCTATCACCTGTGGCCTGAATGGAGATAATAGGGTGTGTGTGTTTTGTTTTTAAATCCACTACAGGTGTTACCACCAACACTGCCTTGCTTGAAGGGTCAATGTAATTATTTACATACGTTTAACCGTTAAAGTTGAACACACAGTCAGTATTTATTGCATTTCATTTCCCTCTCTGACCTTGCCGCTGGTTTTCTTTGTTCCTTGTGCTCTGTTTTTTCTCACGCTCTGCACCCATGCCCAACTTGGGATAACATTCCATGCATCTGATGAAGCAGATTGCAATCCACAAAAGCTCATGCCATGATACATTTGTGGTTAGCCTTTAAGGTGTATAACTATGTGTGTTTTGGAGGAGAGGGAGCCAGCCTCAGCCACTCAAGCATCAGCCCTGGCCATACCAAGAAGGAAGGAACCCGCGAGGATCGTCCTACCTACAGGGATCCGTCCTGTTGGAGACACACAGTTCGTTTTCATCTCTTAGCCTCTGGCCATCACAAAACCCAAATAAAAAGGAACCGTAAGCAAGGCGTCTCCAAATCAAACAGTTACGCACGGGGCGTTAATTGTTGGGAGACGCCAAACACAGGCAGTTCGCACACTTTCCCCTCTATCCCCGTCGGACACTGGCCACAAGCGGCACCTGTGAAGCGGTCGCTAGGTACACATAACAGGTACGTTATTAGCGAGCCCAACTTCCCCACTCATCTCTTCTTTTCTGGCCACGGCAGAGAAGACCACAACTGGTCCCTGCCAAGCCCCGCCAGCTCGTTCAGCATCTAGGAGCCCCCCCCCCCCCCGAAAAGGAACGCCACACACCAAAGGCGCTTGTAATACTACGGCCCGGGACGAGGCCAGGTGCGGGGACCGTTCCGGGGCACCGAGCCGCTTCTCAGAGTGGACACCGCGAGACTGTTCCTCCACGCGCACCAGCCTGCCAGAACCGTGGGGGCAAACGGCCCGCCTCCCTCTTCTACCGGGACCCCGGGCCAGCCGTCTCCAAAGACGACGCGCCCCCTGAATGCGCTTGCAGGCTCGCCTCCTCCACTCACAGTGCGCGCCTTCTCTGGACTCGGATCAAGCTCGGATACCCGCAGCCCCACCGAGGGCACGGCCACTTCCAGCCTCATCGTGGGATCCTCCGTCTGTTCTCCCCGCGTGAGCCGGTGCCCGCTCCCGAGGGAGGAGGGAGGCTTCTTCAGCTCTTGGCCGCAATGGCTCCGCCCTGTTCCGTCAAGACCCGCCCCGGTCTTTTGCAGACGCCCAGCAGGGGGCGCTGGGAGCTGCCGAGCGCGCAGGCTCGGGGGCGACTCCAGACGCGCGACCGACGACGACGAGGCCCCGCCTGGAGCGTATTCGCGCCCCGAAAGCAGCCGTGAATTGCTCTCCAGGCTCTGATTCAGAAGCTAACACAGAGGCCTCTGCCAGTCGGCTAGACGTCATCATGGTTCCTTTGAGCCTTCACGCTTGCTGTATATCTTTTGAGTATGTGCAGGGCTCTCTCAAGACTAGGTCAGCATTGTGGCCCCTTAAAAGATCGAGGCTCAGGCCCACAGGACAAAAGAAAAAAAAGAGGCACGTTTGCATATTTACATATGCTCTAAAATCGCTCTCTGTGTGCCTTTAAAGGACCCTGTCTCCTAAGGACACCCCTATTTGTAAAAAGGGATGTATGGACAGGGAGATTCAATGGGGGGGGGGGGACGGACAGCAGGAGGTGAAGCACATGTGAGCAAACAGCCAGCGAATCCAGGAGGGCTAGATGCAACAGAGATCCTCAGGGCCCCTGGACCTTTATTTCAGCAAGTGCCCACGGACAGCAGCGTGGTGGGGCAGATGGCCTCCCAGAGATTTGGGGCTCCAACCCTAGCACTGGGCCATCCCCTAACACCACATCTACGTAGTCCAATACCCAGATTTCACAAAGTTTGGATGTTAGAAGTGCACCCCCCCTTTCCTCCCTCTGCATGACCTGTCATATGCAACCAGGCTATTTAGTTTCTAACTCTGCATCTGTGTTAGAGCTGTTGCAGCCACTTAACAGGGCCAAGGTTAGATTTGTGTAAGCTCCTCTCTACGTGGTGTAAGTTGGCACTCTTGATTACTTTTGGCCTTTCTACCAAGAGCAGTGGTGCAGCTAGGTAATTTTAGACTCTGGACTTAATGGTCTTTTGGGGAGGGATGGAGTGTCCCCAGCTGCTCTCACTTGTAGTGGTGTGCGAGTTTGTGATATGCAAACCTCATGTTGGGCAACTTATGGCCCTCCTAATGTTTTGGGGAACACCAACATCCCTCACATTGGTTATGCTGGCTAGGACTGAAGGAAGATGTGGCCCTCCAGATGTTTTGGCCTACAAGTTGTCCACTCCTGCTTTAAGGGAAGCCCTTTTCCCCCCAAGAGGAGCTGGTTGCATAACACAGATGGGCATTTCCAAGACCAAGCAACTATAAGACAGAAGTCGCCTTGCTAAAAGAAGGGCCATTCACACTTACAGTGCTGGGGCAGGGCAGGGCAGGGCACAGCCTCCACCGGCAGCATCCCTGCCAGGGTCCAAGATACAATGTACATGCCATCCATGGCATCTGTGGTTCAGTTTCCTTCCCATCACCATAGGAACAGGATCAGTGTATCTGATTGCTCTGCATGGCCTGCAAATGGAATAGATGGCCAGTGGCTGAATGAATAGAAGCACTCTTAAGTCTAGGCTAATTCTACCTTAGCCCTGTCTTCCCCTCCCGTAGCTGCAGGAATCTGCACAACCACCCCACTCTCCACAACGCATCCACCTGACTTCAGGTATAGGAACCTGTACTTTCTTAAGCAAAGTACATGAACATCTGTGGGATTTATAAATCCCCTCCCCAATCCTCCAGGCCAACAAGAACGCACAGAAAGGAGGGATAAGTTTACCCATCAAGAACTGCTGCTCTGCAGGCTCTAGCAGATTTTGCCAGGTTTCCCGGAGAGCAAGGGATCACAGGGCAAGAGATCTGGACAGATCTAGCAGGATGGCATAGCAACATGGAGCAGCTTACAGGTTCCTCTTTAATATCAAGCGTTTTAATGCACTGAGATGTCTAGCCTTGGTTCATTAGAATACTGAAATCAGAAAAAATAAATACAAGGCTTTTAAGGGCTAAAGTGATTGTGAATATTTTGCCTCAATTTTTCTAAGTCACACCAATAGCTGGTGGTTAGGTGGGGAATCAAGCCAAGGACTCCCAAGTGGAGAAGGAATGCTCCTAGAGTTTGGGCAGTTTTCAGCTCAACTAAAAGCATGCAAGAGTGCATAACAAGTGCCAGCCAATGTTTGGCTGCTGGTCTTTATCAGCATTGGAAGAACCCGAATTAGAGCAGGCGGAAATCTTCTTCTCTTCCCTACACCTCATAGCCCAAATCGAGGAACAGGGATGAACCAAGTAGCAGAAACTCTGAAAGCAAGCTGGTTAGGCAGAAGCTGTTTCCTGCTAAATGGCATATAGGTTTGCAACCTGGGCTTTAATGTGGCTGGTGGTGTGGCATAACCCCACAATTCAGTTCCCTGGTGTATGTTTAGTGAGTATAGAATGTTGAACCGAGTGGGTATGTGTTTGTGATGTCTTGGAAAGGGTGGGGTGGGGGGAGTATATAAGGAGTGTTTGAATGATGTTTGAGTGATGTTAGAGTTAGTGTGAGTTGGTGTGGAGTTTGTTGGGTGTGTTGGGAGTTGGATTATTCGTGTTTTGTCTGTCAGGAGTTTTGAGAGAAATCAGTGCTTGTCTGAGGAGTGAAAGTATTTAGAGTTATAGGGACTTAGGTCAATTACAAAGTGTTTGGGGGTAGGCAGGTTTAAAGTTATTTTCTGGAACTAAGATTTTGAGAATTAAAATAAACTTATTTTTATTTTGTTTGCTACCCAAATCCTACGTGTCAGCTTGGCGTTAACCTGCATTACTTTTAAATCTACACACACACCCCTTTGTAGCCACAGTATCATAAATTTAAAATAGATCCTTAATGACCTGTATTAATCTTTTCCCCTCATTGGTAGGGGAAAGGTTTCATTTGACCCTCCCCTCAGGTTTTTAAGTGTTGGTGCTTAGCCTGAGAAGGGTTTATGCGGTGGGTGCTGAAGTGTAAGGGACCGTGTCGTCGCAGGTGGATACAGAGGATGGGGGAAGGATTCAGAGGAGATAAATCCTTGATTATGGAAAAAGCATCTCCATTCTCACTCCCATCACCAAAGCACGGGCCGTATGAAGGAAACCCGGCACCTGCTGAAGCAGAACTGGCATTTGCATGCATGATCGTAGTACAGAGCAACAAGCAGTTGTTCGTTTTCCCCAGAGCGCAGCTATTTAGTCAACAGCAGCGTTTGTTCCATGACACCTCCTAGACAGAAGCAGCAGAAATAAAAGACAAAATCATCCACTGTGCCCTGATTTTGAAAGTTTTATTACATCGTTGCCATTGCACTGCAGGAGTCACAGGAAGCATTCCTAGGTCCGACACCGAAGTCCAAAGAACACGCATTAACCCCGGCCCACATTCTGCTACCTACTGCAGCTCTCGACATAAGCAGGAAACTAGTCTCTCTTCAATAGGAAAATATATATGTGTATATGAACCTAAATGAAAAAAATATACAGTTAGAAGAGTTACTAGTTGGGGACGTTGCTCCTTTGGGGAGGAGTCTTTATCATCAGCTCTGCAGGATCCATCCGAAAGGCCAAGAGGTATAACATAGTAAAGGCAGAGTCAGTCCAGGGGCACGAGTTTGCTCGGCCTGGTTAGGAGATGGCCTTTGCCTCTGGTAGGAATGCTTCCCAGTACTTCACAAGCTGTGTGGGCAACAAGAAAGGAGAAGCGTCAGCAAATAAAAACCAGCTGCTTATACAAGAGTCTCAGGCAACTCCCCCTTCCCCACCACCACCTGAGGATTTTGGCAAGGACCACATCTGGACACACCAAGGGGGAAGCCTTGCTCCTTTCAAAAAGCAATACGTTCTGACAGCAGGAGCTTGAAAGCTGCAGCGACATCTTTCTGTAGGCAAGAACATATTGCTGTGCTCTGCCTTGCGTAATACACTGGGACCGGTCTCTACTGTGCAGAGCAGGGATGCCATACTAGACGTCCAGCAATTCTGGCCACTGAATGCGTCAAGGTACGGAATCCTACTTTTGTTATGCGCTGGACAGACACAAGAGATAACTGGGCATCTCACTGGGACATGCTGTTCTGCAAGGCCTCTCGGGATAAAAATGGACACCTGCTGAAGATGTGCACTGCTGATTTTGCTCACTCACCTGCTGTTGTGAATGTAAAAGTGTCTCCAGGTATTTGGTCAAATGGGTCCTGAAATCTTTCGTTTTCTCTTTCTGCAATAGAGGATGTAAAAAAAATGGAAAAGACTTAAATGGTGTACTTCCAACAGAAGCCTACAGCAAGCCTCTAGGAAACATCAGAAGCCAGAATTTGGCTCGATACTCATTTATTTATTTATTATATTTATCAATCGCCCATCTGGCCGGTCACCCGGCCACCCTGGGCGATGTACAATTAAAATACAGCAACAATACAATAAAATATAACAATTAAAACAATATTAAAAATTCTCATTAAAAACCTAACCCACCCCATATTCCCGCCTGAACAGCCATGTTTTTAATGCACGGCGGAAGCTCATCACGGAGGGGGCATGGCGAAGGTCACTAGGGAGGGAGTTCCATAATGTGGGGTACCCTTCTTTGTATACAATTAGTTCCATGTGTGTGTGATTAGAAAACAAGCTATTGCCTGTTGAAGCGCACGCCACAGAGTCAGCCAGCTCCCAAAATGCCAGAGCACTTATCTTAGGGCAACAGAACAGTGACAAAGCCTTTTGTACAGCGGGGGTGGCCAGGCTTCAGGCCTGCAGATCTATTTTTTTGTTTTACTAGAACCTTTTACCAACCACAGACCAGTACAAAATAGTGGCTAAGGGGGTGGACACACAGCCCATGATGCAGCAGCCACCTTGCTGAAGGGTCTGGTCAATGTGTGGATGGGAGGAACACCCCCTGAGCCCCGTGACAGAAGACAGGCAGGATAAAATAAATGTACTGAATAAACAAAAAATAAAACACAAACAAGCTCACCACAGGAATTGGTTTTCAGGACCAGAACTGAGCTCAGTCCTTTCCATCCCAAAATCCACCCCTGTTCCCTCTCACTCCCCCAGTTCACTTCTGCTTCCTACTCACGCCCACCAGCTTTTCTCAGGCAGACTCATTTCGAAAGAGGCTGTTTGCTGTAAGCCCCTCTCTGACATACAGCACGATCTAGAGATCTACCAGTAGATCCTGATCTGGCTTCTGCCCGACCCTTGCTGCATAGTTTGCTCAGAGAGTCCAGCCAGTAGCACCATTGCGTGCTGGATTCCGAAGCCAGTTAAGACATCTGTGGCCCAGTCTCATAACTAGCACAGGAAGACATAGCAGAGTTTTAAGGAGTTGATTTCAAATAGATGCTGGATCTACATGTTAAGTATGTAGTCCTCACCAAACCTTTTTCCTGTGGGGGACGGGATGGGGACACTGCTTCTATATTTGCAAACACAAAATGCAACCAACCGCTGTTTCTTGGCTTCAGGACACAGTTTTATCAAGTAGGGCCAGATGAGAATAGCATCCAAGTAAAACTCAGTTAATAAGCCCCCCTCCCAGCAATATTCCAGGTGTTCAAAGCTGTTGGAAAGGGATCCTACACCCAGGTCCTCCAGTTTGACAGCTGACAGTGTAAGTAACACTCTCAACCCCACTGTCAAAACGAAAAAGGGTCTACCATGCTTAATGCACAAGTTCTACTATACCTCGAAGCGTAACACTTCTTTGCGGAGAACTGCAGATAACCGTTCGAAGTCCCGTTCATACTGCGTCACACGAGTTTCCCACTGCGGAAAGAAGCAACCTGTTGAAAGTGCAGCCTCCCTTGGTCACAAGCAGAAGGTGGGATCTGCACCATACACAACGGAATCCTCCAGAAATTAACACACCGGGAAAGAGAGACAGACAGACCCATAAGCCAGGACAGGCTTTTGATAAAACTGGCAGGTTTGCCCACAGCTGGAGGAGCTCTTCTCGGAGCGAGGAAACATGGCTCTCCTTGCTCACAGACAACGATTTGGTTCACCAATCCTTTGTAGGAGCCAACAAAAGTAGCTGTCTTCACCACTGCATTTTGTGATTATGCCATTCCTCCTGCATTGCTCAAAGTAGCACTTTGCCCTGAGCTTATCAATTTCACTGTTAGGACCCCAATTCGAGTCTGAGACACTGTGCAACATTGGTAGCTTTATAAACCTCTCTCATCTAAGCCCCACATGGGCTTCAGCTACTCTTCATAAAGCAGGGAATACCAATTCTTCACTTGCCATTTTGCTTTCCCACGCTCTACCACATTGATGGAAATGAGTGTGGAAAGCTGCGTTGGTTGAGTTTGGTTCTGTGCTCCAGGATGCACCGTGAGCCTGTACTTTCTTTGACGTTGTGTTGGCAGCCCTGACTCTGCACCTAGAGTCAACCCTCAAGTTTGGAAGCCCACAAGCCTTGTACAGAGAAAGGATGCCAAGCCTTTGCCTGTTCATCAAGGACAAAAACACATGTACATTCCTCTCTCCCAGAAAGATAAAGGTTTTGAGTTGGCGTGGAAAAGTACTGCTGCATAGTAACCTTGCTTGCTAGAGGGAAAGGATAAGGGTGTGTGTGTGTGTGAGTTTCAGAACAAGATGGGTGCTTATCTGGCTGTTAGTCTGCCCTGCAAAGAGTAAGGTTATCTTTGTAAACTGGCTTTTATTTTTATCTCTTTAGATCTGTTTGTAATTCAGGAATGAGAGATGCTCTGTATTTTTCACACCCTTTATACATTGTTTATTTTCCAGGTATAATCAAACAGGCTGCCAAGTCATAATGTAAATATCTTTCTTCAATACAAGTATATTTTGTATACAAAAGAGCTTATAGGAATGCAATGAACTCAAACATACAAATGAGGTTGTAACAAATACCTTGCTTCAAGGTAGTTCCTGGGTCCCTCCCCCTCCTCCTCATGTCCTCCTAAATTCTGGTACGTACTAACACCACTAGTCAAGAGTGGGAAGGAAACCCACAACACATTCTTAATACAGAGATATGCTATATGCTACACCCTTCCCGAGCACTCCAATCGGCTGATGTTTAAAGAATTTTCTACAGCCTGAAGATCTAGCTTAGGTTGCTACAGCGAGGAGTGCACTTGTGGAATTGGCAGTATATCTCGTTTTCCCAAGGCCCTACATGGGTTCTTCAGACTCCTTTTACATAAAGGTACAGTAGCCAAGCAATTGGCAGAGAAGGAGAGCATGCCTTCATAGTAGTGGCTTGCATTAGATGCCCAGGGAAGGAGGTAAGCAGGGTACACAAGACCACTGCTGGGATAACCCAGCCCACCTACACCAATGGGGAGGGGGTGGCGGTGTAGCAGAAGACAAGTCAGATTTGGGCACCCCTCTCACCTCTGAGATCTCCTCTTTGGCTTGCTGGAGCTTTTCAGGTTTGTTGGCCCACAGCAGCCTAGCCTCCGTTTCTCGTTTCTTTTGCAGCATGATCTGGGCGTCCTGCCAACGCTGCCAGGTCTTCATTCGTTGGTCAAAGGCACCCTGTTGGTAAGGAGGGGCACACGATCAGAAGCAGTTTCTCCTCTACCGGGGAATACCACATACAGGAAATGAAGGATTAGGTCAGTGCACTAACAAGGTCTGAGGCAGAGGGCTAGAGGACACCATTGGAGCAGGGACAGGCTTGGTGTTGTATAGTCATCAGCTGCTGGCAGGTGGCTTAAGAGACCCAGAGACTATGACTACAGAGATGCCCGAGATGGCAACCTTCTGAGGTACACAAGCCAGAACAAGGTAGCGCTGCCTTTCAGCAGGCATCCGCAGGTTCAGTGCTGCTCTGGACTCTGACAGAAAGGGGAAGGGCCATAGCTCAGTGGCAGAGCACCTGCTGTTCATGCAGATGGTCCCAGGTTCAATCCCCAGCATCTCCAGGTGGGGTTGGGAAAGAGTCCTGCCTGAAACCCTGGAGAGTCCGCTGCTGCCAGTCAGTGTCGCCGACACTAAGCTAGACGGACCGATGGTCTGACTCAGTATGAGGCAGGTTCCAATGTTCATGGGAATGGGTAGATAGCATCAAGTGCCTGTGTCTAAAGCAGGGACGGGGAAGACGTGGCCCTCCAGAGGTTGTTGCACTCAAACTCCCATCAGCCCTAGCCAGCATAGCCAATGGTGAAGGATGATGGGAGTTGCAGTCCAGCAACATCGGGAGGGGCACATGTTCCCGAACTCCGGTCTAAAGGTTGGTTGGCTGACTGCACTGCTTGGTCAAGAGCTAGTGCCCCACCAGAACAGCACCCTCGCTTCTACAGAGTGCCACGCAGGCTGGGCCGAGGGTATTCCGATCACAAGCTATTGTACGTGTCTTGGGGACCGTGGGGCTGCGAGCCTTTTGGACACAGCACACTGAGGTGTACCATACTGTGTAACAGGACCATAAGGCTTAATGCTTCTCTCTCTCTCCAACAGCACTATGGGTCTCTGCGCAAATATCTTGCCACAGAAGCCTGCCTGCCTGCCTTGAACAAAGTACGAGGAGCTCTTACCCTTACAACAGAAAGAAGGCGAATATAGTCACTCAGGAGCTCGGCCAGGAGGAAGAAGTCGTCGTTGGCCTGTTCCTGGTGCAGCTGCTCTATCTTCTCTTCCACCTCGGCCAGCTGAGAGAGTGCCCGAGACAGGGCGGTGTTGTCCTCTGAACTCCCCAGCATGGCTAAACTCTTCGCGAACTGAGCTGTATTCAGCGATAGTTCTGGTGGGTGGAACGGAGGGTGTTCAGTGCAACAGGAGGGCTGCCGCTGGCTGGGCAGGTGTGACACAGCCTTCCCCAACCCAATGTCCTAAAGATATGTTGGACTGCAACCCTCATAAATCAATCAATCAATTTATTTATTACGGTCATAGACCAGCAGGACAACCCTCATAAAGCTGCCTGTGGGATTATGGGAGTTGTAGTCCAACATATCTGGAGGGCACCAGACTGGGGAAGGCTGGTGCAATGCATAAAGCCAAAACTCAGCAGGAAACATGTATAAGGGAAGGTATTGGGGTGGGATGGAATGGTTGAACCGACTACACAGTATCTTTCTAGAAGCCATAATAAGGTCAGTTTCACTTGAACATAGGAATGCTTGGAAAGTTTGAAAAACAGGCAAAACACAGCAGCAGGCAAGTGCCTGAACAGGATATATGAGAAATTAAGCCAGTGTTAAAAGCGCAGGCAGGCATTTTGGGCAGTGCGCGGGTAAGATGTCATGTTTACAAAATTCAACCCCTTTTTAACATTTACCAATTGGTTCAGTTTACCGATCCACAAGCTGGCTTGTGCCCTGACACCTTATAGGTCAGGATATGCTGGAGACTGAAGATGCTGCAGACAGTAAGAACCGGGAACCCAACCTAGTGGGCTTGTGGCCAACAGCTGCATTTTGTTATCAGCCGTTAGCAGCCTCCCTGAGCCCCAGAAGCCCTCCAAGCCACAACAGTCATTCCTTGTCAGCCAAAGAGTCTTAAGATCTACAGTGAAGCTGTTTACTACAGCCTTCCCCCAACCTGGTGCCCTGCAGATGTTTTGGACCACAACTCCCAGCATTCCTGGCCATTGGCCGTGCTGGCTGGGGTTGATGGGACTTGGAAGTCCGAAACATCTGGAGGGCACCAGTTGGGGGAAGGCTGCTTTACAATATACTCAAGACCCCACATGCAAGTCTATAGAGGTTCTGCATGACCAAGAGGGGCAAACACCCTTCAGCTGCAGAAAGCAAGTTCAGCAAAAATGGTACCTTTCCTGTGGTTTACTAGCATTTCTAGAACAGCATGTAGCTTCCGCAGGCGTTGTTCCTCACACTCCACCTCCTGAAGCTTCTCTTCAAACCACTGGAAGGGAGAGATGCAAAACACAACCAACGGAAGTTCTAATTTGAAGGAAAGTCAGTTTGATATAGGTTCATTTTCAGAAACAGGTAAGGGCGATACAGGCAGTCCCCGGGTTATGGACGAGATTCGTTCCTAACTCTGTCTTTAAGTCGAATGTGTACGTGAGTTGGAACAGAAGCTGCACAATGTTTTCAAAGTGTTGCAAAATATAGTGCGTGAGTTCATAAGTACGAACCATTGTATTTAACTCAGATTTTTACATATATGGCGATCCGTTCTTACGTATGAGTTGTCTGTAAGTCAGGACGTTCGTAACCCGGGGACTGCCTGTATATATAATTTATTTATAGTACTTTTTATGCTGCTGCTCAGCCAAAAAGTCTCCCAGAGCGGGTTACATATAATCAATTAAACAAGATAGTCCCTGCCCTGCCCACAAGCTTACGATCTAAAAAGACACAACACACAAAGAAAATGGAATGGGGGGGGGGGGAATAATTCTTTCTGCAGGGCTGGTGGAATGGCCCTGCCCTCCCTTTCATCTTCCTCAGCTCGTATACACAAAGCTTACAAAGAAATTAGGTACTTACGATGTCAGACTCATTCATCTTGATGGTCATTTTGCTGACCGCATCGGTGGCTCTGTTGAACATCTTCAGGAGGCCGGCTCCACTTAGCGTTTGGGTGCCAACAGCTCGCGGCAGCTATAAGAAGATGCGGAGTGTGATCACCTACAGTGCGACTGAACTGCACTGCTTGAATATTTAGATTAAGAGGCCATGCAAAATCAGAATGAATATAGAAGCAGGCACTAGAGAAGAGTCCAAACAGAGGGTGGGTGGTCATGTTTGGCAGAAATTAACCCTGAGTTACACTGGAAGAGTCACCCTATTTTGTGTGTAGCGTAGCCTGTTAGGAACTAGAAGAGGAGGGTCCCATGCCAACGAATTTTGGAAGGCATGGAAACTGGCTCCTAGCCATTTGCTTCCATGCCATTATGACCAGCCAGTTGGAATGGATCACCAAGTAGATAGATAAAGGGGTCACAGTGCAGCAGCAACATATTGTGCCAGACGTTGGAATAGCTTCTTTAGAAGTCTGCCCACAATATTGCTCTCTGCTCCTTTCGTGGTGGTTGGGGTCTACTAGCCAAGAAAGCAATTATCTGGTGACTTAGCAGCATCCTGGTTTGATCAAGAAGTAAAACAGGGAGCATCAAGACAGGACAACATCAAGATGCCATCTGACTGAACCACCTGCTATGGATCGGGATAGTCCTAGAGAACAACCTATTCAATCATATGGGAGGTGCATTGCAGACAGGAGGCTGCAGTACCACCAGCTCCAACTGACTCAAGCCAGCCAGCCAAACCACAAGCTACATGGGAAAACAAGGCAGTGGGGCCCAGAGGCCTTTGAGAAGCTGGTAAAATTTCTGAACCTGCTTATATAGAATGGTTTCCTGTGTTGCTAGGAATATATCACTAGGATCCATGGGTCCCTATTTATGAAGGCTTCTGAACTCTGTTTGTGGACTGGTATTTACATTTAAAAAGGGAGAACATGATACAACCATGCACGCTTTCTCCCCCAGTGAGAAGATGGAATCACCACAAATGCACACACTGACTGGGAAGTTTAATTTCACAATAGAGCTAGTAAGAGATTCAGTCACCAAAAGCAGAAGCAAGCCGTTATGCCTCAGTATGAAACTGGAGGGAATGAAGGGCAGTTAAAACTCTGCCTCCTTGCTGAGAAGTGGGCTACCACCACAGGCAGCAGGAGAAAATATCCACAGCCATGCCATGTGGCAAAACATTTCACCACACAGAATTGCAAGTCCCACAGCAAGAGCTATCTTGAAGAACTCCCAAACAAGAGTGTGGTCTTGCCTTAAATCCGTTTTGCACAGCAAGAAGCACAGGGCCTCTGATCAAGCTCTTGGGTGAACTGCATAGGCTTCCACTGGCAAGGAAAGACCTCAGGTTTGCCTACAAGAGCTCAGGGCTTGAGTACGACGAGGCTGTCTTTAACTCTCCTTGGTTTCTAGGCCAGGCAGTGATCATTGCATTTCCTCTAGATAACCACAAGCCTATACCCAAGGGCTGGTTTACATTTCACAAACACTGGTTCTACTATTGCTTTGTGGTACCAGCCCCTAACCATGCACATCCAGCAATTCTCTAAGCCGCCACAAACACCTCTGCCTTCTCCATTACTTAAGTCTGAAGTGGCATGGAATATTCAGTCAATTTGTATGAAGAGCGACTACATATATATGGTCCACCATGTAGTAATCACTGGCACATGGAGTAACCAAGACCTAAACCAACAACAATTCACTAGAAGTGAATGAGAATTTAGCAGGCTGCATTTGACCTCTAGCGTGATACAGGAAGGCTAGCAGTACTCCAGAAAATGCTGCAGGAAGAATCGTGGGCAAAAGCCCTCCAAACTCCCCTTCACTTGAACTATTCTGCATCAGTGACTCGTCACACGGCTGGCTTCGTTTTCACAGAAGCTGCGAGAAAAGCTTCGCACTTTCCCACCCCCTCCGCTGTTCATAAAAGCGTTTTTGTGTTTTTGAAAGTACAAGTCCATTAAGATCAAGCACATCTAGAAATGCATGCATGAATTCCTCAGTTTTTACCAAATAAACCATGATAGGGACGCTTGGGCCACAAATGCAGAAACACCTCGCGGACAAGACTGTGCACTCGGGGGCGGCGGCAAACCAACCTCGTCTTTTTCCAAGAATTCCCTGACATCTGGGTCCTGCAACATGGTTGGATGGTTTACAGTTCTTTGAAGATACCTGTGGAAGAGGAATGTGTGAGGCCAGCTTCCCTCTATTTAGTATTCCTGATTTTAAAAAGGAAACAAAGTGCATGCTTACATCACCACAGCACTCCGGACAATAAAAAAAAGAGGTGCATTTCACAGAACAGACCTCACATCAGTATTGAAGGGAGCCCCACTCAACCCCCGCCCCAAATATAACCAAATAGGTCTAATGGCTGATTCACTCAGAAAGGTTTGCCACTTGTCAACTGCCTGTCTTCAAGCATCTGTAACCCTTCTGAGAGCATCTGTATCACTGAAACTGGAAGCATACGAAGACAGAAGAACAAGAACTGGGAAGGTGTCGCTTCTCCTCTCACTTCCCCATGCAATGAAGGATATTTGAAGCCACTTCCAGTTTTAATGATTCTCAGCAGCCTTTTTTTTTTCTTTTTTAAACCAGCATTCATTCCAGAATTTACACACTGGAGCAGTTTTGTGCAAGCCTACAGAGAAAGGCTCCTATCTATTGTTACTGAGCAAAGGAACAGACATCAAGCCCTGAAGAACTTTGAAAAAAGTGTCCTTCCTGAATTAATTCAAGTCAGCTTTAAAGTGAATGAGATACTTTGTTCATTGGGCTGTAGCCTGAGGATCAGAAGCGAAGAACAAACAGGGACAAATTATTCCTTATTTGAAATACCTCCAGATTTCCCCCCCAAACCATTGGATATTTGCTCATCTTAAACAAAGAGGGTAGTGTAGTGCATGTGTATACTAATATATATTATATGTTTTAAGCTTCTAGATTCTGATATCAAGCATCTCTGGCTAAGAAAGATCACTGTCTGAAGTCTGGGAGAGATCGCTGCCAGTTACAGCAGACTAGATGGACCAACGTGTTTATTAATGGATTTCCTTATACTGGTAGCAGGTTAAGTCTACCATTTGCCACAGCCTTTTAGAGCTGCAACTGCAGCAGACATCAATATGCAATGTTATTAATTACCTTTCTAAGGCAGCTCGCCGTTTTTCTAGGAATTCTGTGGAGGAGGAATCTTCTTTCCCAACTTTTACTTTGGTCATTCCTGGAACAAGTGAAGAAATATGGTCGGACATGTCCATGCTGCAAACTACAATCTGCTTTCACTTTGGCTTCCACAGGACAACGCACTCTTAATACAGCATACAAAGGAAGGCTGTGGCTCAGTGGCAGAGCACATGCTTTGCATGCAAAAATGTCCCTGGTTCAGTCCCTGGCATCTCCAGCTAGGGCAGGAGAAGACTCCTCTCTGAAACCCTGGAGAGCCACTTCCAGTCAATGTAGACAATACTGAACTAGATCTGGGAACAGAACCTCAACCCTGGGGTCCCCAATCTGGCCCACCTGGGGTCCCACACAATGGAATTTGGCCCTCAGGCTGAAAGAGGTTCAACATCCTTGAGCTAGATAGACCAGTGCTCCGACTCACTGTACGGCAGCTTCCTATGTGAAGAAACTGCACAAGCCCTGTGCCCAACCAACCCGAACAGTGTTGGCATAGCAAGTCAAAAAGCCAGGAAGGCACTATGTCAACAGTGCAGGTCAAGTGAACATAGTGCATTCAGAGTAGAGCACTCTCTATTGAAAGTGTTTTCAGTGTTCAGTATTAACAGTATTTTGAACCAAACTTCACTTATGAAGCCATCTTCTTGCTGGACAGAGGCTGTGGTTGTGCATCCTGTATATAAAAAGATCCTGACTAGAATACTCTCTTGGCCTTTAGGGAATACATTTATTTCCTATCTGGGAGGAATGGACAACATGATTGAAAGAGATGCCGTCAAGATTCAGAAAGTGTGCAATGGGTTAGCACATCAATACATGCAGGGATTAACAATGAGCGTTGCATCCAGAGTGTCTGGAGGTGTCAAGACGGTGTGTTGAAGGGTCTGTGTGTTGTATGATATTGCTAGCAGAATTACCGATCAACCTCACCTATTAAGCTCTTCTCAGGAGGTGGGGGGACAATGAATCCATTTTGTGCATGTTTCTCCGACAGCTTCTCATACAGGCCCAAGAAGTCGCTGAATCTCCTCTTGACTGAGAACTGCTTACTCCTGAACATTGGCAATGTGGTCTGAGGAGGGGAGAACAATGAGAAAGTGTCAGGTTCACATGAGCCCTCTGCACCAAGTTATACTTTACAGATATGCATGTCAATAGAGGCATTATGTTTCCAGATGTGTTGAAGCCAAAGGAGAAACCCACTTTTCCCCCCAGTAGAAACCCAATACATGTATTGGGAAAAAATTAAATATATGCAATATTGACTTAAACCTAGATTTTACTGCTTTAAGACTGCAATATTATGCCTACTGCCCTGGGAATAAGCCCCTTTGAATATAGAGGGCCTTACTTCTGAATAAACACACCTAGGATTGTGCCCTAAGAACATGAAAGGAACTACATATAATTAAGTTAGCAACTAGCAATGGAGTAGTACAATTTATGAAATTCAAACTGAATGACGTCACACCAATGTTAGAGATGAAGTTGCGGCACCCTAGATTCTCGAGTTTAGAAGGTAGCAAAGTATGACCAGGATTCAAGGCAGCCTCTCAGACATGGGCTTTATATGCCAAGTCTACTTTACTTCCCTCCGAGCAAAAGTCTCTGATGCTGCATCAAACTTCCTTTGGGATTGCCTCACTCAAAAGTGGTTTGCCATGCAGAATGAGGAAGGATTATTATTCAGGAAATAGAGTCCGAGATCCTCTTGAACACTAATCCAGTTGTACAACTCTTTGGATACTGGACAGTATATTTTTGCCAACTGGAAAACGGGAAGACACAACAAGCTGGAAATAAAAAACATCAGCACTGTGGTAGGGCTGTGACTCAATAAATGATTTGATATACCAATCACCTAACTTTTAACTGGTCAATTAAATTGATTAAATAAAATTTGCATGTGAGCAAAGCTTCAATACAGATGCTCTGAGATACTCATATGAGAGAATTTAATAAAAGTTATCACTCAGTTAGCAAGAAGTCGGTCTCAGCTGATCAAACCAAAGCTTTAGTTGAGTAGTCTAAAAGTTAAAGCAGGGGTGGGCAACTTGCAGGCCAAAATATCTGGAGGGCAACAACACCCATCAGCCCTAGCCAGCATAGCCAATGGTGAGGGGAGTTGTATGCCAAAACATTTGGAGGGCCACAAGTTGCCCACCCCTGAGTTAAAGCTAGAAGATCTAGTTGCATATTATTTTTATTTATTTATTATATTTATTTATTATATTTATACCCCGCCTTTTTTCCTGCAAGGAACCCAAGGCGGCTTACATAATCCTCCTCTCCATTTTATCCTCACAAGAACCCTGTGAGGTAGGTTAGGCTGAGCTGAGAGTCAGTGACTGGCCCAAAGTCACCCAGTGAGTTTCATGGCTGAGCGGGGACTAGAACCCGGATCTCCCAAGTCCCAGTCCAACACTCTCACCACTACACCATACTGGCTCTTTTTGAGCCAATACACTTCAACTATTATGAAGAAACTCATGTTTCTAGAGGAAAAAAATTCAGAAATGCATGGCCCTTTAAACACAGTTAACTCCACCGATTATGGCAAAATTACATTTTGTTTTTGATAATATATTATGTTTTTGATAATATATCCCATTTTTCTGTATCAGGCTTTGAGGGGGAAGGGTTTCATCTACATTTTTTCAGGCTTTCACGTCTCTGCAGATGTGAAACTCTGCCACTGTAGCCCCCTTGTGGATCCATATTCTTTTCAGGAATGTGCTCTCTGAAAGCAAGAACAGCCTGCCTCCTGCGTCTGCTCAATTCCTTGCTACAAAGGTCAGCGTCAGTGGATATGGGAGGGGTAGCAATGGAACAGACTGAGAGTGTGTGTAGTCCCAAGGAGCTGCCACATCGATCAATTCTGTCCAGGACTATACATGATGTGGCATTGCTAAGAGACCATTCGGAACAGCTTGTAGTGCTCCGTGAACATGCCTGGCATCCCTTCAAAAAGAAAAGCGAGGCAGCTCTTTTCCTGAACAGCATGTAGTCTCGGAGACAAAGCCTCAATAGACACTACCCACGCATGAAGCGAGATAAGATGCGGAGCAGCCAAAAAGCTGAACCCAACAGGCTCCTTAGGGTACATGGCATATGAAGTTTACTGAATGGTCATTTAGAGGATGGTTGCTTAGCAAGGCGGTGACAAAAAAAACGAGGTTACCCCAGCTTTTTAGAGACTGTTCACATGCAAGCCAGAAGACAGTGACTGGCTGGAGGTAACAAGCAATAGCTCCTTGGGACAGATTAGGTACCTCAATTGGGAGCTGTGCTGCTATAGTAGTGGCCTCAGAGGGCAAGTAAAACAAGAACTGTAAAGCCCTTTGGAACTAGAAAGGGATACAGATGGTAGTAGATAGCCATAGTAAAAGATAATCTAATGTGGTAACCTGCGTAACATCACAGTGCATCTACATCAGCCTCTCTCAACCTGGTGCTCTCCAGATGTTTTGGATGTCAGCTCCCATCAGCCTCAGCCAGCATGGCCAATGGTCAGGAATGCTGGGAGTTACAGTCCAAAACATCTGGAGGGCACCAGGTTGGGGAAGGCTGATCTACAGCCCTCCTCATCAGATATGCTCAGCACCCTATTCTCTGCTCCTTAAAACTCCATTCCACACCTTCCCTTGGAAGACCACTTCGGTCTTTTGCATCCCCTGTCCTAGAAGTTTTCACTTTATTCCAGGCTCAGTTGTGATGATTTTTCCAATCACACAAAGGCCTACCATGTTTGGTCAAGGAGAGAAATAACAATGAAAAGATTGTTACTGCCAGGCCAAGGACTTCAGAGAGAGAGAAGTGTTTAGAAAACTGAAGTTGGCTTTATGCATTTTTTTGGTGGGAATGCCCATTAATTATTTTTGGGAAAAGGTTGCATGTGCAATATCAACAATTACACATGTTTCTAAATCCTGTGATCCTCTAACAGTCTTGCTCGGTTAGGTAGATGAACAGATCGATCCCATACATAAAAGGATGGTTCAGAAGCTGTTGATTGCTGCTAGGATTTTGGTTGTCAGAAACTGGGGGAGTTATGTTATCCCCACATTGAAAGAATGGTTGTGTAAAGTTGGAAGGTTGCAGAGAGGACTAAGCTAACTGAGTATGCCTGTTTAAGAGACGGTAGACAAAAGACTGCCTGTTTTTCCATTGTCTGGCACCCTTTTATTGTCTTTATGAGGGCTAGAGACAACTTGGATATTGACAGATATGTTTCATATATATATATATATATATATATATATATAAAATAGAAAACTGAAATTGGCTACCGCAGAGGAGAGACAAGACAGTAGGGCCTGCTCCATTGGCTCAGCTGAGAAACCAGCTGCCATTCAGTGCCTTCTCCCCTCAACTGACCCCATTCAAACCGATAATTATAGTAACTACTAGATAACTAAGAACTGGTGCCTGAGTTTGCTTGTTTTCCTCTTTGCTCCTTGTCTGACGTATCTTTTATTTTTATTTTATTTATTTATTATATTTATAGCACACCTTTTTTTGGGAAAAGGAACCCAAGGTGACTTACACAATCCTCCTCCTCTCCATTTTATCCTCACAACCACCCTGTGCGGTAAGTTAGGCTGAGAGTCAGTGACTGGCCCAAAGTCACCCAGTGAGCTTCATGGATGAGTGGGGACTAGAATCTGGATCTCCCGAGTCCCAGTCCAACACTTTAACCACTATGCCACACTGGCTCTTTTAAAATGTAAGCCTGCGGGCAGAGACTTCTTTTTAAATCTGTGTACGGTGCTTAGTAAATTTCAGATACTAGACACTTTATACATGATAAATAATAAACTTCTCTGTATAGATCAATTTTCCTTTGCAGCTCTGAGGGCATCACTGGAGTTTTAGGGAACTTTAAAATGTCAGATAGCCTATGGAATACAAGCCTCAAGTACTCAAGGTTTAGAGTGCAAGAGAATATATAAGGAAGGGCTAAGGAGAAGTTTCTGCAATTTAAGTGGAAAGCTGACTTAAAGACCATGTGTTATTTTTGCATTAATAAGATCTGCTATCTTGGTAATACTGTAAAAGGCAAAACCAGACATACCTGGGTTGACACCTTGTAGGCTACATAGGCATTCATACCATCCCCTGTGGGGGGAAAAAAAGAAGAAGAAAGCAAGGAAATAGTTTCAGTTTTCCATAGTACACTGTGATACTGAAGCTGTGGTGAATGCCTCCTCCTAGTGGGCACTTGATACAAGTAAACCAGTTAATGGAACCAACTGCCTAGGGTAGTTACACAATCTCCTCTGCTGATTGCTGGGTGGTCACTTCTCATAATACACATAGTGTACGTGATAAGCTTCATCTCACAAACATGCAGGAGGGTTTAGAACGTGCACATTCTACAAGGACCTTAGTGAAATTGTGGTTATCTGTGGTGCTTACACACTCTCAAAAACATGTTTGCCTTTCAGATCTTATGCGCACTGTACTCAATCCCACACCATTTCAAGGCATGAAGTGACCACTGAGAAGTCAGGGAACTGTTCGGATAGGGAAGCTGAACCAGGTACAGAACCCCAACATACTCCTTCCCAAAATGTCCTGTGTAGCTCCTATATGGCTTCTGCAGTTTTATTGGGTGTAACCTGCACATTGCATTTGTCTACGAGGGCTAGCATCTTGCTTTTTAAAAACAAAACACCCAACTGTCATGAAGACAACACTCAGATGGCAAATTTCACATTAGTGTCATCCTAGTTTTCAGCTGACATAACTCAAATTAAAAGTATATTTTAGCAAATGTGAAAGTGTAGAAAACAGGTTATGAATGTAAAAATTCAGTGGGTTGAAAAGTTATCTATACTGAAACAATGAATCAATTTAAAAGTGAAGTAGCTAAGCCACAGCACTGCCAAGAAGATTCCAAGAACTATAGTGAATCACAAGCTAAGCAGGCAGCCAACAGTGTGACTTTGTTACAAAGGCATGTAGAATTTTGGGCTGCATCTCATGTTTGCAGTATCAAAAACACTTGGAATTCAATAGGCTTCTACTGGAACATTAAATGTGCGTTTCAGCTTATTTTGGTTAGCTATTATCTTCCAACAAGCTGGAAAACTCCCAAAACATGCTTGCAATGAAGATGAAAGAAAAACATTACAGTTTCAGAATGTAAATAAAGCTTACCATAAACAAGGTGGTAGCACTGGTATGCCAGAGGGGAACAACTAAAAGGTAACAGGTTTCGAATGATAGTGGTGTTGATCTATTCTGAACATTTCCCATCTAACTTAATATATAGGGAGGCTGAACAAGCAAATTAGCTGTGGAATCTATTCATTCATTCATTCAATTTATATCCCACCTTTTTTCCTGCAAGGAACCCAAGGTGGTTTACATAATCATCCTCCTCCTCTCCATTTTATCTTCACAACAAGCCTGTGAGGTAGGTTAGGGTGAGAGTCAGTGGCTGGCCCAAAGTCACCCAGTGAGTTTCATGGCCGAGTGGGGACTAGAACCCGGATCTCCCGAGTCCCAGTCCAACACTCTCACCACTATGCTACACTGGCTCCCCCATCTACTCATAAGTCCTAATTGTTTCTATCTATTTATTTATTATATATTTAATCCGCCAAAGAACAGAAGTTCTCTGGGCAGATCACAAGAACTAAAAGAATAAAATACAATATAAAACCATGAAAACTAAAAGAATAAAAAAATACAAAACAAACAGCACAGGAATAAACATAAAATATATGTAAAAACAGGCATAAAATCTAAAAAAATAAACTCTCAAATGCCTGGGAGAAAAGAAAGGTTTTTGCCTGGCACCAAAAACATAACAATGTAGGCACTAGGCAAGCCTGTTTGGGGAGCACATTCCATAAACAGGGCGTCACAACTGAGAAGGCCTTTCTCTCTCTTGTAGCCACCCACCTAACTTCCTTAGATGGGAACACCCAGATGTGGGCCTCCAAAGGTGATCTATGGGTCTGAGCAGGTTCATACTGGAGGAGACACTCCATTAGATACTCTAGTCCCAAGCCATCTAGGGCATTAAAGGTCAACACCAACCCTTTGACTTGGGCACGGAAATGGACTGGAAGCCAGTACAGCTAACAAAGCACTGGCATCACATGAACACATCAACCAGTTCCAGTTAGTAGCCTAGGAGCTCTATTTTGAACTAACTGATGCTTCCAAGCAGTCTTCAAATGTGGCCCCAGGTACAACAGATTGCAGTAATCCAACCAGGTTACTAGAACATGGATAACTGTCGGCAGGCTATCTCTATCCAGATAGGGTTGCGGCTGGTACATAAACCTAAGCTGAGAAGCAGCGCTCCTGGCCACCAAGGCCACCTGTGCCTCTAGTGAAAATGATGGTTCCAGGAGCTCCCTCAAGCTGGACAACTAATCTTTCAGGGGGAGTGCAGCCCTCTCCAGAACAGCTAGTCATTCCTTGCCATGGAGAGAGGAAGTCTGGATCATTAAGGAGGTCTCCTCCAGCTATCCCACCACAGAAGCTACAAGATGCTGACAGCTGAAGCTCACAGAATAGTGGCTCCTCAGTGGTGCCAAGTCCTGTCTGTACTTCCTACAAAGATGAGCCTAACATAATAATTAGCAGCTTGTTATACTGTTCAGATCTGGGAGAGCTCTGTACATCTGCCCCAGGCTGAACAATTAAGTGGCTGTTATGGCACTGAAGGCAGCTGGAGGAGAAAGGGAGGGAGGGAGCGAAGGAGCTGCTGAGCTGGCCAAACAATCCCTTCACTGCACATGGCCTCCACTTTGGAGCAGACAAAGCCTAAAGCCAACAACATAATATTCTCCAGGTAGAGCTCCTCTTGTACAATCCCCTTTCCTGCATTCAACAGCAACATTATTTGTGCAGCTTCAATTAAAGATGAATCAAAAACTCTTTGATGGAAAAAAAAAGAATGCTTTGCAGCTGCTATTGCTCCAAGGAGAACAGATGGCATTCCAAACTCTGCAAAAATGGCTATATTTCAGCTGGTCTTGGAACATGCCCTCTCCAAGAAGTCAACTCCTGGTGAAGCCAGGTTATAGCAGCCTGCTACCCTGTCTAAGCTGCATAAAGGCAGGCAGCCCCAGCAAGACAGGGTGCCACTGAATGAGAGATTTCTGCAAAGACAATCCCCATCTCCACCACATTTCCATAGAATTACAAGATGTAGAAGAAGAAAAATCAGCCATGCAAACTTCATTGTTCAATGTACCCAAATCCTACATGGCTTCCATAGTAGATCAGCCCTGTAAATACTCAGATACAGTGAACCTGAAGACAGTGGGGTGAATACAAGTCTACAAGTGTTTACCATTTACCAAGTGTTAACTTACTGCATGATTACATGCACACCATAGTAAGCCAGTTGTTGATTGTCCTGCCAAGTGGCAAAGAGAATTCCCATTGCTCTGCAGTTCTTGCTCCCAACCCTTGATTTCTGATCACGTGCAGAAATATAATCAAGTTCTCCTCATCATTTGGCAGATAAGGTTAGCTGATCATGTGGTAACAAGGATATTATGGGAAGTCATCACTTGGTAAGTAGTCATCTGTATTCACCCAACAGCCACAAGGAAGATGCAAATGTATACCCTTTCCACACGTGTAAAGTTTTGAATTTCCTGTATCCTTGCCCAAGAGATCACTCTTAAAACTGTGTCCATTTTAAGAAGCAGTTTGGGGATTAGGTACAAGAACAGCGGGAGGAAGCCTCCAGAGCTGGCATCTCTTAGGAAAGTTCTCATACTCAAAAGCTCAAACTGCTTTTTTAAATGCGGAGCTGTTTAAAGAGCAGTGTGGAGATTCAGGAGCAAAATATTTGTTGCTTTATTCATCTATGCTAGTATAGCGTTCTTTGAGTCAGTCAAGTCTACACAGAATCAGATTAAAATCTAAACAGAGAAATATTCAAGTCCATCATTGCTAGACAGACAAGGTACAACAGAAGGAGGTCTTTGTTTGCTTGAACCAGCTTGAAACAATGACTTTCGGCATCCAAGTTAATTGAACAGTATGACTGTGTGCCATCTAAAAGGGAAACAGACTTACATTTTCTGTCACAAACAATGATTCACACGCAATGCTAAACCATTTTTCAGCATTATGAGAATGAGCTGCAGTGAGCTTCAACCCGTGCCCCTTCACCTCTCCTTTTCTGGCATGGGCACAAGGAATCTGGAAGCTTTCACTGTCATTTTTTATTATCCACAGCTTGTCATGTCATTCAAACCCCACAAACTGTGGTTAACCTTGACTATCATTTGCTGAAACAAGCCAACTTCAAACATTGGTTTGTTCAAACAAGCCAGCTTTGTAACCTTAGTTTAAGGTTAATGACAGTTTAGGATTTCAATGACATGCTAAGCCACGGGTGAGGAACCTGTGGCCCTTCAGATGTTGAACTGTTATTCCCACCATCCCTGACCGCTGGCTATGCTGCCTGGGGCTAATGGGAGTTGGAGTCCAACAATAACTAGAAAGCCCGAGGTTCTCCACTCCTGTGCTAAATTGTGGTTAATCTAAAATGGAACTGGAATCTTCCAATCCCCTCTCAGCACTCAAGACTGAAGTTCACTGTAGTTCATCCTTTTAACGCTAAACCATGGTTTAGCAATATGTGCGAATCCCCTGCCCCCATACATAAGGCCTATGTTAGGCTTCAGACTGGATTTTATCTTCTCTGCTGTACACTCTTAATTTTATATGTTCATATGTAGAAAAAGGCCAGATTATTTCTGCTCTATTAGCAGGCAGTTGCCCACTGAGCAGACAAGAAGACTTCTTAACTTAGCCTCTCAGTTTGGTATCGTCACAACTCACGCAATTCTTCCCTTGGTAATACTCACATTTTTCCTAGCCCTTAAAAGTTCAGAAATGGGAAGCTTTTACAGAACTCTGCATTACTGTTCTGCCCAGGAAAACAGGAGATAAGTATTTAAAGCTGATCAATCATGGCCAGCAGATCTGAACACAGTTCCATCTTCCTGCTACATTGCCTATGCAGATCTGAGTACCATAAGCGAAAGCACTTTATTACTAGACTTGCCTCAGCCTGGAAGTCAAGATGGAGAGCCATGCAGCTTTCTCTTTCTGTCAAATCACCTCTATTTCATAATGACTCACCAATTTTCTCAGGATCACTCACTCCCACCGAAATTTCAAATTGGTCTTCCTGCTCTTCTTCTTCCAGCTATATGAGAAGTAAGAGAAATACACTCAGATCGTAGTTAATCCAAAGAATTCCATGAGGTCTCATACCAGATAATGTTCACCTCTGCTCTTGAGTTTTATATTACAAGCTTTTTAAAGTGTGGGCGGGGGGGGGGGGGGTAGAAGGCTTGGGCACATAGAGCTGTTGATTCATGTTCAGCATGCAAACGTTGAAGTCCTCAGAAAGGTTGAAGCTTGAAAAGCTTCCGTAGCTTACAAGACTGTTGAAAGAAGTGCTGGAGGAAAGGTTAGGATTTGGTTTTACAAAGTTCAGCAATTCTCCATTTATCTCCTCAGCCAAAGCACTCCAACAGTGAAACTCAAACAAAGACCAACAGCTCAAACTTGATGTATGCTGATCTTATCCCGCTTCTTGATGTAAGCTGATCTTAGGCAATTGCTGTTGTAACAACGATAGTTTCGACCTGTAACAATGATAGGTTGGACCTGCACCAACTTCCATGAACAAGGTAGTGTTTGCTCTTTATAGTAGTAAGTTAACGTAAAGAAAATCCAAACAGATTTCAAATCCTTGTATGAACTTTTCTGTTCATTCAAGTTACTGAGGAGCTACTATTGCTGCCTGGTGCACGATCACTGTTTATCCCTTTATTCTCTGAACAACCACCTACTCCCATATGAGCTTGCCTGTTCAAGATAATCTTCTGACACCCTACCTCCAGGAGCTAGGTAGATGGCCACTGGAGAAAAATTTCACTTTGGTGGCATTGGGGTTATAGAATACCCTCTTCAGAGACACTTGTATAGAACCTTCTGTTTTCTTGACTCAGTCAGCTCCTAAAAGTTTACTCTTGCATGATGTACTTTTTCCTGTTGCTACTGCTGTTGCTGGGATTTTTGATTTAGTTATTTATATGTTGGGAAGTTTAAGTGGAAAGGAAGGATATACATATTTTAAATACAAACCTCTTGTCCTTCAACCCACACAAAGACACCAGAGTAGATATATCACTTAAAATACAGGTATAGGTAAAACTGAAATTAGCCTGGGGTGCAAATCGGGTGTGAGTGTTGTGGTGAGAGTGTAGGGCTGGGACTCGGGAGATCCGGGTTCTAGTCCCCGCTCTGCCATGAAACTCACTGGGTGACTTTGGGCCAGTCACTGACTCTCAGCCTAACCTACCTCACAGGGTTGTTGTGAGGATAAAATGGAGGAGGAGGAGGAGGATTATGTAAGCTGCCTTGGGTTCCTTGCAGGAAAAAAGGCGGGGTATAAATATAATAAATAAATTATAAATCACAGCTTGAAATCAAAGTTATTTGGGATCTATAGCTAAGCATTACTAAACAATGTAAGACATCAGATTACCTTGTCTAGAACACTCCATGCTTGAACCAAACACATTACAAGATGTTTCCTTGACTGAATGGACAACTGCTCTCCAACCCAGTAATGATCAGTTACCCCATCCTCTGATGCCATGTCTAGCATCTTAAATGGAAAAATATTCTTAAACTCTCCTTCTATCAGTCATAAACCTGCAAAAGTCTTCCAGGTTCTCATTAACCAGGAAGAGAGAATAGGCCCCTCGTACATTTTTGGTTTACAAGTCTAGCATCAATAGTGAGCATTGGATACAGCAGCAGGCCAGAGCAGCAAGCAAGTCATACCCAACCAGCAAGCTATTCCCAGTCACCCTTCCCAAGATGTTGTACAGCGCACAACTGAATATATAACTAGCAAAACAAAAAAAGTACATACCTCTTCATAGGTTTTGGACTGATGCTTAGAAGTGGAATTTGTTGTTTTCTCTACAGAAGGGGCAGGACTGAACACAGTAGCTGTCTCCTTCTTCTGGTTGTTTTGTGTGCTATCCAGGGACAATTCTACAGTGGCGTCTGCAAAAAGAGAAGATTTATACCCATGGGCAGATAAACAGCCACCCCGATTTCTTAAGCCATTCAGGTTGAGTTTTCTAGCCCACAAGAATTCTAACAGAAGGAAGCTAACAGAAGCTAACAGAAGCTATCTCCCTGACTACAGCAAATATGAAGGGCATTCAAGTTAGAGACCTGCTTTATTTATTTCTCATTTACAGTATCTGGAGTGGTGAACAATAAAAGGATAAAACAGAAAAAAAGAATAAAAACAATACATTAAAAACAGGATAACATTTAAAATGGTGGATGGTCAGCAAGAAAGGCTTCTTGGAACAAAGATGTCTTCAGCAGGTGCCAAAAATAACAGTGTTGGTGCCTGCCAGACCTCCAGAGGTATGGAGTTCCACAGAAATGGAGCCACCACACTGAAGGCTCTTCTCCTGGTGGACTCTAGTCAGGCCATAGGTCCATGTGGAACCACCAGGAGAACTAGCTGAACATATATCACCCCCCCCCCCATTTAAAATACCTCCCTATCTCTATTTAAATCTTTAGCGGCTGATAATCAAATCAGATCCAGGAATACAGGCATGTAACTATCTGACTGTACTTTCACCTTATATCAGGTCACAGCACATATTCCTGCTCTTACATAAGATTTTATGGTGAAATACTATCTAAACCATGTATCCCATCAAACCCTATTACACTCTGAGAACCCATCTCAAAGTTGCCATTCAGTTCATGCATGAAACTTCACTTTTTTTTAAAAAAAAGGCAGCAACCAGCTTGGGAACAAATGGGACCTGGTTGCTAACAAAATGAAGGACACATGCAAATGGAAGCCTACTCCCGGAAACAAATCACATGCAGTGTATGTTTCCTGCTTGGGAGCTTTCAAGCATGTTACTAAACCATTTAGTAAAGGGCTTTCACTTCTCAAAATCAACCTAAATTCAAAACAGCTACAAACCTGCACATCAGCACTCTTAGAACTATAACATGATGATCCACATCCAATTATCACAAAATTGTTCCACTTTCTAACATGTAAAAGCATTCTTGCCAGAGTCAGGAAGACAACAAATTTGTTCCAACTGGATTTCAACCATATTAAACAAAATGAAATCCTTCAACACACAGCATTAGCTGGCTGGGGTATGCTGGGAGGTGTAGGCCTTTTTTCTGTCTAAACTTGCATAGGATTACGCCCCTAGTGAGTTCATGGTAGAGATGAGATTCAAACCAGGGACTTCCTGAATTGTATCGCAGCCTCTTAGCCACTATTCTATACCAGCTCTGAAGTTTGTGTCTAGAGCTTTTCTACAGAAGAGATGTCAGTAGAGAGGCTTGTGAGTATGATTCTGAGAAAGCACCTATGCTGGAGAGGCATGTGCGTTACTCTTTGTGCAGTCAAAGAATCCATAGCTGCACATGCTTCCTTCAGTTCTCAGCAACCACAAATGGGATGACATACCTGCAAATAGGTCCTGATCATCCTGCTCCTCTTGAACACCATTTGTTTTGGTGCTGCTTCTTACTAGTACAGGGGATTCCTTCTTAGGGGACATCGGCTTACTCTAGAAGTACAGACAGTAGACATTATACAAGCTGCAGAGTGAAATCTGTTACTGAAGCACATAAGCAGGCGCCTAACAAAACAGCTGCCTTGCCCTCCAAAGAAGGCACAAGAGATGCCACAAGTTTCATTTATTTCACTTCATGGTACACTTATTTTGTGAACCTGCACTTAAAAAAAAAAACAAACACCTTCCCATTTCAATCCGTTGAGTATGTTTCTTCTCAACAGCTGTGCGGGAACAGAAGTCAACACATCTCTTTTAGGCATAATTAACAATACTGTACAGGCCTTGGTGCATTTTACACACTATTCCACCATGTAGTGTTTGGCTTATAAAGAACCATTGTTTCCCCAACAGCTTTCCCAAGACACAATGCTTCGGTATCTGGAAATTGTTGACCTTGCCAACTCAGCCATGCAGACAGTTTCAAACTGCTCCTCCACCCACACTCCCTCGCAGCACAAACAGGGTCACAGACCCAAGAGGCACCATGGACAGAGCTGCGGATGCTGGAAGTCGGACTCTTTGTTGCCAAAGCAAAAAGCTGCAGGAGAAAGCCTTGCTGACACCAAAGCCTTGGAAGCCCTGCCTGCAGCTCTGTAAAAGCCAGGCTGCTTCAGAGGAAGTTCTTATGTTTTCTAGGCTCTCTGAACTGTAAGAAGCTACTGCACTGTCAGTTTGAAGCTGCAGGTACTGAACCCTTTTGCTCCAAAGGAGCTTGCAGCTCATGGCAATAGTTCAGCAACATGAGGCTACTGTCCCAAATACACGGTTGTGGGCCTGTATGTCCACTTTCTGATTCCATACTTTTGCAATGTATTTCTGCTGCTACAACAGCTAGGAATATGTTATTTTTCAAGTAACAGAGCACCAGATCAGCCTTAGATATACTATTATATATGCTGCAGTCTTAAGACTCAACAAAACTTCTTTCTGCAAGCTTTTAACTCTGTCCCTATTTTAGTTGTTATAGTATTATTTATTCAATGACGTTCCAGGTTTTTTCTTATGCTGCTTGTAGTTATCGTTGTGTTATGTGTTTTATTATTTTAACAATGTGGATTATTGTTCTTCTAATTCTATTGGTTGGATTTTGTTAGCACTTTTGAGCACCTCCATAAGGAGGGGGAAGAGCAGGATAAATATTTTTATATAAAGAAACAAAATACGGAGAAGATTTTTGCTAGCTCTAGTCATAATCGGAGAGGCTTTGTAAGGATTGCATGATTTCTGCAGAAATTATGCAACTTCCAACCCACAAGAAACAGGATAACTTCTTTTTTTGTATGTCAACTCTGTGGTCATATAGTTCTTCTTCACTCCCTATCAGCAACCCAAATGTCAAGCTCAGTTCCTTTTACGCGGGCAGTCTCAAGTTCAGATTTTGCAGTTATTGCACAGATTTTACCTAGAATGGGCATTTTTCTCTAGAAAGGGAGGAGCAGAATCTAGCTACTAAAACATGGCCTAGCCACAAATTCCCCAATGGTTTTGCTCTTAGCTAATTAGCTGCCTCCAAATTTCCAGATTAGAAAGGGGGAAAAGGCTATCTCAAGGTATTTTTATGCCTTGTTTGCACATCTTATGAGATAAGGCAACTACTTTCCTCCCCTTGGCATGCATGCCACTTTAAGACTGGTAGCAGTAGTCTCCCCCCCCCCCCCCCCCCAAGGAATCAAGGTGGAACAATTTTGCTAAAAACTTAAGTGCATCAAACTCTGCTCGCCACAGAAATTCTGTACATCATATGATGCACAGACACCATAGGACTGGTCACAGGATAATTTGGGGAATATGGACACTCTAGTTTTTCATCCATGGTTAAGACAGGCTTTTGAAGACACTGGTGGACAAGTATTGGTAAACATAGCCATTATCAACACTGGTGAGTTTATATCAGCAACCAAAGGAACCCGAGTCACTAAGCTACACAACTAGCCTTCTTTCTTTTGGAAGGTCTCCAGCACAAACAGAAGTGGATTGCTATGTCAGCCAGACCAGAGGCCTGCTAGGATGTTTTATAATCAGCGATATAAGTATGTCTTGGAGAGAAGAAAGGCAGCACGATAATATTTAATAAATAGATAGGGAAATTAAAACCCTATGAATAAGACAAAGAAGAGGAGAAGCTCTGGGAAAGAAAGCAAAAGTAACAAGAAATTATTATAAAAATTTGGGGATTTAGAGAGCCTCCTGTGAAGTCCTAGTAGCCAAGAGTCAGGGCAGGGGCATGAAAATTAGATTAAAAGTACATAATTACAGAGGAGTACCATGTTTGCCTGTTGCTGCAACACATAGCACTGGGATTTGAAGCCTAGAACTGAATCCAAATACAAGTCCAGAACTCTCTTCTCACAGGCAACAATGGTGGGTCCAGCTCACTACAAAGAGGAGGGGAAATGGACTGAATTCAAATTTCAGACCCCAGCTGGTTTCAAGCTCAGCTCTTCCATGGAGTTGCAACATGTCCTCTCACCTCCCCCTATCACCATAGCCTTACAGCTGAATTCCAAGACTTACCTATACAACTTGCAGAGGGGTAGTCATGTCAACTATGTTGCAGCAAAAACAACAGACAGCCTGGCAACACCTTAAAGGGTGGACTAAGAGTCCACTTCATCAGAGACATCAAGCATTAACAGTTGGCAGGGGAGTGTGTGTGTGTGTGTGTGTATGTATGAATGAATGAATTATACACACAGGTAGAGAGGAAAATGGGGCCAAAAGGAAGTGAAATGCAAACATTCACACATGATTTTTTGTATTTCACTGCTATTTGGCCCAACTCCCCGCTGTGTATGTGTGTGTGTGTGCATGTACAGTATGTATGTATAGATAAAGACACTAACACACCCCTCTAAACAGCTGAAGTGAAGTGGACTCTAGTACACAAGAGCTTATGCTACAATAAAGCTGCAATCCTACATGCACTCTCCTGGGAGCAAATCTCACTGAGCTCAATTGGGCTTACTTCTAAGTAGACATGCATAGGATTATACTACAGGTCTGTTAAACGTTAGAGTGCTGCAAGACTTTGTTGTATTTAAAATGTATACAGTCAGACAGTAGCGGCAAGTGCCAGCTGCTCTTATTCACAAAGGGTTGGATCCAGTCTTGGTCAAACTTAAGAGCAGAGCCATTGAAATCAATGGGGGCTTAAGTTAGTCCTGCCCATCTTAAACCCACATTGATTTCATCAGTCCACTCTAATCATGACTAGACTACTCAGTCATGACTAGCTTAAGCCCCCAGTGATTTCATCAAGTCTCCTCTAATCATGATTAGAGTAGTCAGTTATGACTAACTTAAACCCCCCCCCCTTGATTTCAGTGGGTCTCCTCTAATCATGACTGGGCTAGTTAGTCTGACTAACTTAAGCCCCCATTTCAAAAAAGCTGCTCTAATCATGACTAGTTAGTGATGACTAACTTAAGCCCCCACTGTCATAACTTAAGCACCCCCCTTGAATTCAACTGGTCTCCACTAATCATGACTAGACTAGCTAGTCACGACTAACTTAAGCCCCCATTGATTTCAACGGGTCTCCTCTAATAATGACTGAGGTAGTTAGTCACGACTTACTTAAGCCCCCACTGTCATAAATTAACCCCCTCTGGATTTCAACTGGTCTCCTCTAATCATGGCTAAACTAGCTAGTCACGACTAACTTAAGCCCCCATTGATTCCAAAGGGTCTACTACAACAAGTATAACCAAGTCTGAATCCAAGTCACTCTAAAGCCCGCCAGGCAGAACCCGGAGAAGAACGCGGCCACCTCACAGCCAGCCCCCTCCCCACCGGTGTCCGCGCCCCCTTCGGGGTGGGTGGGGCGGAGAAGGACGCCTGACAACAAGCCAGCCAGAAAACAAAACAAAAAGGGGGAGCAGGAGGAGGAGAAGGAACAAACACCCTGAAGCCGCTCCCAGCTCTTCCCACTCACGGCGCTGCCGGTGAAAATGTCCTCCCCGTCCGAGTCGCTGTCCCCTGAGAGGGGGGCGCCGCCGCTGCCAGCCTCCCCCCCGGGAAAGGGCGGGGGCAGCCGGTCCACGGGGGAGCCTCCCGACGCCATGTCCCCGCTGAGGGCCACTGAGGAAGCAACTTCCGGCTCCCACGCACAACCCAACCGGAAGCAGCAACAGGCGATTTATGGAGGGAGGGAAGGAGAGGGGGGGAGAGAGAGCGCTCACAGCGCCGCCAGCACGGAGGGGCGGGGCGACTGGGACTGAGGGGCGGGGCCAAGGGCCTCCTCAAGACAGAGTAGGGGGGAAAGAGTTAGACACCCAATCAGCAACGTAGGGGGCGTGGCCTCTTCCCATTTAGACCCTGGTTCTACCTTCCCCCCAGGTTCTATCAATACGCGCTTGGGGGGGGGGGGGAGTATTAATCATCAAGTACCATTGGAGTCAGCGGAATTTACTTTTGAGTAGCCTGGAGGAGCATCTTGTGGCATCGTCAGAGTCTGCTGCAGCAGCTTGTAAGAATCTTAAAAACGGATAGCTGGAAGTGTTTTCCAGGTAGGGCGGCCACATATGAATCGCTACAAAAAAAAGAGGAAACGCATTCTCTCACACACCCAAAAGAGGGCCACGATTTCCATATTATTTGCACATGCAAATTTATATGCGGAGATGCACATTTAGAAATAATTGTAATTTAAATAGAAATGCGGTAATCTCACCATATTGTGGAAGATTGTGACTGGGTGACCTGTATGCCTACCTGCTTCAGTCTGCAGGTCCAGGGGTTAACTGCAGATGGGCAGCAGTTCTTGTGTTAAAATTGGAATTGGACAGGACAGCCCTTCAAATAGAGGACTGCCCTCTGTGTAAGAAGTCACATGGGCACCCTATCAGACATAATAGGATTAGCCTCACTTGGTGCCAGACAGCTTTGTAGATGCACCCAGAGCTAAAGGGACAAAGCAGGAGTAACAACAAAAAAGCCAATCCCTACGTTCTAGTTGTTATCTAGGGCTGATTCCAACACCACTAGAAATACACAATTATCTGTGAGACAATAAAAACAAATATGGTAGTTTTCCTATTAGCAAAGCTAGTTGTGTGTGTGTGTGTGTGTGTGTGTGTGTTTTAAGGTAGCATGCTAGGTGTACAGCCAGTAGAAGCCAATTTGGGCAGTGGTATCTAGTAGTTGGGAGGGTATGGAATCTCCAAAAATTCAAGACCCATCTTCAGGTGGTAGAAGGTAGTTTTCTTCAGTCTTAAATCCTAGCTTTATAGATTGCACTTGATCCCAGTAAGCAGCATTAGACCTACATCTGAAGTTGGCTGGTAGGCCTACCTCTTAGCTGGCCAAGGGAGTTTATAAGAATGGAAAGAGAGCCAGCCAACACTTAAAGAAGTAGCTTCAGGCCCAGCCAAAAAGGAAACCCTCTCCTGTGTTTACTGGCAAATTGGTGTGCTGTTTCAGATTTCTTGGGCATCAGCAGCAGTGTTAAAAGCAAAGCCAGGGCTCACCGTGTCAGAGCACTGAGACATTTTAATTAGCAGGGACAATGACATCATAGGCCACCCCTCTCAGAATTCTGTTCCCTGTGAGTTTAGCTGCAATCCTCATAAGCAGTGGGAGGGGGATGGATTCTCCCAGCAAAAAGAAAAAAGTTATAGATTATCTCATTCGTAATGCCAAGTATTCAAATGGCTAAGGCCATTAGTTTTACAAAAGACCTGCTCCTGGTAGAGATGAAAACTGCTATAACTGGTTTGTTGAAATGGATCAACACACCACCTGAATTTTTCTATGGGGGCTGCCATGATGAGCACCTGCACATCAAATACAGTGGGCAAATACAGTCAGGGACAGGCAAAACAGTTTGGCTCTATTCAGTATTACGTTTATTGAAGTACGCTATAGCATTGTAAAAATTTGTAGTAATGTAATCCATTTTGATCCCTATTTTTACAGAGCACCAACAAGTCTACACACACTCAAGACTGGTCCTACCTACAGCTTACTGGGAAACAGGAGAACGGGGGTGGGGTGGGGGAGTTCAAAATATTGTACTTGGAGTTGAAAACACTCCAAAGAACAGTATTGGTCTGATGGAATAGATCATAGAGTTGGAAGGAGCCTACAAGGCTATCAAGTCCAACCCGCTGCTCAATGCAGGAAACTAGAGGAGGGGTCTCCCATCCAAGTAATAACCAGGCCTGACCCTGCTTAGCTTTCTACACTCAGAGAAGCTGAGCCAGCGTGAGCCACAGGCCTGTATAAAGTAATGCAGCATTCTTCCTACTGAATTCAGACAGCTACCACAGGAAATTAGAAGGCTGACTTCTAGAGATTAGCCTACTGCTAGATGGCGCAGATAAGATTATAGCTAGCTTTTACAATGAGTTGAGCATGCCATTTGCAGTCATGGTAAAGCAAAGTGCTAAGGGGGAGGGTAAAGGCATGGTGCAGTTAGTGCTATAGGCAGACGGTGTAATGGAAGGGCTGTATGGGATGGTGTTGCAACTTCTAGGTCAGGGAGGAAGACACAAAACTATATTGGTACAACTCTTGCTGGAAGAGTGCAGGAAGAACAATGGAGTGCAGTGAGTTGAGCATGTCAATTGCAAAGCCATAGTCAAGCAAAGCACAGAGGGGAGGGGTAAATGCATGGTGCAGTTAACCACATGCTTAAGTTACCCTTCCTTCCACAGCTGTGACTACCTGAAGATCACTCCCTCCTCCCCACACAGACTTAGACTTCTAAAAAACCAAGCCTAATTGTTGCTGCGGGGGGGGGGGGAGTTTAGGAGGGGAGGTCATGAACCAGACAGGAAGGACCTGTGTGAGTCAATTTTCTACTCCTGCTCTAAACAGTGTGGAACTAAGTCTGCTATAGTTTGCAGAGGCCAACTGCAGACTGGAGCCAGTTCAGAGTGGAAGTAGCTTAAAAAGGAAGAGGTACTGGTTGCCCTAGCATGTACACATTAACTAGAAACTAGCAGGACACCAAGTTCAGAGAAGGGCAATAAAGATGGTCAGGGGACTAGAAGTGAAGTTCTACAAGGAAAGATTGAAGGATCTGTTTAGCTTTGAGAAGACTGGGCGGGGTGGAGTGGGGAGGATATGATAGCATTATTCAAGTACCTAGCAGTGTTCTCCAACCTTGGGTCCCCAGATGTTTTTGGCCTACAACTCTCAGCATGCCCCAGCCAGCACTGGCCGGGGCATGCTGGGAGTTGTAGGCCAAAAACATTTGGGGACCCAAGGTTGGAGAACACTGACCTAAAGGGTTGTCACACAGAAGAGGGCCGCAACCTGTTCTCTATACTGTAGATCACAAATAACAGGCTTAAGTTACAGGAAAGCAGATTTTAGCTGAGCAAAACTTCCTCAGTGCCAGAGCAGACAATGAGCCAACAGCCTAGGAAGGTGGTGGGCTCTCCATCACTGGAGGTAGTCAAGCAGAGACTGGACAGCCATCTGTCAGGGATGCTTTAAACTGGATTCCTGCACTGAGCAGAAGGTTGGATTTGATGGCCTAAATGGCCCCTTCTAACTCTATGATACTATGAAAACAGATTTTTGTATTGTTTTAAAAGTTTTACAGAGACAAAAATGGGATGAGTATGTACATTTTAATCAGCAATCATCTACCAAGCTACCTTGAACTTGGGGGGGGGGGCGCGGAAGAAAGATTGTTATCTGTCTCCAACCACTGAACATAACAAGCTCCCAAGAGCAACAACTCTGACCAAGCATTATGAACTTATTGCCTTTACATAAGCCAGATCTCAACCAACTTTCTGTGTATCATATAGTATAGAGGGCCAATGTGCCACTTCAAGTGTTTGTGTCCACGCTTGTTTGGTTTTTCTTTTTCTACTGTTAAAAAACCCCCATGATGGGTTATCGTGTCATGCAAACGCAGTCACTGGATAGCAGCAGTTCAGTTGTCTTCAAGGGTCTTTGGATAGCTGCCCACAGCAATATGCCAGGTTACCCATACTGCACCATGTCCTGGTTGACTATGCACCCATCCCTCCAATAGCAAGATTTTGGTTTTATTGTTTTAAATTGTTGTGTACTGCTTTGATGGCTTTTAGCAAATAAGGCCTATAAAGGTTAATAAATTTCAAACTAGTTTTAGTTGCTTTTATTTTATTTAAGTGCTGTACACAAAACCTTACAAAACAAAGTTCTCCCGACATCAGATACTCCTAGTGTTCACTGTACAGGCCAGCCTATGTCCACTCATTCAGGCTGAGTAAGTCTATTTGGTGTGGGCTCTAGTGCCAGCACTAGATATTTACAATTAGAACAGAGTACTTAAAACCGAAATAACCCAAAACAAACAAAAAACAGAACAGAATTTGTGCAGTTAAATTCAGTATCTTATTTTGAAACAGCCACAGTACTCTAGTTGTATCCCGCTCTCATGGCGGAGAGACTAACACCACCTCCAGAACTCCACACTGCAGGCACAGAGCAGGTTCCAAGTGCTGTAGTAGCATGTGAAGGCAGAAGGGATCACCTGCAAAATAAAAGCAAGTCAGGAACTGAAAGGAAGCAGGTTCACATCAGTGGCCAACTCCATCCTGCAGAGCTCAAGTTACTCTAGAGTACTGTCAGTGAACAGCCATCTCAATGTACCATTATCAAACATGTTTTACCACCGGTACAGGAAATGGCCCTTTCCCAATTATCTTTGCATAGTATGCAGTACACAAACATCAACATCTCCCATTTTCACTTCTGCCAATTAGCTTATAATGGAGCCCTGATTTGCAAGGGACTGTGCATGCATAGAATGTATACCATGCAAGGTAGTTAAATAGGGAAGGGCCTTCTCAGTTGTGGCACCCCATCTATGGAATCGGCTCCCCAAGGAGGTATGCCTGGTGCCTACCCTCTATTCTATCAGGTGTCAGGTGAAGACCTTTTTATTTGCCCAATATTTTAATGGTTGATTTTATTCCTTTTATTATCGCCAGTGTACCTCTGGATTAAATTTATTTTGGCTGCTTGTTTTTATCATATTATATTTTATGTTTGTGTTTTTATATTATTTTTGTTGATATTTTTGTGTTGCTTTGTTTTGTAAACCGCCCAGGGAGCCTTTTGGCTGATGATTAAATAAATAAATAATAAATAGGACTTGAGTGAGAGCAATCTTATAATTCCCCCCTGCCTGCTTCAGGCAGGGCTCTCTCCAGATCCACATCTCATTTTGAAATGGCCACTATTCAGCAACCAAGACTCCCCCTCCTCAGCTAAGTAGTAGAAGGAAACCTACCTTAAAGGAAACACAATTTAGATGAAGTCTCCTGGGAAAAGCATCACTTTTAAAAAAATGTATATACCACTGTTTCAGCCAAAAGATCCTCAAAGTAGTTCAAATACCAAGATATGGTGTCTTGGCTGTGCCTGAAGCAGGGGACAGTAAGGTGCTAGCAGCCAAAGGTGAGGGCTGCAGCTCACTGGTAGAATACATGCACTGCATATGGAAGGTGCCAGGTTCAATCCCTGGCATCTCCAGGTAGGACTGGGAAAGATTCCTGTCTGAAACTTTGGAGGGCTGTTGCCAATCAATGTAGACCAGGGGAGGGCAACTTGTAGGCTAAACATCTAGAGGGCCACAACTCCCATCAGCCCTAGCCAGCATAGTCAATAGTGAGGGATGATGGGAGTTGTGACCTCCAGATGTTTTGGCCTACAAGTTGCCCATCCCTCATGTAGAAAATACTGAGCTACATGAACCGGTGGTCTGACTCGGTCTGAGCCAGCTTCTCATGCTCCCAAGGTGAGGAGGAACAAGTGGGGCTCAAGCTGAAACAAGCAATGGAAGAACAAGAAAGGAGTGGGCATTCTAGAAGTGCAAAAATCCCTTGTGCACAAGCACGGTGCAGCTCCCAATTTCCCTCCCCAATTTCTAAAATAGCAGCAAGTCCTCATGTGGAGGGATCCATCACTGGGTATCCATTTGGATATGTTATGACGGTGTAAGAGACTGCACAAGACATCCTCCATTCAGCTAAAGAGGGAAGATCAATATCAACTAGCTGAAAAAGGCACCTGCTTGGGGAACACACCACCACCCCACTCCCAATATCCTATCACGCTCATGGGGGTGTATAAAGAATCAAGCCTGTAGCATCAAACTACAGCCATCTTCTACCATATTAAACTCGCACAAGCATTTTTGCCTCCATGTGGCACACTCCCTCCCACCCATATACCTGTTATCTGCTTATGGCCAATACTTACTCCATCTTGACATCTAAATGGTTCACTGTGTCTTTGTCCACATAGCGGCAGAAGAGAAACAGGAGGTTGCTGGGGAGGTGAAGTGGCTCCACCATGGAGGCCTTGGGCACTTGAGATAGCTCCCTAGCAACAAGGAGTACTGTGTCCACCCTAGGAAAATGGATGAAGATACAACAGTAAGCAGCCTGATATCTCCTGGGCCAAATAATGTAGGACTGCCACGCTCACAGATGCAACCTCACCATTTTTCAAAGTCTCCATTGTGCATCTTCAGGGGCATGCTGGAGGAGAAACATCTCTCACCATGGCTCAACAGGAGGTATAGGAGTGAGATGGCAAACTTGGGGGTGAGGAGGAGAGGAGAGAAAAAGAAGGCAGGAAACATTAATAGGGAAACAGCAGCACCAAACTCAGCTCGCTTAATACCAGGTTGGAAGTAGAAGAGCCTGAACTATACCAATACCATGTGGCACATACCAGACAAGAAGAAGTTCCCTTCCACTCACAATCTGATCTGGATTCTTAGCTGTGCCACAAAATGCTGCCAGATATCTCTAGTAAGAAACTTTGAAACCCTGCCTCCAACACACCTTGTTCCCAAATACCATAGCAAGTGATTGCTTGACTGACTCCGGCTGCAGTCTGGTTAGCAACTGTAGGATGTCAATCATTTCACTGAAGGTCAACTGCTCGATGACATCACTGAGGGGATTGTAGAGAATGGGCAGCATCTGCCAAGCCGACAGGACATGGAAGAGGTAAGGTGAAGGGATGAAAGTTAATCAAGCTCACTTGCCTTTCACACTAGATTACTAAATCTCATTCGCTCACGCTGGCTCAGCTTGTCTGAGCATGGAAAGCTAAGCAGGGTCAGGCCTGGTTATTACTTGGATGGGAGACCCCTTCTCTAGTTTCCTGCATTGAGCAGGGGGTTGGACTCGATGGCCTTGTAGGCCCCTTCCAACTCTATGATCTATGAATCTATGGGATACTGTAGAATCCAAACAAAATCCTTATATATAGGATGTTTTAGAGTCATAGGTCTTTATTTCTACACTTAACCTCTAAGACAGGAGTGGGCAACTTCCAGGAGCTGGGGGGTTACACTGCCCCGCCTGGCAGTGGGGGAAATGTTGGCGTGGTTTATTTGAAATGAAAATGTATCCGTTTGCTTTGGTTTCCCCCCAGCCATGAGTTATCTTTTAGCAACCTCATATGTGCACGCGTGCACGCGTGTATTTATATATTTGTGTGTGTGCGTGGTCTTTATTTTGTTTGTTTTTATTCCTTTGTAAACTGCTTTGGAACTGTTCCAAAGGAGACATGGTATATAATTATTTCTAATAAATAAATGATAAATAAATAAGGGACTATTTTCCTTTAAAAATAGGCCCTTCTTGCCGCTGTGCAATTTCGGCAGCAAGCCACCCATTTTTCCTTTTAAAATGGGGCTCTTCTCCTGCTGCTGAATTTCTGCTCCTGCTGTGGGGGCCACAGCACCAACTGGGTTATACATTTTTAATAACCCGAGTACAGTGAACCTTATCATAAATTGATAATAATGCTAGGTTAGGACATACCTCTAAGTTTACCCCAGTTATTTCATTTATCTCTTTAAATACTATTTGCCAAAATTTCTGAACATAAAGATTCCATTTCTAAGAACCTCCGCTTCAGTTAAAGATAATGCCAGATAGATCTGGCTGGAAAAGGGTATGCAATGCCTTGCAAAGTCTCTGAAGGCAGAGGGATGGCTGAATAAGTTTTCCAGCGGGGTGTGTGTGTGTGTGTGTGTGTGTGTGTGGGATCATCAATGACCTGCCCCTCCTCATGATCAGCAGAGTCAGAGTAGTAAGAACGGCAGAGTAAAGTTATGCAATGTATGCACATGTGCAAATTTGCTCTAATCTACTGACCTGAAAGCACAGCACCCCTGTGTGCACCCCAAAAGCCAAGTTACCATGGAAGCCTCCTATCAAGGCTGTCCAGCGTTGTGGCAGCGCTTTGTCTTCTGCTGACTGTTTAAGGAGAGGTTGGATATGAAGGACACATACCTCATCCAGCATGTCCTTCTTAATAAGAAGAGGTAGGTGCTGTGCAGTGGTGACCAGGACCTGCTTGGCTTGCTCCTGCGACAGGTGTGGCAACAGACGGGCCACCAGCCTCTTCCCTTTCCCCACCAGCAGGATCTGTAGGAACTCGTCTTTTGCTTCCCTGGAAGAAAAGACCAACTGGTCCATATACATCTCAGTGTCAAAGCAGCATAGGCGTCTAGGAGGAAAGAGGGGCCAAACACACATTCAAAGCATAAAAGGCCCACGGTCATGCTCTACCTACCGCTGCCTGGACTTCAGGCTGAATCTATTACCTGGAATGGTTTCAGAGAACCAAACATATTTTGACTTTTCCACTAGCAGTGTTCTCCAACCTTGGGTCCCCAGATGTTTTTGGCCTACAACTCCCAGCATGCCCCAGCCAGCGTAGCTGGCTGGGGCATGCTGGGAGTTGTAGGCCAAAAACATCTGGGGACCCGGGGTTGGAGAACACTGCGAGGGTGCTCTGGGGAGTTGTAGGCCAAAAACATCTGGGGACCCAAGGTTGGAGAACACTGCGAGGGTGCTAGAACAGTTTGGACCCAAGGAGTAAGGTTGGCAAGCTGCTAATTCCAGACTAATGGACAGAAGTGGCTCAGCAGGCAAGTCTCCCTGCCCGCCCCCAATTTACTATCACTGCCACAAATATTCCCTGGACTCACTCTTCACTGTTATGCTCTTCAATTCGCAGAGTTTGATAGATGCACTCCACTTCATGGGCAAGCTTCTCACATAAGCGGGGATGTTGCTCCTCTGGTGCTAGATTCAGCTTCCGCTGAGTGTCCTCCATATCCAGCAGCCACAGGTACATCTGTCTCAGGAGCACATAGAAAAGGTTAGTCAAGGACCGTGGCTTTACAAGGCAGCATTTTAACCCACCATACTTGTTTAGTTTAGAGCCTGACTACCTCCACAGGTGCTCCAATTGTGGTTTCCCCAGTTCTCTTCCATCCTCAATTTGTTTCAGGACAGAGGCAAGGCAGCAGGCAGAGTTTTCTTACCTCCAGCTCCAAAGATTTAAGGAGAAATCCACGTCTCCACTTTCCACAGTCTCCCAATCTTGTCTAGGGCCAACAGTGCCACAAAAGCACAAGTGCTACAGCAGCCTTCCATTGGCCATTCTGTCTGGGAATGATGCAAGTTGCAGTCCAACACATCTGGAGGGCATCTGCTTGGGGAAGGCTGGACCCCCTATTCTCCAGACAGTGGCCAAAGCCATATTAAGGACCTGGTGTTAGCACTGAGGATTTCACATTGTGGAACATCTGCTCAGTTATTTTACTCATGCGCATGCACATAAATGCCTCCACAAGTTACAGTGTGGTATTTATTCATTTATTTTACTTTCATTAGGGCCACTAGGGGAGGCAGGTAGAAGCTTTGAACCACATCCAACCCACCTGAGTGAAGAGCAACCATGGACTAATTACCAATAGGCATAATCTATAGTCCTAAATTCCTCATGGCATTTCGTGTACTGGATACCATGCAGCAGGGATCTGCACCAATAGTACCTGATGATCAGAATAGCTACTGAGCCCAATTTAAGGACTTGCTTTTAGCATATAAAGTTCTTAACGATTTGGGGCCCAGGTACCAAGGGAGCACCTCCTCCATTACCAGCCAACTAGGTCTCTTCAATATGCAGGAGATGCCCTGCTCACCCCTCACCCCTAAATGAGGTGAGGAGGGTAGGGACATGAGATAGGGCATTCTCAGAGGTAGTCCCCACCCCATTTGTGGAACTCCCTTCCAGGAGAGGTGCAATTAGCCCCCACTATGGATACTTTTAACAGTAAGTTAAAGTCCTTTTTATTTACAAATGTATTTGGCACCTGACTTTTGGTTTGGGTGTTTTAGGTTAGATTATTATACTTGTATTTTAAATTGTTTTAATGTGATAGTAGGATTTTATTGTTGTTTACTGGTAGTTTTATTAATCTTGTAAGTCGTTCTGAGCTCCTTCTGGAGGAAGGGTTAAGTATAAGCATTTTTTAAAAATGAAGATCTTTATGCTACTAAACCCTTACATCACTGGATTGAAGGGGATTATTAAGGAGAGAACAAACACTGCACCTGCCCTTGCTCATTTGAGAGAGCGACACAAGGAACAGCAGCAACACCTAGTGACTCACCTTCTCAATCTGATATAGCACTTGTAGTCGCTGATTCCCTACAGCCTTCAAAGACAAAAGGGGGGAAATAAAGTGTTAATTCACAAACAGCAGAGAGACCATCAGCAAAGCATCCCTAGATGTTATGCCAGAGCTCAGCGGGCTTTGCATGCCAGTTTCCAGTATTTAGAAGCATAAAGTCTAGTGGAAGTTAGAATTCCACAGATCTGAGTTTCATATTCTTACTCCTGGGTAAGCTTGGGGAACAGAACTGGTACATACCTGCTCCACTGGGATGTGGTGCACTGCATCAATAGCCCTGCGGGGACTGTAGCAAGTGGACACTGCCACCTGGCCCAAGGAACCTGGAATCCGCACCACTGGAAGAGGAAGTCATTGTCAGGATGCATCCCGCATCTCTATCCCTAGGAAGAACCCCCTTCCTGCAGGATGCTTACCAGATTCATAGGTCTCCACTTTCTGGATATACGGTGTGACTAGCTTGGGGACTTCAGGTTTGGACCCTCCAAGAAGCCCCTTCTCTGCTTGCTTATGCTCCAGCTTACGGTAATACTCCTAGGGGCAGGATAGGACAGCTCACTGCTGAAGGCAGGGCAACCATACAGCACATCTGTTACTGCCAAGTCACCACGTTCCCAAGCCTACCACTGCTATCAGCCCATCTTCAATAACTGTCAGATCGCTGTGCTCCGAGAGCCATCCTGCCCATGCAGTGGTCAATGTATTCCTTACGGGCCACCATTATTTTCCTGGGCAACCTGATGGCCCAAGGCAGCCTTCCCCAACCTGGTGCCCTCCAAATGATTTGAACTTCAACTCCCCATCAGCTCCAACCAGCAAGGTCAGGGATGCTGGGGTTTTTAGTCCAAAACATCTGGAGAGCACCAGGTTGGGGAAGGCTGGCCTAAAGGGACGGAGTTCTAACGGGGTTGAGGACACATCACGGGAACGCATGCCACCACACATTACTCCAAGAACCAGCCTGCAGTTGCAAGTGAGAGAAATGACCCAAACCAACACCTTGAGACAGCCACACCAAGTCCCCCACTCTCAGATTTTTCTAGGACTACAAACTTCAGAGGTATTCTCACTATGTCCTGCACTCACCTGGTAATAATAGTCATCCCGGTGGGGGTTTTCACTCTGCAACTGCAACATTTGCACCTTTATCACCCAGTCTTTCTCCACCAACGTCATGAGTGCAGCATAGGGATCTGTCTCTGGAGGCTGGGGCTCCATACAGCGAATTCTTTTGAGATAAGCATGGACATCGCTTAAGCACATTCCTTAGCCAATCCACTGCTTCCAATGGGTCCAAGACATCAACCCCACACGTGGCTGCTGACGTGGGGGGGGAGCATGTATTCATTTTTGTATAACTAGCTGGGCCACACTGAACTGCTTCAGATATGTTTTTCCCTGTACTTGCTGTCCTTCATCTTGGGTAACAGGACTGTACTTGAGTATCATCAACAATTTAGAAGGTCTGCTAGCCTAAGTTTTATTTTAAGATCTTAGAATAAATTTATTTATTTATTATATTTATACCCCACCTTTTTTCCTTCCACCATGGCTTCTTTTCCTTCCACGATCGTGTGAACCCAGCCATTGTAAGCACCCTTCCCAAAATCTATAATCTCCAGCGTTCTTTGGAGGAAGCCTAGACACTTAAACCTATTTCAAACTGGTTAACACTTTCAGTGTATTTATTTATTTATTATATTTATACACCGCCTTTTTTCCTGCAAGGAACCCAAGGAGGCGGCTTACATAATCCTCCTCCTCCTCCTCCTCCTCCTCCTCCTCTCCATTTGATCCTCACAACAACCCTGTGAGGTAGGTTAGGCTGAGAGTCAGTGACTGGCCCAAAGTCACCCAGTGAGTTTCATGGCTGAGCGGGGACTAGAACCCGGATCTCCCGAGTCCCAGTCCAACACCCTAACCACTACGCAACGGGAACACGGCAAAAGATACACACCACGCTAGTGCCACCAAGTAGAACATTTCGGACTCTTCTAAGGCACATGGAAGGGAGAGAAGGGCGGCCGGGGGGGGGGGGGAGATGTGGTTTATGGTTTAAACAACCATATAGCGGTATTGTGACATAAAGATGCTAAGCCATCTATTCATGTATCCTAGCCTCATGCATATCCAGTTGCCACACCCTTTCCATTTGCCCCCACACCCCTTACCTCCTTTCTTGCCCTCGCCGCCTTTGAGTCAGGATCCGTTGATGCAGAGGGTGCAGTTGTGTCATGGCACTGGGTAAGCTGTGAAGAAACAAGCAGATAAAATGAGGCACTAGGACCCAATGCCTACTGATAGCATGTAGCAGACTTTCTGTTTTTTACTTACAAGTAAGCATGTGGGGCTCTGGTTCAAAGCAGCAGCAGCAGCAGCAGCGCACAGTTTAGGGAAATGTAAATACTGTTGTGAACCACCCAGAGAGCTTTGGCTATTGGGCAGTATAGAAATGAAATACAGGCAGTCCCCGGGCTAAGAACGTCCGACTTACGGACAACTCGTACTTACGGACTTCCGGGTTCCCCGGTTCTACGTCGTTTATGTAGAGCATAGCATAGTAGACGTAATTTACGCAATTTGAGTAAATGCCGTATACTACGCTACACTGTTCCGACGTACGTACAAATGCGACTTAAAAGACATTCTTAAGAATGGAACTCGTTCGTAACCTGTGGACTACCTGTAAATAAAACTAGGTAAAATAAATAGACTTTCCCTCTCTAGTCGCTAGTGCCCCTTGCCAGCCACTTGCTTTCCATACTGGGGCTGAAAAAGCTTCAGTTGGTGCCATTGGAGGCATTTCCCCTCTTATTTTAGCCCCTGATGGTGGGGAGGGGAACACATTTCAGAAAACAAATGGCTGGGAGGAGGCTTAAACCTCCTTTACCCACGCATGGTGGTCCCAATCTAGATCAGGGCCCCACAAGCTTATTTGTGAGTAAAAAACAAAGAGGATCAGCTACACACTACATATTTAATGTACTGTATAGTTTGATCCCGAGTCATAGATTTCATAGATCATAGAGTTGGAAGGAGCCTACAAGGAGAAGAGGTGCATTGAGGTTTATGGCACAGTAGAAGTAGACCATATTGCACCTCACTGGTCTTTTTGCAGTTACACACAAAAAACGTTTTCTGCCAGCAACATCAAATAGCATTGAAAAAGACAGCCAGCCAACAGAGCTGGTAGAACAGCACCGTCAGACAGAATTACAGCTACATTCAGAGCAGGGAAATGGGTATGTGGAAAGGACTGTCGCACACTTGAGAACAATGGACACTCCAGCAAGGTATGTTGAACAGCAGGCATGCACACAGATGGGGTGTGTGTCTCCCCTGCTCAATAGATGCTGATGAGTAGGGACTCTGTGCAAATGGTGAAACAGAAGAATAATGTTGTGTAGAAAAATCTAATCCGTACTCCAGCAGAACTAGGGATTTTAGAGGAAATCCTTTTGAGTGGCTACGTGGAGCACTTGCCTGAGCGATATATTTGGCACCACTAGCATGTGGCATATCAAGGATCTATGAGCGAGCCAAGAAGCTCCTGTGGCAAGAGCTCTGCAAGCTAGTAAAAGAATAGTCCAACCACAGCTCTAATCCCACCCACTAAACTGCAGTCAGATCAACTCAAGACAGGAGGATTGCCATACCAAGTCTCTGCTCCCCAGTACCTCAACAGGTTGCACCTCTGGTCACCATCCAATGCAAGCTGATCCCTCCCATCCCTTCTGTACCTGAACTTCTGCTGGATGCTGGTTGATGGACTGAAGGGTGGAGAGTCAAGAGTGTGAGTCAAAGGCCAGGTTGGGCTACTGACATTTGAAAACAAGGATCTAAATGGAGGTGGAGAAGCATAGCCTGAAGTCTAAACAGAGAGAGAGAGAGAGAAAAGATAAAATTAGTTTACCCATCTTCCCCAGCCATTAAGTTCTTCATCAAATCTGCTGGGGGCAGGTCAGATTGATAACCAGAGAATATTTACCAGTTCAGTTTCTCTTTGGGAAGGAACTAGACTAAAGGCCACAGCAACTTACTAGCAGAAGGTAGCATTCCTTCTCCCCTGCTAACAAGCTGGAGGCAGCTTATGCCATTTTTGCTCCTCCAATGCAGGCTGATGAAGGGTCCTCTTAGACAGTTATGTAAGAGATGAGCATGCCCACCACATCTTAGAAGTAGTGTTTCTAGCTGGCTGCAGTTACTTTGGGTGAGGGTGACTGCTGCTGTTTTTTTAGTCAGCAAGGATGAATACTAAGCACATATCCTCTCTCTAGTGCAGGCAAGCATTTTCTCAGTGGCTCAGTGTCAGAGCCACTTAATAGCTGCTGCTCAGATGACCCAACCAGGGAATTTTTTTTAGGAAGATGCCACAGATGCTTCACTGAAGCAACTTCTCATGGTCTCAAGAGACAACTATAAACCATACAGCCACCTGGGGGCACCCTAACCCTCCAGTTGCCAATTTTCTCTCTGCGTTCTGAGATAGAGGAATTATCTTACTTGATGTGACACTCGCACCACACACACACACACACACACACACACACACAAACCAAAAAACAACAACAACAAATTGCCTGGATTTCTAAGGTTTGATCAGTTTAAACCTGGTCAGCTCCGTGCTTTAATGCAAAATAAAACAATAATAATTCCTGTATTCTAAGCGATCTGGCTGCAACTGTGTGTATGTTCGGTTTCCTTTCCTCTGTCCCCATCACACCAAGAAAGCAAGTTGTGGATTCTGATATTTCAAATCACACCCCACATCTGAAGTCTTAATCCTGTCATTAGGCAGATGTTCCCTTCTGTAGACCTTAAAAGCTTTGCCCCAGCCTCCCACAACCTGGTACCGTACAGATGTGTTTGACTACAACTCCCAGCATCCCCCAGACAGCATCCAAAACATCTGGGGGGCACCAAGTTGGGAACAGCTGCTTTACCCTCTCCATTACCCTTCCTTTAACAGTGAGAACTCATCAACTAATCACTGACTGTTCTGCAAGGGGAGCAGATGCCCTTTGTCAATACTGGAGCATTATATGTGAAGAAAGGTGGGGCTCCAGTCTCCCAGCAAATTCAAGTCCCTCCACGGTGGCCAGGTATAGCATATGATTGCCCTGAGCAGCCAGAACTCAAGTTATGTGATGCCAACTCCATTTTGAAACCCTTTGATATGGTTTGGATCAAAGGAACATTTGGAGCCATGTAGTGTAGAAAGGCATTTAGCTAATGAATTGTGTACTTTACTGGATGAAAATACTAATTGCATTCCTGTATCTTCTTGAGTCACATAAAACTCAATTTTATTTTAAAAGGAAATCTAAACAGAAATAAAGGACATGTTTGCCCCTTTACTCATAGAGTCCCCCGACGCATTACACAGTGCTTTACCTGATTAAGGCCAAACACACGGCGTGTCCTGCGGGGTGGAGTGAATGGGTAAGGCGATCTTACAGAGCCAGGCATCACGGGAGACTGCTGTGAGGCGGGAGAAGATAGTTAAGAAGCAGCAGAGATGATAGAAGCACAGGGATCCACCCCACCAAAGCATTAATGTGTCCATTGCAATTGTATGACAGAGTATAGAATTGTCACTCCAGAATGGGAAAGCTCAGGTAACTGCCTAGCTGTCTTAATAGAAGCAATAAGGAACTAGCCCTGTGTAGCACTGAGGGCTAGAGCATGAGGAAAAATGAAGTCAGCAGGGTGAGTTTACCTGCCGCGTGAAGCGCTGAGAAGAAGGCTTGAGGGTTCGCCCACGAAAAACTGAACGGTCAAGAGCAGAAGAATCTAGATAGCTTGTCTGCACTGGCGAGGCCAGGAAATCTAGGTCGACACGGGACATGGAAGCCCTCTCCAATGCCTGAGGCATAACAGGCAAATAATAGTCAACGTTTTTATTGTTTATATTTAATTGTACTTTTTAATTGATTGTTGTACACCACCCAGAGAGCTTCGGCTATTGGGCAGTATAGAAAAATAAATAAATATTTAATAGGACTGTACTCATGGATATTATGGTAGAATGTATTTCGCTTCCTAGTAAACAAAGCCATCTATTTTTGGTACATTTCTGGTTTGCACTCTGTTTATGATCTGAAGCTAGACCATAGCCTTCAAGGTCAGATTTAAGTGACACCATTTCAGCCAGGAAAACAGAGAAGATGTCTCTTCATAGGAAGGCATCTTGGCTTTTGTCATGTGGCTCACGCTAGCTCAGCTTGTCTGAGCGTGGAAAGCTAAGCAGGATCAGGTCTGGTTATTACTTGGATGGGAGACCCCTCCTCTAATTTCCTGCATTGAGCAGCGGGTTGGACTCGACAGCCTAGTAGGCTCCTTCCAACTCTATGATGTATGTATGTATGTATGAATGCCTACTTAACAGAGAACATTTATGGCTTAAATGGCAGATCCCAGCCATTTGGATCTGTGGTAAAGCCAGGGCAAGGTGGCGTATCATTCTCTTATCAGGGCAGAAAATAGTGCAGAGTGAGCCTTACCTCCATCATCGATAGTGACGGAACGCTTCTCAGAGTAGAATTCCACATACCGGATTTTGATGCTGTCTGAAAGGGATTGAAGAGACTCATCCAATAAAGTTAAGGACAGAAAATGCAAAGTTAGAAAGACAAGAAAACAGGCAAATGGCCACCATGAACTGGAATAGTTAAGTGCTCCAATCCCAATTTCAGAATACAAATACTGTAGATGATGATGATGATGATGATGATGATGATGAAGGAACTGTAGCAGAACGTATTCTAGGCCACTTCTAATATTACTTCCCTGACTTGCATATTGAAAATGAATGTAGAGAAGTGGCCAAAAATGGCTACAGGAGTTTCTTAACAAAATAGGAATTTGAGTTGCCATCAATAGCTTCACAGAAATGTACAGAAAGCTCAAGGACACAAAAAATAGGCAGACAGAATTGGGGGGTGGGGCGTCTCCTGAAATATGCATGTTTTAAAGTCATGCAACTGGACATCTGTGGAGTAATCTGTCATTTGCTCTGAGCTGCCTGGGACCAGCAGACATTTCATAAAGAATCCTTTAGCCATTGTCAGCGTGGCTGATATGGGCCAAGGCTAAAATATTACATACAGCTTGCCTAGTCTTTAAACTTCATACTAAGCTGCATCTTGCCCCAATTGCAGCAAATCCCACAGAAAAATTAGCCTCCTGGGTGAAGCAACCCTTCCTCTTCATTTTAAGCATCTTGCTTTTAACTAAAGTTGCCCTCTAATTCTTGCATGTCTCCTCTACTTTCCCTCCACTCTTAAGACAACACTTGAAGGCATTTAAGAAATAAAGTGCTATACAACAACCACTTTAAGACAGTGTGTTTTCTTCCTTCATCTCTGCTGTGCCAACACCTTTTCTGTTATGCTTTGGACCAAGACCCTAATCTTCATTCCCAGCTAAAGCATGAATTTCTCATATTCCTACTGTGTTACCATTGCCTCTAATTTCTCCAAGCTTTTTATGCCCCTACTGTCATTGGATTGTAGAGTTCTTTGGTATTTATTTATTGTATTTATACCCCGCCTTTTTTCCTGCAAGGAACCCAAGGCGGCTTACATAATCCTCCTCCTCCTCCTCTTATCCTCACAACAACCCTGTGAGGTAGGTTAGCAACCATCTTTTTGCTTTGCACATTAATGATTCAACAAGTCTTTATCTTGCTAATATATGCATATCGGAAGGGGGGGAGCCTTCTTACCAAGTAATCAGTAGGATAATCTGTAAGACTGTTAGCAACTCTGCTGTCAAGGACAGCAGAATCCTCTCTCTGTAAAGCAAAACAACAAAACAAACGAGTTTAAAAAGCAACCATCTACAAAGCTGCATGGATACAGAAGTGCCTCTGAAGCATGGAAAAAGAGCTCCAAAATAGAAAAATATTCCCTTGAAATCTTTTCATGTACCCAGGATTCAAGCTCACTCCAACAGTAGTGGCAGATAACAAATGGCTGTTATCTACAGCAGTTTAGCAAGGTTACACAGATAATTTGCCATTAGCAGCCTCATCATAGACCTGCTCTCTAACACCTAAACAGATCTCACATGCTCCCTATCCCAGACTAGGGACCCGATGCCATATGATCCAACTTCCTTTGCCCTTTTCCTCCCAAGCCCAACTACTTCCCCAGTCTGGCATTGACTGGTATAACAGACCCAATGCAGGAGACAGGCAAGCCTGATTAAGAAGCGTGGCAGGGCATGCTTGGCCTTGGACTCTATCTTACCTCCAATGTACGTTGGCCACGCACAGCTCTCATCACTGCTGGGTCTCCCAGGTCATTTGGCTCTTCAGCTTCCTCACTTGTACAATCCTCCTCCCGTTCAGATATGACCACTTCCTCCTCTTCCTCCTCCATGGCATCATAAGCAAGCTGTGGCTCAGTGTGAAGGCTTTCATTATCTGAAACATCTTCCAGCATGGGCTCTACCTCAGCAACTCTGGACTGTTCCTCTTCCACAGCTTTGGATTTCTCCTCTTCCCCAGCAGCTGCCACCATCAACTCCTCAAGTTCACCCACAGGAACTTCCTCTGGATCTGTCACCAGGGCTTTTGCCCCATTCTCTTCCAGGTAAGCTTTAGAGGAAGGAAAACAAGGTTCCAGATCAGTGGCAAAAACAGGGATTTAGGACCCGAGGGCAGCTGCATTCTTCATTCCACAGTAGCTCAACAAATACAGTAAGCTCTCAGATATCTAAAATCCCACCCCCATGGAAGAGACACAACTTGATGAAGCTGCTGCTGGGCTGAACTGTCCGATTTCCCCAATCCCTTCTGGTTCTCACAGTCATGTTAGTGAATTTTGGGACTTTGTGGATGATTATTAGGCTGCTGGGGACATAGTAGCACAAATGACTAAGGGAGTTCAAGTTGCAAAGCTTGTATTTGTATCCCTAAATCTCTCATATTTGGCTGTTTCCAGAGGGGTCACAGCAGGATGTTAAGCTCTGTCCCAACACTACTTAAATTTTTCCTCTTCCCTCCTCATCACTTTTCCTTTGGGTGTCAATCTTTTTTAGATTGTATGCCTATGGGTAGGGACTGTCCTGCTTACCAATTGACTAAGTTGCTTCAGGATCCTATTTTGGTTGAGGAGTGGGATAAGGCTACTTTAAATAATAAATGTAGGCATCTCCTTAAGGGACTCCTGCTCTTATCTTTGGAGTACTGCCATAGCCAAACTTGGCAGATGTTCCTGCTTTTCTGTTTAGTCATGTTTTCATACAAGTGTCTTCAACACTGTTTAAGGAGTAGTTTTATAAATGGATTTAAAGTTTCTAAGACCCCCCCAATATTGGTCATTTTTTGTTGTAACACTATTTTACTGTAAGCCACTGCTATTTTTTTTTTTTAAGGACTATAGGACAGAAGTTTAAATAATTACCTGCTGAAGTGAATGTCAAGTTAATGTAAAGATCAATTTCTTCATCCTCTTCAGCTGTTTTGTCAGCCAGAGGTTCTTCATCCATCATAAAGTAATCCTCCAGGATCTGGTTGGAGAAACAAGGAGATGGGACTCATCCTACTGTCAACTCCCTCTTGGGAGAGAACACAGAACTGTGTCAAAACCACTTTCAAAACAAAAAGTACACAGCAACTAATCCAAACCCAATATAAGAGGATCCTAACTCACCTGTATCTTCCTCAAGTGTCTGGCCTCCTTTGGCAACAAGTCACCGGCTAAACCTCGTCACAGACTTATCAGTCTCAAAGTGAACCATGTGGCCTGCCCCAACATTCAGGGGGCCCACAGATACAGGGACGGAGCACACAAAACTGTTAAAAGCACTGTAGCCTGTAATTTGATATGAAAGCAGATCCCCTGCAATGAACACATGATCTTCCCTTGACTCCATCCCCACCAGTTGTTTTCCTGTGTCTTGTTTTAGGACTGTAAGCCCCTTGAGGCAGGAACTGCCAAACTTGTTCTTTGTACCTCATCATGTACATGGGTGATGTGTGCTTACTATTTTTTCATGTAACACTTGTTTTACTTTGTCAGTAACATATTAGATCTTCTATGCCCTCTCCACCCCCAACCACCAATTTGTGTTTCTTGCTTCTTACAGGCCCTTAGGGTGCAATCCTGTGCAAGTTAAGGAAAAAAAATCATACAACACCCAGCATGCCCCAGCCAGCATGGCTGGCTGGGGCATGCTGGGTGTTGTGGGAATTTTTCTATCTTAACATGCATAGGATTGCACCCTTAGCCACTTTTTAATTTTCATCCCCCCTCCCTTGCCAGCTCCCTATCAAACCTTAAATGTTTCTACAGAAGGCTGTTAATCTGCTGTATCTACTTTCGGTTTTGTCACAGAATTGAGATCAGAGTACTACACAAAGTGTGTTGCCTTTCTGCTTTACCACTACATAATCTCCAGGTGGCACTGTGGTACAGCACAAATACACAAGAGTAAATTGCACTTTCCTTCGCTTTAAATAATACAGCATTTTCTCTGCTTTAAAAAACCCACCAGAAGTGCTGTTTTAAAGACAGAAGTGAAACTGGTGGGTTCAACATTGTCTAAAGAACTCATAAAAAACTGTAAACAGGGACTGACAAGCACACAATAAATACCTTGTGTAGAAAGTCTGCCTGTGCCACATCCAGTCACCAATCTGAGATAATTAGGCTCACATATGTCAGTTTACCCAACTCCTGTTTCAGCTGTACCAGTGGGGTCGAAATATCCCATTTTGGAATATTCTGAGCTATTATTTATAGACCTATTACCTGTAAGAAACAAGTTGCCTGGACACCCCACCCCCCCAAGCTGGAGTCTATCCAACCCTTATTTAAGACATGCCACTTTAATCAAACAAGGGGCTTTATCATGTGCTCATCATTCCCTACCCACAGTTGTTTATGGGTTCATTAGACAACGTTGTAACCCTCCAGTTTCACTTCGGTGTCTAACCAGCACTTTCAGTGAGGTGGGGGTTTTTTTCAGCAGAGACAATGGGGCATTCAGTTCTGAAAGTGAAAGGAAGAGAAATTTCCTCTTGCTTATTTGCCTGTGCTATAACACAGTGCCACCTACAGGTTCTGTAGCAGGAAAGGAAACGCTCCTCCTGTAGTGATAGGATAGGAATGCAGAAATTCCACCTGGAAACCTAAAATAGATACAGCTGATAAAAAGCCTCATGAAGAAAAACTCAAGGTTCTATGGCATGGTACAGACAGGGAGCAAACTACTACTGTGGAGTCCAGAAACATGCCCCATCCAAAAATATATAGATGAGGAGACATTATCAAATGTAGATCTCTTTGGGGATCTACCCCATCCAGGGAAATGGAGCTAATTAAAGTAGGCTCACCCAAGCTGTATGGGCTCTAGCTGCAATATTTAGAATTTGGCATATGGGGAAGAAGAAAAGATACTATCCAGGAAACATGGAAGGATCACCGCTAGAACAGCGCCAAACGTTTAATGTGCACTTGCTTCCAAGTGCACAGTCACCAGCACGATCCTTTTACTCAGGAGCAAACCCCACCACGGAGTCCACAACGACACTTGCGCCCAGGTAAGCGTGCCCAAGAGTCTCTTGGCTCTTGTCTTGGGCCAAGACAAGAGTGCAGCTGTGTGCACGCTTACCCTTGGGACGAACCCCCCCCCCCCCGTTGAACTCGGGGCCGCCAATTTTTATTTATTTTTAAATTACACAGCGTGCTTCACTCGGCCGCTTTTTTAAAAAATTTTTTTTTTTACACTATTTCTGGAGAAAAATGAGCCGCGCTACGCCCAACCCCGAATGTGCTTCCCGCTCCGAATTGGGCTTTCCGCGGCCGCTTCTGCCTCAAACCAAACGAACCCTTGTTGTTTGACACACACACACACACCCCAACAGAACTTTCTCCCAAGTAAACACGCCGAGAGGATGGAGTAACTCTCGAGTACCGGCTGCCTCGTCTCAGAGAGCGGATTTTTATCCGATAAGAAGCGAAAGCATGTCGCCCGAAGCGCGCCTCGTGAAGGCGGCGAGGCTCTTTTATCCCCCCCCGCAAGTGTCAGCCTTTCCTGAAGCGGGCGCCGCCTTCTCGGGCCTTATTGCCAGCCAGCCCTACCCGCCGAAGCGGAGGGGGGACACGAAATGGCGCCCGCCCTTCCCACTCGCCTCACTCACCACATCCGCCGCCGCCGCCGCCGCTCTCCCTTCTTTCCTCCCCCCCCTCAGCCATCGCGCGCGCGCCTCCCTCACACAACATCGTGGAATCGCGCCCCCTTCTACCATTCCCGCCTCTTATGAAGGGGCTTGTCCGAGGGGTGGGGCAGCAATTGCTGCCGGGGCTTATTTAAACATATACTACTATTACTATTTGCTGTTGTTGACGAAGGTACTGGAGATTTAGTTGAACCGCTTTATTATTGCTACAGTTTCCAGAGGGGTAGCCATGTTAGTCTGTTACAGTAAAACCACCACCACCACCACCACCACCACGAGTCTTGTTGTGAGGACGACCTTAAAAGACTACGAAGACATTTCTTATGGCATAATAAGCTTTCACGAGTTGCTGTCCACTTCATCAGAACCATGGAGCGTTAGCCATGCTTTATACAGGTGTATAAAACAAAGGCAGCACTGTTGGCCATAAGGAAAAAATAATCCAAAATCCACAGTTACCTTTATTAGGCCAACCGAAAGATCACAAGAAATGTGCAAGCTTTTGAGAAATGCCCAGTGTTTCTCTTCTCAGTGAGGGCTGAGCAGCACTGCTGTCCAACAGGGCACCTAACACCACTGTCCAAGGCCTAACACTGTCTGGGAGGCAGGCAGCAGTGGTGAGGATGGGCAACTCCACAGGCAGTCTTTGGGGGCGGCCCACTAGGGCTGGAGCCCCAATTCTTTCATTTTGGAGCCCCGAATCTCTGGGAGGCCCTCTGCCCCACCACCCTGCTGTCCATGGGCACTTGCTGAAAGAAAGGTCCAGGGCCCCCGAGGATCTCTGTTGCATCTGACCCCCCCCTGGATTAGCTGGCTTTCTGCCCACATGTGCCTCACCTCCTGCTGCCTCCCCCCGAATCTTTCTGCCTGAGGTTTTTTATCTGAAATCAAATGCCCTCCTCTCCCCTGTCCATACACCCCTTTTTACAAACAGGGGTGTCCTTAGTGTTGCAAAAATATGCTCAGAGTTCTTTCCCCAGAGAACCAATACTCAGGAAAGCGAAGCAGCACACCCAGTAGTGAGTTTTTCAAAGTTTATTCTGTACAGAGAGCAGGGGCGAGTGCCCAAATCAGAGCTGAACCAGGGGAAAAGGAAACATGCAGGCCCTTTTATGCTTTTTCTTACACACTCATTGGTTCATTCATTTTCAGCGAATCAAATGCGTTTGGTTAAATATCGTAACCGATCATGTACATTCATTTGAACATGGCAACAACCAACCAGAGACTTTCATTTGAACATAGTAAGTAGCCTTTAGTTACATATAAGGCTGTCTACCCCTTCCTCCCTTGGCTAGGTTGATGTTTCTCATGACCTTTAGGGCGCTTGAGACACCAGGTGTCCCATACACTTGCTACTCTTGGTACCCTTTATCAATAGAAGAAACTCTCTTTTCGTTGGTACATCTGGAGTTGGCACAAGAAAATACACATTTGGGACAACTAGATAGCGGCCAAGGAGGAGATATGGCGGTGCTAGATGTATGTCTTAGACAAAGAAGCGACAGAACTCTTCAAGGCTTTCTGGCTAGAATAGCAATTGGTAGATGGGCAAGGTTAGTTAGCTTAGGCCAGGAGGGAGTGGAACAGAGAGATTAGTTCATTTAACAATGCATGCTTTATACAGCCTTGTTCATTACACGTGTATGATGGAACTTTATTCCTACACTTTGTATATGCACCATGTCCACTTTTCTAACATTAGGACCCAGGGTCCTTTAAAGACACGCACACACACACACACTTACTTACTTACTTTAGAGCATTTGAAAATTAGCATATGAAAATTTGTGCATTTCTTTTGTCCTGTGGGCCTGAGCCCTGGATCTTTTTGGTACCTAGCACTGCCCCCGGGCAGCTCTCAGCTAGACGTTGAGAAGGGATGTGGTAGGGTTGTGCTTGGGCGGGTGGAGGGCTCTTTCTCCAGGGCCTCTCAAACCCGGCCCCGGCCCCGGGTCCAGAATACACAAGGCAAACTGTCCTTGCATGTCTGGCCAGCAGCAGAGCAGTCATGATAGAGGCAAAAGAGAGGGAACTCTTGGGAACTGCAAGCTCCACAGAGACACCCCACCCATCTCTTCAGCCGCAGCGTTAGTTGGAAGACAGAAATATCCTGGGACGTTTGTTGTCCACCAATCACAAGACCCAGTCATATAGGCTAGGACCACGTTGGTTGCAGAAGGGGTCCTAATCTGTTGGAACTGATCAGGTTTCTTCACATGCAGGTTCTAGGTTCAAATCCAGAGTATGACCTCCCATTGGGAAAGGCTGGGAGGTGTTTCCCACACATGGGCACACCTGAGAGAGTGTAGCACCGGAGCTGATTGGGGGAGTGCTGCATGGATTCCCTGGCAACCCACGTGACCAATCCCCACCCTATTTTGCCTCCTGTTGGTTGGCGTCCCAGGAAACCTCATTACCCACCCATACCCCCAAAACTGGCTACCTCATACACCATGGCAACATTACTCATCCCACCGATGCCTGGAGAGGATGCCCCTGCCCCCTTACACTCCACAGAGCTGGATTGGGCAAAAAGGGGACTTGGGCCCTGCGACTTGGGAGCAACAAACTCCATGCGCCACCCTTGCTTAGAGTAGCATCCTGCAGATAGACTGAACTAGGGTGAGGGAAAGGGACCTCTGACCACCAACTCACTAGCAAACAAAAGAAACTATACATGTGGCAAAGTTGTAGCCTTTACTGAATAGCATCAGAGATGAGAGAGTTCTGAAAGTAAGAACATAAGAAGAGTCATGCAGGTTCAGACCAAAGGCCTATCTAGTCCAGCACTCTGTTTCTACAGTGGCCAGCCAGATGCTGAAGGGAAGCCCACAAGTAGGATGTAAGTGCAGTAGCACCCTCACACTCATGTTCCCCGGCAACTGGTATTCAGAGGCTTCTGGTACAGGGAGGAGTAATATATAGACATCATCACTAGTAGCCATTATTAGTTTTATCTTTCATGAATTTGTGTAATCCCCATTTAAAGCTATCAAAATTGGTGGACATCATCACATCTTCCGGTAGCGATTTCCATAGTTTATGCACTGTGTGAAGAAGTACTCTTTTATCTTCCCTGAATTTCCCACCATTTAGCTTAATTGGAAGAGCTTGGGTTCTAGTATTATAAGAGAAGTTCTACTTTCTCCACACAATACAAAATTGTATATACTGTAATACCTCTATCATGTCTCCCATTTTCTCACTTTTTTTCTAAGCTAAAAAGCCCCAAATGTAATCTTTCCTCATAGGGGAGTTGCTCCAGGCTCTTGATAATTCCCCCCTAGAAAATAAGTGATGCTAGTGCACCTTAACTAAAGGTGCAATCCTATGCATGTGTAGGCAGAAAAAAGGCCCACAACTTCCAGCATGCTGTGAGTTGTAGGCCTTTGTTTATTCTAAACGTGCATAGGATTGCACCCTAAATGTATTAGCTTCCTACTCTGTTTTGAAGATTTCCCCCTGCTCTTAATTCTTTTGTTTGTGATGTGTTAAAGTTTTTTAAAAATTTTAAACTTTTAAAATTGTTTTGAGGTTTTCATTGTAAGTCACCTTGGAGGCCCTATATACCTTGGAAATGCGACTCATACAATGTATTTATTTATAAATAAATTATATACATTTGGAAGGAAATTTTGTTCCAGAAAGGGACATTCTCATGTATGTTTAATGAACAAATGTTTGATGAAAGAATGTTTATGATCACCATGAATGAGAGGCTACAATTAGACCCAATGGCAGTGCTGAGTATTGCTGGGTTTTACAGTAGGGATAGGGAACCTCAGTGTGCCCGGGCCAAAACTGGCCCTCTTGGGATTCTAATCCAGCCCTCTGGGCTTCCCCAAATACTCATGCCCCCTTTCCCCTGATTGGTGGTTTTCCAGTTTTTGTGCATTCCCCTCCCCGCTTTCTAAAAGGTTCAAAGGGTTTAGTTACTGTCAGTAACTCTTATTGAGTTACTGTAAGAGATTTATTTATTTATTTATTTATTTATACCCCACCTTTTTTCCTGCAAGGAACCCAAGGCGGCTTACATAATAATCCTCCTCCTCTCCATTTTATCCTCACAACAACCCTGTGAGGTAGGTGAGGCTGAGAGTCAGTGACTGGCCCAAAGTCACCCAGTGAGTTTCATGGCTGAGCAGGGGACTAGAACCCGGATCTCCCGAGTCCCAGTCGAACACTCTCACCACTATGCCACACTGGCTCTCGATATGCTGGTATTTCTGGCCCCAACCCTTTGGCCTTTCACCCCACCTACCACTGTAGTGTGCAGCCCCCGAGAGTGAGTGTCTCTTTAATTGAATTAAGTCCTCGGGGGCCCCAATTTTACAGCCTCCCCATTTTACAATATTCAGTGTTGGCCATCCCCATTTGATGGCTATGCTCCCATGCATCAAGCAACAGCCTGTCAAACAGAAATCTGGCAGGGGAAGAGCTTTTCCCATTACTGGTCTCTGTGCCAGGAAAAACTGCCTTCATCACTGATAAATTCGCATATGAGGTTGAAGTCCATTCTAAATCATGTTTACTTAGACTTTCATTAACACGGAAAACACCTCAGAATGCAGATGCAATGCAGACTCACATGGCTGAACGCTGCTCCATACAAAATAGAAAATTAGGTGTCAGAGAGAAGGGTTCTAGTATAACCTTTTCCCTGACATGCTGACTTTCTAAGTAAAGGGAGGGAATTAATTTGTATGTTGGAGAATTCCATTATTTGAGCTCCCACCAAGTACATTCTGAAGTGGTATAGCCCAGAAAAACACTTCAGTGAAAAGTAGGCTTTAGAAGTGCATGCATAGCATTGCAGCCTTGGGTAACTTTCACATGCGACAGCCAAAATATACCAAGCTCCTGTGTGCTTTAAACTTGCCCTACTACAGTCACTGCATTTATTTATTTATTTATTATATTTATTTAATGCCCATCAGCCAAAAGGCTCCCTGGGCGGTTTACAAGAGAAGCAGGATAAAAACAATAATCTTAAAACCAAAAGTATCATTAAAATAGAAATACAAATACAATATAATACAATACAATAAAACAAAAGCAGCCAGATGAATCAGACTGGAGGTACAGTAGTGATAATAAAAATGGGAATAAAATCTAACCATTAAAATATTGGGTAAATAAAAAGGTCTTCACCTGGCGTCTGAAGGAATAAAGGGTAGGCTCCAGGCGCACCTCCTTGGGGAGTTGATTCCAGAGATGGGGTGCCACAACTGAGAAGGCCCTTCCCTTAGTAGGCACTGCATCATTGTGGCTATGTTCTGAGGTCTGGCACATATGTTTGTCAAAGCAGAGAGTTCAATTATCTGTACTAGGGCTCAGCCCTAGGAAATGTGGCTATCCAGAAACAAAAGTACGTCTTGGAGCAGTGGTGCCATTAGGAAATTTTAGACCCTGGACTTAATGGTCTTATGGGGCCCCTCTCTTTAGATCAAGGGATGGGTAACGTGTGGCCCTCCAGATGTTGTTGGACTACAACTCCCTAGTCGGCAAAGCCAATTGAGAGGGATGATAGGAGTTGCAGTGCAACAGTATCTGGAGGGTCACACGTTCCCCATCCCTGCTTCGCTTATGTCAAAATGCGGTAAGCCAGCCCTGCTGCATTTAGGGAGCCCTCCTGGTTGTTCTGCTGAATGGGGCCTTGGACTTCTGCCTCAAAGTCCTACTGTAACAGCACCACTGCTGCCTTGAAGACAAACACACACAGTATTTTATCTCACTATTGTGCTTGGGCAAGGCTGGACCAAGACATTTTGCTGCCTGAGTCAAAGAACAAGATGGCGCTCCCTCTCATTCCATGAACAAAATCTGACTCTACTCCTGGGCATTGAATCTTTCTTCAGTGCTGGTGAAGGAACAGCGTCCTCGCTGCACCTGAAGGCAGGAGGCTAGCCATAGGGGGCACAGGGCAGGCCGCAAGGCACATGGCTCTCTCTTGTCCAACACCTTGCTGCCACCTCCCAGCATCTACTGCCTGAGGCAACTGCCTCACTCTGCCTAATGGTAGTGCTGCTGCCCTGTGCTTGGTTCACGTGCAACCCCCCCCCCACACAAATAATAACCAAACCAAACTTCACTGTCATGCTTCCTGTGGTGTCTAAACACTGTGGTAAAAATAGAAACTTCTGTAACAATAAACAAATTTATATTTTATAGGTCTTTGCATGACTGGGTGTGAGTTTGTAAGAAATGAGGAGACATGACAAATTGACAATGCACATACAGGGATAGTGTGAAAATATTTCATATGTGAAGTGCAGGGATTCTAGGTGTACTTAAGTTAGTTGGGCATTTTAAATATTAGTTATAGATGCTTTATTTCTGATGTATATGGAGTTTATATATTTGAATGCTGAGCTTGTATATATAAATATATGGTATGTGGACTCATTCAATAAATCAATAATGATGGATGTGTGTGAAACACTTCAGAATTATGACAATTTAGCCCAATCCTTTCTAGGATTAAGAAGAAAAGCTTCCAGAGTCCCCCAGTATCTCGTCCTTAAATTTTGATGACCTCAAATGCTCGCTCACATGTGTGTGATCTTTAAGCTGACACTAATCAATGTATTGCCGTTACTTTATTTATGTATATATTTATTTATTATATTTATACCCCACCTTTTTTCCTGCAAGGAACCCAAGGCGGCTTACATAATCCTCCTCTCCATTTTATCCTCACAACAACCTTGTGAGGTAGGTTAGGCTGAGAGTCAGCGACTGGCCCAAAGTCACCCAGTGAGTTTCATGGCCGAGCGGGGACTAGAAACCGGATCCTGCCATTTTTGCAACTGTTGTATTTATCTTTCGGGCTGTATTGCATTGACTCACTCCGGACGGTCCATCCCACCATTTCTGGACTATTTTATAATTTTATTTTTTATATCTCCGTCCTATGCTTCACTTCACAACACACAACCCCTATCATTACCAAACTTCTGGCATCTTCCGGCTATAGTGCCTGAATTTCAGCAACGCACAACCGTCTCGCTGACTCGCCCGCACTTATCCCGTGACCATTTCTAGGAAACCACCAGCCTTTTACTAGCAAGGGAAAGCGAAAGGAAAATTCGGCGGCAGCGCAGAGTGCGCAGGTGCTGGAAAGTCCCACTTGCTCTTCTGCTCGCCTGCGACGGGATATCTGCTGGGCTACTAGTGACGCGAGGGCCTTCGATTATTGCGATTGGACAAGGGAGACTGGGGATTAATAGGCGTGGAGGAAGCTTGCCCGTCGCAGTTCAGACAGTATTTGGATCTGTTCGTAGAAGCGGACTTACAGTTTCACGCGCTTGGACATAGGAGCTGCAGAGATGACCAAGGAACTTCTTCTCTCGTGTGTGGCCTTTCTAATGTGCTTGAGTCTTCTGGAGGCCGTTGAAAGTAAGACTTTTTTTTGCAATCTCTGCTTGGAAATTTCCCCTCTTTCCTGGGTAGGTTGAAGTCTGGGTCTTCACCATTTGACTAGGGCTATCTGGGTTAACGAGCCAAAAGATGCGCGCGCGGGGGGGGGGCATTCTCTAAACCACTTCGCATGGGTTACCCTACTCCACCCATACGTGAATAAAATTTCAGAGGGAAAATAGTCCGTTAGAGCAAACAGTCTGGCGTCAACTCAGGCTGCAAATCCACGTTCTCTACTTAACCGGGAGTAAGCCCCATTGAACTTGTCCTGTTGTTGTTGTTGTTTGTGTGTTTGCCACAACAACAAAAACTTTCGTGGAATGCATGAAGTAGGCTCGGACCGACAAAGCTTATGCCACCATTAATCTGTTAAAGAGCTACTCTAAGCGTGTTCACTCAGAAGTAATTCCCATCTAGTTCAGTGAGACATACTGCTTAGTCACTGTGTATAAGCTTGGTAGCATCACGCAGCACAATTCTATGCGTGTTTACTCTGTAGTAAGTCCAGTTGTGCTTGTGGGGGCTTACTCCTAGGTAAGTAGACTTGATCTTACAACCAGTTACCGGGGAGTAAGCTTCATTGACCTTAGTGGGATTTACTTCTCAGTTGACATGTATAGGATTGGACTGTTAGGGCGCGATCCTATGTACGTTTAGACAGAAAAAAGGTCGTACAACTCCCAGCATCCCCCAGCCAGCAAAGCCGATAATTGGTCATGCTGGCAGAGGTTTCTGGGAGTTGAAGTCCAACACGCCTGGAACTCTTTATCTTCTGGCTGCCCCTATTTTAAGGTGCCACAGGACTCCTTACTGTTTGTAGCCCTAGACTCGCTATCCTGTTGCACAATCAGAGTAGTAAAAAATGGTGGTAAAAAGTTGGATGTTGCCTCTTTGGCTCTTTTGGGGTGGTGATGTGGGAATTCTAATTTGTGTTTTCCCGATGTTGAGTAGGATGAAATAGAAGAAGGCAATTATTCAGGTAATTTAGTATGGCATGGAAGGGAAGGTTTAGCTTTTGTAGATAGCATAGGTCGCACAGGTGCCATATGTGGGTTATGTAGATGACAACAAAGGCCCAAGATAGCCGAACAGCATTTGAGAAGCTGGTGTTTTTTTTCTCCTCCTCCTGCTTCCTCCTTTTTATTTAACATCTAAACAACACTGTTGCTTCTTTTACAATGTTTCCGGCCAAGCTGCAGGGGTGGAAGTCCCAAGAGATGCTACCCAGCACTGGAACACAAGATGCGGGTTGTTGAGTTAGGAAGAACAGGCAGGATTTAAATACGTCTGTTCCATAGAAAGTTATGGAGCTACTAACAGTGCTTTTGTTTAGGATGGGACAGTAAAATTCAGAAGACAGGAACACTTTCTAACAATGATACCCTCTCTAGGGAAGGATAGAACAGAAATGAAGCCTTCCTCCCAGCTTCATGATTAGAGGGCTTCAGGGTGGTGTTTCACAGCTTTGAAAAAATAGAAGAAAACAAGTGTGGGGATTCTGGGGAATTTCCCTGATATTCTTGGAGGGGAAGGGAGGCCTCTGCCTCCCTTTTTCCATGAGATAATTGCAGGGAGAAATTGCCCAAAAAATCTTCGCCTTAGAAGAGGCAAAGATCATTTCAGCTACCCCGATGCAAGGGTAGGGGGGCCTCTGTCTTATCTCTGCTGCTGTTTGGGCTCCCAGCACATCTGTGGTAGTGGTGAACTCATGGTGAAAACTAGGGACGTTGCAGGGGCAGTAGTGGAAAACTGTAGAGGGAACTTCATGGGTCCAAGCTGTGTGAGGTGTAGGAAATCCATCCTCAAATATCCAAGTGTTTTCATGTTTACTTAAAAACAACCAGGGCAGAAGGGCTCTAAATTTGATCAGAGCATGAGCAGGGGGTTGGGGGGAGTTGTTAACCATTTTAGGGGTGGGCACTCTACCACCCTCCAGATACTTTGGCCTATAGCTCCCCTGGTCCTTCACCATTGGCTTTGCTGGCTAGGGCTGATGGAGGGCCACGAGTTGCCCACCCCTGCTCTGTTTCTTTCCACTGTGAAGCTAGTAGAAGCTTCTGGGAACAGTGTCATGGAAAAGGGTAAAACAGTCTCTCTTCCAGTGTCACTGCTGCTCTGATCAAATCTGGGTGCACCCCCCCCCCCCGGGCACAGCTGCAGTTTACAGTAAAGGGACAATTGAGGTATGCAGCTGAGCCTGTTCCAGCATCTGCTCCTTCACATGACTTGTCCACTCCACAGGGCACTGCTTTATTTGTAAGAGCAGTATCTGAAAATGAAGGCTAGGTAACCCATTCTGCTTCAACTAGCCCAGGCAAGGGAAGGATGTGTGCTTAATCCTTACCCCACCGGCCCCTTTTCTGCCCAAAATCATACACCCCAAGCCTCTTTAACCTTTGGGTTTCAGATGCATAATTACCCTTGAAAACATTTGCCTGGAACTGGTGGGGGGGGGCTGGGGGGCGTTGAGTGGGGAAATGACCAGCAGGGAATGCTGTTCCTCCATTTGAAATCATACTCTTCAAGGCCAAGGCCTCTTTTCATTAAACAAACAAAAAGCAGTTGGGACTTAGTTATTGTATATTTACTGGCTTATTTCCAGGGACTTTTTAATTAGTCAGGCCTTTGCCCAGTTTTATTTTTACAACAGTTGAAAACAGCTAGAGAAGGAATAGAATGGAGTCTTGATCATTGCCTGGGCGTGGATCAAATGTTGCTTACACTTTCTCTTTCCTTTTCTCCTGGTGCATAAACAGTCATCTTCATAGTTTTCAGGCCCAGGAGGTCCCATCTTTATCCAAAACTTGCATTTTGGGATGTGCTTCTTAATTGTTTTTTACCATATATTTATGGAAGCAGTGCTGCTGTTACAATCCAGTCTTGGGTCCCAATCCACAAGTTGATGTTGAATGGCATAGAGCAGGGATGGGGAACCTGTAGCCCTCCAGATGTTGTTAGACTACAACTCCCAGCATCCCTCATCATTGACCATGTTGGCTAGGGCATCCATCAACATCTGGGTGGCCATTCCTGGCAAAAAGTTTCCTAGTACACTGGGAGGCCACCTCTATGCCAGCAGAGAGAAGAATGTACGTACTCTTGTTCTCTAGCTCTGTTCCATTTCTTAGCTGAATAGAGGCCAGATGGGGAAAGGGAGATTTTCTTGTCTCTTCACAAAGTGAGGTGTACTTGGGCTCATCTACCTCCAATTAGACTGTCCAACTCAAAAGTCTTGCCCCTTAAATGATTGAACTGTGGTTATTCAGTGTGAAATAATATCAACCTGCCCATTCACTGAGATCTAGAGATCAGGTCCTCCTGGTTGTCCCTTTGCCAGGAAAGGTACATCTGACAGCAACCTGGGGCAGGGCTTTTCTGTTGTGGTGCCCCACCTTTGGAATCCTCTCTCCCCTGATAGTGGGTGCGTTTGCACGTAATGCTAACCCACCCGGTGGGTTTGTTGTGTGAACAACCCGTAGGGACCCCAACAGATGATCAGGCTCACCGTGGGTTGTTGCCCCCCTCCTCCCCACTCGGTCCTCCTGCAGATATCCCAGAGGACACTGCTGGAGGAAAGAGTCTTTTCCCCACTCCCCACCACCGCCGTGGTCATTTTTGGCTCACCGCAGCTTTCCCCCCCTTTTAAACCTTTTTTTCTTTGGAGATCACGAAAGCCGGCTATGAAGCCGGCTTTCACGATCCCCGTTTTGACAGCTACAAGTAGTCCCTTCAGAGTACCTCAGTGGGTTATGGTACCATGCAAACCCAGGCAGTGTTTCAGCACATGTTAAAAAACCTCATCCATTTATCCAGGCATTTGCTGATTTTAAAGCCGAGCTTGGTAGATTTTCTTTGCTGGTTTTTTAATCTTTGCATTTTGTCTTAATTGTTTTAATGCAGTGTTCTCCAACTTTGGGTCCCCAGATGTTTTTGGCGTAGCTGGCTGGGGCATGCTGGGAGTTGTAGGCCAAAAACATCTGGGGACCCAAGGTTGGAGAACACTGTTTTAATGCATCTTGTACACCGCCCTGTGATTTGATAAGGAAGAAGGGTGGTATATAAATATTTTAAATGAAATAAATAATAAATAAGAGAGACACTTTGCATGCACTCAAAGGCACTTTCTTTTGATTCCGGGGTTGAGTCCTGGTGAATCTTGACTCAAAGCCTTGCTGGATGTTGTATGTACAAGTCACATATCATGAGTATGCCCCTGTCTATTTAGCCACATACAGTTATGCCTTGGATTGAGAGCATAATTTGTTCCGGAAACGTGCTTGTAATCCAAAACACTCTTATATCAAAATGAAATCCCCCCAAAAAAATTTGTACAGAGATTTTTAATTTAAGCCGTACTACAGTACTTGTATTGCAAGATGTCGCTTGTATATCAAGTTAAAAAAAATTAAATAAATATTTAAAAATTTTCTTGTCTTGCAAAATGCTCTCAAACCAAGTTACTTGCAATCCAAGGTATTACTGTATACATAATGAGGGCAGTTGCACCTAGCAGTGGGTTTCCACATCCTATGCCCGTGGCAAAATTATTAACCATGTGTGCTTGCTACTGTGTGTGACGGTATGTATGCAGCTTCCTATATGGAAGCAATATCTGGGAAGCAAATTTGTCTTGTATGACCTGGGCCTTAGTGCATGGCTAATAAAGGCTGGCGTAAGGCAGCCTGTGTCAATAACACCTTGTCTTTTACCTCTTTCTCATTTCTACAGAGCCTCCTAATGTGCAGGTCTATTCCCGCCATCCTGTGGAGATAGGCAAGCCAAACATCTTCAATTGCTTCGTGGAAGGCTTTCACCCTCCCAAAATCACCATCACTCTTCTTAAGAATGGCGAGCCACTCACAAATCAGCAACAGACTGACCTTTCTTTCAAGCAAGACTGGACCTTCCATCTCCTGACTTATGCTGATGTGGTTCCTAATGGATACGATGAGTATTCCTGTAAAGTGGAGCACACCACCCTGAAGGAGCCGAAGGTCGTCAAATGGGGTGAGTGCTTTGTTAGTTTGGCCTTCTCGTCATTGTCTTTTCCCCATTCCCTTTCTTCTTATCCTGGGACTTGAAACATCCGGGACTTGTGCTTTCTAGTCCATAGCCACTCCAGACAATGCATCTTGGCTACCAATCGCCATCCTAGGGAAGGGGTAGGCAGAAGGTAGACCTCCAGATGTTTTAGACTTCAGCTCCCAGAAGCCCTTGCCAGCATGGTCAATGGTCAGGAATGCTGGGAGTTGTAGTCCAGCAACTTCTGGAGGACCACAGGTTCCCCATCCCTGCTTTCAAGGGACCAGTAGAACAAAGCTGTGTCCTGGCAGATGGAGAAAAAAGAAAAGAAAAAGGCATAATCCTAGCTTCAAATGAAATGCATTGATCCACAGGCTAAAAAACACATGTACCGGTATACACTGCTAGTTGTTGTGAATTGACATGATCATTTTCATAGCAAATCCCACCATGGAGTATGAACTCTCTATGGCTACTTCTCATAAGTGTGCTTCCATGCGGCTAAATAGAGCTGTGAGCACTGTTTAATTTTTGGTGAGAGGTGTTCCTGTAGTTGCTTCTGTTATCAGTGTGCTGCTTTTGAAACAATGTTACAAGAGAAGAACTGTAGGGATTTGTCACATCATATAGAGTTTTCCCTGTAAAAAAAGCACAATCACGTAACATTTTAATAATGGGGTATTTTTAATTTTTTCTTTCCTCATAAGCAATGAGGACCTAATGGGATAGGTAAATCTTAGAAGTTTTTGCTAGTCCACCGGCTAATCATCTTCTCTGACAAATATATTTTCTTAGATTAATTTTTAACTCGGCTAGTCATTACTTTCTTGACCCCATCGCATATGTGTGTATTGCTTAAATGTGATTCTATTTTTACAACTTTTGCATTGTGATACTATTTCTTGCTTAGCCCTTTTATTATTTGATCTATTTATAGTATTTGTATACCGCTCCATATCTAGGCAGAATCCGGAGCATTGAATCTTGCCAGTTCTGCTTTGCTATGCTATTTTATTCCCTTCACAGTACTCCATGTCTCCCCTCCCTCCTCTTAGCTCCCTTTCTTATAACTTGCCTGATACTTGCCTCTGCTGATATAAACATTTTCTTTCTTTTTTCTGTTGTTTACAAATTGTACAACAAGAGCTCCATTGCTGTAGTGAATTCAATGATTTCAGTACACAAACCTCATTTTTAAAAAATGAGCAGGGGAACTCAAATAGTTGGTCTACATAGTGTTGTTGGTTTGGTTTTTTTTTTTTGCTATAACCTGAGTATTGTAACATTACATCTTTTGAACTTCATTTTAAATATAATAAATGAATTTTACTAAAGTCAAGTGATGAGAAGTGTGGCCAGGAAGCCATTTAACCACTTTTTGTTATTTAAAACACAAATGAGTGGAATATATTTCTAGGCTGCTGAAGGAGACTCATTCTTTCGCAAGAGCAGTAGCCGTTCATTGGTCATGGCCTTTCAGGTTGGGTGAAATCTGTAGGCGGTGGCAGCTGGTGCTCATTGAGATTGGTGGGGCAGAGGGCAGGGCAACTCATGGTAGGCAGAGCCAAGGGGTCACAGATCCACATCAGCAACCCATTGTACAGTAAAGGGAAACTGAGGCAAATTAACTTTGCCAGTAAAGCAGAGGATGGGGGGGGGGGGAGATCCACACAGCAAGGGAAGCACTCTTTGGCCCACGTTTTTTCTCTTCCAGTAACAACCCCCCCCCCCCATTGCACAGGGAGTACAAACTAAGGCAAGTAACTTCAGGATCATTAGTGCAAAGCAGGGGGTTATCCACGCTTACACACAGAATTTTATGCTCTCTCTCTCTCTCTCTCTCTCTCTCATTCTCCCTTTCTTTCTTTAACCACATGGGGACCAATCCAGATTGGTGCTGCCCCACCCGCACAAGCCGACAAGCCTCCTCTGTCTATAGCAGTGTTCTCCAACCTTGGGTCCCCAGTTGTTTTTGGCCTACAACTCCCAGCATAGCTGGCTGGGGCATGCTGGGAATTGTAGGCCAAAAACATCTGGGGACCCAAGGTTGGAGAACACTGGTCTATATAGGTACTAAATTGTAAGGCTATCACAACATGTTGGAGAAATTTATGTTCAAGGGACACTGACATTGTTGTTTTCTCCTACAGATCAGGACCACTAATCAGATTATCCCCGACAAGCAAGGTAAGGTATAGATATTTCATGAAAGTTGTAGTTGATAAGGAAACAAGGAGGACCCCCCCCCCCCCCGAGGAGCGCTGCCGGTGTCCACTGCATGCTGCCTTCCCAAGCCCCACATGGGGCTTGCAGTGGGCAGGTGGGGACAAGCTGCCCTCTGATGGGTCTTCTCTAGAGGGGACCACTCAGAGCATGGCTTGCAGTCATCCCTCCCTGCTCGCTGCTGCGGTTGCCAGGTGGGGGGCTGTGATCTGGCTGGTCTCCTCTTCTACAATAATAATAATAATAGTAGTAGTAGTAGTTGCTGTTGCTGTTGCTGTTGTTGTTGTTGTTATTATTATTATTCGCCCATCTGGCCGGCAAACTGGCCACCCTGGGTGATGCACACAAGATAAAATACATTTAAAACAGTATAAAATTTTTAAAATCTTATCCCACCCCATATTCCCACCTGAACAGCCATGTTTTTAGTGAGCGGCGGAAGCTCAGCAGAGAGGGGGCACTGTACTGTAGTTGATAACATCAGGGGTTCATACACCTGCTCATCTTCCAAGGTGATATATGCCATCATTTGGCAGCAATGCCATACTGGATTCTACATAGGAAGAGACTGGTCAAAGCGTGGCTGGTCCCCTACCCAACAACCTGATCCTGGGAGAGAGGTGTTGCACCACACTGCTTCTCCTTTTAAAAAAGAAGTAAATAAAAAGCTCGGCTTATGTTTTTCCTTTCTCCAGGTCTGAAGAACTTTGCCTTTAAAGATCATAAACATACTCCCTGCAGTGTTCCTGCTTACAACCTATTGCGGAGCTCAGTGCATAGTTTTCTAGTACTTGCTGTTGCTGATGCATTATGCACATTTTTGCTGTGTTTGGATTTTCATCTTTGTCCACTGTAGGCAAAAGATTGCACTGGAAATTTCAACTATCATGCATTCATTATAATTAAGAGATTTAAAATTTGAATTTTAAAAAATGGCATAACTTCTGTTGCTTTTGCCTTAAATACTTTTATTGAATCTTCTAGGAGTTAGTTTGGATCTTCATTGCAAAGAGAATCATGACAATTTTGTATTTCACCTACCTTTATAAGTTGGCTACAAATCACGTTTATCAATTGGCATGTCTGAAATGCAACTCTGTAATGTTTTAAATTTTTGAATAAAGTACCACTACTACTATTTCCTTTATAACTATTGGTGGCTTTGACTGATTCATCAATTCACTACACAATCCTACACATGTCTGTGCAGATGCAAGTCCCATTGAGTTCATTAGGGCTTACTCCCAAGTAAGTGTGTATTGGGTAAAGCACGTTTACCCCAAAGTAAGGCCCACTATATTCAATGGGGCTTAATCCCAAGTAAGTGTACATAGGACTGCATAGTACAGTCTTCCCCCAACCTGGTGCCCTCCACACGTATTGGACTACAACTCTCATTGGCCATAACCATTGGCCATGCTGGCTGGACAGAAGTCGTAGTCCAACAATCTGGTGGGCACCAGGTTGGAGAAAGCTGGCATAGTAAGTAACTCATGGTTGCAACATTTCAGAGTCTCCTTCAACAGCTCTTTGCATGCATGGTGTTTCCAGCCTTGAGAGACCTTATGACAAATAATTTTGTTTGCCTAAGTCCACACTCCCAATCTGCATTTAGAAATTAAAAGCAGAGGGAAGTCAGCCTGGCATCTAACCATATGCAGTGAAGGCACTAGGCAGATCTCCCTTCTAAGGGGCCATCGCAAAGAAGGCTCTTTCCCAGGTAGCCACCCGTTGCACCATTGTGCGTGGCAGCACTCGGAGAAGAGCCTCCAAAGATGATCAATTAGGCAGGAACAGGGCTTTGCAGAATACTGCCATTCAAAGAACAAGAGCTGGGGGATGCTGCAGCTGCTGATTCAAGAAAGCAGAAGCTTTAAAAGAGGAAATAACACTCTCCCCACAGCCACATACTGGGAGAGGCATTTGAGATGTGGCTGCGGTTTTGTGAGGAAGTGACGGGATAAGGGCAGCTAGTTTTCAAAAAATGGCAATTGTGCAGTTTTTAAGTTGTTTTTAACTTTCTGCATAATTGATCTAGTGTGCATACCAGCCTTCCCCAACCTGGTGTACTCCAGGTGGGTTGGACTGCAAACTCCCATCATTCCCAGCCAGCATGGCCAATAGCTGCTTTTTCTTACACATCACCACTGATAACACGCATAACCAACCACATCTGCCCAACTAATGGACCATCTTTCCCTTTAAAAAAAGAAACACCTTCTTCCCCAAACTCCTCTAATGTAGTGTCTGATCCTACTCCAATCCCCCACCTTTATCATCTTTGGAGGATTCAAAGAAGGGATGAAAGGCACTGCTCTATAATACTTAATGTGTTTCTTCAAAGTGCTTCATATAAGACCTACCCTATAGTCATGCCATTATATAAATCCATGGTACAGCCACACCTGAAATTTAGAGATTCCTAGAGTTTCTCTCAGGAAGTTCATGGAGTCCAAATTGATTACAAAACTAGAGGTGAGATTGGCTGCAAACCTGAGATTTGGATACGAACCGCTGATGGCTGGGTGGAGTGAAGCAAGAAACAAGGAAGGCGGCAGTAATCCCAAAGAAAAACAACAGAAGCACATCCAAAAACTGCTGCTGGTTTTAAATTTCCCAACAGAAACAAAGTAAATCAGTGAAAGGAGTTGCAGAGAGAAAAATAACCTTGGAAAAGGGTAGCAAGCTGAAAAAGCACTGGGGAGTTTTCTAAAAATAAAACCAGTACACAGGGCTGACAGTCTTGTATTTGAAGGACTGCCCCAGAGCTGGTGTTAAGGGAAGGCATGCATGGTCGGTCGAGCACGTGCAGAGGGCCCACACCCCAGCAGGGCCCACTGACTTCACCACTGCAACCTGCTTGTTCACCAGCCTCTTGCTTTGGCCCAGACAACGGTGGTGGTGAGAAGGAGCAGTAGATGGATGCCACTGCCTGCCTGCTCAGTGGCTCCCTGCCTGTCCTGCAAGCAAGTGGTGTCAATGATGAGAAAGAGAGGAGCAATAACAGCTGGTGACCATGCCAGTGAGAAGGTAGTGTGGTAAGGAAGTTAAAGCCACTCCCCAAGTTCGTTCCCAGCTGACTTGTGGTCAATAATCGGCCAGAGCGGGTAAATAGAATTCCTTTATTGAAAATACAGCGCTGTATGGTATCACTCAAAAATGGAGAGCGAGACCCCCAACACAAGAAATGCATCCCTCTTTATACCTTTTTGCTCAGCATTTGTTTCTACACATGCGTACTAGCAATTTCACTGATGTCACCGTTTGCTTATCTATCTGAAAGATTTATGCTTCTCTACAACATGTGGATTCTTCTTTCTAGTTGTAAATAATACACTAATTGGCCAGGTGTGAGAGGGAGAAAGGGTAGAGCAGTGTTCTCCAACCTTGGGTCCCCAGATATTTTTGGCCTACAACTCTCAGCATGCCCCAGCCAGCTACGCTGACTGGGGCATGCTGGGAGTGGGGACCCAAGGTTGGAGAACACTGGGGTAGAGAGAAAGAAGGACAGTTCACACCTCTTTGATAGTTACAGACATGCCCTCGTAAATCAGTCTTGTTAGGCTAATCTTGCATGAGTAACATAACTATAGAACCAACTTCTACCATGTTATCTCATATGCAATTAACTCCAGTAGTTCAAAGAATCTCACAAGGCTGCTTATAGAGGCTGCTCACACAGCCTTTAGTGAAAGAGAGAGCTTCCGGCCTTCCAAAAGTCAGGACAGGAAATCCTAATTTAAGAAAGTTCTGGGATTACATTTAATACAGAATAATACTTATGTTCACATTACCAAGTAATACTTGTTACATTTCATATGTTCATATTACATACAAATTATATACTGGAAATTATATACTTTCCACAGTAGGCTCACTAAGGGAGGGGGCCATGGAGGGTGTTTGGCCCAAAGACCCTCAAAAACATGGGTGCCAGTACAGTATCATTAGATATTTTCATATCTAATGAAAATTAGATATGAAATTTATTATCATATCTAATAAAAACTGCCAGTACAGCATCATTAGATATTTTCATCTTGTTGGATTGTATTTGTTTCTTGTGGTTGGGGTGGGATGAAAAACAAGGAAAGCCCAGCAATGGCAGATTCAGAGCACAACACAAAGATGATGTTCACACCCACAACACACCATAACAACTCAGTATTCTGGGGCAATGTCCCACTTATCCAAATGTGGGCGGGAATCTCCCTGGCGGTAAACAATTCCAAAATTACCAGGATTATAATCAGTGTCTCCAAAACTTTTGATACCTGAAGTATGTGAGCCCCCCACCCCCAAAAAAATTAAAATTAGAATTAGACTTCAATAGCTGAGTGTCTACTCTTGGATCTCATGAGAGAGAGAGAGAGAGAGAGAGAGAGAGATTACTGTGTATGCAGCATAAAGGAACCACGAGGAAGACAATGCTGAAAAAATAATAAAATGAGGCCTGTTTGATGAAAGTTAACACTTTGAGACCTTCATGGTGGGGTCCGAAAGCAAATCTTTTCACAGGAATCCAGACGGAATCTTCTAGAAGAGGAAAACAGTTGGTGCGGCAGTTATCAGTCAGGACTCTAAAGCTGGTTAATGGGGTGCAATGGCAGAGATCCAGTTTCTCTCTTGAAAAATATTATCCCGGAAAACAGGTAAGTCAGTAAGAAATGGCACAGGAAAATGATAAAACAGGACATTTGGGGGAAGGGGGGAAGCAGGAAAGCTGGCCTCAGCACAAAGTAACATAAAGCCGTCCATTATTTCCAGATGGAGTGCCATTTTCCTGCCTCTGGTCTGTAACTGTGTCATTTTAAAAAGGATTACTAGAGCAGGAGGGTAGTATTGATAGAAAAAGGTATAAGGTACAGTACTGATGAGAGAGGCTAAGGACACACAGTCTTAAGCTTGTTTAGACAGAAAAAAAGTCTTACAACTGACTCCCAGCGTGCCCCAGCCAGCCATGCTAGCTGGGGGCATGCTGGGAGTTGTAGGACTTATTTTTCTTGTATAGGATTCCACCCGCGGCCAGTTAATCCATAGATTCATAGATCATAGAGTTGGAAGGGGCCTACAAGGCCATCAAGTCCAACCCCCTGCTCAATGCAGGAAACTAGAGGAGTAATAACCACGCTCAGACAAGCTGAGCCAGCATGAGCCACAGGCCTGTTCATCGTTTAGATTAATCAGTTAAAACTCTTTGATTGTCTAAAAATTAATCAGTGATTAATTGGGCATCAGTTCATTAGCAATTTGGATTTGGAGGGACACAGAGACACAGACAGTGCGTCTCCAAAAATTGATACATTTCTCCCCAAGCAATATATATGGAAAACTCCAGGGTGGGGAGAAGAGGGAGTGGGGAAAGAGCGTTCTTCTTGTTGTTCCTCTCCTACTGGAGGTTGGACATCATAATGGCTAAACAGTCTTTAAACAGGCCACTGTAAACAATGATGTTTTATTGCCCCCAAACCAATCTTTAAGGTTTTTCAGCCAAGACCTTCTTCTTCTTCCTACACTACTTCTCCGATTTATTTTCCCTTGTATAATCAGCTGCAACAGTCTATATTTCTCATTATATGACCAAAATATTCTAGTTTTCTGCATTTTATGTATTTTATAATTTTTTGATCTTTATACAGTCTTTTTAATACTTCTTTGTTGGTCACCCTCTCACTCCATGAAATCCATAACATCCAGGCATAAATCCACATTTCAAATGCTTCTATCTTTTTTTATGGTAGTCTGTGTTGAAGTCCACAATTTCATGCCATACAGTAGAACTGAAAATATATAACACTGTACAATGCACATTCTAAAGGCTAATTTTAAGTTTTTGTTACATACTGTACTACATTTTTTTCATCTTAAAAAAGTTACTCCAGGCCATCTCTGTTCTAACTTTTATTGCATTATCAGGATCCCACTGCTCGTTCAACCAAATTCCAAGATACTTGGTTGAACACATTTTCATTTTGAATTTTTAACTGTTTTTCTTGGACTACTTGCTTTTTACTAATTACCATGCATAGGAGAGAGCACATAGGGTGTAGTTTTGTGACTGGCAGCTCTAGCTTCTAATCATGGTGAATGGCTTTACCAGAGCTCTCCAATCCCAGTACTTTCGGGGTGGGATGTTGAAATAATATACTGCAGGAGTGACCCAGCTTTTTGTTTCTCTTTGCTAGTTCTCTCTCTCAAGATCAGGAATGTAAGTGTTTTGGAGTCTGTGGCACACAGGAGGGTGTAGCATAGGGTGCTTGTATCCATTGAATTGTTTATGATTGTTTTAATTGTTTTATAGGATGGTGATATTTTAGTGGATAATTGTTTTTAGCTGTTTTAAATTTTGTATATTTTAATTTTGTTGTAAGTCACCTTGAGTTTTTTGAGTAAAGCATCTAAGAAATCTAATAAATAATAATAATGATAAAATCAAGATAGAAACGAAGTTCTCATTCCACTCCTTTTTCCTCTGATAGGATGGTCCTATCTTGACAGTTGCTTTAGGGCTTTTCATTCTGGTATCATGTCCACTTCCACAAGCAAAAACCCTTCCACTTCCTCATTTACATCTGTCAATGAAAAAACAGGCAGTACAGTCATCGCCAGCTCATCTGACACTTCGTGGGAGCTGCACGCAGACGATTTCACCAAGGACCTATCCTGTGTTCTGTGTCTGGAGTTGTTTAGGGAGCCAGTCATTCTGCCCTGTGGCCATAACTTCTGCAAACGTTGTCTAGAGGCGACATGGGCAAAAAAGGGAGTCTTCTGCCCAGAATGCCACACAAATGTTCCAGACCGAAAATACATAGCAAACACAGCGCTGGAGAAAATGGCAGATAAGATCAAGACCTTTCATGTGGGTTGCCAGCAACAGAAGTGCATTGAGCACAGCGAGCCATTGACCCTCTACTGGAAGCCACAAGAAAAACTAGCCTGCTTCACTTGCCGAGAAGCTCAGATACCCAAAGATCAATGTACCCAGTTTCTTCTCATCCCAGATGCTGTGCAGATCTACACGGTAACTGTCATACTAATTCCAGATCGAAATGAAGGGAATGGTCCAATGATCTTCCAGCCATACTCAAGCTTTTTAAAAATCCAGTTGATTTCAAAGAGAGGACACTTAAAGTACCTGCTTATCACCTCAATATAAAATCAATGGGACTTATATATGCCTCAGTCTGGCTGGATCATGGTTTAATGATCAAGAGAGATTGGCCCCATTCACACGTAACAGTGGCAAATCGTGGGTTAATTAACCCATGATTTGCTGTGATGCATGCTGGGTGCGTGCTGACATGACTTCGAATATGCAACCTCAGTTCAGAGGTTATTCTATGATGTGAGAACGTGGACATTATGGGTTCAGACAACACGATAACCCACACTCACAGGTTGAGTGTGTGTGGGTTGTCGTTGAACTGTGGGTTGTTGCTGAATCTTGGGTTATCGTGTTGTCTTATCCCAGCCGTGATAACAAACCATGGTTTGTTAATCATGAACAATCCACAGTTGACAACTCAACAACCAACCATGGGTTCTCTTTAACCACCAGCAAAACCACACATACATTGGATTTTCCTTGGGCAGTAATTATTAACCCAAGATGATCAACTGATATCTGTGGCTCTCCTGGCTAATTTGGGACCGTTGGTAGGTTGGTGAAGTGACGATGCACTCTAGAGCACAGCCAACATCCTTGTGGCCTTTAATTTCAAGGGAAGATTAGTGGTGGTAGGCAACCAAACTTTCAGGGAACCTGGTCCACAATTGCTGATCTTCTCATTGAGGAGCCATGATACACTTCTAAGGAACCCCAGTGTTCACTGGAATGCAGCTTGAAAATCACGGTTCTAAGCAATCTATACCAGAGGTAGGCAACATGGTGCCCGTGGGCACTAATGTGCCCCCAGACACCTTTCTTGGTGCCTACCAAAGTGCCTTTGGCGCTAAATTTGTAATAAATAAATAAATAAATAAATAACAACATTTCTTACTGGCAGCTGAGATTCCTGTGAAATAGGTTACTGCTGGTGTTGAAAACTGTGGGTTCAGACCCCACCTTTGCCTTGTACTCAGTCTTTTGGGCAGGTTACTTGTCATACTTGTCACATCACGCCAGTGCTCAAGGAGCTGCAGTGGCTACCAGTTGCTTGCCAAGCCGAATTCAAGGTGTTGGTTTTGACCTTTAAAACCCTATACTGCTCTGGTCCAGTCTATCTCAAGGAGCGTCTCCAGCAACACCAAGTAGGCCGCTCAACAAGATCTGCCACAGACGGCCTTCTCTTTGTCCCTTCATCCAGAGCAGCTAGACTGGTGGGGACTAGGAAGAGGGCCTTTTCTGTGGCGCCCCCCCCGTACTGTAGAACTCTCTCCCGAGTGACCTTCGCCATGCCCCCTCTCTGCTGAGCTTCCGCTGCTCACTAAAAACGTGGCTGTTCAGGCGGGAATATGGGGTGGGCTAAGATTTTAAAAATTTATACTGTTTTAAATGTATTTTATCTTGTTTTTATCTTGTGTACATCGCCCAGGGTGGCCGGTTTGCCGGCCAGATGGGCCAGAAATAAATGTAAAATAATAATAATAATAATAATAATAATAATAATAATAATAATAATAATAATAATTATTATATATTATTATTATTATTATTATTATTTGTGACTAGCTACAGCTCTCATGGCAGCCATTTTGTGATGATGCCCAGGACAAGTTCTGAAACTGACAAATGTGCCCACAGACCAAAAGATTGCCTACCCCTGATCTATACCATAAATTCAAGCTGTGGAGCTACTGCAGTGCTTATAAGAATATGCTTGGAGCAGACTTCCCCAAACCCAGGGCCTTCCAGATGTGTTGGATTACAAATCCCATCATCCCCAGCCATCTGGTTTATAGTATATCTCTGTCTATCCCTGTGTTAGTACCTGTGAATGGAATGCAGTGACTCATGGGGAGATCATTCTACAGTTGGGGGGGGATCACCACTGAGATGGCCCTTGCCCTTGTTGCTGCCCTTTGAGTCTCCCTCGGGGGAGGCATTCGGAGGAAGGCCCCAGATGTTGATCATAGTGTCTGGGTAGATTGCAGTTGGGAGAGGTGCTCCATCAAGTATTGCGGTCCCAAGCTGTGTATGGCTTTTTAGGTTAAGACCAGCACCTTGGGGCTCGGAAGCGTACAGGCAACTAATGCAAGCTGGCTAGAACTGGTGTTAAATGTTCAGACCTTCTGAACATTTTGCACAAGCTGCAGCTTCTGAACAGTCTTCAAGGGAAGCCCCATGTACAGTGCATTGAAGTAATCTAATTTAGAGATCACCAGAGTGTAGATTACTGAAACCAGGCCATCCCTGTCCAGATAGGGGCATAGCTGGGCAACCAGCCAAAGCTGGTAGAAGGCACTCTGTGCCACTGAGGCCACCTGAGCCTCAAGTGACAAAGATGGCTCAAGGAGGAGCCCCAAGCTACAAACCTGCTCCTTCAAGGGGAGTGCAACCCCATCTAGAACAGGTTGAACACCCTCCATCTGGTCAGAGGAACCACCCACTAACAGCATCTCTGTCTTGTGTGGATTGAACTTCAGTTTGTAAACCCTCATCCAGTCCATTGTCGCGGCTAGGCACTGGCTTAGCACATCCACAGCCTCACCTGATGTAGATGAAAAGGAGAAGTTGAGCTGCGTGTCATCAGCATACTGTTGGCAACACACTCCAAAACTCTGGATGACATGTAGATGTTAAGTAGCATTGGGGAATGCGAATGGCTTATGTGGCTAATATGTGACTCATAATCTATGCGTAATCAACCACTTTCTCTGGATACTGAACTACCTGGCAGAGGGTAACCTTTGTGACATTCTTCCCACAGGAAAAGCTGCTCATGTTGAGGATTCAGCTCAGGTCCATCCTGGTGAAGCTAGAAGTGCTGAAGAATGCCCAGGAAGAGAAGATTGCTAATCATAAAGTGGGTAGCATTCTGTTTGTATTCTTGGGAAGGTCATGTCTTATACATTTTCACTCTGAGCAAAATAACACATTAGGTGCAATAACCCAAAGAACGCCGAGGAACCAAACTTGCATTGAATTCAATGTAATCAAGGACACACTTACTGTGTTTTCAGAGTCCTCGTAGCTACCCAGTCCATAGACGCTGTATAGTAGATATGTACAGTGTATGCCAATCCACCAACAGTCTGCACAACAGATTGGAGGAAGGAATATCTTAGGTTTTGTGGGGTCAGGACAGGTGGTACAAAGTAAACTTGCCTAGACCTGCAACCTTACTCACACTGACCTTTATCTTTATTGTGCCCACGTTTAAAAGGAGGAAGAAAGTCTAGAACAATGTTATTTCCCCCAAGCAAATGTTGCTATCTTATCATTATTAAAAGGCAAGTAATAGACTGACAGTTATAAAGCATAAAGTAAAGCTAGTATCCGTTACTAGAGTCCTCTTTGCTTTGTCTAATAATTTTTATTATTCTAGGAGAACAAATTGCAACTTCAATACCATATCTCGTTGGAATTCCTAAAATTGCACCAGTTTCTTCATGGCAAGGAGAAAATATTTATCAACCAGTTGAAGGAACAGGGTGAAATCCTCCTCCAAGAAATGGAGGCAAATCTAAACAAACTGCAAGACCGAACCCAGAGCGCTAAAGATACCTTGGTCTGCATTCAGGCACGGCTGTACCAGCAGAATTCTGCTGGCTTCCTGAAAGTAAGGATTCCAAACTTAACGTACAACATTGCTTGGGACATTGTTGCTGGGTTGATCCCAGGGCATTGTAGACCTTGGAACCCAACCACCAAACACTTGGGGTGCTTTCATACAAGGCTTTTATCATGCAATCTCACTGAATTTTACAGGGGTGGTGGTGGCTGCCGGATGACAACGCCTTCCACTTGTAGCCCTCCCATGTTTCCCCACTATTTCTGTCTTTATCCTTACAGCAGACAATTTGTTAAGGAAAAAAAGATGGAATTAGTGGAAAAGCTCTTCTACCTAGTAGCGCTAGGAGTCCTCCATTTGGATGCAGCCTTGGTATCAGGAAACACCTAACACAGGAAGGAATTAATTGAGAATTAGGATTCCAGGTAGATAAGATTCCAGGTAGCCGTACATGATGCGACAATTTCAGATCAGGATCAGTTTATTACATGAGCTCTGGACAGGACTGACATCCTGACCAGAGGCACTGCAAAATGTTCTTGTGGTATAGAAAGAAGCTCCAAATTTACAGGCGCAAAAGCACAACTTAAATACAGTTTGGCACAAAGGAGTCTTGATATAATTCTTAAAACTTCACAGAGAACAAAGCCTTGTTCATAGTTACCTCTTGATTCAGGTGAGTCTGGGCAGTTTGAGAGCAGAGTTTGAGAAAGTTTTTAATCTCATCAGAGTAAATGCCCATGCTTAGGGAGGAGACTATTGTGTTCTACGAGTTGAGAGGGCTTTTTCTTTTTGCATCCTCAAAAAAAGCAGGGGGCATACTTAGTGCAAAGTATGCTTTTGGGCACTAAGGCCAATTGAGGAGGATAAGTCATGTCAGTAGCCGGTAGGAGCCAGCAGTTTATGTACTCCATGATGGGGTTCGGGGTCCAAAATGGAGATATTTGGGCTAATGGGTCTAGTTAGCTATAGACGAGCAGGTCCCCCACACAGGCCAACAAGTATGAGTAAGGAGGCCTCTTATGCTTTACCCCCCCAAAAGAGAAGATGCATCACCAGAACATACATATAGGTAGCCTAGTATTTTAAGGTTACTTAATGGCATTCCTTATTTTAGTGAGCAGTTGGGTAGAATCCTGCCTGCAAGCTTTTCCTTATATCTCCACAAGTAAAAGGGCGAGAGACTTACTTTTTCTTTTTTTAAATGAAAGCTGAAAATGCAGGAAGGGGACCTCGAATATCACTGAGGGGGCCAGGGCCTCACAGTGGCTACAGCCCTGCCCAAACCAAGAACATGGAATAACAGAAGATGTAACTGTCTTTAATAGCCTTGCAGAGTTGTTGGATGAAGACAACTCCTCACACCATCATGAGCATCTGTGAGAAAAGACACACGCTCTGGGTGAGGACCAGATGTCTTACTCTAGAGGAGGTGTACAGAGGTGGAGGTTGTGTGTTCAAGACTATGAGGTTGATTGATTTGAAAGGGTTAATGGGCTTCAGCCTTACAGCCTTGAAGGCTTACAATCCACCCTGCAGGCCCGACAGCCTACGTGGATACAGCAGAGCGTGAGATTTAAGATTTAGATCCTGCCTCTGTGCACAGACGCCCATAAATCTATACATAGAAGTCCAGACCTTCTCCCACTTCTCCCGCAGCGTGCCAAGCGTATCGGATTTCAGCCAGCTTGCAGCTCGTCCTGTCGCAGCTGCACTGTAATTAGGAATTAACTCCATAGAATCCACAACAGGGTTTTTACTACCTGTTTATTCTATATCAGAGTAAATACAATCTCCTAAATTACAGTCCATATTGCAGATTATAATGCATAGCATAGTCCAGTGGATCAAGTCCACCCAAGCATACCTCATTACATGGTTGCAATAAGTCAGAGCATCCAGAGAGAAGAAGACAGACAAAGAAGCAATCCTTCTCTCTACTAAAATGGTTACAGGAATCGAAACCTAACAAATCATACTACGTCATCAGAAAGTACAAACCATGTGATCAGCTCTTATTTCGTACACACCTACTTTTCCCATGAGAACAGAACAGTAGTGCCAGACTCAATATGACTTGTTTTCCTAGCCATTCTGTACCTTTCCAAATGAAAACACTTGTGCCACAGCTGTTGTTTTGCTACATGTCACAACATGATTGAGAGTTTTCCATCCCCACCTGTTTGGGTTTGCTGAGTTACACATATTCTGCAAATGTTTCCTAAAGACACTTACTAGATTACTCTTCTTTCTTTTCTCTCCTTTTCTCTGACAGGGAATAAAAGCTTTCATGGAATGGTAAGTGTGAGCGGTGAGCATATAAGCAGGTATTCTCAAGCTATTATAGCAGGCCTACTTTAATCAGTTGAGACACAAGCTATCAAATAGGCCCTGGGACTGGAGAGCAGAAGGGAAACACACTCTGGCTTCTGCCATCAGCCTGGAGACCAAAGGCCACTGGGAGGCTGCACGCCATTCTTCCCTGCTTTTATCCCTCTTCTCTGAGAAAAAGGCTCCTGGAGCAGCTTACATTCAGTCAGTAAAAGACAATCCCGGTCTGCAATTGGGCTGCTTTAGAATAATATTGTTCCTATAAAAGTCTTTTAAAAAATCAATTCCTAAAGAAAGAAGTTAGTCTGCAGACTAGGAACAGCATATGAAAGTTCTGTCACTGCAGTGTACAATGTACATATAAATGACAGTGTGTGTTCCTAAATGTTAACGAGGTAGCATATATGAACTACTGTCACAGTTGTTTCCAGAACTGTTTTTTTCCCCCTTCCTGGCACCACCATCACTTTCTGCTAATGGGAATGGCCTGTGCAGGATGGAGCAGAAAACTGAAAATTCATCTCTGGGTGAACTAGTGACTGGGACACTGAGCGCAGGGGACTTCAAGGGGCCCATGCATTACGGCGTGTGGAAGGAAATGAGATCCATCCTCAGCCCAGGTAAAGCTGTGTCCAGTTCTGGTTGTTGTTATTAGCAGTATTTCTATACTGTGTCTCATCTGAACAAATCCCGAAGTGGTTTACAATTTTTTTAAAAAAAACAAACAAAGAAAAAAAACACACACACACACACACACACACAATAGTATAATGAGATTGTTTCAAAGATAATTTATGGCTGGGGGAAAGCCAAAATAAACAGATGCAATTTCAATAAATGCCTAAAACATGCCAGTGTTGAGGTCTGACATACTTCAGAGGGGAGACCATTTCACAGGGCTGGCCCCACCACAGAGAAGGCCCAGCTCCATGTCTGTAGGCTGCAGCACGGACAACAGGGCCTCCCCTGAACATTGTGATGCTTGGGAAGTTGATATAAGGGGAAACGTTCCTTGAGGCAACCTGGTCCTGAGTTGTATAGGGCTTTGTATACTAATATCAACACCTTAAACCTAGCTGAATAGCAGGCTGGCAGCCAGTGTAGATCCTTTAGCACAGGTGTAATTTGCGTGTGGTAAGGCACCCCAGTGGGTAACCTAGCCACTGCATTCTGCAGTAGCTGCAGCTTCTGAACAAGCCTTAAGGGGAGCCCCACATAGAGCTAAGATGGTTACCTATCATTAAATTAAAGTGGATTAAAGGCATAGGACTGATTATACCAAGTCCGACAAAAGTCTCTTCTGCTTCCTTTATAAAAATAAACTAAAATTCCCACCCCCACCCTTCCACCATCCATTTAGCCTCCAGTACAAGGAAGTTCCAGAGGAAACATAACTGTGCTCCACCTTCAGTTATATGACTGGAAAGTTTGGTTCACATGGTGGGGTGGGTGGGTGGGAGGGGGAGGGAGGAGAGTGTTATCTAAATTAAGGAAACCAGGTAGGCACACAAATCTAGGAGAGCAAACTGGCAATGAATAATTTTAGGTGGCAGTGCAAATAATTAAAATGTTGTTAACCATTAGAGGAGAGATTTGGAACTGGAAGAAGTCTCGCAGTAAGTAAGGGCACAATCCTACGCGGCTACGCTTAGAGAGAGAAAAGGCCTACAACTCCCAGCATGCCCCAGCCAGCATTGCTGGGATTTGTAGGCCTTTTTCTCTCTCTAAACGTGCATAGGATTGTGCCTTAAGTCTCTCAGTAAGTGTCATTAGGGAAAATGGACTTAGGAGGCAACTTACCGTAATTAGATTCATGAATTTGCTATAGCCACTCGATCTGAGTGAAGAGGCGGGCAAGAAATAAATAAATAAATAAATAATAGTAATACTGCTTCCAGGAGAAGGCTGGTGCAGTTAGAATGGTGACATCTTTTGTTGCATTGCCTTTTTATTGGTACAGGGAAAGTGAGTTTTCAGGCTAACTGTAGACCAGCACAAGTTTTGTTTATTCTTTTTAATTATACGTATTTATATCCCATCTTTCTTCCATTGTGGAACTTAAGGCAGCCTACACAGAGTTCTAGGTGGTTTCCCCATCTCGGCAGGCATTTACTACACCCAGGCCAACTTAGCTTCAGTAAGGTTGATGATTCATGTCATCAACCTTATGGACCATGCCCAGAGACCATAATTGGTCCAATAAAATATATATCATAGATAGATGAATTTATTCTGTGGCATGTTTGTACGGTAGGGCCTTGTTTATTATGTGTTGAATTGTAATGTCTTTAAATTTCTCCTGTGCTACAATAATTATGTTCTTCTTTATTCAGACATTTCCTCTTTTACACTGGACCCCAAAACAGCACATCCAAACTTGGTTCTCTCTGAAGGGATGACTTGTGTAAGGCATAATGACAAAAAGCAGATGCTGCCAGACACTCCAGAGAGATTTGACTGCAGTGTTTCTGTCCTGGGATCCTGTAGGGTTCACCTCTGGGAAGTACTACTGGGAAGTGGACGCGGAGAAGAAGACCAAATGGACTTTGGGAGTTGTGAGGGAGAGCATTAACCGTAAAGGGAACTACCCTCTGTCACCCAAAGAAGGACACTGGCTTATAAAGCTAAGGAATAAGAATGAGTTAAAGGCTGTGGATGTGCACGCAAAATGCCTAACCCTGGCCCAAACTCCTTGTAGAATTGGGGTGTATTTGGATTATGATGGTGGCCAGGTGTCTTTTTACGATGCTAGCATAATGTCTCACATATACACTTTCACAGAAACATTCACAGAGAAACTTTATCCATATTTTTGTCCATGTTTGAATGACTCTGGAGAAAACAGTGCACCCCTGAAAATTATTACTTTTAATATGTAGATGCACGGTGAGGAAGAGGTCCATCTGCAAATCCTAAACCTCTGAGATACTATATACAGGCAACTTATAGGATCCAGTGCTAGGATCTCAATGCCAGTTAAAGGGGACAAACTGGTGCCCTTGGACTTCTGTTGGGACCTAACTCCAGCCCTACCACTGGTGCAGGAGCAGCCATCAGCACTGGTAGCTACCCTTGCTCTTCCTGTGGCACAGCTGCAAAGATGGTTATACAGTTCTGTTATGTCTGAAATGGCAGCAAGATCCCCTCTAGGAATGCTCCCCTTATGTGGCGTCACAATTTAGGTCCTCAGGATCCTTACACTCATCGTTCCGAATGGCAAGGTTGAGAAGGGAGGGGTCACCTTCAGGAGTGCTGTTTGTTTGTGATGAATCTATATATAAGATCCATTCTTTAACAACAGCAAATGTTAAAAACATAAACTGGTTTCACACTCACTTTGCAAAGCAAGTTTAGAGCCTGTATAAAATTGTCTACCTATACATCTTTTAGAAAATATTAAGCTTAGAAATGGCAGGATGGAGGTCCAAAGTTAGTGAGGTCAGCTTATTCAGAATAAAAGCAAAGGTGAGAAAATGGGGGAATTCTGAGAGTATTGGAGTTTGGAAAATAATAACTGCTTGGGCAAATAACTCATTCCCTAACAAAGCTGTTTTTGTGCACCCTTTTGTATTGGTTTCCTTAAATCCAATAACGGAACACTCATGTCAATTTCACAATGTGCTGGTGGACTCTTGAAGCAGGGTCAAAAACAAGTCTTTATGAAGGGCAAATGTTTATGTTTGTAGACTATTCTTGTCTGACCTATCCAAGTTTTACACGCAATAAATATTTATTGTGATGGATCTATATTACTGTAAATAAAGCCCCTAATTTCACCATTACCACATGTTGTAAACTGCTTTCAAGTAGGCTGTTTTATTGACAGTTTGCCCTTTTGTGCCATCAGGGTCGGCATTAATATCCGGCATCCTTGGGCAGCTGCTAGGGCCCCAGCAGCTCTGGCAGAGCCCATTGCTGAAGCATGCCCCTGGCTTCCCTTTAATCCTATTTTTTTTTTCCTGGCCAGGAGCTCCAAGCAGCACCATGCTGAATGGGTCTAGCTGCCACCCGGCCACCCTGGGCAATGTACAATTAAAATAATGCAATAAAACATGACGATTAAAACAGTATTAAAAATTCTTTTAAAATCCTAACCCACCCCATATTCCTGCCTGAAATACCATGTTTTTAATGTGCGCGATTCAAAATCTTTAAGGAATGCCAGAATGTGGGTAATAGAAATAGTCCAGGGCCCCCTGTGCATAAGCCACCATGAACTCCTGTGAGGAAAAGCAGGATGTTGTCTGTGGTTTCTCAGTCTGTGACTGTGCATGCAGTGGAAAATGTATGCGTTCAGTGTGACGGTCAGACATGTACAAAAAGTGTAATGTGGGAAGTGGGCGGAGACGTGTTCCTCATTCCCCACTCGACAGGGTTGTGGTGGTTTCACTGTATCAAAGGAAAAGGCGGGAAAGTGGAGGCCTGAACGCCCCCTCTCTTGCCTCAGAGCAGGATGTTCAGCGGCTGCAGCGGCTGGTTTTCTCAAAGTGTCAGCCAAGAGCTCTGCCATCTTTGGGGTGAGGGGAGTCTTGACTCTGAGGAGAAGAAGAAGATGATATCCCTCAATATGAGGAGAAGGCTGAGGGCGAAAGTCAAACCCAATGTTTCTACTGAGGGAAGAAGATTGGCATCCAACAGGGTGGGAAGTCGGGGGGGGGGGGGAGCAGTCATCTTTCTAATTTCTGAGGAGACAAAGGGGGCTTCCTCACGAGGCTTTTTATAATGTTGTTGCCCTGCCTCATTCACAGGAGTTGTCCAGACACACCATCATCTTCCACTTGTAACCTTACCTGTGTTTTTCACACCACTTCTTCTGTCTTTTTTTTTCTTACCGCAGAAAAACAATTAAGGAGAAAAAAGATGGAATAGCTGCACAGTGCCTACTAATTGATAGTGCTAGGAGCCCTCAGCCTGGAAGTACCCAGTGTACCACAGCAGAACAAACTTTATTGTCTGTCTGTCTATTATCTATCTCCTGCCCTTGAAAAAAGATATTTGGGGAGGCTGGTGACTCCTGTGTCACCTAAACACAGGCCTGTGGCTCACGCTGGCTCAGCTTGTCTGAGTGTGGAAAGCTAAGCAGGGTCAGGCCTGGCTATTACTTGGATGGGAGACCCCTCCTCTAGTTTCCTGCATTGAGCAGGGGGTTGGACTCGATAGCCTTGTAGGCCCCTTCCAACTGTATGATCTATGAAATCTATGTGTCAGTGGGGCCCCTTATGCATTCCATCTTTTTGTTTGAGCTTTATAGGAGCTATTCATGGCGCTCCATGGTGGTGTGAACCTATTTTGGGGATGGAGTCCAGCTCCATGGATAACTCCTGTAAAGCTCAAACAAAAAGATGTAATGGATAAGGAGCCCCACTGACACAGGAGTCACCAGCCTCCCGACTGGCCCATCACATTTCTAGGGTGGCTTTGGGGGGGGGGGCGTTCTGGAAGGTTCATTCCTGCCTGGAAGGATTTCATCCTAATTTCATATGTTTGGGGCTGGATATCAGTGGTGTTGTGGAGCCAGGGCTTGCAGGGTTGAAGCACTGGGATGTTTTAATTAGCAGGGACAATGACGTCATCTGCCACCCCTCTCAGGCTTCCCTGTTCCCTCTAAGTTTAGCTGCAATCCTAACAGGAGCTGGGGGTGGAGGGGATGGATTTTCCAAGCAACTATAATCATTTATATACCGTTTTATTTGCTAAAAGGTGGTGTACAGCAATTTAAAACAATAAAACCATAACATAATAAGAAACAAAAGCATTAAAAACAGTAAAACATGAACACACACACACACACACACACACACACACACTACATTTTTGGACTCTGCTAGGGGTGTGGCTGTAGGCACTGTCATGATGAGCGCCTGCATTTCAAAATTTACTACTACACCACTGCTGGATATAGATGCCAGTGCTTGCCAGACAGTTGCTCGGTGCCCATATCATTCTCCCAATGCATGGACAGGCACTTCTGTGGCACGCATTAAAATTAAAAGAAGAGCCCTGCTGGATGAAACCAAAGATCCATCTAGTTCTAGCATCCTGCTTTCTACAGTAGCTAACCTCTGGGAAGCCCACAAGCCAGGCATGAAGGCATTAGCTCACTCCCAGTGTTGCTTCCCAGCAACTGGTATTCAGAGGCATATTGCCAAGAAGTTCAATTCAGCCATCATGACTCCAAGAGCTTTTCTACACAAGGACTATTAATCGGCTGTTAATTTTCTGTATCTACTTTCAGTTTCATCGTAGGATTGAGATCCCCAAGCACTACACAAGGAGCGTTTCCTTTCCTTCTTTTCTGCTACATAACCTCTAGGTGGCACTGTGGCATAGCGGAATAGTGCAATTACATAAGTGGAGAAAGCATTTTCTTTCGGTTTTACAATTAAATACCACATTTTCCTTGCTCTAAAAAAAACTCTCAGAAAGTGCTCTTTAGACACAGAAGCAAAACTGGAGGGATCACAATGTCATCTAAAGAACTCGTAAACAACCATGAGTAGGGAATGACAACTGCATGATAAATACATCATGCAGAAAAGCCCCAAATAGACATCATGTCAGCCTCTAGCCTCCACTGGCTCCTTGCAATGAGGACAGGGTCAGAGGCTAAGAAAGTCATAATGCCATGCCAGTTAGAGAAAAGGGGAGGAAATACAGTTCAATGCAAGGGTAATGAAGCTACTAGTCCGGATTGGCTATATGCTCCCTCCAGTATCAGAGCAGTATGCCTATGTACACCAGTTGCTGGGGAACATGGGCAGGAGGGTGCTTTTGCACTCCTGTCCTGCTTGTGGGTTTCCTGTGGGCAGCTGGTTGGCCACTGTGGGAACAGAATGCGGTGATGTACTGTAAACAGTTCCGAAGGAAATGAAATGCAGAAACTGACAATCACATTATTAACATTGGTCATTCAGAGCCTTATGGCACCTTAAACACTAACAAATTACTCTGCATAAGTTTTTGTTTTAATCTAGAAGGTGCTAGATTATTTATAATTTTCAGTATCTTTCAAAGGAAAAAATGTTAACACGACATTTTAACTTCACAACATTTCAGTGAAAGGTATTCATTTATGCAAATTCCATGTTTCAATTTCAAGAATATAAAAAACAACCACGTTCTCTCCCTGTGGCATTTTTTTGCAGTTACTGAAGGAGGAATAATCACAAACTGGGATGTTGCTGATTATCTGTTCAGCAGCGACGCTTCCCACCCTGATACAAAAAGGTACATTTTGTTACTATTTGGCTCAACCTTTACCAAAACTATACATGGTCTAGAGTTTGGTCATACACACCCCATTCTTTTACTTCTGCTTCTAGTGCTTCATTTCTGACAGAAGAACATACTGTATCCTCTGCCCTGGAAGCCATCCCCCCCTTCCCTGAACCGCAGGCCTCCTGTACATATTTAACAGAGCTCTTCACATGTTTAAAGGCAATCTTATCATGGCTCCTTAGAGTTCAGGGCTACAAGAGACTTTATTGTTATCTCATGTACTCTGGAGTTGAGTTCAGGTATTCAAAGCTGGTTTTGAGGCTAAATTCTGCTGAGTGATTCTCTCTCCTTTGTCTGCATCTCACCTATGTTTCTACTCTCCTTCCATTTTGCATTGTGGTTTATCTGCTGTGGGGATTTCACGACCACATTTCTAGACATCATAACCTACTAACATTTACAAATCAAGCTGTTGCTGAAGGTCTAGCTACAGAGACAGGTTGCAAAGTTGGCAGCAGCATTAGTAATTGGGCTACTTTTTCTTACTGTGTGCAACTTCTGCTGTCCAGAGAACCTCTAGCATCTGCTTCTGGGTTCCTTTCACCACTGTGGCAGATGCACAAATAAGAAAATAAATAGCAAGAAAAGAAATCTGGACAATACGGTCCTTATAAGAAGAAAGATAAGAAAAATCAAAGTGGCCAATTGTGAAAGCAGCAAATTGTTGAAGAAAGTAATTTCTTTTCTAAACCATTAATTCACTGAGGAATATAATAGAAAGGAACCTATTTCATTAATTTGCTGTTTTGGATCAACAGAAACACAAAAAAATACTATTTGAAAAGTTCAATGTTTAATAAGACAGATTAAATAAATACACAAACCATGTTGATAGCTTTTACAGATAGCATGGAGAATCAAAGGTCAAAGTTTCATTTCAGCACCACTACTAATTAGCCAGGCTAACATGGGAATGAATTCATCATATGCATTGTGTTTCTTTCTTAAAATTCACCCATACTCAAATCAGAGCGATTGGACATACTTAGGGCCCAACTATGATTATGGTGTATCGTCTGTCTTTGCTATTTTTAAAATACTTAGCAAAATGCAGCCCTGTAGGTGTCAAACTAAAGCAGAAACGTGTAATCAAATGGTGGCACCTACCTTTTTCTCTCATGCTGTTTACCCACTAAAAATAATAAGGTCTCTAAGCTTTAATTGATTAAACATTTAAAAACTAATTTGGTTAATCGACTAAGACACGGGTGCAGACCTGTAATTGGGTGGGGCCCCAAATTACCTACCCCCCCCCAGCCCTCTGCAGGCTGGATGACGATTGCCCCACCCTGACCATCTTGCCTTTCTCTGTGCAGGGAGTGGGATGGAGAAAGGGACTTGTGTTGTGTGGCATTTTCATGGTGGCACTGTGCATTGCGTGAAGAAACTTGGTGGCAGGCATAGCCAGGAAGAGCGGCTGCTGTTCCTGTGCTGGCCAAGTCCCCAGCTTCACATGGTGTTCATTGTCCCCATGGGGGCAGCGCATGCTACGTGAAGCCACTTGGATGATGCCAGGTGCTACGTGTGTAATTTATGGGGTAATATGGCCATATGTTCCCTTTAACCAGTGTGGTGGTAGTGGTGAGAGAGTGTTGGGCTGGGACTCAGGAGATCCAGGTTCTAGTCCCCACTTGGCCATGAAGCTCAATGGGTGACTTTGGGCCAGTCACTGACTCTCAGCCTAACCTACCTCACAGGGTTGTTGTGAGGATAAAAGGAAGAGGACGATGACTATGTAAGCCGCCTTGAGGAAAAAAGGCAGGATATAAATGCAATGTAATAATAACCTAAGCCTAGTTCTCACTGAGGTGGTAAGCCAGCGTCTTGGCTGTATCACTTCAGAATGCAAGTAGATCAAATATGCCTTAGTACAAAATAAATAAAACCCCTGCACACAGAAAGTGGGGAGGAGAGTCCTAAGCTAGACTTCTGCTTCACATGATGGTTGCAGGGAATATTTTTGTATGCATGAATATTGAATTTTGTGTGCCCCACCTGAAGTGAAACAGCCCAAACTCAATGAATAACTTCCTGACAAAGGGTCTCTGAACATTAAAAAAATTGTATTGAAAGTGTGCAAAATCATACCATTTAGTATTTAAAATAAATTTACCTGATTGCCAGTCTTTGTTTGACTGTAGCTAATATTGTACATAACCTTCGGAAGTTCGGAGTAGAAAGATGGCACAAGAGAAGAGAGGTTGCAGCTGTCAAGGCAGAACAACCTCATGGCACCCCCTTCTGGTGGCAAAATATAATAACACAGGGGTAGGCAGACTTCAGGCTTGTCAGGTCTACGTTTGTTTTTTCCTTGAACCACAAGACCCACCAACCAAAGCTAGATGCAAAAGACATGTCAAATTAAAGGTTAGGGTGCCTCTGAGCATGTTCTGAATCCAGGAATCTGTTTTCAGTACCAGAACTTGCACAAATCCCCCTTCTGATTACCCCAAGCTTTCTTCATTAAGCGGCTGAATTTAGGAGGAAAAACTCATTTTGCTGTTGCTTTTGTTCAACAACTGGGAGTCAGAAAGAAACCCTTGCTGATCTACTGCAAATCACTCAGAGATCTACCAGTAGATTCCTATCTCCCCTGCCAGGTAAGTATCTACCATCTCTCTCCCCCCCCCCCCGCTTTAATGATGCTCCCAAATCTGCCTCCTGGACTGCCTCAATGCATCCTGTCAAATGGAGTGGCTCACACTGCTTGAGAGTTCGTTGAAAGCAGTAACGAAAGCCATTGTGATCAGATGTGTCCTATACTTTAATAACCTCCCCTCTTCCTCCTCTAGAATACACCAGAGCATAGATTATCTAGAAGATAGAATCACAGTTTTTCATTCTTATTATCTTACTGCAAGCACCAACTCTGAAATAAAAAACACAGTGCCATTAGGACACTTCCTCCTTCCACCAGCCAGCGTGCAACAAGGTGTGTATATATGTGTATAGGGTTGGGAAGTACATTAGTTTCCTCCCATTTTGCTATTTCATTCAGGGTTGTTGTTGGTTTTGGTAATAATTAATAATTAAAGACTCATCTTGCTTTGCCAGTCATTCAGTAAAATCACTTTCATTTCATTAGACATTGGTTTACAATCACATTTGTTACAATATTTACATTTATTTTCTGTGTCTGTGTTTGTTTCTGTGCTGACTTTTTGTTTTTGCAGCAGTTTGTGGCAGTGGTAGCAGGAGAACTGACTTCAGTAGCTGCTCCTGATGGTCATAATTTTTCCTCCCAGAATGCCCTGCATGTTGCACCATTCTGGGGCACTCTGGGGGAAAAATGGCAGCCACCACAAGTGGCCACTGAAGTCAGATCTTTTGCTGCTGCCAGAAGCAAATAAGCTCTCCACATCCCCAAATGGTATGAATGGGAATCCCATTTGTGCCCATTCATTATGCATTTGTTTTGGAACAAATGAAAACTGAACCAAATTGGCCTCATTCAGTTCAATTTTTCATTTGTTCTGATATAAACGCAAACCCCTATCATGGCAGTGGGGGATGAGGATGGGGGGTAGGGAATGGTCTGGAAATATACATGTGTCCAGAATGGTAAATATGACAAAGAAATGCATCTTTAATCTCTTCCATACATTTTATATATGTATGGATGTACAATGTATATCTTGCCATTCTGTTAGCATGCTCAGGTAGCCCACAAAACAAAGTTGTGTAAAGGAATTACTCTAAGCCTGCAATCCTCTGCCCATTTACCTCAGTAAACCTCATTGAACTCAGTAGGGCTTATTTCTGAGTAGACATGCATACAATTGTACTGTAAGGCTGCAGCCTGCAGTCCTATCCCTATTTACCTGGGATTAAGCCCCATTGACTAGCTGATGTTATATGTGCAATTGTACATGCAAATACAAGTACCGGTACTCTATGCGAATACAGATGCAATTTTGCATGTGTATGTGTGCAAATGACATAAATGTGTACTTGCAAACACATCAAGTTCACATAACATCTCAAAATATATTTGTTAGAATGGCATCGCATCATATCCCTTGAAGGTTTCACGTCTGCGCAGGTATCTATCATGAGAAGTTGCAAGTATGTGCTTGGGAAGTAGGCACTGCTATCCAACATTTAAAGAGCCACAATTCAGCAGCAAGCACTGTTAGTGAGTGATGGCTATTAAATTGCATCATCTGACAAACCTTTACTGCATGACTGATTTTTACCCTTTGAGTGGGGTGGATTTTTAAAAATTATTATTTTTTTGCATTCACTACAGAAATTAGAGAAAAAATTGGTAGCTTTATATGGGAGCAGATAAGCAAGCCTCAGAAGCTGAAGGTAAGAAGAATATCTTGAATGTACATGACTTCAATTTTGTTATTTGTTTTGTTCTGTTAATTTTGTAATTTGGAATTTTTAAAAAATATGAAATATTGTTTTTATATTTTAAAAAAACCTAGTATAGTGATCATGGACTAAATATAGCCTGAAAAAGTTAAAGAAAACAATCAAACACAACCAATTTAGTTAGGATGCATAGTGTACACAATTGTAAAACCTTCAGGCTGAAAGGATGTTCTCTTAGTAAGTTAGCAAAATCTTATAATTTGTCCTCCAGGACAAATTCCTGGAGGAGAAGGCTAGTATCAATGGCTACTAGTCCTGTTGGCTGTATGGTATCTCCAGTTGCTAGGGAATATGGGTGGGAAGGTGCTGTTGCACTCATGTCCTGCTTGTGGGTTTCCTGTGGGCAGCTGGTTGGCCACTGTGTGAACAGAATGCTGGACTGGATGGACCCTTGGTCTGATCCAGCAGGGCTCTTCTTATGTTCTTATGGAAGCTTGAGTCTGGGATGTATGATGAATATACCACAATAAAGGGTACCTATTGCATAAAATGTTTTAGATTTTGCAACCTTCATGTGGTGGCTGAATTTGTCCATTAACAGATGATCCCAAAGCCTCTGAAACCAACCACTGTCCGCTGATTTTTTTCTAGTGTATTGTAAATATTGCTCTTGCTGCTGAGTATAAAATAAAGCCTTTATGCAGTGCAGACTGAAATTCCTTCAGAAAAATACCCAGAATTGCAAGTACTGAAGTCTTGGTGATGTTTTATTTGGTCATATTGTTTCTTTCTTTGAAGACTTTGTCTCAAAATGTCTCTTTCAGAGGATTTGACCACCATTATTTGTGATTTTTAAATGCAGTATTTGTGTGTACCCTATGGCATATTAGTCCCAAAATGAAATAATTTTAAATGTTTAGCTACTATATTGTCTTTCTTTCTTTCTGTGGGTCCATCTGTCTTTCTGTCTCCACCTGTCTGCCATTTCTGTCTGACTGCCTCTCTTCATACCTATCCCTTTCTCTGCCTGTCTGTCTCTCTGTGTGTCAGACAGTCTCTCCCTCCCTCCCTGTATCTATCTCTCCCTATGTCCCTTCCTTCCTTCCTTCCTTCCCATCCATCTCCTTGCTGCTTACCTAATAAGGATGTGAGCAGGTCCGCAACAGGGACAAGACAAAGACTCAACCTTGGCATTGGCAGGAAGGATGGCCACTGTCTCCTACAACAGATAAGGGTCTCCTCCCTAGTGGTGAAACATTGAACTTGGACCTAGTGTTATAGTCTAGCTATGAATAATCTTTGGACTGATGTTGATATACACATTACTTAAGTATAACATTAATATTTATGGACTAATTTCATTATAAAATTGCTTCGTTATATTGAGTCTTGGGCACAGTTTCAACCATGATCATTTTGAATATCCACAGCCCAGTCAACCTGTTGAAGTAAAGCGCAGTAGGGAGGAAGAAGACCTAAAGGGCAAGAGAAGGCTGGAAAGAAGGTATATATTTTGTATTGTTGGATGACTAGGATTGAGCAATGGCTAACATATACTGGCTGCAGCAACAGCATGCTTTCAGTGATTGTGTGAACTGGCAAAGTCAGTTCTGCTGGCTCATTCTCATAACTTTTCAAAGTAAATGTCAATTATAATATCATGCTTCATCAACAGTCATTTTATTTAAAATGTCCAGATAATGGATTGGATCCAGATTTAGTCATACTTGGAACAGACCCATTGAAATCATTGGGATTTATGTCTAACTTAAATCCCATTGATTTCAATGGGTCCCTCTTTAAGTGTGACCAAGTTTGGGTCCAACCACTTATGAACTGCCAAAAAAGGAAATGCATCACCAAAAAAGAGGACACAAGAGGATACACATTTGCATGTGCTAATTTATATATAGAGATGTAAATTTAGAAATAATAACAATAATTTAAATAGAAATATAGTAAATCTCATCTTAGTGTGGAAGAATGTGACCAGGTGACCCGTGTGCCTTGTTTGTGGGCAACAAGCCATGGATTGTCAGGGTGGCTTGTTGCCTACAAACAAGCCACCCTATGGGAAGTGGTCTGGGTTTGGATGACACGACAACCCACTGTGGCTAGTTACCCACGATGGGTTGTCGTGTTGTGCAAACCCAAAAGGATTAAACCTGTACGGTAAAAATTTGCCCCCATAATGCTTCATGGATACAAACATATTTGAATTCAATAGCTCTACAATAAAATTTGTTTCATTAATACAGATGTCTTAGGAACAGTAAATGGATATTAACTGCAACACCGTCCACATGGAGGCTACACAAAATGCAGTGGTCAGGATGCTTTCTGATGTGTGCTTTTCAGACCATATTACACTGGATTTTGAGATTTTATTTATTAATTTATTTTTTATTATAACTTTCAACAAAACAAAACCATAAAAAATAAAAAAAGGAAAAAAAATATAACTACGATCTGAATATGTCAATTATACATAAACTTCAACAAAGGCAGACCAAATATCCATGTATGCATTCAAGAGTGATGTCTATATGTCATTTGTTCAAATGTTGAAAGCATCATTACGTCTTCAATCCCCTGCATTATAGGAGATGATAAATATAATACAATATAATAAAGATGAGCATTTATCCTTCCAGTGTTGTAATATTAGTGTTTTAGCTGTCAAAAGGATGTGGAAAATCCATTTACATTGACCATGAGTTAACTTCCATGAAACAGGTAGATAATTTAAAAGAGTGTATGCATCAGTTAATATTAAAGAGTGTTCCAATTCCAATACAAAGCTTATCCGTATAATAACCTCCTCCCAGAAAGAGGCAACTACCGGACAATGCCAAAACACATGATTAAAGGAAGCATTAGCAGTATTACACTTCTAGCAGTTAGCCGACTTAGACAAACCCTTATTAAAGAGATGGTGTGGCATCCAGTAAACATGAAACAAGAGTTTTTGTTGAATAAGACGTAACCTGAGATCAACTGAAGCTTCAGGTATAGACACTAAAGTGACAATCTATTGATTAGACTGAATAGGACAACCCAATTCCCTATTCCATTCCTGCTTTAGATTAGACCCTGTGTATCATATTTATTCACCGATAATACATATTTCTAAACATGGATCATGGGTCGATATAACCTGATATAATATCCTGATTAGCAAGCTAGCTAAAAGTGGGCTAGATGGAACAACTATCAAGTGGATCCACAATTGGCTACAGAATCGGACTCAAAGAGTGCTTATCAATGGTTCCTTCTCAAACTGGGGAGAGGTAACAAGCGGGGTACCACAGGGCTTGGTCCTGGGCCCGGTGCTCTTCAACATTTTTATTAATGACTTGGATGAGGAGGTACAGGGAATGCTTATCAAATTTGCAGATGACACAAAGTTGGGTGGAACAGCTAATACTCTGGAAGACAGAAACAAAATTCAAGGTGACCTTGATAGGCTGGAGCGCTGGGCCGAAAACAACAGAATGAAATTTAATAGGGATAAATGCCAAGTGCTGCACCTAGGGAAAGGAAATCAAATGCACAGTTACAGAATGGGGGACACTTGGCTCAACAATACTACAAGTGAGAAGGATCTTGGAATTGTGGTAGATCACAAACTGAATATGAGCCAGCAATGCAATGTGGCTGCAAAGAAGGCAAATGCTATTTTGGGCTGCATTAATAGAAGTATAGCTTCCAAATCGCGGGAAGTGATAATTCCCCTTTACTCAGCACTGGTTAGGCCTCATCTTGAGTACTGCGTCTAGTTCTGGGAACCACACTTTCAGAAGGACGTAGACAAACTGGAGAGGGTTCAGAGGAGGGCAACAAGGATGATAAAGGGACTGGAAACAAGGCCCTATGAGGAGAGACTGAAAGAACTGGGCATGTTTAGCCTTCAGAAGAGGAGACTGAGGGGAGATATGATCGCACTCTTCCAGTACTTGAAGGGATGTCACACAGAGGAGGGCCAGGATCTCTTCTCGATCATCCCAGTTTGCAGGACACGGAATAATGGGCTCAAGTTACAGGAACCCAGATTCCGCCTGGACATCAGGAAAAATTTCCTGACTGTCAGAGCAATAAGACAATGGAATCAACTATCTAGGGAGGTGGGTGGTGGGCTCTCCCACTCTGGAGGCATTCAAGGTGTAGCTGGACAGCCATCTGTTGGGGATGCTTTGACCTGGATTCCTGCATTGAGCAGCGGGTTGGACTCAATGGCCTTGTAGGCCCCTTCCAACTCTACTTTTCTATGATTCTATGATTGTATGATTCTATGATCAGCCTCAATAAGTGTTTCCAGTAGCAGAGGAGACCGTGAAGCTGTAAAAGCTGCAGGGCCAAACCTTGATTCTTACACATGTTGCAATTGTGTGACATTCCATTCAGCCGTAGCAGGCAAATCATATTTGGCACGCAAATCTGAAAATGACAGAAACTCATCATCAACCCCCACTAATTGATCCAAAGCAAAAATCAACTTATCCATCCAAGTCTGGCACAAAAACATTTTCTTACCATTTTTAAAGTCTGGATTTTCCATAAAGTCATTTTAGCTTGTGAAAATCGATCAAAAATATAATTGACACAATGTTATCTGCCACATGTCTCTAGCAACCATATCCATCAAATATAGATTAATTCAGGTTTTAACTTTAGCTGCATTAAGGAAGATGTATCATGGGTATTCATAAAGTGGAAGATATTGCTGCTGAATCTATTTTTTGGTGGGGTGGGGAAAGCAGAAAAGTGGCTGCCCCTGTTGTATGCTGAAGATTGCTGTTTCTTTCCAAACACTGTTGCAAATATCTTTCTTCAGGGCAGTGCACAGATCCTTGACTCTCAGGTAGCAAACAGATGGAAGGGAAAAATAATAAACTGAAACTTAAATCCCCCTAGTGTTGTACTCATGTGAAACAAACAAACAAAAAATGCTTTTGCAATGATAAATAATAATTCAATTTACTTTCTGTAATTACAGAGAAGACAATCAAGCCCCAGGAACACTAGAAATAGGGAAATTGGCATACATTCCACTTCAAGATTATCCAGCAAGTAACATGGTGACAGGTAAGAAGAGGGCATGGTTTAGGGATCATTAGGATTAAGGGCCAAAATACATGCGATTTGGGAGATCCATCATTGGATAATCCAACGTCTTTTTCTTTTCTCCAAAACTACCACACAGTGAATTAGCTTTCCCCAAGCCGCTTCTTGCCCCATTAGCAAAAAAATATGGGTGCTATGGATGAGCTTTGGATTTGTCTGAATCCTGAATCCCAAACTGAATCAGACTGATTCAGACAGGTTCAGGAGATGTCCAAATCGAAGAAGGGCTCCTCCAAAGCAGACTGAATCTGAACACTCCTGAAGATTTGGGATCTGGAGGAACACAGGGACACAGGAAGTACGTCTCCAAAAATGGATACATTTCTCCCCAGCCACTGCATATAAGGAAAACACCAGGGTGGGGAAAGGGAGGAGGGATTTTTGTGATTGGCAGCTCTAGTTTCCAATCACGGTGAAAGGTTTTACCAGGGCTCTCCAGTCCCAGTGCTTTGGAGGCGTGATGTTGAAGTAATATATCATAGGACTGAGCCAATGTTCATTTTAAGTGAGCTTCATTGATTCACTCACCCAGAAGCCAGGACCGGTGCAAGGCAGTTTGGTGCCCTAGGCAAGATCAGATATTTAGTGCCCCCCCTTCCCACTTGAGAGCGCTGTATTTTTTTCCCCAAGGCATTTCTGGCGCCCTCTTTAGCCCTGCGCCCTAGGCAGCCGCCTAGTTCGCCTAATGGAAGCACCGGCCCTGCCAGAAGCAGGAACGTGAAAAGAGGTTTGGTGGAGTCTGTGGGACCACAATCTAAATTTAAACAGAAACATTATGCCATTAAAATAGGAGCAGTTAAAACAATCCAAAACGGCACATATTAAAAAGCCGTTTGAAATACAGTAATACCTTGGATTGCAAGTAACTTGGTTTGAGAGCGTTTTGCAAGACAAGCAAATTTTTAAATATTTATTTAATTTTTTTTTACTTGATATACAAGCGACGTCTTGCAATACAAGTACTGTAGTATGGCTTAAATTAAAAATCTCTGTACAAATTTTTTTTGGGGGATTTCGTTTTGATATAAGAGTGTTTTGGATTACAAGCACGTTTCCGGAACGAATTATGCTCTCAATCCAAGGCATGACTGTAAAACAGTTTTCAGGGTCTCTTTAGAAGCCAGTAGAGTAGGGACCATATCGTAACTCCCTAGAGATGGAATTCCACTTGCCTATTGCTTTTTGCACGGTGTTGTTTAGACTGGTTGAACTAATCAGATGCCATAGTAAAGACCCAATAATTTCTGCCTTTTAGCTTAGCCCTGTCTCTTTTGCGAAAGTTTCTCTCCCATGTTTTTAAAATGGTTTCATGTTTGTGAAATTTATACCTGTTCATATTTATTTCATAGGTTATCCTTCTGCTAAAGAGATGAAGAAATTCTTTGGGAAGATACAGGATTTCATTCCTGGCAGTTATGGTTACTTGGCATACTGGATTTCAAATGAAACAAATATTTCCTCTGATACGAAAACAAAATTAAAATGAGAGTTATAAACATACAGCTTCTTCTGAGGAGCACACCCTATTTTTGAACATTCTTCCCAATGATCCTTATTCCTTATTTTGCCAGATGAGCTTTACTCTGAATGTTGCTACTGGAAGGGCTGGTAAATGTACGTTAGAAAGTCTTGTACTGTTTCTTGGTGTGTGTAAATTAAGCCTGACCTATTTATGACATCTCTTGTGTCTTAAAGTACCTTAGAATTTAATTTTTTTTTAAAGTTACCCTTTTGTGAACAAATTATTCTTTTAGAACTACCAAAACTTGTGCTGTGATATGTGTCCTATTACTGCAACTTGGATTTTGGAATATTCTAAGCCAAATGCTAGAAAAGTAGAAAACATATGGGGAGGTTCTGGCTGGTCTTAAGAGGGAGCCTGAGGTGCCTTGTTCTGAACTCTGTTCACTTAATCAATGAGCAAATCAGGTGGGGTGTAGACAGAGTGTACCGGCTATTCCCGCTCCTAACCTCCATGTATTCATTTGATCTTCTGATGTTCAAAAGATCAGATGAATGCATGCAAGTTGGGAATGGAGATAGTGAGCATAATTCCCAACTCCTGACCCCACTCCTCACTAGTTATGTGAATAGGGCTCTGTATGGATTAGTGGCCTCAATCAACAAATACTTATGCATACACAAGCAGGTTTGAAATATAGCTAGTTTAGCAGTGGAAGGCAGTCCAAGTTCAAAAAGTGAGAAACTGACTATTTTTAAAACAAAAACAAAACTTGAGCTCCCTCTGCTGGACACACTGGTGGGAGAGGACTCAGTAGTGACTGCCCGCATTTGATGTGGTAATTTTTTTTAAATTGCCACCTTCAAAACACCTATTTTTCTCCCTTTCCAAGTTTACATTAAATCACTTCCATTTCCTGGTGCCTCTTTCAGTTTTACCACTAGCATAGTTATATAAATACATTGAAGATGGTCTGGGAGAGAAAAAACAAGTTATTGCTGCTGAGCTGTGTTTTGGAAGCACTCTGCTGGAAGGTCAAGGATGAGATGAACTTTCCTAGAAGTGGGGGATAATCGTGTGATATGACTTGTTTGGGAACTGATACTGATGTAATCAACCCGTTCCTATTATTTGTACTCCTGGCAAGCCTTTAACTAATTTGGCAGGGAGATAAATGCAAAATACTCAGAACATAAAGACATATAGTGTAGTGTGTTTTATTGGATTGGATTGCATATCAATAAAATAACCATGTTTTATAAAACTGAAAAATAAAGGCCTAGTACTCTTCCGTTATCCCAATGCCCTTGCAAATGTTGGTCAGAACATTAGCTGTACTGCTGCCTGGGGCATGCTGGGAGTTGTAGGCCAAAATCATCTGGGGACCCAAGGTTGGAGAACACTGGCTTAAACTGAGCAATATTAAACTGCGGCTGGCTCAAAATGTAGTCTGTGCGCTTCCACAGGCAGGCTCACTGCTCAGATTATGTCTGTCATTCTGTCTGCACCCTACACGTATACCTGAAGAGGTACTCAGTAGAGGCTGCAATGTCAGTGGGGTGGTTTATCCACTCTGGGTTTCAGTCTGAACCTTAAAGGATCCGATCCTGTTTTGGGGATAGGGTTCAGCACCACGGATAGCTCCTTAAAAGTTCAAACTAAAGCCCGGAGTGGATACACCCCACTGACATTGGAGCCACAGGCCTCTGCTGGAGGTAATACTAATACAGAAGAGGGATACGAGCTATTGTGATATATCCCTCTCGACCTTGGCAGGTGTCTTCATTGCTGCTGCCGTCACCTACTGACCTGGTTTGATGATTTGGGGAGGGGTCATAGCTCAGTGGTAGAGCACTTGCTTTACATGGAGAAGGTCCCGGGTTTAAACCCTGGCGTCTCCCTATAGGGCTAGGGAAAACTCCTGCCTGAAACCCTGGAGAGCCATTGCTGCCAGTCAGTGTTGACAATACTGGGCTAGATGGACCAAGGGTCTGACTCAGTATAAGGCAGCTTCCTATGTTCCTAGGATGGAGGGGCAGCTCCGGGAAACATGGGCCTGAGGGGAAGGATTGGCCCCAGTCTCTCTCTGCCCATTTGATGCAGCCCTTATGAAAAACTTCCATGTCCAAGGTTGACGCATAAAATGTGACTATGACCTCTAGGTGGAGCTCTTTGATAAAAGAAATGAGGTTAACGAGTACTAACTTAGATGGGAGCAGAGAGCAATGTGTGATTTCCAGGAAGCAGAGTGATAATAACTAGGTGTGTGATAGATTTCACAAATGGCACTAAGAATACCTTTAAATCTCCATCGCGTCACTTCCGAATGTTGTCAGTGTGATGCAGAAAGTGAAAGAGAGGCATTAAAAAAACTGAAATCAGTTCTGATCTATTTGGAATGTTTATCTAATTTAGTGATGAAGGAAATGCAAAAACAATGCACTGAACTCCAGAGTTGGAATTTCTCTTGCAGAAAACAACAACAAATTCTGTTTTCTGCAGCAGACTAACAGAAAATGCCATTTTCTATTACTCTGTTCCAGAAAAATAACAACAGAATCCTTCTGTTATCCACAGATCCGTCTGTCTATCTACCCATCTACAAGCATGAATATAAATGGAATGCTTCATGAATCTCACAAAATGGGCTCTTCAGCCTTCCCCAACCTGGTGGCATCCAAATGTGTTGCACTACAACCCCCATCATCCTCACCCAGCAAGACCAGTGGCTGCTCTAAAAGGCTGCTGTAGATCATGAAAGCATATGCCACAATAAATCTGTTACCATTTAAGCTGCCACAAGATTCTTTGGTTAAAAACAATATTGTTATGGGTTGGGGGTTAGTCTGAATGACCTTTCAGGTTTCCCTTACAGCCCAGTGTCTATGATTGCAAAGAAATTCAGGATTTCTTCCAACTTTGAGCTTTTCTACCTGAGGCTGTTACATCACAGAACTGAGATCCAAGCAGTACACCAGGAGCATTTCCTTTCCTGCCTTTTCACTACATAACCTGTAGGTGGCACTGTGGTATAGTGGACTAAAAACAGGGATGTGTTATTGCCCCAACATTATTTGCTATTTTCATCGCCATGATTTTACATCTTGTCGAGGGGAAACTTCCCACTGGTGTGGGAATTATATATCGAACAGATGGAAAGCTTTTTAATCTCAGCAGGCTGAAAGCAAAAAGTAAGGTAATTACAACCTCCACTGTGAAACTTCAGTATGCTGATGATAATGTGGTCTCCGCACATTCAGAGGATGATCTCCAAACTATCCTAAATGCTTTTGCAGAAGCATACGGAAAACTTGGTCTCTCACTTAACATCAAAAAACCCAAAGTGCTTCATCAGCAAGTGCAAGCTAACCCTTTGGTGATGCCATCTATCCAGCTTGGCGGGACAATACTGGAAAATGTCGATCATTTTCTCTATCTTGGCAGATATCTTTCTGTTACAGCTAACATCGACAGTGAAATCCAGCATCGTCTGAGCTCCGCAAGTGCTGCGTTTTCTCGAATGAAACATAGAGTGTTCGAGGATCGGGATATTTGTAAGAAGACCAAAACACTGGTTTATGAAGCCATTGTATTACCAACTTTATTGTATGCCTGCGAAACATGGACTATCTATAAACGTCACTTCCACCTCCTTGAAAGATTTCATCAATGATGCCTCCGGAAAATCCTGCGATTTACTTGGGAAGATAGGCGAACAAATGTCACTGTACTGGAAGAAGCAAAGACTACTAGCGTTGAAAAAATTATCCTTCAACGCCAACTTCAGTGGACCGGTCATGTTGTTCGAATGCCTGACTGCCGTCTCCCAAAGCAGTTACTTTATTCCCAACTCAAGGATGGAAAGCGGAATACCGGTGGTCAATATAAGAGGTTTAAAGATGTTCTTAAGGCTAATCTAAAAAAAATGCAATATAAACATCAAAAACTGGGAAGCTCTGGCCCATGAACGATCTTACTGGAGGTTGGCCTTTCACAAAGGTTCTATGGACTTTGAAGAAGCTCGAGTGCAAGGTGAAAGGGAGAAACATGCTAAGCGAAAAGCACGTCAAATGAATCCTTTACAAGACCATCTTCCATCTGGTAACCTGTGTCCTCACTGTGGGAAGCTGTGTGGATCTAGAATTGGCCTCCACAGTCACTTACGGACCCATCGCTAGAGTCTACACAATTTTCTTTAGAATTTTCCTCCTTTTAAAATCTCCTTTTTGTAAAAAAATTTTTTCTTTTCTTTTCTTTTTATCCTGGAAGACAATCTTATTCGGTCACGAGTGATCGCCTGACTGACTGATAGTGGACTAGCATAAAAACAGCAGAGGAAATTGTAGTTTCCTTCATTTTCACAATTAAATGCTGCATTTTCCCTGCCCTAAAAAAAAAAAAAAAAAAAAAAACCTCCCCGAAAGTGCTGGTTAGACACAGAAGCAAAACTGGAGGGTTATGACATCATCTAAAGAACCTGTAAACAACCATGAGTAGGGAATGTCGAGCGTAGGATAAATACCTCCTGTAGAAAAGCCCAAAGTAATCCTTGGATAAAATCCAACATAAATCCTACTTACTGTATACCCATTGAAATGAATGGGACACTTAAGTCCCATTCATTTCAATGGGTCTTCTCAAAATAGGACTTATGCTGGATATTATTATTATAATTATTATATAGATTTATCGCTTACCAAATTTTAACAATATCTAAGTGGTACCCCCTTTTTACTCCTCAACTCTAAGTTTTCAGCAAGTAGAGCTTTCAATGTGGGTGCATTGAGGCAATGGCCACTCACATTTTGGTGATGTGTTTCAGTGGGAGCTAGAATGGCCCAAGAAGGCATAGGTGATGGGCGAAAATGACTCATCTTTCTTCCCCCAACTAAAGGAGGGGGCGAGTGAGGTCTCTATGTGTGTGTCTGTGTAGCAGGAAGTCAGTCTGCGCTAGAACTGGTTCTGAAAAGGAGGCAGAGAGCTGATTTTGCTTCCTGCAGGAAATCCTATGGCACTCTGGGTTCTCCTACCTCAACATTTGATGGGGAGCAGGAATCTGTTGGAGCATTAATGCTGTGGACCCGAATCTGATGCTCAGCCTGCATATATGGCCTGTGGCTCAAACTGGCTCAGCTTGTCTGAGTGTGGAAAGCTAAGCAGGGTCAGGCCAAGTTATTACTTGGATGGGAGACCCCTCCTCTAGTTTCCTGCATTGAGCAGGGGGTTGGACTCGGTGGCCTTGTAGGCGCCTTCCAACTCTATGATCTATGAATATGTGTAAATAAACCTAATACAGTAATACCTTGGATTGCAAGTAACTTGGTTTGAGAGCGTTTTGCAAGACAAGCAAATTTTTAAATATTTATTTAAATTTTTTTGACTTGATATACAAGCGACATCTTGCAATACAAGTACTGTAGTACGGCTGAAATTAAAAATCTCTGTACAAATTTTTTTGGGGGATTTCGTTTTGATATAAGAGTGTTTTGGATTACAAGCACGTTTCCGGAACGAAATATGCTCTCAATCCAAGGCATGACTGTATCACAGAAACGCCATAAGTCTCCAGGGACCTCCTTCTGAGGAAACTGGATCCTGGGTAAGCAGTGGAACTCCTTAAACCTCTCACCATTCGGAAGCGGGGTGCACACACACAACAATATAACTGTCTCTTGCATTTCCAGCCATGTTTTCTGTGTGACCTGGAAGCTGAGGCTACAAACCTGAAATTCCCTGACATCTGTAACACAAAGAAATGTAGTTTCCTTGTTTGGTTTGTAAAACAAACAAACCAAACCAATCAATCAAAAAAAGAAAAAGAGAGCTCCAGTCCACATCAGAGGAGGGCTTTCATATTTCTTCATCTTCAAACCAATCTAGCCACAGAAGAGGTGTCGTTGAGCAAACAGGAACTGTGTTTGACACCAGGAAACTGACAATCACAACTTGAAGGTGGGATTTTTCAGAAAAAGAAAAACAGTGACATGAAGGGAGAAATGAACAAGAATAGAAATCTCTGTGACATATTTGGTAATTAGCCATCCTGTCCCTCATTATACAATCTGATTTTGTACAAAAAGACAGAATAGAAATCTCAAGTGTAAACAAAAATAAGTTCTCATTACACAATATTTCTGCAAACAGAGATGGGCAGAACAATCCTATCCTTGCGTCGGGGGAGATTTACATTCATAGGCCTGGTGCAGCCAGCACAGGAGGTGGAAAGGGGGCATCATTTTTCACTCCCCCTCCTATTGACTCCAACGTGAGGGAAATAAGTACGGTATGCCAGTTTTGGGTGTAGCCTACAGTTTTTGTAGGCTAATTTTGTGGATGTGTTTGGGGAATGAGGAGGCTTTGAATTCTGCAGATCTAAAGACACGACACAAAAGGAAAAAAAGATTGGGAGGGCAGAGGGGAAAAACACACAAACTCAGGCAATAGATTCTTAGATACAATGTTCAGCAGGTAGAATTCATCAGGTCATGGAGCTGGACCTAAGCACAATGGAAGGGCTGACGCTTCCTCTCTCTCTGGTGGCCTCAGCAGTGCCATTTGGTAGCTGGAAAGAGGGAGCTCTCAGCTGGAGTTGTATTGGCTAGACCAGAGGTGGGCAGAACGTAGATCTAGATCTACTGGGAGATCTCTGGGTGATTTGCAATAGATCAGCAAGCAAGGATTTCTGACTGCCAATAACAGCAGCAGCCAAAAAAAAAAAAAAAAAAAAAGATTTCCCAGTGCCCTTATTTTTATACTGCTGAAATGCAGAGAGCTTGAGGTAACCAGGAGAAGATTTTGTGTGTGGAAGGACTGTGAACCCCATTCAATTCTGGTGCTCAAATTCCTGGGCTCAGAATTCTTTAATTCAAAGTGCATGTCTTTGGCAGCAGTGTTCAGTTCGTGGATCTCAGCATTCTGGTAAAAACAAAAACAAAAGCAAAGTAGATTCCACACGCCTGAAGTCTGCCTACCCCTGGGCTAGGCCATGTCTTATATTCCCAGCCTAAACAATTAATTGATGAACAGCACAATCCTATACATGGCTAGTCAGAAGTAGGTCCCACCCGCTGAATTCCAGGGATGTTGAAGAGTCCCTGGTCTTGAGTCACAAGTCGAGTCACGAGTCTTTGGACCTGAGTCTCGAGTCCGAGTCCAAGTCCTTGGTCCAAAATGGTGACTCACAAGTCACGAGTCACTCCCAAAGCTGACTCCACGAGTCCCTATTAAAATCAATGGGGTATTTTCCCAACAAAATAAGGCTATTTCAGATGTGTGGCTTAAATAAATTCTAGGCACAAGTGTGCCTTTTATTTCAAAACTCTGCAACTGATTTTGGCAAGAACAGACCAGGCAGACAAACCCAAAATAAGCAGACAGGCAGAGGAGGCAGGGAACCCCAAAGCAGGCAGGCAGAGGCGTTTGTCTTGGACAATTCAAACTGTGGAACTGGTTAAGAAGAGACCAGGCAGGCAGAGGAGGCAGGGAACCCCAAGCAGGCAGGCAGAGGCAGCCAAACCCAAAATGTCTGAAAGGTTGCATTTTAGGAAAATGATTTTAAAAAATAAACTTGCTGTACTTCCTAAAACCTATCCATGTTGCATTTGAGGAACACGATTTTGGAACACGAGTCCTTGGTCTCGAGTCCCGAGTCGAGTCTCTAGTCCCATTAAAAATATTGGGACTCGAGTCTAACTCGAGTCAGAGGGGGGACTCAGTCCAACTCACGAGTCGAGTCCTGGAGTCCGAGTCCCCATCCCTGCTGAATTCAATGGGGCTTAATCCCAGGAATGTGGGTGTAGGGTTGTAGCCTAAGGCAATGCTAACAGTGGTTATTGGGGGTCCTGCAAGCTGTCCCAGAATTCAGCTTTCATTGCAGGAGGTGGATAGTGAAGCGAGGGATGGGAGGACCGAGAAGTGTCTGAGGTGACACCCCCCCCCCCGGACACCATGACACCTAGCAACCCACCTCTCATTTGGATTGCTGCAACATGTTAAATGTGCAGCTTGCCTTTGAAAATGGTCCGTAAACTTCAGCAGGTCCAAAAGAGAGCAGCAAGATTGTTAGAGGGGACAGGTTGATATTATATGATCATATTACACCAGTATTCTGTGATCTGCACTGGCTTCTAGTCAAATTCTGGGCCCAATTCAAAAAAGTGTTGGTATTAATTTCTAAATTTTTTTGGTGACCTGCCCAGAGTGCTTTGGTTACTGGGCAGTATAGCAATGCAATGCAATGCAATGCAATGCAATGCAATGCAATCAATCAATCAATCAATCAATCGCCCTTGCTTTAATGCAAGAGGCAGGAAGGAAACACTGATCACACAGATCTACAAAGACTTCAGCCACCACCCATTCGTCCCTCTTGGTTCTTGATAATGCTCGAGGCAGCGTCTTACAAACAACACTTTTCATTTTAGGCAATGAGGCAGGGAAGTTGCTCAAAGATGGCAAAACCGAGAAGGCCCTGCCCTTGGGAACAGAAATCACAGCGTTGGTAATTTCTGAATGGGCAGGGCCAGAACCTGTGATTCAAGAACAGCATTAAATTGTACTCTATCCAGATACCTGGAGGGTTGTGCGTCCTCTTGCCTCCATGGCTCTGTGTTCACATTACATTCCTTTGGCCAGAGTCATCCCCAAGGCATTTTGCTGCCTGAGGTGAAGGACAAAATAGCGCCCCCCTTCTACATACAAGAAGACAGAGGACTTTTGAAATTAGGCTGAGGACCTCCTGAATCTATTTCGCAGGGCCCTGGATCTATTCCACAGAGCTCTGAGTGACCATTCCATTGATGCCAATCGTCGTCATCGTCGTCCTCGTCCTCGTCGTCCTCCTCGTCCTCCTCGTCCTCCTCCTCCTCCTCCTCTGTTTAATTGCCATCCAGGAGGCAATTTTCAAGGATTGTCGCTGGGGAGGGAAGGGTTAATTCTCCCTTCCCCACATACTGCAATACAAATCAAATCAAAATCAAATCAAATTATTTTATTACGGCAAATAGCCAGCTATAAGCACAGATAAACAATCCAATACAAAACAGGAAACGTTATTAAAATTAATTAAATTTTAAAAATAAAATTTAAAATTAAGAATTCAAGAATCAGCATACAATCTTCCCCCTGTGGGGGAAGAAGAACCCTGATGGGCTCATGCCGGCCATGGCACAAGGACTGGTGGTGGTGGAGTGGCTTTTTCTTCCTCCACCTTTTTGCTGGTAATTTCCCACCCATGGCGACCATGCCTCCTAGCGCGTGGGAAGAGGAAATCTGCCCCTCCGACTCCGGGCCTACTGCCCAAGCCGCCTCCCCAGCCCGCTGCGGCGCCGCGCACCCCCCCCACGGCTTCCGGCCAACCATTACCTACTCCCCTGTAAGCGCGGGGGCCCATCGGTCGGAGGAAGGAGGGCAGCGCCCACAACGGGGCGTGGGAGGTAGGTGTTGGGGACGGGAGCCCGGTCCGCACTGGCATGTTCAGGCAGGGCTGCTTTGCCCCCCCAAGCAGATGGGGGGCGCTATAAATGCTGCCCAAACACCCTGCACCGTTCTGTTCCAACCAATTCCCCAAGAAGAGGAATTCCCACGACAGCCAGTCCTGTATTGTGTCCCTTCCGGGGCATATGGGAATGAGGGGTTGACCACACTGGATCACACTCCTCTATTGCCCTGGAAAATAAGGATCACTACCCGTTGCCAACAGCCGGCCATTGGTTTTAGCCCCTAATGAGCTGCGGCGTGTGCCGGGCACCATTTTGAATATGCAACCCGTGATCGGGGGGCTGCCATGTTGTATGAACAACATGGCTACTGTGGGTTATTTGAGGGTTAAATAACCCTCGCATAACCCATGGTTTGTAGTAGGGTCCCTGGTTGTCTGTCCTGGTTCCTATGTTCCATCATATCTAGTTAGTTTGGTCCATACACAGCAAGGTTGGATATGAATTGGGAGTCTCTCCTTCATGATCGGACTACATGCCGCCTGTGTCTGATGTCTGGAAGTTAATTTATTTACCCTCCTCCCTTCACTGCCTTGCATGGATCCTGCTGTGACCAGAACTGTTTCTTACAAAGACGAACCTTTGCAAATCGCTCTCTGATGGTCTCTGAAGCAGCTGGGAACTTGGTGCCATCGCAAGTTGCTAGACCTTAAATGGAGCCTCTCCTTCATGAAGAGCCTGCAGCCTGTGGCAATGTGCCAGAGGCGTATGCCAATAGGTAGTGCCAAGGTGCGGCCTTTAGGAGCAACTTAGGGGCCCAGTTGCTTAGATCTTGCTACCTACAATATACACTACAAGATAGTGATCTTGAAAAAAAAAAGTTGTTAGGTTTTCAGTGTTGGTTTCTCTTCCATCCCCACCCCCTGCAAGGTTATTCTCTATTCTCAAGGTAATGCATGACTAATTGTTGGGTCATGTGGATAGAATGGATTTGTGGTCGATTTGGATACAATTATAATTAACTTGAGAGACTTACTGAGAGACGTGGTGATAGATTGTGTGGCATGGCTGACTAATAAATAACTAGCTGTGTAAATCATTAGACTTAAATGAACATTTATGCTCGTGACCAGCTGCTAGTTTTAACAGACCTTTGGATGTCCCGTCCCCCCCTCACATAGATAATTTTTTTAAAAGATTTCTTTTTATTAAGCTTTTCACATACAAAATACAAATATATATATATATATATATATATATATAATATAATATATATATATATATATATATAGAGAGAGAGAGAGAGAGAGAGAGAGCCAGTGTGGCGTAGTGGTGAGAGTGTTGGACTGGGACTCGGGAGATCCGGGTTCTAGTCCTCACTCAACCATGAAACTCACTGGGTGACTTTGGGCCAGTCACTGACTCTCAGCCTAACCTACCTCACAGGGTTGTTGTGAGGATAAAAGGGAGAGAAGGAGGAGGAGGATTATGTAAGCCGCCTTGGGTTCCTTTCAGGAAAAAAGGCGGGGTATAAATATAATACATAAATAAATAAATAAATAAATGATCAAAACAGAGGGAACTTGTATAGCAGGATTCAAATTATTATGCAATACAAACAACAGAGCATGCCAGTCCTAGGTTCATCGGGAGTTCTTTAACTGAGGGCATCTTTCCAAAATTATTGACGAGAGAAGGACAGCTTCCATGGTCAGCTCCAGATGTTTTGCTTCTGGAGGCAAACTACAAGATTCCCTGATGCCGCCATTCCCGATGTACAGAAGCTGACCAGAGAGGCAGCTGAATCTTAGTTGGGGTCGGCTCTAACTTTAGGCAGAAGGAGGCGGTCACCTCAGGTGGCAGATGCTGGCAGGTGGCACCAAGGTGTTGGAGGAGAGAACTGTATGCCCAGCGGCCTGCCTTGTGCCTCCTAATCTAGCCTGCTGTGACTTCTGGTGCGCTGGAGGAAGCTGTCCCATTTCCAGTGTTGAGGGAAGATTCAACTGCCAGTCCTGTTGGCTTTTGCACATGGAATAGGAGAGGAAACCATCTTGTTCTTTGCATCAAGCAGCAAAATGTCTTGGGTCAGCACTGATCTTAGTTCAGTACTGGCAACAGGATAGCATCCTTGACTGCACCTGAGGGCAGCAGGTGAGCTTAGGCCTTAGGGAGTCCAACAACATCTCACCGCCTCTTCCCGTCCCTCAGCATCTGCTGTCTGAGGCAGCCGCCTCACTTTGCCTAATGGTAGGGCCAGCCTTGGAAGGAAGAAGGTGATGGGTCAGTTGTGGCTGGTAGATTTTTATCTCATTTATTTCATTTCTCTGGGCGGTTCACAATAGTTTGTACATAAAAACAATAAAAGCATACAAAATAGTTAAAAAGATTAAAAACCAAATTTAAAAACACAGTTTAAAATAACAATCCAAAAGTTAATAAAACTAAGCCTGCAGGTGGCAATCCCCCCTGCTATTTTGAGCTCTTAACTATTAAATGCTTTGGCATAGAAGGAAGTCTTAAGCCTGGCGCCGAAAAGATAGTAAGGTTGGCGCCAGGCAGGTCTCAGTGGGGAGCTTATTCCACAATTGGGGGGCTACCACTGAGAAGGTCCTCCTCCTCGTTGCCACCAACTGAGCCTCTCTTGGAGGTGGCAGTTGGAGGAGGGCCCCAGATGTTGAGCGTAGTGTCTGGGTAGATTGCGATGAATTCAACAGGGTTCTGAGGTCTTCTAATGTTGCACAATCTCCATGCACACAGCCAGGAGAAAACAGTAAGCCCTTTATGGACAGCCTGTTTCTGGTCCTCACCAAAAATGAGCAGACCTGCAAGCTTGGTCTCAGGAATAGTGTTTTGATGAATGATCCTAGATTTGATTGTGACTTAGTCCTTTCACATGAAAATCCACTCATGGCTGCCCCCCCAACAACCTAATTTGGGAGCAGGGGAGAGCTTTTTTAGTTGCTATTATTAAACAATGGGGAGTCAGAAATCCTTGCCAATTTCCTGCATGCCACCCATAGCTCTATCAGTAGAATCTACCTTCTGGCGGCCACCTCTGCTTAAGCCTATTGATTTCAATGGATTAAGCGCACTTAACTGCATTGAATTGTGGCCCCAAAGTCTGTAGAGACTTTTCGTAAGCCCCATCCAGTAATCTGGAGGAAAAATTTAATGTGCAGTTTCAGCTTAAGTGGGTTACCTCCTCAATTAGTCAATGGAAGACTGAAGCCCTAAATAGCTGGTTCCAGAGACTGATTCATGAGAGATTCTAATATAGCTCCTCCTTTTCAGTTTATATTTCTTTTTAAAAAATTTTGCATATGCCTGCTGTCATCTTCTCTTTAAGTAGTTCCTTATTAGTCACCTTAATGCCCATATTTTCTAATTTAGGGTTCGATTCTGCACCTAGTTATTCATGCACACATCTGTTTAAAGTCCACGGTCGAATTTGAAACCAGGTTTCCTGATACCATGTAGAGTAGTAGGCCTATAGCTAGACATTTTAAAACAATGGTACAGGAGTGACAGGAATCAGTGCAGAACAGCCAGAATCTAAAATTCAAGTCACCAGATATTTTTTTACAGGGCACAATCCTATGCATGTTTAGACAGAAAAAGTCCTACAACTCCCAGCATTTCCCAACCAGCATGTTTGGCGGACTCATGCTTACTTACCTACCATCCCATATGCTGTTTTCTTCTTTGTTCCTTTAATATTTGTCCTTGGGGTTATCAAGAACTGAAATCAAACTAACACGACTATAGTTCTTTTGGTTGTTTTTATTCCTTTTCTTGAAGACAGATACAGCATTAGCTATTTTCCAGTAGTATTTAGATACCACCCCAGAACTAACAGACTTTGACTGGGTTCGCACAACACGTTAAACCTCAGTAGGTTTACCACGGGAGTAAACCTACTGAGGTTTAACGTGTCGTCCCTAAATTGCTTAAATCTCCCCTCTTCTTTGGTATATAAAGGTTCCATGTGTTCTCATCTTTACATAATTATAAAATCGCTTGTTCTTTGTCATTCAGTTCTGGGAAAGATGTGGTTTCACTTAACGTTTAGTCATCCTGATTTGTTTTTTATTCCTATCTTACCTTATGTCCTTTTAAATAGTTGTCCTTTCCTGGCCATTGCAAACATAAGAAGAGCTATGCTGGATCAGACCAAAGACCTGTCCAGTACAGCATTCTGCTCCCAGAGTGGCTGACCAGATGTCTCTGGGAAGCCCACAAGCAGGACACGAGCGCAACAGCACCCCCCCGCTCATGTTCCCTGGCAACTGGAATCAAAGTCATACTGCCTCCAGTTTGTCATGGTCACTCACAATTATTATTTTGGAAGAGGACATGCCTGAGCCCCAGATCTTTTCAGTACCTAGCACTGCCCCTGTTATGGATAGACCTGAATCCTTCTTAGCAAAGTTTTTCCTCTTGCTTGGTGTGTGGGATGATCAGAGTAGATTGGACTCGGGACGAGATCCGGGTTCTAGTCCCCGCTTGGCCATGAAACTCACTGGGTGACTTTGGGCCAGTCACTGACTCTCAGCCTAACCTACCTCACAGGGTTGTTGTGAGGATAAAATGGAGAGGGGGAGGATTATGTAAGCCGCCTTGGGTTCCTTGCAGGAAAAAAGGTGGGGTATAAATATAATAAAAATAAATAAATAGATTTGGATTGGAGTCTATTTTTTTTCACAGAGCTGTAGGTGGTATTGTAGAACCACTGTTTTTATATGAACACACACACACACACACACACACACACACACGCATTTTATCAAAGACTGCTCTGAGAGCTTTGGCTTTATTATTTGGCTAATAAACATTTGTATTAATGGCTTTATCGGAAATATTGAAAACCAATACTTTTTTTAAAAAAAGAGGCATGTATCTGAATGAGAAAGAAATATTAATATGCTGGAAAAGAAGAGGATTGAAAATTGGTTGTCAAATAAGCAGATAATATATGGCTATATTATGAAGCAAACAGGCCTATGTCGTAGAAACATAGGTAAGGCGTCAATTGGGGCAGGGGTTGGTTGGAAGGGAGAGGACTAGGTAAATGTTGAGTGATTAATCAGTGCCAGAAACTGAATGGAGAACTGTTGAGGCAATATTAGCCAACTCAAACTATTAGGACAAATCATCCTGATCTTATGATGAATATTTTTTTTTAGGCTTTACGATAGAACACGGAAACCATGCCGCCTTAAACTACGAAGTCACTCCTGTGGTTCCACAGTACACATTCGTATGACTCATGATCGGCTGGCTGGGACTCGAGGTACAATATGAAAGGCAACCAAAACACCATGGCATTTCTTTATTGGGTGGGGTTTCCAGACAGTTGGACCTATTGGATAAGCTTATATATTATCATTACCTTCTACATCTTATCTAGCTATTGTTCAATGGTTCATGGGAACACTTCCAAGTAAAAGCTACGCAGAGTGTGCTTGAAATACATATGGAGCAAACCAGGGCAAAGTTGAGCAGTTATTCAATGCCAGAAACTGAATGGCGAACTGGGAAGACAATTACTAGATGAGTTAGTTTAAATATATATATATATATATATATATATATATATTTGCAGTTGGCTGGGACTCGCTGCACAGTTGGGCAAGGACCTGACATGTGGTATGAAAGGGAACCAAACCACCATGGCATTCCTATTCTGGGTTGGGTTGTGGAGAACTGTGCCTGTTGAGTAAGCTTATATATTATCGCTGTCATCTAGCCATTGTTGCTTAGAAGGCCAATTTCAGTTACAAATTATGCAGAGTTTGCAAGCTAAACTTTTTGTCACAATCTATCGGAGGTTGAGTGCCATAGGACAGGTTCCAGGGTCAAGAGGAATCTATCAGTCCAATAGGGCCGGGTGTGAGAAGCGCGGTCTCAGGCATTCTGAAATCAAGTTCAAAGGTCGCAACAAAAGTCCAGAAGGGCAGCTGAGGATCAGAAGGGCCAAAAGGAAAGAGATGAATCCAGGATAGGCAGGAGGTCAAATTCCAAGCAGGATGGCCATGTGTCCTATAGTGGTGAGAGTGTTGGACTGGGACTCGGGAGATCCGGGTTCTACTAGCCCCCGCTCGGCCATGAAGCTCACTGGGTGACTTTGGGCCAGTCACTGACTCTCAGCCTAACCTACCTCACAGGGTTGCTGTGAGGATAAAAATGGAGAGGAGGATTACGTATGTAAGCCGCCTTGGGTTCCTTGCAGGAAAAAAGGTGGGGTATAAATATAATATAAATATAATTTAAAGAAGACAATCCTCCACTTGAAGGGCTGTCAGAGGACAGTCCTCTGTTTGAAGATGTCCTCTATTTGAAAGGCTGTCCGGTCCAAGTCCAAAATAAAGATAAAGGACCCATAAGGAGAGAGGAGAGCAGAGGTCTTGAATTTGCCCATCCACAGTGAGCACCTGGACAGCACCTGGAGCAGCAGGCACACAGGTCATCTGGTCACAGTCTCACTATGGGGAGATGTATTGCATAGTAATAATTCTAAATTTGCATCTATACCTATAAATTAACACACACACATTTTATGCAAATGTGAGTCCTCTCTTTTGGTGATGCATTTCCTCTTTTTTGGCTATGCATAACCCTTGTTCCAAGAGTAACAGTGTAGGGGAAGGGAAGAACTTAGCCAGGGTAGGCCCTCTTTTGCTCATGTACTGAAGTTCAAACTCTGTGGCTTGGGTTTTGCATGGCCTGTTGGAACCAGATTTGCCCTTAGCATCATTAGCTGACTAAGGTGCTAAGTCAGGTGATGGGTTTTCACAGATCAATCTGCAACAGATGTGGCAGAAATGTAACTCTTGATGGCTCAGGGTTCTTAGGAAAGCACCAGGAGAGCAAGTTAACACTTGCCTTCTACTGACCACCTTAGTTATGTAAGCCAGCGATTAGCAGATGTCAGGCTTGTGGGATCTATTTTTTTTACTAGCACCCAATCTTGTCTTGGGGTGGGGGCAGGAGGAGGCAGAGATGGCTGCTGCTGTGGTGGCGGGATATCTTGTGCCACCGCTGGGCACAGTACAGACTAACTGAGAAGTTGGTTCCCTCATCATTGGTCTTTAGACTGCCAGTAAAAAATGACACCTTTCCACCGAGCTTTCTCCAGTGAGCGATGCTCTTTGATTTTTAGAAGGTTCCCTTCTTTTAGGTATGGTATCTATTTTGTTAGGTATTTTATTTTATTTACTTTCTTACTTGCAGCATTTTTACCCCACTCTTCAGCCAGAAAAGGCTCCCAGAATGGTTTACAAAGATTAATATATTAGACAGTCCCTGCCCTCAGGCTTACAATCTAAAAGACATGACACAAAAGGAAAAGGGATTGGGAGGGAGGAGGGAGGAAGCAGAACTCAGCACCAGTTCTTAGTTACAAGGTTCTTATAGATCCCCCCCCTTTTTTTTCTAGTAGGGAAGGGCAAAGCAAGCTCCCATTAGCTGCTCCCTCTCCGGCTGATGTATGGGGACTAGGTTGGTCTCCCCCTTGCCATGTTTATCTTGGGAGGCAGGGGGTGCAGCCTCCCAGTGGCCCTTGGTTCTCTGGCGGATGGATGAGGCCAGAGTCTGCAGTCCCAGGGAACTGTCAGTTGGATCTATGTGTTCCTTCCCGCAGGGAGGGGTGAAGCGAGCTCCCTGCAGCTGCTCCCTCTCCGGCTGATGTATGGGGTCAGGCTGGTCTCCCCCTTGCCGTGATGTTATTGGATTGTTTATGGTTTTATTGCAAATCGCCCTCAGCATTCATTGAGTGGAAGGGGTGATTCAGAAAGATTTAAAATAAATAAATAAAAGGCAGCTCAGAACAATTGTTATAGAATTGGATCTCCTGCCAGACAGGCACCCAGAACACTGCGTTGCAGGTCCCACTTCTGTGCATATGTACATGTACACATTGTAGGTGATGGGCCTTGAGGTCAAAGTCCAGGCTCCCCAGATGGCAGCCCAGAGAGCAGCAGGTAATGAGGGCCTCAGAAGCAAACTACATTTTATTCCTGTATTCATGATGGTGCTGCTGATTTAAGTGAGCTTAAAATGCAAAACTGCACATGCTCAGATGATGATGCCTGTTGGTTGGGCATGCATGATGAAAGGCCATTCTCCTGTGTTGTGTCCACCACCCCCGAACAGGTCCAACGTAAGGGCCCTTTCTTTGCCGGGGTGGCTGCGCAGGTGGGCGTGGGGAGGCATTGCGCATGGAACACGTGCGCTCCAGCTGGGAAGAAGTGCAGTGGCCCCGTGCGCACACATGGCCTTAGGAGCGTGACCTCAGCAGAGTCCGAGCCGTCTCTCTCCCCCCCCCGCCCCCTCTGTCTCCTCGCCCCGAGAGGCCTCCGGACTTTGCCCCCCGCCGCGGATAAAGTTCCCCGCAGAGGCTGAGGCCGGCGAGAGGCTTTCGGAGGCGACGAGAAGCGTTTGTGGCGTCATCGGGCAGCAGCGGCGGCGGCGGCGGCAGGCAGCAGCAGCACAGCAGTAGCAGCGATGGCGGCGGCGAAAGAGGACGCGCAGGGCGAACCTGTCGGTGGTGGTGCACAAAGCCGGCGACTTGCGCCTGGTACGGCCCATACAACTCTCGCCTCTCCTTTGGGCGCAAGGAGAGGCCAACAGTTTCCCGCTCCGGCTGCCTTGGGGACTGGCATGGGGTAGGCGGCAGGCTCGGAGGCGGCTTCGCTTCCCGGGGTGGGACGGGAGGCAGAAGGGCAGCCTCGCCTCGCCTTTATTAGGTTTGATGGCCCCGCGCGGCGGGCAGGTGGTCAGCCTTGCTCGCTGGAACCGGCTGCCTGCACCGTTTCGGCCTCGAGGACGAGTGAGCGGGGAGGAGAAGGAGGAAGTAGTGACTCTGGGGGTGTCCCAGCATGGTAGCTCAACTCACACACACCCCCTCCATAAAATGGAGTTTGCTTCTGATTCCCTCATCACCGCTCTGTGTCTCAGTATAATCCTGTATTTATTCATTTATTATTACATTTATATCCCACTCTTTTTGCTCTTGCAAGGAACTGAAGGCAGCTTACATGATCCTCTTCCTCTCCATTTTTATCCTCCCAATAACCCTGTGAGGTGGGTCAGGCTGAGAGTCAGTGACTGACCCAAAGTCACCCAGCGAGCTTCATAGCAGAGTGGGGACTAGAACCCGGATCTCCTGAGTCCCAGTCCAACACTCTAACCACTACAGCACACTGTACCTATACCTATAATGGAGTAAGCAGCAGCAAGCTTTTGTGCAAGCTGAACGTTGTCTATTTTATCTCCTTGCAGGAAAATCGACCAGTACCTGAACCAGGTCCCAATGGTAGGTTTGTATAGGCTAGTTGCTGTTCTGCTTCTGAGTTTTGTTTTTTTTTAAATTATGTTATGCCTCTTTTATTTATTTTAAAATATTTATATACCGTTTTGGTTATTGCTCAGCATGAGGTTCAAAAGCTAATAGTCATTCTGCAGGAGCAGGTGAGACATCGTAGTTATTTATTTATTCACTGTTACAAACATTAAATAAAAAACCAGCCCGGAATAAAACCAAGATAAAACCAGCAGCAACAAATAAAACCATCTCAGCACATGAAACCAAATTAAAACCAGCAGCAGGATAAGATACCAAAGGCGCACTCCTATGCAAGTTTAGACAGAAAAAAATGCCTATAACTCCCAGCATGCCCCAGCCTCCTCCTCTTCACCACAGTATTTGTATACCTCTCCATACCTAGACAGATTCTGGAGCGGTGAACAATAAAAAGATAAAACAGATAAAATAATAAAAACAATGCATCAAAAACAGAAGAACATTAAAACTGTGAGTGGTCAGCAAGGAAGGCTTTCTGAAACAAAGATGTCTTCAGCAGGCGCCAAAAGCAAAACAATGTCAGAGGCTTCCTGACCTCCGGAGGCAGGGAGTTCCATAGAAGTGGAGCCGCCACACTGAAGGCCCTTCTCCCGGTGGATTCCAATCCAGCCATAGGTCCATGTGGAATCACCAGGAGAATGTTCTCCAAAGACCCCAGTGACCGGGCAGGTTGGTAAGGGAGCAGGCGCTCTCTCGGGTATCCTGATCCTCTTCATTTTCTCCTCACAACAACTGTGAGATAGGCTGGGCTGGGAGTCAGTGATTGACCCAAAGCCACCCAGTGAGCTTCACAGCTGAGTGGGGACTTGAATCTGGGTCTCTCCAGCCCAGCGCTCTAACCAATATACCACACTGGCTCTCTGCCGCACTCCTGCAGGGGACGGTGCAAGGCAACATGCCTCAGCAATTTAAAAAGAAATAGGGCCAGCCTCCAAAAAGTGGTTGCCCTAATCACCAGTACAAAGATACTGCACATGGATTAAAGGGTGAACATGACTTGGAAGATAACTTAGGACAGGAGCCAAGGCATCTAGGCAATGGGAGGCAAGCTCAACTAGCTACAGTTCAAACTTGTCTGCACTTGATAGCATCTCTCTCAAATGTTCTTCAAGTCTTCTGGCAAGGAACAGGGAAATGTCAGCAATGCAGATATTGCTAATTAGCAGATAATTTGAAACACAGATATTTAAAAGCCAACTGCTTTTCAAGCCTTCCACTATTTTCTTGGCATTGGGTAGAATCAGACGAAGGACGCAATCCTATGCAAGTTTATTTATTTATTTATTTTATTGTTTAATACATTTTTATACCGCCCAATAGCCGAAGTGCTCTGGGCAGGTTTACCACAGTTAAAACCATAAAATACAATATAATATCAATATAAAATTTAAAACCACAGATTAAAAACAAACAGCAAAGCTAGCAGCAGCAGTTCAGATTACAATAACAGAGTTTAAAACTACAAGATTAAAATGATTAAGATGATTAAAATAATTAAAATGCCTGGGAGAATAGAAAGGTCTTCACCTGGTTATTTATTTCTTTATTTCCCAGTCAATTCCCAGTCTGGAGTTGTAGGCCTTTTTTCCATCCTAACTTGCATAGGGTTGCACCTTTAGTCACCATTAGAGTTGACCGATTGGTATCAGTGGGACATAAGCTAGTTGGCTATCTTAAATCTCACTTTTAGGGATGACTTAAGTCTGGATCCAGCCCTTTAATGTCTTTGTGCTTCAGATAACAGACTTTTCCTTTGATGAGATTTGTCTCTTCTTTGCTAGAGGTGCTGCTGAAGATGCATTCGGTCGGGATTTGCGGCTCTGATGTCCACTACTGGCAGCATGGGCAAATTGGGGATTTTGTTGTGAAGAAGCCAATGGTGCTGGGCCATGAAGCTTCAGGAACTGTTGTCAAAGTAGGGTCCTCAGTGACCAGACTAAAGAAAGGTGAGCATAGGATGTTCTCCAGATCATAGACCTCTTTCCTCTTATTGACTGATGGGTAGGTTTCTGTTGATTATTTATTCATAACGATGTTTATATACTGCAGGGGTGCACATCCCCCTGCTGCGGGGAAAGCTGCTGCCACCGCCAAAAACACCCCCAACAGTGGCGTGACAGCGGTAAAGCAGGACTGGAGGTACGAGGGCGAGGAGGAGGCTGCCTCCCCTGCGATGCTGAAATGATTTGGATCAGAGCTTTGCTGCTGCCACTGACAGCGATAAAGCCGCAATTGGGTTGGGGCGGATGGGGTGGGGTGGGGGCTTTAGCTTCCTCTTGTCCCCCAGCAGCTCTCTTGCTAATAGTTGTAGTAAAGCAGTGATTGGGTTAGGGTCCCTGGGGTGGGTGTGAATGAGTGTGTGTCAATGCATGTGAATGAGAGAGAGAGAGAGTATATTACGCATACATAACGAGAGCCGTGCTGGATCAGACCAAAGGCCTATCTAGTCGAGCATTCTATTAACAGAGTGACCGACCAGATGCCTATGAGAAACCCACAAACAGGACATGAGTGCAAAAGCACCCTCCCACTCGTGTTCCGCAGCAGCTGGTACTGGAGCCAATATATAGCCATCATGATTAGTAGCCATTGATCGCCTTCTCCTCCATGAATTTGCCTAATCCCCCTTTATAAGTCACGCAAGTTGGTGGCCATCATCACCGCATCTTGTGGTAGCAAATTATATGTGTGTGTGTGCATGTATGTGTGTGTTGAATCCTGGGTACCCCAGCAGACGCCCAGTGGCTGGGTTCAGACAGCACAACAACCCACACTCAAGGGTTGTGTGGGGTGTCATTGAACCGTGGGTTGTTGTTGAAATGTGGCTCATCGTGTTGTCTGAACCGAGCTGTGCTAACAAGCCATGGCTTGTTAACCATGAACAACCCATGAAGAGAACCCATGGTTTGTTGTTGGGTTGTGAAATGTGGGTTGTTTATCTTGGTTTGTTATTTCAGCTGGGTTCAGACAACACGATAACCCACGGTTCAACAAGAACCCACACTCAACCCTTGAGTGTGGGTTGTCATGTTGTCTGAACCCAGTCAATGTGGTCCTTGGGACTGAATCTGCTTGCCACATTCATAACTGATGGAAATGCGATCATCCATGTGAATGTTTCCAAGGTTTCTAGAGGAGCGATGAACCAGGAAAGTTCCCAGGTCAAACTCGCCAACCTCTGCCACGAGCTCCCCAGGTGGCGTTAATCATTTGGCTTTATCTCAGCCTCATCTCCTGCAATATGGGGACAACAATATGGACATATCTTATGGGGCTGTTGTAAGGATTACTGAGATAATTTGTGTGAAAATGGTCTGGAGCTCACTTTGAAATTCTGACCACTCTGGGGATACTCGAATATTGAGCTGTACCACCCCAAGATATGGTTGCCCAATATGCTTGGGTATATACCGTACTATGTAGTCTGATCGCTGAACCCTAGATACAAACCAGCTCTTTGCATGACCGTCTTCCCAGTCTTTTAGCTTGCTGCATTCTTATTGTCCCCTAGGTGACAGAGTGGCTATTGAGCCTGGAGTTCCTCGGGAAGTAGATGAATACTGCAAAACTGGGCGTTACAACCTGTCTCCGACCATCTTCTTCTGTGCAACCCCTCCTGATGATGGGAACCTGTGCCGCTATTACAACCACGATGCCAACTTTTGCTACAAGTTAGTTGCAAATACCCATTGGGGATTGTGTGTTGTGGAGCGAGGCTCGCTGAACTGAATTCCTCCTCCGAGTTCATTTGAAGGAAAGGGAGAGGAATTGTTGCTCGCATGCATCTGGACCACATAAGGTCATTATTATTATTATTATTTACATTTATTAATCGCCCATCTTTGCATGACCGTCATCTTGTTCATTCATAAGGTCATGGCTGGGTCGTAAGATAAAATGGGGAACAATAGCTTACAAAGAACTGAAATAGGGAGGTTTGAGCACCATTTTTTACCAAGTCTCTGTGCTCTTCTACTTATTTTCAGTTCTAGTCAAAGTGGCATTTAAGAGTGCCCGTCAACTTTTGTGAGCTCCATTAAATTGGCATCTGACTGGTAATATTTTTAGATGTAAACCTGAAGCAACCCAACAAAACCAGCTGAGGACAGTTGTGCTCCATTACTACTGATGGTGATCTGGCTGTGGGCTGGAGAGTGCAGCTGCATTCACACATAACATAAATCATGGTTTATGTTAACCATGGTTGGTTGCTTTAGCTATGAATTGTTTTGCAGACAAGTAAACAAACTGTGGCTTGTTTTCCCTATTTCTGATTTGTTTCTCTCCCATCAATTTCCCAGCCTTCAGAGGTGTTCTGTTTTCATGCCGGGCAAACAACAGTGCAAACAAGCCAGAGATAAGCCAAGGTTCTGGATTCAGATATCACAACAAATCATAGTTTAAACAAAGCAGAGTTCACAACCCAACCACAAACCATGAGTTCTCTTTCGGGGTTGTTGTTGTTTAACAAACTATGGATTGTTTGCGGGGATAGGTTCAGGCACAACGACAACCCACCGAACCACACCATGGCTTAGTGTTATGTGTGAACCAGGTCTGCATGTGTTCTGGAATTTTTCAGAGAATATCTGAATTGGGCCCACTTAAATGAATCCTGAGACTATGGCGAGAAGGATCCCGCTAAGAAACAAGTTTTCTTCTGGCTTTCTTCCTTTGTTAGGGGTCTTCCTTCCTGGATGCACATTTTTATATTAGTTCTATCGTAACTTCTAAATATTTAACACGAGTTCTAGAATTCACTGAGTAAAGGAATCCACAGGTATGGTAGTGTTCTGACCACCTTGGTCAAATCTCTGATTTTCTATGACTGCTGCTTATAAATGATCTAAAAAGAATTAAATAATGAGATGGTAACTCCTATAGATCATATTCATTCAGTGCTAAAACCAAAGCAGTCTGCAAACAGTTACTGGAAGATCTCTTTTAAAAAAACCTAGATATTATGGATAGTAAAAGAACAGTTGCTGTTTATTGCTCTGTGGTGCACAGAGCGGTTTAAATAATTACAATGATGCATACACAAGTTTAAGGTCTAATACAGTGGCAGCTGGTTGGCCGCTGTGTGAACAGAATGCTGGTCTAGACAGATCCTTGGTCTGATCAAGCATGGCTCTTCTTACGTTCTTATGTTCTTATAGCTGCTACTGGTCAAGAAAGTAATCTAAGATTCTCATTGATACAATTTGGTGTAGGCTCAGTTTGGTGCAGTGAGACATTAAGAACTGCAGTGGAAGAAGGATAATAATAGGGAAGATATCAGAGTTCTCTTGTGTAACTCCATTGCATGTTTGCCTCTTGAATGCGGTGTACTGCTTTGTTTTCCTTATCTCAAAGGTCTGATACAAATGTAATGTTTCCCAATCTCTAGTGATTGAGAAATGTTGGTGCCATGCCAAAAAAGGCTCTTTGGGTGTCTGTAAAAAATAACAAAAATGCCAGGGAATTGTTTTAAGGATTATAGGGGTCTGGTAATTAGGAGTCTTCCTAAAATACTAGGATTCTTCAGCATCAAATAAAGATACCTGAAGCCTGGGTAAGACAGACTGAGCTAATATAAGTGAGGGAGCATAATGAGATTAGTGGCAAGTTTAAAACAAAGGGGGTGATTTTGTCCCCACACACAGTTAGCTTGTTGAATTTCTTGTGGCCAAGAGCTTTGAGGTATAATTGCATATGTAGGTTCAAAAAGGATTAGACAGCTGGCATAACTGAGTGTCACTAAATCTCTTAAGAGCTGGTAATGAATGACATGATTATGGACCGTTGCTCAGCAACTTCTCACATTCTTACTCAGAAAAACCAAGTATTAGCTAACACTGAAAGGATCAAAAGGGGGGGGGGGGAGAGAGAGAGAGAGAGAGAGAGAAGCCCAGATGGATGATTAGGCTGACCTGTGAATTTCAAGAACTGCCGGTTAACTAGGGAGGTAGCAAACGACTAGCTCGCATCAAAAGAAATCACACTCTGGGTTAAGACAACATGATAACCGTGGGTTGTTGTTGAACTGTGGGCTGTTGTTGAAACGTGGGTTATTGTGTTGTCTGAACCCAGCTGCGTTAACCGTGAACAAGCCATGAAGAGAACCCATGGTTGTTGGGTTGTGAACTGTGGGTTGTGAACTATGGTTTGTTATCTGGGCTGGGTTCAGACAGCACAATAAACCACATTTCAACTACAACCCATGGTTCAACGACAACCCACACTCAACCCTTGAGTGTTGGTTATGGTGATGTCTGAATCCATTCAGTCTCTTTAGGCTGCAATACTATGCATATCTAGACAGAAAAAAGTCCCACAAGTCCCAGCATGCTCTAAACATGCATAGGATTGCACCCTTAAGACAGTTAATGGTTGTGCTTCAATGATTTGGAGACATGCCCAGTTTTAAGGTTAAGCCACCGACTTCTGAGTTAATGGGTATATATTTGGGGCCGCTTCTCAGAACAGAGACTGGAACTTTTTAACCAGTTCGAAGTGGAAGGGAGAGGATGTCTGTTGGTTTTGAATGTGTGTCGCTAATGATGTTTCTAAGTTACACTAGTAGAACATCATGTAGAGCCCTGAATTCAGAAGACACAATAAAAACTCAAGAAATGATCCAAGAGAAACATCTCATGGATATGCAGGATGGCTGTGATGGAAATAAAGCTGCTGCCTAAATGTATGTTTCTTTTTCTATTGTTGGTCTTTGGATTCCCACAGAAAAGGCTTAACTGTATATTACACAGCAGCCTTCTCCAACCTGAGCCTTATTATTCAGCTTTTAGAATGTCAGTTGTGAAGATATAACTTTCACAAGTATAACTTTGAAAGTATAACTCTCATTTTCACTCAAAAGCCCTTTTGTGAAAGGTTTATCTGCATTGTCTTGTTGCAGGCTTCCAGATAATGTCACCTTTGAGGAAGGTGCTCTCATTGAACCCCTTTCTGTGGGGATCCATGCCTGCAGAAGAGCTGGGGTGACTCTGGGTAGCAAAGTCTTCATTTGTGGTGCAGGTATGGAATAGTCATTGTCTTGCATTCCATTGCTTTTCCATGTCCCGTGTTCACCTCTGCCTCTCATCCCAAAGGACACTGCATGACACCTGCCGTGGGGATGCCACCGAAAACAGCTTCCTCAAGACAAATGTTCCTTGTCCTGGAAGTAATCTTTGGAACCACTTATCTGTGGTGCGGTGGAGTCAGGGCTTTCAGGGATGCAGCGCCAGCACTTTTTGGTTAGCTGGGATGCTGATATCATCTGCCAAATCCCAATCCCCCCCCCCCCCCAATTCCCTGTTCTCTGTGAGCTGAGCTGCAATCCTCACAGTAACTGGGGGAAATGAATTTCACGGCAACAATATATTATTGACTGGGTTCAGACAATGCAATAACCCACACTCAAGGGTTGAGTATGAGTGTGGGTTGTTGAACAGCGGGTGGTTGCTGAAATGTGGTTTATCGTATTGTCTGAACCCAGCTGCACTAACAAGCCATGGCTTGTTAACCATGAACAACCCATGAAGAAAACTCCTGGTTTGTTGTTGGGTTGTGAACTGTGGGTGGTTCACCTTGGTTTGTTACCTTGGCTTGGTTCAGACAACAGGATAACCCAGGTTTCAGCAACAGCAACCCATGGTTCAATGGCAACCCACACTCCGTTGAGTGTGCGTTATCCTGTTGTCTGAACCAAGTCATTGCGAGCTATCCCTGTTGTGATGCAAAGTATTTTGGGGTGGCCTGGCCTTGAATGGGCAATTAAGACCCATGAACTTTACAAAAGACCCGCTCCTGGTGGAGATGAAAACTGCTAGAATTGGTTTGTTGCTATGGATCACTGCAGCTGCCTGAATTTTGGGATGCTTCTTGGAGATGTGGCTATGGAAGAATGCCGTGCTGAGCGCCTGCACTGCAAAATTTACCACAACACACTGCTTATCGTGTATACCACTGCCATGATATTATGCGTCTCTCTACCCCTCCCTCCCGAAAGAGGCCTAGTGGCTTCTATGTGTGGAGGTGGGGGAATGCAGAGACACCACAAGATGGCTGCCGTCGGCATGGAAGGTGGTTTCAAACCTTATAGTTGGAACAGGAATGGCTCACCATGGGGAGGCTGTTTTGGGTGCCATATCAGTGATGAATGTAACAACCACAAGAGAGAGCATGTTGGCAGAGGTAGTTTTTCATGGCCCATGCTGGCATATTGTGATGCCAGATCACACCCAACTCTGTTCCCAAATAGATTTTTTTTTATTTTGGTCCTGCACCACAGCCCCATCAGGTTCCTTCCATGATGAGCTAGAATTTACCCCTGCGCCCTATTCCCAAGGGTGCAGTTAGGACATTGTGGACCATCAACCTGTGGTCTTTCAGGGGGTCTCCCCATTTAGATGGTCACGTGTAATTCTTCACCTCCTTCAAAATGTGGAAAGCTGTCCCTGCTGTGTTTGGGGGCCCTGCTCATTCATCCTGCTAAGTGGGGCCTTGGACCTCTGCCCCAAAGTACTTCCCTGATGCCTATACTATCTGCTGGCTCCATGTTTTGGGGGCCCTCTCATCACTGTTGCCAGCAGCTGCTGTTGCTTCTCATCTTCTTTCTCATCATTGCTTCCAGTCACATGCTTGACAGGCGGAGAACCTGTGAGCAAGTAGGTAGTGGCATCTCCTGCTCCCCTTCTCAACACTACCGATGTCCGGGCCACAGTGAAAGGAGGGTGAACAAGCAGGTTGGGGCGGTGAAGAAGAGGAACAACATACAGGCCTGTGGCTCACGCTGGCTCAGCTTGTCTGAGCGTGGAAAGCTAAGCAGGGTCAGGCCTGGTTATTACTTGGATGGGAGACCCCTCCTCTAGTTTCCTGCATTAAGCAGGGGATTGGACTCGATAGCCTTGTAGGCTCCTTCCAACTCTATGATCTATGAAATCTATGAAACTCCAAGGGGGTCTTGTCAGTGGGCCCCCTACTTGGGTGTGGGCCCTTGGCAAGTGCCCAGCCATGCCTACCTTTGACACCAGCCCTGCTTTTCATAGTCTCTAGATGTGGTGTATGGCCGATGGCAATCGGGAAGGAGGCCTTCTTTGTTGTGGTATCCCCAGCTTGGGAAATCACTCTCCAGAGAGGTTCACCTGGCACCTACTCTGTTGTCCTTTTGGCCCCAGGCAAACCCCTTTTTATGCTTCAGGCTTTAAGAACTATTTTAACTGATGCTTTCAGCTGCTGTGTTATTGTTTTATGATTGTGCTCTTTTTATTGCTAATTATTTTTATTATATATATTGTAAACATTTGCTAAAAATCTGTACAATAAATAAATAGAACACATTTCTCTCTCCCACCTGACCCCCCTTTCTGCTTTTCTTTCAGGACCTATTGGGCTTGTGACTTTGCTTATTGCGAAGGTAATGGGGGCTGCACAAGTGGCGATAAGTGGTAAGAAAAGACCCGTCAATCTGTTCAGCCCTTTATGTTTTAACTACTTGCAGTTCTGTCCCCCAGGTTTATGCAGGATTAAGTATAAACCTGGGGAAAATACTGGTGATATTCTTAGAATGTCTGTGAATCACAGGAGAGAGAGCTGGTGTGGCGTAGTGGCGAGGGTTTCGGACTTGGACTCGGGAGATCCGGGTTCTAGTCCCCACTCGGCCATGAAGCTCACTGGGTGACTTTGGGCCAGTCACTGACTCTCAGCCTAACCTACCTCACAGGGTTGTTGTGAGGATAAAATGGAGAGGAGGAGGATTATGTAAGCTGCCTTGGGCTCCTTGCAGGAAAAAAAGCGGGATATACATAAATAAATAAATGGTGATATTCCAAGAATTTCTACTCCCAAGAATCACCAGAATTAGGCAAACTGATGGCCAGTTCCATCTATGCGTGAGGAATCAGAGTTGGAAGGGAACTCAAGTGACCATCTAGCCTACCCCCCCCTACTGATGCAAGAAATCCATTACTACAGTATCTCTGATAGGAAGCCATCCAGGGTTTGCTTAAAAATCTCTAACATAGGAGAGTCTGTTCTGCTGTCAAAACAGCCTGTACCATCAGGAAGTTCTTCTGAATGATTTGTTGAAATCTCTGTTCTTGTAATTTGAACCTGTTGGTTCAAGTCTTACCCTCTGGAACAACAGTGAACACATTTGCTCCGTCATCTGTGTGACAGCCTTTCAGTTATTTGAGGAGGGCCATCATATCGCCTCTTGATCATCTCTTCTCCAAGCTAAGCATGCCCAGTTCCCTCACATGACTACTTAATGGCAATCAGCATTTTTTCAGGATCTCTGCCGATTGCTGTGTGTCACTGAAGCTTGCTGGCTTGTGCAGTGCTGGCATAATTCCTGGTCCGCTTGACTCTTATCCCTTCATTTAAAGAGCAGGTTGCTCCGATGTTCACTGAAGCCTTTGTTGAAGCCTAAACAGCGAAGAGCCCTGTGGCACTTTAAAGATGGACAGATTTATTTGGGCAGAAGTTCTCAGGGATGAGAGCTTCTTACACTGATTGCACAAAGCTTTTGGCTCAGTTGGCAGATATATAAATGAATACCCCACCTGCCCTCAAATGTAAGCAGTGGGGCAAAAGGGTCATGAGGTCTGCGACGTTTCGATGGAACGCTCAGCTGTATACAAGAAGACCATAACAGCAATAATGGGTGATAACGTATTTCTAGCTTTGCTATGTTAATTTAACATCTGGGCCTGCTCCAGTTGGACTGCCCCCCCCCCCCCCCCGAGGGCTAACTGACATCTACAGCCCTGTGGGGAAGAAGAAGGAGGCTGGAGCTTCTTGAGACACAGAGAATTACAGAAGTAATAATTAATATCCCCCCTTCTTCCCTCCCCATTCCTTTTTCCTTGTGTGTCGTGTCTTTTTAGATTGTAAGCCTGCGGGCAGGGACTGTATTGTTAATTGTTGTAAACCGCCCAGAGAGCTTCGGCTATTGGGCGGTATAAAAATGAAATAAATAAATAAATAAATGGGCAGGTGCTGTCGCATTCATGTCCTGCTTGTGGGCTTCCCAGGAGCATCTGGTTGGCCACCGTGCAGACAGAATGTTGGACTAGATAGGCCTTTGGTCTGATCCAGGATGGCTCTTCTTATGTCCTTAAAAATCCATGGTCAATGAAGACGTCGTACAGTTACAAGACTGTGACCAGCCTAAACCCGAGGTTCACTTCTACAACTGAGGGGGCAGATGTTTTCGATGCATTTGCTTCATTCCTCTGCAGATGTAATAACCTCAGCAGGCGCTTCATTTCCCTTGAATTGCCTCTCTGAATTGCCCCTTATTTTCAGCTCCTGCTCCCAGGGCAGGGACTGTCTAATATTAATCTTTGTAAGCCGCTCTGGGAGCCTTTTCTGGCTAAAGAGTTGGGTAAAAATTCTGTAAATAATAATACATTTAATGACCGATTTCCTCTCATTTTCCCCTTTCATTTTTATATAGTGGAATACTGCCATTTCAGTACTGAAAAAAAAAAAGATAAGAAAAAAAGAGGGGAAATAATTAAAGCACCCCCACGAGGAACGGGAACTGATAATAGGCGAGGCTTTTCAAGGGACTATTCAGAGGCTGTTTGTCAGTAATTCCCCTGCTACCCTCAGGAGGAAGCTATAAAAGAGGCAAAACTGGCAAGCAGGAAGCTTTTAATTAATGTTGGGAGCTTTGCTGAACACAACTCACTTCTGAATAAATGTTATATGAGGATCTTGGCCACGGGCATTGCATGATTTTTTATTTATTTTATTTTATTTTATGACATTTTTGAATTGCCCATCTGGCCGGTCACCCAGCCACCCTGGGCAATGTACAATAGAATAAAATGCAATAATAAAATTTATTTTATTTATTTTTGTTATATTTATACCCCACCTTTTTTCCTGCAAGGAACCCAAGGCGGCTTACATAATCCTCCTCCTCTCCATTTTATCCTCACAACAACCCTGTGAGGTAGGTTAGGCTGAGAGTCAGTGACTGATCCAAAGTCACCCAGTGAGTTTCATGGCCAAGCGGGGACTAGAACCCGGATCTCCCGACTCCCAGTCCAACACTCTCACCACTACGCAGAGAAACGGCAATTAAAACAGTATAAGATTTTTTAAAAATCCAAACCCACCCCATATTCCTTCCTGAAAAACCATGTTTTTAAAGCACGGCGGAAGCTCATCAAAGAGGGGGCATGACGAAGGTCACTGGGGAGGGAGTTCCATAACTTGGGGGCCGCCACAGAAAAGGCCCTCTTCCTAGTCCCCACCAGCCTGGCTGCTCTGGCTGATGGGATAAGGAGACGGCCGTTTGTGGCAGATCTTGTTGAGCGGCCTACTTGATGTTGCTGGAGGTATTTATTTTATGATACAGTGTTATATCAAGCACTGTGTTGAGCCTACATTTGAATTTCACTTCCAGCTTATTGTGGAAAAGCAATGCCTCAGCAGTGCTAAAGGGCACAATAAACTTAACAGATTTAGGGTGCAATCCTATGCAAGTTTAGACAGAAAAAGGCCTCCAAGTCCCAGCATGCCCCAGCCAGCCTTTTTCTGTCTAAACTTGCATAGGATTGCGCCTTTGCAGTGCAATCCTGTGCCATGTTGGGTTCAGTGGAACCTGTTGAGTGTGTTTAGGATTGTAGCCTTAAAGCAGCATGACGTCCCATGGACTAGAGCCCACTTTGTCAGAGGTATGGAATGTTATCCACAGTTGGCAAATATATATGCATTTATCAGTACAGAGACAGAGAAGTAAACAGTCGGGTCAAAATGCCACGGCATGCAAGAGGTACAGTAGAGCTGTGATATTTCAAGGCAAAACTCAAATTTACACAAGATAATTTGCATCAGCAGATCAGAGTGTTCTTTTGAGCTTAATGACAGATGCCCCCAGAGACAACAAAGAGTTTGCAACACCTTAAAGGCTAACACATTCATTGAGGCCAAAGGTTGCATGGGCCAGATCCCCTCTGATGTAATGAGCTCCGACCTACGAAGGGCTTAAGCCTCAGTAAATTTGGTGGTCTTTTAAGATGCCGCCCAACTCCTCCTTGTTTACATAAAGGGAATGTTTCTGTCTTGAGCCCATCTGCGATCTAGGGTCATTGGGAAATGCCTTCCTTTAATTCACCACCGCCCCGTTCACAGGGAGTGAATTTGGCGAAGGCTTTTTGCCGGGTTTTTGTGAGAGGGGTGATCGGGGGGGGGGGGTAGTATTAGGAATAGATCTGGGAGGGAAGGCTGTTTGCAGAACCTCGGGCCACTGGCCAAATCTAGCCCTCCTGGGTTCCCAATCTGGCCCTCCAGGGTTTGCCCAGAAGACCACACCCTTTCCCTCCACTGCTCATGCTTCGGTGGTTTCCCAGGTTTTGCATGGTTTCTTTCCTGTTCTAAACGATTGAAATGCCTCTCCTAAGGCTTAATTATTGCCAGTAAGAGCTATAAGCTAAAATATTTCATTTATTTCATTTCTATACCGCCCCACAGCCGAAGCTCTCTGGGCGGTTCACAACAGTTTGCTGGGTTTTGTTTTTTGCTTTTGGTATTTTGGCCTTGCCCCGTTGGCTTTGCCCACCACTGGAATGGAGCCCACGAGAGCTGCTCCAAAACTGAACCCAGCCCTCCAGCAGATCAACACCCCTGCCGTAGATGTATCGAGCCTGGCGACCAGTGGCGTCTTCCTATCCCCTCCCCACATCCTTGTTGGGCTCGGGGGAGCGATGTAGCTTCACCCAGGCAGCCAACAAGAGCTCTTTTGGTGGGCAGCCATCAGCGGGTGGTCACCATTTCCTCCCCCACAGAAAGATGCTCTAGAAAGGAGCATGTGGAGCATCTTTTGGGAGGTGGGGGCAGGAAATGTTGGCCAGCAGCTGTCTGCCTGCCCATTATAAGAGCTCTTGATGGCTGACTTGGCTACGGTGCATCCTTTCTCCCAATGGTCAAAGAAAGGGTGGGAGGAATAAGAAGCTGCCACCACTCCACACTATATCTCAAGGAGCGTCTCCAGCAACACCAAGTGGCCACAGACGGCCTTCTTGTCCCTTCAGCCAGAGCAGCTAGACTGGTCGGGACGAGGAAGAGGGCTTTCTCTGTGGCAGCCCCCGTACTATGGAACTCTCTCCCAAGTGACCTCCGCCATGCCCCCTCTCTGCTGAGCTTCCGCTGCTCACTAAAAACTTGGCTATTGAGGCGGGAATATGGGGTGGGCTAAGATTTTAAAATTTTATACTGTTTTAATGTATTTTATTCTGTTTTATCTTCTGTACATCGCCCAGGGTGGCCGGTTTGCCGGCCAGATGGGCAATAAATAAATGCAAATAATAAATAAATAAATATATATATATATAAACGAGAGGGGGAAAGCAGGGGCATTCCACCACCCTGCTGAGAGTTTACTTACTTACGTTTTTCCTCTTCCCATCTCTTTTTCCTTGTGTGTCAGATCTGTTTACACTGTAAGCCTGCTGGCAGGGACTGTTTTGCTGATTGATTGTAGCCGCTCCAGGAGCCTTTTTTTTTTTTTTGGCTGAGGAACAAATAAAAATCCTTCAAATAATTAATTAAATACATATATCCGATGGTAAATGTACAGCCTCCCCCTGCTCCCTGAACAACTTCTGAGATCCTCCTCCCAATCACCCCCATTTTTAGAGAGCCATATTTGCTGCCCCTTCTTCCCCAAAACAGTCCATTTAAGATTTTAAGGTCAGCCAAGGTGGATTTGCTTGTGATGCCTTGAAGAAACGTGGCCCATGGGGCTGCCACATGTGGAAGAGCCTTCTTGGTGGTGGCACCCCATGTTTTGGAACTCCCTTCCAGTAGAGATTTGGCTGTCCCCCACACTGTTGTGAATCAGGCACCAGTTAAAGACTTATTTATTTATACAAGCTTTTGGGGTATAGGCAAGTGTTTTATCTGTTTTCTGTGTTGTGATGGTTTTATTGTATTCTATTACGTCTTTCTAATTTTAGAGTTACGATTCTATTATATATTTCTAATTTTAGAGTTATGATTTTAATAACTCTAAATTTTTTATGTGTTTTATTGTTTTTATATGGGTTGTTAAGCCATACTGGGCACCTTGCAAAGAAGAGTGAGATATAAAAATAAATAAGTAATAAAATAAAATAAAAATGTCACATTCCTAACCTGACATGGTACAGCCCAGCCAGGGGTGGTTAGCACCTCAGTGAAAACAAAGCTCAGCTGGTTGGGGCATGCTGGGAGTTGTAGGCCAAAAACATCCGGGGACACAAGGTTGGAGAACACTGCACTAAACCGTATGACAAGAGACACTATTATTCCGGATGGCGTGTTGGAGCAGTGGCAGCCTCTCCCACACACTTGTGCGAGAGAGATTGGTGTGGGGTGGCAGACGTGCTGTTACTTCCCTGCAAGTCCGATGGAATAGTTTTGTTATTTTTGCTGATCTGCGTTTTTCCTTCGCAGATATATCTGCCCCACGGCTTGAAAAGGCTAAGGAAATTGGGGCGGATTTCACCATCCAGGTAAAGAGTGAGAGCCCTGAGGAAGTGGCCCGTATGGTGAAAACCGTTCTTGGTTGCATGCCCGACATTACCATGGAGTGCACCGGGGTCCAGGCCTCTATCCAGACTGGAATATACGTGAGTGTCTCTTTGCCTATGGGGCTTCTCTACATTAGGCCTTTAGGCCGTTTTAACCTGCCACTTTACCGAGGCTTCTGCTTCCCAATTCTTTGTGGGATTAAGATCTGCTCCTTTACACGTGTTTTCCCCCCAGGGCTTTTCTTTCTCTGCCTTTGTATATGTTCCATTACACAGCCACAAGGTGGCGCTGCGGTATAGCGGCATTGTGAAACTACACGACCATTTTGTAGCATTTCATAGCATGATAGCGCTTGGATAGCTCGTTTTCCTCATTCTAAAAAAAGCTGCGGAAATGGCTAGAAAACACGGGAGAGGCCCTGGAGGAGGATGACATTGTATAAAGCACCTGCAAACTACCGTGGGTGAAGAATCCACGAGAGCACAATAAATGCCTCATGTGGAGAAGTCCATGGATCCATCATACACCTGGGCTAATCTTTAACCTCCCTATAGAGCAGGGCTGTTGACTCTCTTTCAGCCTGAGGGCTGAATTAAAATTGTGATAACCTCTCAGGGGCGGAAGGCAAAAAAGGATGGGGTGAAAGGGGCGGGGCCAAAACACAAAAATGCCAACATATTGTAGCTTACAGCCTTTACTGCCAGTAACTAAGCCTACGGGGGGAGGCATTTCAGTCTTTAGAATGTCTGCACAAAAGCCAGGAAATCAGCAAGCGATTGGGGGAGGCAGAAAGGAAGTCGGGCCAGGGGGAGAGAGCATGGCCATATGGGGAATCCCTGAGAACCTCCAGGTGGGCTGGATTTGGCCCACAGGCCTGAAGTTCAACACGCCTGCTACTGATGTTACTGGTTTTGTAGGAAAGGACAGGAAACATGAAATGATCCTTTATGCTGAGAGCTTTAAATCAGGGTGGGGAAACTTTTTCCACCTGGTGGCCTCATTCCCTTGTGGCTAACCCTCTGGGGGCTGCATGCCAAAGGTGGACAGTGGGAGGGATGTGCTGATGCTGGGAAGTCTGGCTTGTTTGAGCTCGATGGACTTCTTGTCCGCTTCTGATCCGATGATCAGAAGTGAACTGAGTTGTCCCCTCCCCCCCGCAGACTTCCATCTCTAAGACGGGCTGCTGTTTGCCGATTTTTATTTTTTTTAAAATCCCGCTAAGGAAATTTGTGCAAATAGCACTATTAGCACAATTTGCGCAAATTATGCAACTTGCGCAAATTGCGGTATTTTGCACGTTTTGCGCAAATCAGCACCCGAAAAGCACACGGGTCTAGCGCGACTTGCATAAAACCAGCCGGTTTGTGTAAATTGCACGAGATCAATGTGCTTTTTGGGTGCCGATTTGCGCAAAACATGCAAAGTAGCATGATTTACGCAATTTGAGTGATTTGTGCAAATTTCCTTAGCATTTAAATTTTTTTTGCAAACCTGGCCTGTGTTAGAGGTGGAAGTCTGCAAGCTGCCTCGACTCACATTATAGCGGGTCGACTCCAGCACAGGGTTGGCGAACCAGAATCCGGTGGTGATGGGGGAACCATGAAAATCCATCGGATTTTCAACCCCCCTATTGGATTCCTCACACATCTCTAGAGGGGTAAAGCAAAAGAGCACAGGACTATCCCACACTCTATTCCTCACTCACCCACACACTCATAGACACACACACACACACAATTTCCCCCCACTCCCACTGCAATTGGGGGGGGAAGCCAACAGGAGGCTTTTACCAAGCCTAATTGAAGTGCAGGGGGGATTTTGGGCAGGTGTCACAGTGCAGCGGGAGGGGAAACCCTTCCCTCCGCAGCTTTGCCCACCGGTCCGTTTCAGGCCATAGGCTCTGAAGATGCTCTCTTGGGCAGCAGGGTTCTGCTATGGATCAGATCTTGAGCAGGGGGCAGGTTCCTCAGGAAGCAAGGCAGAAAGAGATCAGCTCCACAGAAAGCTCCCAAGTGGAGCTGGAAGCCAGACGGGATTGTCTGTACGTTAATCCAGTGAGGGTCAGAGCAAGACTGATGTTTAAATAGGAAGTTGCCTGCCTTTAGACTTTGATCCTTTAAGGGGCCCGGTCTGTTTCAGCAACCTCAGATTGCAACAACATGGGAGTGGTTGTGGCATGCTAATAACTTCGTGATCCGAGTCCTCAGAGTCTGAGGATGGTAAGGCAACCTCCTCTGGATGCAGGGATGCAGAGCCCTCGTTTATTGACTTTGGTAGGTGGTGTACATTCATTTTGGCCCTCTTGCTGTGTCCTCAGGCGACCCGTTCAGGGGGAACTCTGGTTTTGGTGGGGCTGGGCCCCGAGATGATCACGTTGCCCATTGTGAATGCTGCCGTGCGGGAGGTAGATATCCGAGGGATATTTCGATACTGCAATACGTGAGTATTTGCCCGAGATCTAGAGCAAAATGGTCAAATTTAGCTTGCAAACTAGCTACAGAAGCTATTTTTTCCCCAGGTTGCAGGTGTGTGTGGCGGAATCTTTTTAACTATATTGTATGTTTTTATTGTTGTTTTTATGTATAAATTGTGAACCGGCCAGAGAGCTTCGGCTGTGGGGTGGTATAGAAAATTAAAAAAATGAAGTGCAAACATCGCCCCCAGACCTCCCATGGTTGCCCACCGCTGACATAGCAGAATCGTAAAGCAATGTCCGTTGAGAGTGTGCAGGCTCAATAGGGTGCCCTGGAGCAGAGATGGGTGAATCTGTCCAGATCGACTTCGCTCAGGTTTTCATTTCCCCCCGCTGCACAGTTCGTTCCGTCCCATTTCCACATCGGATTGTGAATGTCCTTCTTATCTTTTTAGCCTGAACGAAAATCCGTATGTATTTTTTTTCATGTGCGTTTTTCAAAATGTGCACGTTCTTGTAGGCATGCTTTCAAGTGCATGCATTTGTGTGTGTGTGTGTGTGTGTGTGTGATTTTTTCCATAGAATAAAGCAGTTTTGCGTGCATTTTTACAGACATACACATTTTGTACGCACTGTTGAAATTGGAACCAAATTTCTTCGCCATCCCCGCTCTGGGGTAGCAGTGGGTGAAAGCTATGTAAGAGATTTAACACTATCCTTTGTGCCTCCAGTAGGGAGCAGCAGAGGGCCAAACCGGCTGAGATGTTGGAGATTCAGAATCAAATACCCTGTCTTGCTTTTTTTCTTTTATTTAAACGAAGCAGCCATGGGGAGGGAGGAGCTTTAATTGGGTCAGGACCATCATGGGTGGGGGGGAAGGGGATATTTATCTCCCAGTGCTACTTTCCTGATGTAAATCACCCACTGCTGCACATCTGCTGTTTAGCCTGCTAGGGGAAAATACAGGTACACAGGAGATACGATCACTGATCTCTACAGCAGCCTTCCCCAACGTAGTGCCCTCCAGATGTGTTGGACTACAACTCCCAGCATCTCCCAGCCAGGTGGTCCAACCCTAGCTGCACCACTGCTTACAGAACCCAAACTCAACTCTCTCGGCAGTGTGGTGCTCTTTTCATACACACACACACAGACACTTTGCCCCTTTTCCTTGGCTAGAGTGGGGGAAATCCGGATGAGTCATCTCCCGACTGTCACCTAGCCCTTTTCGGCCATCTTGGCTCCCAAGGGGACACATCGGAGGATATCAGTACTCTTTGAAAAGTCCAGGTATCGCCTCTGGGCGACCCACGCTGGTACTGTTGCACACAGGAATTGGATAGGAAAACCTGATAATATATAAAACATTTTGTGGCTGGAGGTTTTGCACACAAACACTGACTAGGACAGCATTTGGGATTATGGAATGCTGTATAGCTAAACAGCAGTTTCTTCACGTATCTTTTTTTAAAATGACCGGAAGCTCAGGAGACAAACAAATAGTGGAAGTGAGGCAGTTTTGCAAACATTAGCGTTACAGAGAGATACTGGAGTTTGATCAGTTCATAACTGTAAACAGTAGGGAGGCGTGAGAGGCCGTCAAATAAAACTGCATAGCCAAAGAAACAGGTCTTCTGTAGCATTTTATCGTAGGGTGTGGAAGATAGATAGCACCATATAAGAACATAAATGTGAACTGGAACTTACTGTACAGTGTCAGTAATACACATATGGCATAATACATCACTTTAAAAACATTTTAACCACCGTAGAGAGATATAATATACTGAACAATCCAAGTTAAAAGAAAGAAAATAAACATTCAGCTAACCGAAGACCTCACACATGATTTGTAGCAGGATTTACCATGGGGTGGTTTTTTTGTTTTGTTTTTGTTTTTAACGAGATCTACCAGCTGCAGCCTGGTATCATAGTCATAAAATTAAAGAATTCTGAGCCCAGGGATTTGTGTTGAGTATCCAGAACTGAACAGAACTCCTAATCCTTCCATCCAAAAATATTTTTTGTTACCCCAACCTTTCTTCATTTCAGCACATTATGGAGTGGGGGGTGGTCATGAGGATGTCAGAAATCCTTGATGATCTACTGTAAATCACTTGGAGATCTTCCAGTAGATCCAGATCTACCTTCTGCCCTCCCCGGATTTATAGCATTTATGTGAGCTCTTATTACTGAATGTCTTCACATTTACAATTAATCACCTGACAGTAAGATGTCTTTCTAAAAATCAAATTATGCTTATTACGTATATGACCCACTAACTATCAACATTTTTTAAAACTGTTATCAAATGTAAAAAAATTAAACAAACCATCAGTGTAAGACAGCCTTACCCAATACCCAACCTGATGCCCTCCAGAGGTTTTGGAGTTCAACTCCCAGCAGCCTTAGCCAGCATGGCCAATGGTCATTGGCACAGATGGTATGTAACGTGTCCCTAAGGTCAACCTCTGTACCCGAGGACTGGAGAATGGCCAATGTTATGCCAGTTTTCAAAAAAGGGATCCAGGGAGGTTCTGGGAAATTACAGGCTGGTTAGCTTAACATCTGTTCTGGGAAGATAAAATTAGTAATCATATAGAAGGACAAGCCTTGCTGAAAAAGAATCAACATGGCTTCCACAAAGGTAAGTCTTGTCTCACTAACCTTTTAGAGTTCTTTGAGAGAGTCAGTAAACATGTGGACAGGGGTGATCCATTAGACATTGTTACTTGGACTTCCCAAAGGCTTTTGATAGTCCCTTACTAAAGACTCCTGAACAAACTTAGCAGTCATAGGATAAGAGGAGAAATCATGTTATGAATTGGTAACTGGTTAAAGAACAGAATTCTCTCAATGGAGGGGATGTAAACAGTGGGGTCGTACGAGGATCAGGAAGGTGCTGTTGCACTCATGTCCTGCTTGTGGGTTTCCTGTGGGCAGCTGGTTGGCCACTGTGTGAACAGAATGCTGGACTGGATGGACCCTTGGTCTGATCCAATGGGGCTCTTCTTATGTTCTAATGGTCAGAGATGCTGGGAATTGTAGTCCAAAACATCTGGAGGGCTCTCCCCAGTTGTGGAAGGCTGGTGTAGGAGGACATACAATGCCATTTTTTAATCCAGCTGGTGCTACTATGGACTGCTGCAGTCCTGCCTCTCCATCTGTATCTCAATGGGCTATTCAGAACTTTGGGCTCCTGCAAATCCTTAATTGGTTTCTTCCCCTATTGCTTTGCAGGTGGCCCATGGCGATTGCTATGCTTGCATCAAAGAAAGTGAATGTCCAGCCATTGGTGACGCATCGCTTTCCTTTGGAAAAGGCTCTGGAGGCTTTTGAGGCAGCCAAAAAGGGTGTTGGGATAAAAGTTATGCTGAAATGTGATCCCAACGACCAGAATCCCCTGAAAAAAACCAATTCCGGACACTCTACTCTTCTGCTGGTGAGGGTGCAGTACACGGACAGGGAAGTGTGTTGTTTCAAGACATTCAGAGGATTAAAACTGCAAACAAACAGAACATGGTGTAGGAAGCAAATGTTAAGTGAAATTATTTTAAACCTTAAACTCTTTAAAGTAGAAAATAGTCTTTGGAATCAGATGAATGACTGAAATCAGTAAAAGAGCCTTGATGATAACAGTACTAGAGCTGAAACACACAGTTAGAACTGGTCCATGTGATGCAGCTGTTGCTTGGCTGTACTATTTCAAACTACAATAATACCTTGGATTGCAAGCATAGTTCGTTCCGGAACTGTGCTTGTAAATTGTAATCCAAAACACTCTTATATCAAAGCGAGTCTCTGGTGGGCGTGAGCGGGGCCGCTCGAGGCAAGCGGTTACATCCCTACGAGACCTTGCTCATTTATCAAGTCAATTTTTAAAATTTTTTTTGCTTGTCTTGCAAAACGCTCTCAGACCAAGTTACTTGCAATCCAAGGTATTACTGTATTCTATGATTCTATTTGTCCCCCCGTATAACAAAATGCCCCAGATGCACAAAACTACCAGTGGGGCCTGCAACGAAATGTTGCAGCATGGAATGCTCCTATTCAGTGTTTCAGCCAATTGGCCTGTGCCGGCTTCCAGAATAATCCTATTTCTAGCACTACCCAGTTTTCCATTCCCCCCACCCTGCACTCCATCAGCTAGTCTGCATTCTGGGGGCTGTGCCCACTAACCACCTTACTGAGCTAGGAACATAGGAAACTGCCAAATACTGAGTTAGACTCTGGGTCCATCTAGTTCAGTATTGTCGGCACTGACTGGCAGCAATGGCTCTCCAACCCTGCATGCGATGCTGTAGGACCTCCTGCATACAAAACAGGTGCTCTGCTGCTGAGCTAGAGCCCCTCCCTATGGCTGTTTGGGGTCCCCCCCTCCCTTAGCTACCTTTTCCCTAATTTTTTTTTGTACTTCCGCAAACCTCTGTTCCCCGAGCATGCTGGTACCTCCCTCTTTGGCATGGGTAGAGCTGTTTTGGATGCCAAAGGACCAGTACTCGGAGAATTGAGATCACTGTTAGTAGATATGATCGTCACGGAGGAAGGCTCTAGACCAGCCTCCAGGTTTTGTATGTATGGGGAGTTTTAATATGGGGGAGCAGCACTCAGATGCCCCACCTACAACCTGCAATAGTTCAGCCCAGTAAGAGCTGTACCACGTGACTGCTGTGATGGTACGTTTTTGCTATTAGATACATTTGGGGTCTTATTCCTCTAATAATCTCCCACCAACTAATGCAGACTTTGAAGCCACATTACACAATATGAATGAAAGAACTTACTGAGTTAGGCCCCCAGACCACATCAAGCTGCACAAGGCGCATTTCCAAAGCGGTAAGAGCTTCCGGGTCGGGACTAGCATGAAACTTAAAACTAGATTTCCCCAACCTGATGCCTTCCTGGTGTAGTGGGCCACAACTCCCATCATGCACAGCCAGCGTTGGCCACGACACCAGGTCTGGAGGGTACACGTCGATCATCGCATGTGACAGCTGCTCCAGCGTGTCTTTGTTTTATTGTCTCTGGGACCACGTGGATTTTGAACTACTTTGTCTTCAAGAAATGCCTAATGTGGGAAGGGTGTGTGGTGGGGTGGCACTTGAAGAAAGCTGGACTGCCAAAGGTACATTCCATTCCATGAGAAAGGAATTGTTCAATTTTGAAGGAGGGCAATGCCTGAATATGATTATTTCTGTCGGAGATGATACAGTGGTACAGTTATGCCTTTGTGTGTACCCTGTGCTGGGAAATGCTGCTGTCTCCCATGTCCTTGAGATGCTTTGAGCTACTGGCCTCCATCATCCCCATGCTGGCAATGGGTGATGGCAGCTGTAGTAAAACACACCTGGAAGGCCCCAAGAATGGAATTCCCACCCCCAACAGTTCATTACCACTAATGTTCATTACCACTGGCCCCAGGTGCTTCTCTCTCTCGGTGAACATCTCCCACCCCCCGGCACAAGGAAGGTTCGGTGCTGTTCCTTTTGAGCAAAAATCTCCCGCAAACAGAGCAATTGTGCCTTCAGTATTCTGCTCTTGAATCCTGGAGAGATGAACCATCCTCTCCTTTCTACAAGTGCTGTCAGGAGAGCCACTTCCTCCTCAATGATAGCCCTGAAGGGGATGATTGGAGACCTGTTTCAACAAGCAGCAAGATTAAATGCTTGGGCTGTAAATTTGAAGGGTGAAGTGCCTAACTGACAACCTGAGACTCAAATCCTGGGTCCTCAGCAAGTGCCTAGGACAGAAACCACTAACAATATATTTCACTCACCCAGGGTCATGTGATACGGATTCTGTCTTCTGCTAGTCTCTGTTTGCAGATCAAAAGGAGCTATCAAAAGGAAACCCGTTCAGGCAGGGCCTGTTGGAAGGGGCTGAGATAACACCACATGGTTTGGCTGCTCTGTCTGAACATTGATTTGTAGGAAATGTCATTGTGTTTTCGAACTCAGGGTAACATGGAAATAAAGTTGTTTTATTGAGTAGTAACGTTACTTTACTGGATGTCTGTACCGCGACTGGGAAAGTGAAAGACGGAAGCTGTTGGTAACAATATATTGTTTCCAGCGGGCTGCGCTTTTCATTCTATAAAAGGCCTTTTGACACGGGTTACACGGACCCCTTTGCATATGTGCTGCTGCTTTATCAAGATTACCCTGAGCTGTTCACATTGCATCTCATGTCCTGTCTCCACTTCTGCTAGGGTGGCCAGGTGTCTTACTTTATGGAGGACAGCCCTCTATTCCAGTGTTCTCCAACCTTGGGTCCCCAGATGTTTTTGGCCTACAACTCCCAGCATGCCCCAGCCAGCAAGGTTGGAGAACACTGCTCTATTCGAAGGGCTGTGCAATCTAAGCCAGGTTTAAAGATGAAGATGTAGCTGATGGACAGGTTGCAGTGATGGCCACCAATCTGGAGGGCTTTGGAAGGGGATTGGACAAATTCATGGAGGAGAAGGCTATCAATGGCTACTAGTCCTGATTGGCTATATGCTGCCTCCAGTATCAGAGGCAGTCTGCCTATGTACACCAGTTGCTGGGGAACATGGGTGGGAAGGTGCTGTTGCACGCATGTCGTGCTTGTGGGAACCCGTGGGCAGCTGGTTGGCCACTGTGTGAACAGAATGCTGGACTAGATTTCATAGATCATATGAGTTGGAAGGAGCCTACAAGGCTATCGAGTCCAACCCCCTGCTCAATGCAGGAAACTAGAGGAGGGATCTCCCATCCAAGTAATAAGCAGGCCTGACCTTGCTTAGCTTTCCACACTCAGACAAGCTAGATGTACCCTTGGTCTGATCCAGCATGGCTCTTATGTTTTCATGTTCTTAAGAACCATAAGAAGAGAGAGCAGTTGCCCATCCCCTGCACCTGGACAGCAGACTTGGTAGGCACACAGGTTACCTGGTCTTCCCTGCTATGGTGAGATGTATTGCATTTCTATTTCTATTTAAATTATCATTCTTTGTGAAGCCCTTTAAATAAGGAGTGCCTTCAAATAGAGAAGCAAAAGTCATTGTGCTGACCATTAGGGGAAAAAAAACAACAACCCCAAATCCATGTTGCTGTAATACCTTGATTAGGCCAACCAGATCACACAAAATTGTGCAAGTTTTCGCGATCCCCAGATCTCTTCAGGCAGGATATTACACAAAGCAGGTGAGTGGATAGGAAATGGGGAGGGGTCACTTCTCCTCTCACCCACCCACCCTGTGTAACACATCTAGGGATCTCAAAAATCTCCTAGAGTCCCAGTCCAACATTCTAACCACTATGGCACACTGGACTGTCACGCTAGTTCCTTGCAGTTCCTACCACTCGACTAGTGCAAGTCATTGTGGGCTGGGAAAAAGAATGTTTATCTGAACAGATACAGATGGCATGGGGACTAATACCTTTTGCTTCACTTTTGTGCTCATGCGTGACACCCTGTTGAGTGAGTGAATATTTGATACTGTGCCCAGTTTGACTAGGGCAAGGATGTATCTAATGATCCAAGTCATGTAGACCTTGCTAGTATTTGGTGCAGCAATTATCCCTTGTTTCATAGAAGTTGAATTGGGCAAAACAGTAATAGTAAACAGGTCAGTACTTTAAAATGGTGGGGGGGGGACACCCAGAATAGCCCCGACTTCCTTAAGAATGTACATTTTGGTGATCAGTATGTAATGATTCAAATGGACAGAATATTCCGAAAGCCAAGACTGAACTAAGTTGAAGAGGGGTTGATGTCCAGCTAACTCTTCCTTACTTTTCAGCTAGAATTACAAGATGAACAGTCTTGGCGAGAGGATTGATTGATTGATGCAGGGCTGGTTCCATTTTTTTTGGGGGGGGGGGGCTCTGATAACATGCCCTTGATGGACCTCCTCTGTTGCGCTCCCCCCGCCTGCTCCTTGCATGCCACCACTTGTGGCAGTGGCTTCTTGTACCGCCTTTGTGGTAGATCATTGGCGGTGGACCTGTGGCCTTCCAGCCGTTGTTGAACTACAACTCCGGTAACCCCTGACAATTGGCCACACTGGTTGGGGAATGATGGGAGTTAGAGTCCAACAACATCTGGAGGACCTCAGGCTCCCCACCCCAGCAAGCAAGGAGGCGGCTGCGAGCTGGTGGTGCAGCCGTCACTGCGTACCACTCACTTGCCCTGGGCCCAATTCCGACCACTACCTAGGTCAGGGCTCTCCAACCTTGGGTCCCCAGATGTTGCGGGCCTACAGCTCCCAGCATATTCAGCAGGCATGGCTAATGGCAAGGGATTCTGGGAGCTGTAGTCCAGCAACATCTGGGGACCCAAGGTTGGAGAGCCCTGACCAAGAGGGAGAGGGGAGGACAGCAAGCGGGGGACAGCCGCTGCTCCTTCCTGCTGTCCTTGCCTTACTGCTCAACAGTGAGCCATTTTGAAGTGGAGGCGCTCCTCATGAAGGTCCCCATGGCCACGCCCCAAAGGAGAACCCAAACATTCAGGCAGCGGAAATCCATGCCAACAAACCAGTTCTAGCAGCCCTCATCTCCACCGGGAGCAGGTCTTTTGTAAAGCGGATGGGTCCTCATTGCCCGTTCAAGGTCAAGCCACCCCAAAATACTTTGCATTACAACATGGGACAATATATTGTTGCTGGGAAAATCCATTTCCCATCTGCTACTGTGGGGACTGCAGCTAGATGACATTGTTCCTGCTAATCAAAAAGTGCCGGCGCGGCATCCCTGGATTCACTACACCACTGCCCATTACAGTGCCACCATCATAGAATCATAGAATCATAGAAAAGTAGAGTTGGAAGGGGCCTACAAGGCCATCGAGTCCAACCCCCTGCTCAATGCAGGAATCTAGGTCAAAGCATCTCTGACAGATGTCTGTCCAGCTGCACCTTGAATGCCTCCAGAGTGGGAGAGCCCACGACCTCCCTAGGTAGTTGATTCCATTGTCTTATTGCTCTGACAGGAAATTTTTCCTGATGTTTAGGTGGAATCTAGGTTCCTGTAACTTGAGCCCATTATTCCGTGTCCTGCAAACTGGGATGAACGAGAAGAGATCTTTGCCCTCCTCTGTGTGACATCCCTTCAAATACTGGAAGAGTGCGATCATATCTCCCCTCAGTCTCCTCTTCTGAAGGCTAAACATGCCCAGTTCTTTCAGTCTCTCCTCATAGGGTCTTGTTTCCAGTCCCTTTATCATCCTTGTTGCCCTCCTCTGAACCCTCCTCAGGTAAGCCTATGAGCACAAGGGGGAGGCTAGGCTAGTGGCGGCAGCAACATTGCTGCTGAGGGCAGGGAAGTGGCAGCAGATGTCATGGGGGATGACGACGATGACAGAATAGGTGTCTGCCCGAGAGTCCTTCCATCAGAATAAGTGTCTGCCCGAGAGTCCTTCCATCAGAATAAGTGTCTGCCCGAGAGTCCTTCCATCAGAATAAGTGTCTGCCCAAGAGTCCTTCCATCAGAACAGGTGTCTGCCCAAGCGTTCTTCCCTCAGAAGAAGATACTTCTGTAAGAAGAAAGGAACCTTTGGATACAAACTATTCTGTCACTTGTGCCCAGGGTGGGTGGTTCTTTGCAATTAATGGACTAAACTGCTTCATGACAGTATGATTGATCTCAATTGACTTTGGCACTATGAGGCAGTAATATTTTACACACTGTTTTCAGGTGGCAGCCAGTGCTCCTTTTTATTTTCTCAAGAATGTAGTGAGTGAGCTAGGCCAAAATGTAAGCTGGTCTAACAACACACCCGATGTCTGTTATATAATAGCGACATTCCAACCTTTGCGCTTGGTCTTTCAGACAGCCGTAACAAGAAATAGTTCCTGGTTAGGCACCACAGCACCTCAAGATTACTCTCCCAGTTCCTACCACACCCTAATAGTTACTTTGTTGAGGTTGTAAATAAATTTGTTTTATGGTTTTATGTTTGTGCAGATGAGTTTTAGTTTTAATCATGCGAATGGTGGCATTGCAGTTAACATGTGAAGAACCTCATTAGTTCAGACCAGGTTCAAAGAGGAGGAGCTTACAGATGAGGGCTACATTGATATCCTGGATTGCACAGAAATAATGATTTTCCATGAGGTCTATGAAATGTGACCCACAGTAACCTACCTGGAGCTAGGCTCACTTCTGGCCACTGGCGGAAGTGGGGAGGTAGAGTGAAAATTTTCTGACTATGAGCCGGTTCGCATGATCACCGCGGCTTAAACAAGTCACGATGGCTTGTTTAAACCATGCCGCATGCTGGCTGCAATTTGAATAATCAACATCCGGGCATGGCTTGTTGTGTTGTCCCAACCCAGGCAGCATGGCTTGTTTGAGGGTTAACTAACAAAACAACAGCCTATGGGTTATTTTTTCAAATTGTATGTGGCACGCGCCTGGCTTGTTTAAACTGTGGTGATCATATGAATCAGGTCATGGAGGTTTGCTGCTGTTCCCCCCCCCCCAGCTCACTTTGACCAGTGGAACAGTTAGGGTTGGCCCTTGAAGCCAAAATTCGGGGCCCTGCAGCCCGGAGGACCCCAGGGACCACCCAGAGAGCAGCAGGTGATGAGGGCATCTGGGCTACAGAAGCAAACAACATTTTATTCCTGTACTCACAGTGGTGCTATGATTTAACGAAGGGCTTCTCTGCATGTGGGGTTTAACCGGCCACTTTACCGAGGCTTCTTTTTCCATTTTCATTGCGGGAGGAAGGGCCGTTTCGCACGACCCAGGCTGCGGGCAGGGGAGGCACCACGGGGCCGTCCGGAGGGTCCGGTGGGGCGCCGCAGACGACCTGCGCCCCACGTGCATGGGCGGACCCCACAGTCCCCGCACCGTAGTGTGGGCCTCCCGGCGCTAGGGGGCGGGGGCCCGGGATGCCCAGAGGGGCTGTTTGCCCCTATAGGCTGGAGCGGCGGCAGCTCCGGCCGCTCTGGGCTGCCGTCTCTGTGCGGACCCCGCGGGACAGCCGCCTGCTGTTCGCACGGCAGGGTGGCCACGCGTGGTAGGGGCTTACCCCTCTACCAACCATGGTCACTTTGCGTGCGTCCTGTGTGCGGCTGTCCCGTGGGGGCACCCCCGGTCGGTGTGCACACGACACAGGAACCACAGGGGACTTGCGGTTCCCGTGTCGTGCGAACAAGCCCGAAGAGTACGCACTTTACCCCAGGGTTTTCCCCCCAGGGTTTGTATTTCTCTGCCTTTATGCTTATTCTATTAACCAACCACAAGGTAGTGCTGTGGTATAGCTGCAGTCTAGCAGAACTGCACCTTTACAGGAAGCTGTCCTTCCGGTTTGTTCTAGTTAAAAATTTAATGCCTGACTTTCCTCACTCTAACACAACATGCCCCTGAAAAAAATGGCTAGAAAATACGGGAGAGGCCCTGGAGGATGACGTCGTCGTGAAAAGGCCCCGTGAGTGGGGGACTATGAGCATACAATAAATGCCTCGCTTAGAGAAAACCCCAGGTTTAGAATGCAAAACTGCACATGCTCAGAGTATTTTTCTTTTAATCAGCGTTTGAAAACATTCTGACATATTAGGAATGTAGAAGCAGTTGTAAAGCATGGAATGGCAGTGGTGGGACACGAAAATTAAATGTTAGTTTTGTGCTTTGCGGCTAAAGTAAGACACATGGCAGTCGGGGGCGGGGGCATAAGACCGTGAAGTCCAGGGTCTAAAATCACCTGGCTGCACCACCACCAACCTTAACCCTGCTCAGGAAACTTTGAACAGGGATGGTTATTTTTGTGAGTACCCCTACTAGAAAACAAATAGCATCCCTAGTTGTGACTACTTGTGGCCACTGTGAAGTCCTTGCCTTTTTCTGGCAAGGCTTCTGTGACTGTGCCTTTGATGGCTGCATCGCAACCTGAAGTCCAACGGGAGCAGCTTTTCCCAGCACGGAGATGTAGTCAGAGGAGGAGCTTCACCTGTTGGACTTCTACTTCTTGCACAAGTATGAACAGCATTAAGAGCCCTGCTAGGAAAAATAGTGGCTGCCATATTCCCATCACACTTTCAGAAACTACAATAACAGGTTGTGATTACTCTAAATACAGAAATAAATGACAGATGCAGCTATTAAGTAAATGTTTAACAGATTTACACTTGCTGCTAAATTAAACAGGCTCGACCACCAATGCGTGATAAAACAAAACAAATCACAGGACATCCTTACTGGACCTACAGGGATTCCACAGGTCTCCAAAGCAACTGTTTCAAGGAAGCAAACATGAATGAGCCTACTAAACAAATATGAAATTGCCTGCTATCAGGCACGTTTGGAGAAAGAAATCTGAGTCTATTTTTAGGGCTTCAGTCCTGCCCTTTCTTGAGAACTCAGAGTAAGTCACAACATTAATGTACAGCTGAATAAATATTGTGTGCGTGAGTATATTTCCTTTCAAAATAAAATTAGGAGTGGGTGGGGGGAAATAACCGCCCAATATTAACAGAATTAGAACCACTCTCAGGACCAGCTTAGCCCCTTTACCAATGGATGGGTAAAGGAGAGCAGCAATCACTAGCTACAGATACAACGAAGTACTGAGATACTTTCCAGTGATACGATACCAATGCAGCTGGTTGACCTTTCCTCACTGGCTAGGCATAGGGGGACCCTCTGGTGGTATTCTTGACTCTCAGAACATCCTTTGCCTGCGACATTCTACTGGCCTAACCCACAATATTTATTCTCTTCACTGGGGGGGGAAACCACTACTCGTGGAGCTGTCTCTCTCACTCCAGCAACAGCAAGTTACTAATCATATTCCAAGACAGGACATATCCTGCCCCTCACCTCCCAGTTTAGCTAGGTTTGCACTTTGTGAGCCACCTGAGGCAGTTGCCTCACGCTGCCTAGTGGTAGGGCCGGCCCTGGAGAGCCGAAAGAAGGAAATGGTGGGCAGAGTTGTGTCAGATTTCTCTGCAGTCCATCCACTTGCAGGGTGGGCAGCCTCAATTAGTCAGGGGATAGGAGCATGGAGAGCCTGCCCGTATACCAGTTCATTTTTTTGAAAAAAAAAATATTTTATTTACTTTTCAAAACAAATTATAACAAAAAATATAACAGAATACAAGAATATCACAAAAATATAACCTAAACAACATACAATAAATCATAAAGTGCACCCCCCCACCCTCCAAGGGACCAATTAATATACTTCCATCCTCTTGATCAAATGAAGTCTAAATTCCAAAAATATAACATATCCTGACAAGGCATGTTCCCCTTCCCCTTTATTAATACACAATCTAGTAATTGATCCCATATATCCATAAAATTATTCTTCTTTAGCAATCCTTTTTTGCATTTGATACTACTAGTTAGTTTATCGTTTAGGGCTATGTCCCAAACTTCCTTATACCAGTCTGTTATTAGGAAAACATGTTGTACTTTCCAATTTCTCGCTATCATTAGCCTGGCCGCAGTTAACAAGTTTACAATTAACTCCTTCGTATTTTGGTCACAAATAAGCTTCTCCGTTATTGATAACAATGCTAATTTTGGACAGACCTCTAAATTAATACCAATAATTTTCGATATTTCTGTAAAAACCTCTCGCCAATTATACCAGTTCAAACTACAGCTGTAGCTCAGTGGTAGAGCATGTGCCTTGCATGCAGGAAAGTCCCCGGTTCAATCCCCGGCATCTCCAGGTAGGGCTGCAAAAACTCCTGCCTAAAATCCCGGACAGCTGCTGCCAGTCAGTGTTGACAATACTGGGCTAGATGGACCAAGGGTCAGACTCTGTATAAGGCAGCTTCCTATGTTCCTATTTGGCCATTTAGACTAGTATCGTCTATTCTGACAAGACGGCAGCTCTCCTGCAGCCTAACAAAAGACAATTTGTATATTCTTGGCCCACCCAGCCCCGCGGCAAGGTTGCTTCGCTGCATGACTCTGTGACTGGGTTCAGACAACACGATAACTCACCCTCAAGGAATGAGTGTGGGTTGTCATTGAACCGTGGGCTGCTGTTGAAATGTGGGTTATCATGTTGTTGTCTGAGCCCAGCCAAGATAACAAACCATGGTGAACAACCCACAGTTCACAACCCAACAACAAACTGTGAGTTCTCTTCATGGGTTGTTTGTGGTTAACAAGCCATGGCTTGTTTTGTGCAGCTGGGTTCAGACAACACGATAACCCACATTTCAACTGCAACTCATGGTTCAATGACAACACACTCAACCATACTCAACCCTTCAGTGTGGATTATTGTGTTGTCTGAACCCAGTCATCAACTGGGTTTACACAACATGATAAACCATGGTGGTTTATAATCCAGGGGTGACTTGTGTTGTCGGAACCCAGCCAGAGAGGCTTGAACCCACTCTGGCTGGGTTCAGAGAACACGACAAGCCACCCCTGGCTTATATAAGCCACCATGGCTTATATAAGCCACCATGGCTTATATAAGCCACCATGGCTTATTGTGTTGTGTGAACCGAGACTATAGCTATTTGTGGCATTGAGAGTGGTTTTCTGACTGTTTCTGGATTTGTTGAATGGATTCTTTCTTTTGATTTTAAGATTGAGGGCCTTTCAGACCACTGTTTCAACTACCTATGCTTTTTCCCCCTATTAATTTTTTTATTGTGAGTTTCATCAAAACAAAACAAAACAAAATCTAAAGAAAAATAATATCTATCATCTATCTATCTATCTGCATAAATTTAAATGTATCAAGTGTACATAATCTTCAACAAAGGCAGACCAGATATCCAGATATATGTCCATTTGAGAGTAGCATCTATATGTCATCTGCTCAAATATTGAAAGCATTGTTAGGTCTTTAATCCATTGCATTATAGGTGAGCTTTTATCTCAACTACCTAAGATGGAGACCTTGAATATCCTTGGGACTGTGCAAGATACTCATTTTGAGGCTATCCTGTATACAAATAGTGAACTCATTCTCTGAGTGTCTATATCTATTATTTGCCTGTATATTTTGTAATCATCTGTCAATTCATTCAATTGAAAAAAGAAGATTTCTGAGATTTCTGTAAGCAGACTGACAATGGTTAACGTAACTTCTTGGAATCCCTCAGTTAGTCCAGAATGTGACAATGAATGTTCTGGGTGGAGACAGCAGCTTGGATCATATCACTCCAATTTTGTATCATCTTCATTGACTACCAATTTCTTTCTGGGCTCAATTGAAGGTGCTAGTTTTAACCTTTTAAAAAGTCCTAACCATCCCGGGGCCAGAATACCCTGAGAATTGCCTCCTGCAGCATGAACCTGCCCGAGCATTATAATCCACCTCTGAGGGCCTGGTCTGAGTCCTCCCCACTTATCACAGGTATGGTAGGTAGAGAAAAGAGACAGGGCCTTTTCTGATGTAGCACACAGGATCTGGACAGGCTTCTGAGAGAGATGCTCCAGAACCAATCTATGCCTTCTGTCAGGCAGCAAATACTGTTCTATTTTAGTGGGCTTTTTTGGATGCTGCTCTAATTATACACATAGAAATGATCACACATCACAAATATAGTTATTTTGTTTATGTATGTATTTATGGAATATTTATCCTGCCTTTCTGCCAAAAATGGCACTCAAGGTGGCTAACAATAATAAAATTCAAATAAAAACAAATACAAGTGAAACATAAAAACACTAAAATAAAAAGCAATGAAAACACCCAATCAGTTAAAAATGCATTCAACAACAACCCATCTTAAATGCCAAAGGCCTGTCTGAATAAAAATGTCTTTGCTTGCCAGCAGAAGTATGGTACAACAGAAAGGGAGCTTCCCTTGGCAGGAAATTCCAGATCCTGGGAGTGGTCACTGAGATCACCAAAAGAAAAAGAGAGAAGAAAAATACATTCTACAGGGAAAACAAGGAAGGGAAAAAAGAAATCTACACAGTACAATCAGATATACTTAATGCAATCATAAAGCAACACACAGACCAGTGTACACAATGTGTAAAAAGTCATATGATTGTGGGATTTATTGTTCCCAAAGATTAAAACGGTCAACAAACTGATCCGTCATACAAACGTTGTATGCAAATTTAAATGCTAGGATCACATCCCATATTCTGAGGGAGGGGGGGACAAACACAGTTGGACAGAGGAAGGGGGTAATGTTTCTTTTGCAGTATGAAGTGTTGAGATTTTTGCAGCTGTTAGTAGATGGGCAACTATTTCTCCATCCGCTGAAGTCAGAGCGCTCCGAGAATCCAACCCAAAGCCAGGCAGGGCAGGAGGGACGACAGATATATTTTTGCCCCCTCCTATTCCTCCTTGCTTGCCTGGTAGTGGGTGGGAACAGGAACAGAGAGCCTTGTGGGTGTATGAGAAATTGGTTTCAATTCGTTTTTGATCAGGATTTAGCCAGTTCACACCTTCTGGACCAAACAAAGATTCAAATGCAATCCAAGCTTGTAATTTGATTATTGGGCCCCCAAAATGTGTTCGATAGCATGCGTACGTTTGAAAAATGCACATGGAAAAAGGCGTATCTTTTAAAAAATGGTAAAGGGAAGGAACTTTGCACATGTCCAAAGGTGTCCTATTTTTTAATTTCAGACTGAGCTCTGGCACTGAAAACAGGTCCCGGGATGAACTCCTGGCTGAGCAGGGGTTAAATGCAGACTTTCCCCTGTGAACAGGGCTGGTGCTACCATTAGGACAACTAGGCAGCTGCCTAGGGCGCAGGGCTAAAGGGGGCGCCAGAAATAGGGAGGGAGGCCTCAAGTGGAAAGGGGGGGCACTAAATATCTGAACTTGCCTAGGGCACCAAACTGCCCTGCACCGGCCCTGCCTGTGAGAGCATTTTCTTGTCAAAAATCCAGCCCTGCAGGAAATTTGTTTGTAGGGTGAGGGGTAAAACATTACCCTTTTGAAGCTAGGAGGGGACCCACCCAAGGTGTGTGAGCTCAGTGTTGGTTCAATGTTGGACATCACCCATTTCTTGTAAGGTGACAACTTCCTTGTTTACTTTCCTGGCAGGGTGAGATGCCAAAGGGGAAGAGGACTTTAAAATGCAAGTGCGGAAATTCCTCCCCTTGCAGACTTCTGTAATCAGGGGTAAAACCTCAACCTGGCTCTTCCATCTTTATGGCGTGATGCACATTTTATTATGGCCATCGAACATAACCATGGCCCAGGGCAATACCAAAACAATGCACTGGCATCACTGTTCAGAGGTATTGTGGTGGTGTCAGGCAAATTTGACTTGGCAAACCTCCATACTAGCTGGAGATCAAACTTAGGACCTTTTGCATACAAGGTAGGGGTATTCCACTGGCCTACAGCTTTTTCTCTGAGATAGACCTCATGTGGCTAATGTTGTGTTACAGAGCGTTAGAGTGAATCCATCACTTCCAAGCATCTTTACATTTATAATTTCAATACAGGCCTGTGGCTTACGCTGGCTCAGCTTGTCTGAGTGTGGAAAGCTAAGCAGGGTCAGGCCTGGTTGTTACTTGGATGGGAGACCCCCCTCTAGTTTCCTGCATTGAGTAGGGGGTTGGACTCGATGGCCTTGTAGGCTGCCTTCCAACTCTATCTATGAATCTATATGAATCAGTTTACGCTGGCATTGAGTTTTCAAGCTACTTAAAAAGGGTGTCTTATCTGTCAGTCTTTGACCCTCAGACAAGCTGAAGAGGGAGCCAGTGTGGCGTAGTGTTGGACTGGGACTAGGGAGATCCAGGTTCTAGTCCCTGCTTGGTCATAAAACTCACTGGGTGACTTTGGGCCAGTCACGGACTCTCAGCCTAACCTACCTCACAGGGTTGTGAAGATAAAATGGAGAGGAGGAGGAGGATTATGTAAGCCGTCTTGGGTTCTTTGCAGGAAAAAAGGCAGGGTATAAATATAATAAATAAATAAATAAACAAGCCATCTTGAGTAGCTTGAGCTACAGAAAACAAACTCAGGAGGGGCAGAAGTAAACATGGATGGTCACTGGGGCCTGTCTCAGAGAAATTATGCCACTTATTCTGGAACAGACAGTAATAGAAAGTGTTTTGGAAATTTAGAAGAAGTGAGTGACACTTTGGAGACACATGATCCTGTTCCTTTTACAGGGCAATTCTATGGGAGATGGGGAATGAGGACCTGTGGTAGAAAAACCACCATGTCCTAAAACAGAGGTGAGGAACCTCTTTCAGCCAGATGGCCAAACTCAATTTCAGAGAAGCTGCTGGGGACCACATTTCAGTGGTGGGCAGGGCCACAGGCACAAGAACATAAGGATGTAAAAAGAGCCATGCTGGATCAGACCAAGGGATGCTGGATCAGATCAGGCCATCTAGTCCAGCATTCTGTTCACACAGTGGCCAACCAGCTGCCCACAGGAAACCTGTGGAGAAATCCTGAGCACACACACCGTGACATGAACCCTGACACAGTTTCCCCTTGGCACCCCACATAGTTTTCCCTTGGCAACCCCTTTCTGCATAATCCCCACCCGGGGGACAGGAGATGCAAGTCTGGCCAGACAGGTAATACGTGACCCCCATCTGGATACCCTCAATGGGACACATCTGCCTCAAATCCACAAGACGGAGCATGGACCATCCGGAGGTGAGAGGCAGTCTCAAAGAGCTGCTAAATATTCCCCAAAGGGCACTGGTCAACCAAAGGTGCCACCTTTTCCCAGGCAGGAATAAGCCCACCTGATCGCGGGGGGGGGAGGGGGAGTACGGGGTAGAAAACCCCTCTGCCAGCCCTAATGAGTTGTTGGGAACACGGGACGGGCTGTTATCGTTCAACCCTAGCTTCGGCTAGCCCAAGCAGTTTCTTTCCCCGAGTGCAGACGGGCTCGGAGTCAGGCTATGCAGACCGCTACATAAAATCCATAAGTGTAAAGTCTTTGATGCGAGGTGACTCTCTTACTGCAATACGCTATGCCTGTAGAGTGAAGGTTTCTGTCTAGTCGGGTCACAGCCTGGTTTTGTTTATGTTGTAACATTCCTGGAAGTCTATTAGTTCCGCTCCATTAATAAAAGTCTATTCTTTGGTCTAAATACGGTTACAAGTGATATTTAGGTTGCGGTTGGGTTTAAATCGCCTGATATCCCATTGAAGGGCCATATCTCAGTGCTGGTTAACCTGTTAAGTGCCGAACTCGCGCAGAAGACCCGGTGGTTGGTCTTCCACAAAACCCACAAGCAGGACATGAGTGCAACAGCACCCTCCCACCCATGTTCCCCAGCAACTGGTGTACATAGGCGTACTGCCTCTGATACTGGAGGGAGCACATAGCCCATCAGGACTAGTAGCCATTGATAGCCTTATCCTCCATGAATTTGTCCAAGCCCCTTTGAAAGCCCTCCAAACTGGTTGCCATCTACATCTTGTGGGAGTGAATTCCATAGTCAGTCAGTCAGGCGATCACTCGTGACCGAGTAAGATTGTCTTCCAGGATAAAAAAAGAAAATTTACAAAAAGGAGATTTTAAAAGGAGGAAAATTCTAAAGAAAATTGAGTATTCACTGTGTGAAGAAGTTCTTTTTCTCTGTCCTGAATCTCCCACCAATCAGCTTCATGGGAACCTTTGGGTTCTAGTATTATGAGAAAGGGGGGGGGGAATGTCTCCCTATCCGCTTTCTCCGCACCATGCATAATTTTGTACACCTCTACCATGTTTCCCCTCAGTCGCCTTTTTCTAAGCGAAACAATCCCAGCTGCTGCAACTTTTCCTCGTAGGGGAGTTGCTCCAGCCCCTTGATCATTTTAGTTGCCCTTTTCTGCACTTTTTTTCCAACTCTACAATATCCTTTTTAAGGTGTGTTGACCAGAACTGTACACAGGCAAAGGGGATGTGGCCAAAATTACAAAAAATACCAGCATGTAGCAGCTTAAAGTTTTTACAGCCGATGGCTAAGCCTTAGGAAAGGTATTCCAACCATTCATACTGGGGGGAAACTGCACAATAGCCGGGAAAACCACTGAATGATAAGTGGTTGGGGGGAACCAGGCGAAGAGGGTGGAGCCCGGGGAAGGGGCGTGGTCATTGGGAACCTTGGAGTGCCTGGCATTTTACACCCCTGCTATACATAACATCACAAACCGTCCTGGCTGCTCGTTGTAAGAAATATTTTATGAAGACATTCCCTCTATAGGTAAAAAAAAAAAAAGGAAAACATGCAAAACATATATGGTATTGACAAAGAGATGCAAGGCCTGGGTGTAAGAATGCAACAACAATATAAGTGATGCAGTCAGGTAATTTTAGACTATGGACTTCATGGTTTTATGGGGGCTCCCCTCTCTAGATGGTAACCCAAAGTACTTCACTTACTTCAAAATGCGGTATGCGCCAGCCCTGCTCTTGCTCATTTTGCTGAGTGGGGCCCTGGATGTCTGCCCCAAAGTCCTGCCCTAATGGCACTGCTATAAACAATACTCCATTTAGGGCGCAATCCCATGAAAATGACTTGTGGGAGATTCAGGACAGATAAAGGAAGTACCTTTCACACAGTGCATAGCTAAACTATGGAATTCACTACACCGGCTCTCAATGTAGTGGTGATGTGGTTACTTTTTGCCTGGCCTCTTCCGCAGGTCTGGCCCTGGGCTTTCCCCAGATGGTACAGCTCCACCCAGAATCAGGGTAACTTCCCGTAAAGAGCAAGTGCAATGGAGCAGATAATAAGTTTCCAGGGAAGAAGCTTATCTATGACACGACTTGGAACCAAAGTGTGGGGCCTTTGATTTTGTCACTGTTCTCAAGAAAAGGGTCAGCCCATTGTAGGTGAAAAGGACAAGCACTCCCTATGGAGGTATTCTCTAAACATTCCACATTCTCAAGGGAGGGGCCCAGCCTCTTCCAGTAGAAGAATGAACTCCTTTTCATGAGAATTTTATTATTCTGGGGAGAGCCCACATTACCCTTTTCTTTTACATGTGAGGCTAGATCTCAATCCCATGGTTCCTCTCTTTGGAATTGGATGAAGGTTCTCATTTATTTATTGTTTTATTTATAGAAACGGCTTGATTGGTGGCCATCTCTACATCTTGATGTAGAAAAACAGTTTCAGTTTCAACAACAATGACAACATTTTTTTTAAATTGAAGGCAACCAAATACAGGTTTTAGCCAGTTACAGTAATTCCTTGGATTGCAAGTAACTTGGTTTGAGAGTGTTTTGCAAGACAAGCAAACTTTTAAATATTTGTTTAATTTTTTTTTACTTGATATACAAGCGACGTCTTGCAATGCAAGTACTGTAGTACGGCTTAAATTAAAAATCTCTGTACAAATTTTTTGGGGGGGCGGATTTCATTTTGATATAAGAGTGTTTTGGATTACAAGCACATTTCCGGAATGAATTATGCTCTCAATCCAAGGCATGACTGTAGTTACATAAAATACAATAGCATAACACCTTAAAACGTTCATACAGATAAGGCTAAAACCTTACATGTTACAATATTAAAACATACATGAGCAAACAGCTAGAACCTTACATCTCGAGACTGGCTACATACGTTTGACTGAGCTGGGCAGCCTTTACCGGAAATTTGGCAGTGTTAACAATAACCGTCCTGTCTGTACTGGACAGTAAATATTTGATCTTACGAACAGGCCAAAGTAACTATTAAACAGCGTGTGATGGACATCGAACGACAACTAGATCTGGCTAGGTCCCCAAACTTCATTACTAATGAGACTGGTAGGTATTTTACCTCCCAGATGGCATATCTAACTAACCTCGAAATAGCTAAACAGTGACGGGCCTTTAGCCTGGCTCGGTGTCAGGCTCTTCCTTCAGCAATTCAAGAAGGTCGGTTTAGGAAGATACCCTAGGAGGAGAGAAAATGTCCATGTGGTTCTGGACTGGTCGTATCGAATCAACGGAACATGTTTTCTTTCATTGTCAGTTTTATATTGATATCCGTGCTAGGTTTATTTTGCCAATAATACATATATTTCAAGGACATACAGGGCAATTTTATATTTCCCTATTCATTACAAGCTGCAAGCCCTGAAATTAGTTATTTAGTTGCGAGATATTGTGCCGCTATGATTTCATTGACATACGCCGGAGGTTGGTATGTTCCACATAGTAGGTTTTGGAACTGTTTTTATGTGGAAGACCAGCAACTGGGTCTTCTGCGTGGGTTCGGCACTTAACGGGTTAACCGACACTGAGATATTGCCCTCCGAAGGGATATCTAGCGATTTAAACCCAACTGCGACCTAAGAATCACTCGCAACCGTATTTAGACCAAAGAATAGAATTTATTAACGGAGCGGAACTAATAGACTTCCAGGAATACTACAACATAAACAAAACCAGGTTGTGACCTGATCGGAAACCTTCAATTCCCAGGCTAGCGTATTGCAGGCAAGAGAGCTACCTCGCACCAAAGACTTTACACTCACGAGCGTCTGGTAGCGGTCTGCATAGCCTGACTCCGAGCCCGTCCGCGCTTGGGGAAAGAAGCTGCTTGGGCTAGCCGAAGCTAGGGTTGAGGATGACAGCCCGTCCCGTGTTCCCAACAACCTGATTCGGGTGGGCAGAGGGGTTTTCTACCCCGTCCTCCCCCCTCCCCGCCCCTTGCTGATCAGGTGGGCTTATTCCTGCCCCTTGCGATCAGGTGGGCTTATTCCTGCCCGGAAAAAGGTGGCGCCTTGGATTTACCGGTGCCCTTTAGGGAATACTTCGCAGCTCTTTGAGACTGCCCTTCACTTCTTGATGGTCCATGCTTCTTCTTGTGGATTCGGGCAGATGTGCCCCATTGAGGATATGTAGATGGAGTCACGTATTACCTGTCTGGCCAGACTTGCATCTCCTGTCCCCCCGGGTGGGGATTATGCAGACAGGGGTTCCCAAGAGAAAACTATGTGTGGTTACCAAGGGGAAACTGTGTCAGGGTTCATGTCACTGTGTGTGTGCTCAGGCTTTCTCCACATTTTATTTAGAAATCTAGAATTGGCCTCCACAGTCACTTATGGACCCATCGCTAGAATCTACACAATTTTTTAGAATTTCCTCCTTTTAAAAAATTTCTTTTTGTAATTTTTATCCTGGAAGACAATCTTACTCGGTCACGAGTGATCGCCTACTACTACTATCTTATTGTATTTCTTTGCTGCAATTAATTACCGTATTTTCCGACGTATAAGACGACTTTTTAACCCTGGAAAATCTTTTCAAAAGTCAGGGGTTGTCTTATACGCCGGGTGTCGTCTTATAGGGCGGGTGCTGAAACTATCTGCGGTCGCCGCATATGGTGGTGGGAGCTCAAAAACGGCCACGGCGACCGTATGAAAGCAGTATGAAAGTACGGAGCAAGCTGCAGCCGCCAGGGACGCCCGGGATATGGAGAAAAGAGAGAGAGCGGCGCTGTGCCCAGAAAGCTGAAGAGAGAACCAGTTGCAAAACTGCCCATACCTTGCCTCTGCAAACAGGCGTCTTCCAATGAATCTGCTTTTACACAGAAGTAAGCCGAGGAGAGAACTGCGTGGTTGCAAAACCGCCCATAAAACAAACAGGCTTCTTCCAATCAGGAGCGAGACTGACGATAGCTTGTACTATGTACCTAAATGTTGCCTAATTACTAAATAAGAATGTGTTCTGTTTTATGTTTAAAATATTGATTTCTGTATTTTGGGTATGTAAATGTTGCCTAATTACTAAATAAAAATGTGTTCTGTTTTATGTTTAAAATATTGATTTCTGAATTTTGGGTTAGAAAAGTGGGGGTCGTCTTATATGCCCAGTCGTCTTATGCGCCGGAAAATACGGTAATTGCTATATTTGCTTTCTTACTTTATGTGGATGAGCATGAGTACAGCCATGTACTTTGCATACTGTTTACTCTGTGGGCTTCTTGCATGCAGATAATGTTTTATTTTGTGCTGGTCTATGACTGTAATAAAGAGATTCATCCATTCATTTGATCTTATCCATATCACTGCGGGTCGGAATCATCCTAATAAATTTCTCTAGGTGCTCTCCCTTCGGTGTATCATAGAGTTTACAGTATATAATATGTTTCTGTTTCTCACACCTGGGAGAGTATTCCAGAGGGTGGCTGCCACTACTGAGAAGGTCTGCTCACGTGCCATCACTTGAAGGCACACTGTTGGTCGTGGGAAGGCGAATGAGGCCTTATGTGGAAGGATTGTTCATTAACATAGTCCAGAACTTCACAGTGCCACAGAGCTCAAGACATCTTGCTACAGCACAACAGGTTTGATTCTACTCTCTGGCTTGCAGCACATTACAATCTGGACTGTGTGGGTCAGAGCTGAAGCACATGACCAGCAGCCTCTAGGGCAGTGATGGCGAAGCATTTTGAGCCTGAGTGCCCAAACTGCAACACAAACCAACTTGTTTATTTCAAAGTGCCAACACTGCAATTAAACCTGAATACCGAGGTTTTAGTTTTAGAAAAACAACTCATGCAGTTTACCGAACTAATCAACATATTTTCACATAGCCTGAAGGGAATTTATACAAACTTTTAAAATAATTAGGCACATGTATCTTTGGATAAAGGATTCTCAACTTGTAATATGATTATATGCCAGACTGAAATTGTAGGGGGCAAGCTTTACCCCGGGTCCTTTCCCTGCTTCTACAGGTGTTGGATTAGGAAAAGTAAAAGTCAACCTGTACTACGATGAGCAAGATAAACAAGAAAGCTAAACGTGCTTAACACATTTGAAACACTTTATGTCTTGGACTATAAACACAGCATTAGGAAAAAGTTTACATGGGGCATGCTTTTGCACAATTAATGTAATTTTGCTATTGCATGCATGCTGATAATTGGCCAAACCTTGGCTCATACTCCATTAGTTTGAGAGCAACACATGCAGCACTCAGGTCAACTGTTAGGGCTTTACATCCAAGCCATGCTCTGTGCATCATTCTTCATAATCTTTTAAATGTGATAACAGTGTAGAAAAGAATTCTGTAACAGGAATCCTAGAATAAAATCATTCTGTTCCACACTGGGAGAAAGAACAAGATCATTAGTGTTTGGCAGAAGGGGACAGTCTTGTCGCGATCTGGTGACCAATGTCTTGAGTGCCCACAGAGAGGTCCCTGCATGCCAGCTGTGGCACCCGTGCCATAGGTTCAGCCATCACTGCCCTAGGGTGGCCCCTTGCACATTGCCAAAAAAGAGGATGCCAATTTGCATAACATTTGCACATGCTAATGTACTATATATACAGATGCAAATTTAGACGTGATAACTATAATTTGAACAGAAATACAATACATCTCACCATGGTGGGGGAAGACTGGCCACCAGGTGCCCTGTGTGCCTGCTCAGTCTGATGTCCAGGGCCTAACCACAGATGGGCAACTAAGTTCAGGGCCCTTAAGATTGCTCTCCCTCCTTATGGTTCTTTATCTTTAAACTGGACTTGGACTGGACAGCCCTTCAAAGAGAGAGGCAAAGGATGCCTTCAAAGAGAGGATTGTCCTCTGGCAGCCCTTCCAATAGAGGACTGTCCTCTATGAAGTAGGACACCTGGCCACCCAAGCAGCCTCTCATAAGGGCTTCCGTTGCTGAACTGTCTGTTCCACTTCAGGGTGATGGCTTCCCCCGCCCCCGCACTGACCGTTATATATGAAACACCCTTCTAGCCTTGGACCTATCCTATTCCTAACCTTCTTTTAAAAAGCCAACAACGGCTGAAAACCCATATTTCAATCTCATGATATACTAACTCATGATATACTTTTCTTTATCTTTTCCCCCCTTGACGTTTTCAGCACCACCTGTCTTTTTAAGCTCAAAATCATCAGTCACCGCCAAAAGTCTCCCCCTCTCCATCTTCAGTTATCTTTCCCTAGTAATCAGTCTTGTCTTTCTTTGGTTTGCAAACAAGGTTTTCTTTGATTTTTTTGAGCTATGTACAAAACCCTAATGTGCTCTGAGGACAGCTCTCCCGATCCTGGGGAACATGTGTTGGACGACACATCCCCTGTCATCACCAGCCAGCTCGCCAATGGCTGCGGTGGCTGTGGATGATATGGGAGTTGTAGTCCAATGCATCTGGTGGGCGCCAGGTTGGGGAAGGCTGCTTTATAACATCCCCCTCCCACATACCCACATAAGCCGACCTTTTTAAACTAAAAAAAGCTGCAAATGTTTTTAGCTTTTCCTTTAGGGTTAAATGACTCAATCCTTTGATTGTTTTTTTTTTTAATTGCTCACTGGGTTTGGGTGTGTGGGGAATACAGAGACCTGTATTTTCCTCTCATATAGTAAGAAAATTTATTGTACTAGCCAAAGGCCATGACAAACATCAAAGCAATACCTTGGATACCTTGCAAGTAGTACCTTGGATTGCAAGTAACTTGGTTTGAGAGCGTGCTGTTTTGCAAGACAAGCAAATTTTTAAATATTTATTAAAAATTTTTGACTTGATATACAAGCGACGTCTTGCAATACAAGTACTGTAGTATGGCTTAAATTAAAAATCTCTGTACACATTTTTTTGGGGGGATTTCGTTTTGATATAGGAGTGTTTTGGATTACAAGCACGTTTCCGGAACGAATTATGCTCTCAATCCAAGGCATGACTGTATGTGTATACATACACATACATACAGAGGTGCAAAGTTCCAAGCAAGCATTACAAATACACATTTAAAAGTAAAACAACTGAACTTTAGCTTAGGACTCCGAGTCTCCAAAACAGTTTGTAGCAATTTTGTCTAATTTCTCTTCCTAATCTTTTTTTGCTGCCAGGGCAAACAGGGCCACTTTGTATGTTAACATAACAATTGGCATCGCTCAAAAGAAAAAGAACAGATTCTGCGAGGGCATTCTTATAACCAAAGGTTAACAAGGGTTTCAGAAATCTCTCTATATAGAGGGCAGGTTAGCATATAATGAACAATGTCTTCCACTTGACATGTATTTTCCTCTCAGCAGGGCTAATAGCAGTTGGTGGTGAGGATTTAGAACAGGGCACATGGGCAAAGTTTAATACCTCTTCCCCCTCCTCCTCTTCCTCCTCCTCTAGCACTGGTACTTGGTCATTTGCTAATATCATATTGCCCTTATACAAATCTATAGTGCGACCACACTTGGGATACTGTGTGCATTTCTGGTCACCGCACCTAAAAAAAGGATATTGTAGAGCTGGAAAAAGTGCAGAAAAGGGCGACCAAAATGACCAAGGGGCTGGAGCGACTCCCGTAGGAGGAAAGGTTACAGCAGCTGGGATTGTTTAGCTTCGAAAAAAGGCGAATGAGGGGAGACATGATAGAGGCGTACAGAATTATGCAGGGCGTGGAGAAAGTGGAGACATTTTCCCCCTCCCTCTCTCATAATACTAGGAACCCAAAAGGGTCATCCCATGAAGCTGATTGGTGGGAGATTCAGGACAGATAAAGGGAAGGACTTCTTCACACAGTGCATAGTCAAACTATGGAATTCACTTCCGCAAGATGTAGTGATGGCCACCAATTTGGAGGGCTTTCAAAGAGGATTGGACAAATTCATGGAGGAGAAGGCTATCAATGGCTACCAGTCCTGACTGACTATATGCTACCTCCAGTATCAGAGGCAGCATGTCTATGTACACCAGTTGCTGGGGAACATGGGCGGGAGGGTGCTGTTGCACTCATGTCCCGCTTGTGGTTTCCCGTGGGCAGCTGGTCGGCCACTGTGTGAACAGAATGCTGGACGAGGTGGGCCCTTGGTCTGATCCAGCAGGGCTCTTCTGATGTTCTGATGTTCTTATCATATCAGCAGCCTCTTGCCTCTGCTTTTGAAGTAAATAATAAATAAAACATGCCAGGAGATCCAAGATGGGTATCCCATGTCACATGCAGTTTGGCCCAAAGAAGACTAAGTGGAAGAGAGGCGTTTGTCATGCGAAAGAGCAGTCTGACAATGTCGGGTTTTATGCTTGCATGACAAACCAATTAGAAGAGAGCAAACCAATTGGAGCAGAACTTTTAAAACTCTCCTGCTTAAAAAAGAAAGAGAAAACAAAACAATCCTAGCCTCTTTCCTCAACCCTCTAAACCTTTCTTAACCCTGCAGATTTGAGGGGATTAGCCTGCTGCTCCTCTGTTGATCTGATCTGCACAATTTTGTGGAAGTAGTAGCTAAAACCCGAGGTGCTTTAAACCAAGAGTATGGCAGGCCCATTGCAGAACAAGGCCGGCTGCTCCTTGTCTAGACAATAATTATAGCTGTCCCTTGCTGCAAAGAGCCCTGGTGCTTACGAATATGGCTTCAGTTCAAGACAGGTACATGATGTGAATCAAAAGCAATCTCCTTTACTGGCAGGCAAGAACCCGACAAGAAGAGCCCAGGAGATGGTCTTGCCAAGGAAGAGACTCACTGAGGGCGGGTTGTCAAAGGCTCCAGAACTTTGAAAAGAAGAGTAGGCAGGGTGCTCTTGAAATTTTGCTTGTTTATGGACAATTCTATTTAAAGACAGTCATTATTATTTCTGTATTTGCATCTGTACTTATAAATCAGCATATGCGAATCGGTGTCCTCTTTTTTTGCTGATTTAATTCCTCTTTTTTGGCAATGCATCAGTGGCCACCTTAGGATACAGAACTGAAGGCAGGACAGAATGTTGCATAAATGTGAGATAGTTTTTAATAGCTGTCAATGCCATTAGAAGGAAAGGCCCATAGCCAATACTCTTCTTTTTATCCTTTTGGAAATCTGATTGCAATGATGCATCAGAGCCAAAATCATAGTCTCCAATTGCCCCCAAAATGCAGGGACCCTCATGAAAACCATTAAGCCATCATGGCTTCTCACTTTGTCATGCAGAGTCCCGAATTCCCCTGCCTCCTGCAACTGCAAGCTACTTAAAAGGGCCATGGACAAGATTGCAGCTAAGTTTGCAGTTTTAGCTTAGCTGCAATTTTGCCCGTGGCCCCTTTAAGATTCATAGATTAGGCTCTAATAGCCACAGTAAGCAGGGAGGGAACAGCTGCTAAACTGGGAGGGCTAGGCGAGGATGTGTATGTGCAGTGCTTTTTTTCTGGAGAAAAGGGTACCGGAACTCTTGGATTACATTTCCTCGGGAGTAGATGGCGATTAAATTGTAATGCAATTAATAGAAGAAAAGGTGCTGGAACTCAGTTCTGGTGAGTTCCACCAGAAAAAAAGCCCTGTGTATGTGTATGCGCGCGTGTATGCGTGCACGCACACATGCTCTACCTGCTGCCTCTGCTGCACATTGCTGTGGGAAAGGGATTAGCTGGGTGAAAGCCTGGACCAACGGAGAGGTGAATGAGAGGTGAATCACATGATTCCTATCGTCATACTGCCAAAGATTTTATTTCCTAACAAACCTGAGCCTTTGCCTCTAACAAGTGAGTTTACACGGTCAGAAGGAAATGCGAGAAACTTCCCTTATCTCTGAAGCTCCATGTGTTTTCTTAACCTTAACCTGAACCTTAACCCTAATTCTTCCATATAGGTACAATCACCATGCATTCAGGCAGCAAGCCCAAAGTCATCACTAAGGGTGTTCTTGTTGAACACTAGCTATCTCGGTCCAATCTGAGCAAGTTCCAGGCCCTGGGACATGCACACGGACCCTGGTTTTCTTAACCCTAACCCTAACTTGAAATTTAACCCTAATATTTAAAAATTGCAATAATCACCATGCATTCAGGCAGCAAGCCCAAAGTCATCACCAAGGGTGTTCTTGTTGACCACTAGCTTTCCCTGTCCCATCGAAGCAAGTTCCAGGCCCCGGGACATGCTCACAGACCCTGGTTTTCTTAACCCTAACCCTAACTTGAAATTTAACCCTTATATTTTAAAATGGCTATAATCACCATACACTCAGACAGCAAGCCCAAAGTCATCACTGAGGATGCTCTGGTTGACCACTAGCTATCTCGGTCCGATCTGAGCAAGTTCCAGGCCCCGGGACATGCACATGTACCCTGGTTATCTTAAAGTAACCTAACCCTAACCTGAACCTGAACCCTAATTCTTCCATATAGGTATAATCCCTATACATTTGTACAGCAAGCCCAAAGTCATCACTGAGGGTGCTCTTCTTGACCACTAGCTTTCCCTCTCCAGTCTAAGCAAGTTCTAGGCCCCGGGACATGCACACGGACCCAGGTTTTCTTAACCCTAACCCTAACTTGAAATTTAACCCTAATATTTAAAAATGGCTATAATCACCATGCATTCAGGCAGCAAGCCCAAAGTCATCACCAATTGTGTTCTTGTTGGCCACTTGCTTTCCCGGTCCGATCTGAGCAAGTTCCAGGCCCCGGGACATGCACCCTGGTTTTCTTAACCCTAATCCTAACCTGAACCCTAATTCTTCCATATAGATATAATCCCTATACATTTGGACAGCAAGCCCAAAGTTATCACTGAGGGTGCTCTGGTTGACCACTAGCTTACTCTGTCTAATCTAAGCAATTTCCAGGCCCCGGGACATGCACGCAGACCCTGGTTTTCTTAACCCTAACCCTAACTTGAAATTTAACCCTAATATTTAAAAATTGCTATAATCACCATACATTCAGACAGGAAGCCCAAAGTTATCATCGAGTGTGTTCTTGTTGAACACTAATTTTTTTGGTCCGATCTGAGCATGTTCCAGGGCCTGGAACATGTAGTCTTATGTAGTCTTAACCCTAACCTGAACCTTAAACCTTAGAAGACAGAAACAAAATTCAATATGATCTTGATAGATTTAACAGAGACAAGTACAAAGTTCTTCATTTAGGAAAAAGAAATAAAATGCACAGCCCAGCTATGAGATGGGGGATACCTGGCTTGGCAATAGTACATGTAAAAAGGATCTTGGAGTTGTAGTCGACCACAAGCTAAATATGAGTCAGCAGTGTGATGTGGCTGCAAAAAAATGCAAATGCAACTTTAGGTTGCATCAATGGAAGTATAGTTTCAAAATCATGGGAAGTAATAGTTCCACCCTACTGTGCGCTGGTCAGAACTCACTTCGAATACTATGTCCAGTTCTGGACACCACACTTTAAGAAGAATTCTGATAAATTAGAACAAGTTCAGAGAAGGGTCAGGCCTGGTTATTACTTGGATGGGAGACCCCCTCCTCTAGTTTCCTGCATTGAGCAGGGGGTTGGACTCGATAGCCTTGTAAGCTCCTTCCAACTCTATGTCTATGAATCTATGATCAGGGGACTAGAAACTGAGTCCTATGAGGAAAGATCGAAGGAACTGGATATGCTTAGCCTTGAGAAGTGCAGACTGAGGGAGGATATGATGATATCACTTTTCAAGTGCCTAAAGGGTTGTCACACAGAACAGGACTACAACCTGTTCTCTATCACCCAAGAGTGAAGGACATGAGATAACGAGCTTAAATTACAGGAAGGCAGATTTTGGATGAAAAGCTTCCTAAGCATCAGATCAGTCAAGCAATGGAACCAACTGCCTAGGAAGGTGGTGGGCTCTCTGTCACTGGAGGTATTGAAGCAAAGACTGGACAGCCGTCTGGCAGCGATGCTTTAAAAGAGATTCCAGCACTGAGCAGAGGGTTGAACTCGATGGCCTAAATGACCCCTTCCAACTTTAGGATTATATGATAAGAATATTCCTGTTGTAGCTTGTTCTTTATTTTCTACTAGTGGGTTATTCTTGATTTTTTAATCTTTTTTGTTAATTGGTGGCAAGAACCATAACAATTGTTGAAGTTGCTTAGTGAATTTTTTTTTAATGTACAGTACATAAATTGCAGTAGGCTGGAAAATCATCATCATCATCATCATCATCATCATCATCATCATCATCATCATTTTACAATTTTGTCTTTAAAAGGCCTGCAGACCAGATAAACTGGCCCTGTACTTCTTTGACACCCACCCACCTATCCCAAACTTTTAGGCTGGTTACAGGCCTGGCTAATAGGTTGCTAGCCTTGAACAGTGAAACCACCATGGCTTTCCCTCTAGCAATACGATTAGCAGGATACTGAAACTTGCTATGTGCCTCACTGAAACCAGCCTCAGTAGTACTGATGGGATTTCAACTTGTTTGTTTTTATAAAAGTCATTTTGCATACTTTGGAGGTACAGGGAATGCTTATCAAATTTGCAGATGACACAAAGTTGGGTGGAACAGCTAATACTCTGGAAGACAGAAACAAAATTCAAAGTGACCTCGATAGGTTGGAGCGCTGGGCCGAAAACAACAGAATGAAATTTAATAGGGATAAATGCCAAGTGCTGCACCTAGGGAGAGGAAACCAAATGCAGAGTTACAGAATGGGGGACACTTGGCTCAGCAATACCACAAGTGAGAAGGATCTTGGAATTGTGGTAGATCACAAACTGAATATGAGCCAGCAATGCGATGTGGCTGCAAAGAAGGCAAATGCTATTTTGGGCTGCATTAATAGAAGTATAGCTTCCAAATCGCGGGAAGTGATAATTCCCCTTTACTCAGCACTGGTTAGGCCTCATCTTGAGTACTGCGTCCAGTTCTGGACACCACACTTTAAGAAGGACATAGACAAACTGGAGAGGGTTCAGAGGAGGGCAACAAGGATGATAAAGGGACTGGAAACAAGGCCCTATGAGGAGAGACTAAAAGAACTGGGCATGTTTAGCCTTCAGAAGAGGAGGCTGAGGGGAGATATGATCGCACTCTTCCAGTACTTGAAGGGATGTCACACAGAGGAGGGCCAGGATCTCTTCTCGATCATTCCAGTTTGCAGGACACGGAATAATGGGCTCAAGTTACAGGAACCTAGATTCCACCTAAACATCAGGAAAAATTTCCTGACTGTTAGAGCAATAAGACAATGGAATCAACTACCTATGGAGGTGGTGGGCTCTCCCAGTCTGGAGGCATTCAAGGTGCAGCTGGACAGCCATCTGTCAGGGATGCTTTGACCTGGATTCCTGCACTGAGCAGGGGGTTGGACTCGATGGCCTTGTAGGCCCCTTCCAACTCTACTTTTCTATGATTCTATGATACCCTCCAACATTTCACAGATGAAAATAGGGACACACATATGAATTTGAAAGAGGTATGGTTAAGCAACATGAAGGTGTGATCAAGAGGGTGTGGCCAGGCAACATGAGGGTATGGCCAAGGGTATGGCCAGGCAACCAAAGGGCATGGTCAAGTACAAAACTTATTAGAGGAAACACACAAAATCTTAAATATTATAATTATTACTTTATTATATTATATATTATTTTATAATATTTTATAAGTGGCTTTTGTAATAGTTTTTTTTACCTTACTTAAACCCTTAATTGTTGATATCTGGTGTTTTTCATGGAGGTGGTCAGTGCTTGCAGGGCAATCTCTTTCTTTTTGTTTTAAAATTGTCAGGATTGGCACAAATTCAACAGGTAAAGCTTACCCACCCACCCCACACCAGAGTCCATGTGCATAGTCCCGGGGCCTGGAGCTTGCTTCGATCAGACAGACAAAGCTAGTGGTCCACAAGAACACCCTTGGTGATGACTTTGGGCTTTCTGCCTGAGTGCATGGTGATTATAGCCATTTTTAAATATTAGGGTTAAATTTCAAGTTAGGGTTAGGGTTAAGAAAACCAGGTTCCGTGTGCATGTCCTGGGGCCTGGAACTTGCTTAGACTGGAGAGGGAAAGCTAGTGGTCAAGAAGAGCACCCTCAGTGATGACTTTGGGCTTGCTGTCCAAATCTATAGGGATTATACCTATATGGAAGAATTAGGGCTAAGGTTCAGAGGTTAGGGTTAGGGTTAAGAACACCTGGGTCTGGGTGTATGTCCCAGGGCCTGGAACCTGCTTCGATTGGACAAGGAAAGCTAGTGGTCAACAGGAACACCCTCAGTAATGACTTTGGGCTTCCTGTAAAAATGTGTAGGGATTATACCTACGGTATATGGAAGAATTAGGGTTAAGGTTCAGGTTAGGGTTAGGGTTAAGAAAACCAGGGTCCGTGTGCATGTCCCTGGGTCTGGAACTTGCTCAAATCGGACCGAGGAAGTTAGTAACTGAATCTGGGTGTCCAGTCGATTGTTGAACCAACAGGTGTTTTAATGAACTGCCATTATAAATCTGAGCAAGACGCCCCTCCTTCAAAAAAGAAAGAAAAAAGAAAGTACAACTGTTCACATCAGTCAAAATATTCTGTTAACTCAGGTATACCTTCAATTCCAACTTTTAGGTCCCAGATTGTCAGGTTTTCCCTATGCTCTGGACATAATTCCAACTGCTGGTCATGACCTGTAGGGCCAGGCCCAAAGCTGCTGTTTGGGCCTGGCCCTATATACCTTTAGTAATCACTTCCTTCCCTATGTCCCATCAGAAACTCTCAAGAGCTACGAACAACATGCAGACATACATTTTTGGACTTTGCTCTGCTTTATGGCCAATTTATTATTTGCTTAAGGCAGCAAAATGTCTTGGGCCAGCCTGGTGTCCCATATTTAAACAAAGAAACAGACAAACAATTGAATGTTTGCACAATATCCCAATGGATAAGACCAGACACAAAGACTGTGCAAAATTAGAAGTTCAACCCTCACAAAATCAGTGCTATATTCACAAAAGTTCAATCCAAGAGTACACACAAATCCATTTTTAATCAACAATGTTTAATATAATATCGATATAAAAACATACAATTGCAACTAAATGCAAGTGGGGAAAAAAATCCAAACTTAACCAGGCTTCGAAGCAGTAATTTACAAACCAAACTCTCCCAAATCCAGTCCTAGAAGTCAGTTTGATCCAGTAAAAACTACTGAATGTGTTTCGATGCCCACCGTCATCAGCGGCTGTTGCATTGCATACCGGACGTCAATTCATCATCTTCAAAGGACGGCTCTTTTGTGTAGCAGCATTTTCTTATTCAGTGAAGATATGAATGATCCTTTGTGAACAGACATTGAATACAATGCACTGAAGTTTATAGGCTCTGTAACAGCTGCTGCTGAACATGGGAGTAATGATGTATTCAGCAGGTTTTATTACACGCTGATGTTTAAGGAGACCAGAGTTGTTTTATCAGATCGAGGTGTATGTGGTAAATCATTATGTTTCCAAGAACAGCCAGACAGATGCCTCTGGTTGCTCACAGGTAGTGCATGAAGGTAACAGGCTTTCCTTGCTGTTTGTTGCCAACATCTCATCCACAGAGGTATACATCCTCTGTACAAGAGTTTCATAGAAATTCGTTTGGTTTGCATTTTAATATGAAATGAACTAATCTGCACGTCCTGAACTAAAATGTGAACTGGAACGCAACTGTCCTTTGATTTTTACACTTTTCTGAATTTTGCGATGCAGTTCTCCAATACAAACATGCATATATTAGGGGAAAATAGCATACAACAAGTTATATATTAGGGGAAATTGTTTGCAAAAATGCATATATGGGGGGGGGGCAAAGCATACAAAATGCATATAAATCTTTGTGTAGACTTCTAAAGAAATTTCTCAAATTGATGCAGAAATGGACAGAACAACCTGTGCTTGAAAAAATGGAAAAATTATAGAAAGTGAATCAGATTCATCCATCTCTAATTTCCATTTAGCTATTGCAGATAATAGTCATAGTCATCGTGGCCAATAGTCATTGAGCTATAATGGCTAATAGATATATCTTCCATGAACTTGTCCACTCTATTTCTAAAGCCACGTATAAGATTGAAGCCATGAATAAGGCGAACCTAGCAAACTGTTGCATATTAAAGCTCAAGCTATGAATAAACCAGTTAGGTCGTGTGTACACTGCAATGTTAAACTGGTTAAAGTTATGTAATGATCCTAGCTCCCCAGATCCTAGCACAGGGGTAAAGATTGCTAAATGAGGCATGGACTGGGTTCGCACAATCGGGGATGGAAAAGAAGCCGCGGTGGCCCGTGGCACTTTCCCTGGCCCCATACCTGCTGGCTGTGTGCTGCTTCATTTCCATAATTACCCATGCCTTGCACAGGTTGCTGTATCGTCCGAACCCTGCGAGGGTGGCTTCCAAACCACCCATGGCTTGTTCCAGGTTTCCGGGTGGTTTGGAAGCCAGCCCCGCCAGGTTCGGACAATACAGCAATCCTAACGAACATGGATAATTATGGAAATGTGGTGGTGTGCAACCGGCACGTGCGGGGCAGAGAAAAGAAGCCACCATGGCTTCTTTTCCTTCCCCGATCGTGTGAACCCAGCCATTGTAAGCACCCTTCCCAAAATCTATAATCTCCAGGGTTCTTTGGAGGAAGCCTAGACACTTAAACCTATTTCAAACTGGTTAACACTTTCAGTGTATTTATTTATTTATTATATTTATACACCGCCTTTTTTCCTGCAAGGAACCCAAGGAGGCGGCTTACATAATCCTCCTCCTCCTCCTCTCCATTTGATCCTCACAACAACCCTGTGAGGTAGGTTAGGCTGAGAGTCCGTGACTGTCTCAAAGTCACCCAGTGAGTTTCATGGCCAAGCGGGGACTAGAACCCAGATCTCCCGAGTCCCAGCCCTACCACCACTACGCCACACTAATAGATGCTCCATTAGTGTTTAGGACAGCTTTCCACAACTTGATGCCCTCCAGATGTTTTGGACTACAACTCCCAGCTGTCCTGACTACTGGCCATACTGGCTGGGGCTGATGGGAGTTGAAATCCAAAACATCTGGAGGGCACCCAGCTGGGGAAGGCTGGTCTAGGATGCCACATCACAGGGTTTTTTGGGGGGACGGAACGGTACACACTAACCGGACTATTCTTTTAGGATTTACAGATTTGAGTCCAACAGTGATCCAAGTGCTCGAGCGTTCGCTATCCATGTGAGCAGGGCCAAGCATTAATAACTTCTCAGGCCTCAGTGGCATTAAGATTCCTGGTACGGGCAAAAGGCACAGCTGTCCTCAGGGTGCTAAAAGTAAGAATATGATCGATCATCCAACAACTCTCACCAGTCAAGGGGCTGGCTGGGGAGATGAGAGTACGGTGAAAACAGTCACCGGTGCTGACCCCTACCCCACCCCACGGAAGTGCGGCAGAGACTACAGAAGAGCTAAAAGTTCTCATAGTGATGTATAAAATGGGTCTGATCACGCTTGTTGATCTTCTGACATGCTTTCTCCACATTCTTAGTCATCCCCGGCGGGCCACAGCTGAACACGCCGATCTTCCTCACCTGAAACCAAGACACCAAAAGAACTTCTCAAAATAAGAATAAAAATGTGAGAACATAAAGTTCTCTCACCCACTTCCAGGTAAAGCTCTAAGCTCTGTTTTGCCTAGAACACCCCCATGATGGTCAAAACATGCAGCAGAATGAGGTGGCTGTGTGAACTCTACCATTTCCAGCTGCAGCTGGGGTGTGTGTGTGCCCAGTTTTGACCCCACTGCGTTAAACAACGTAGGGACTGCCTGTTATGAGGTCAGACTATCTGTCTCTCTAGCCCTAGTACTGTATTGTCTACTCTGACTGGGGGTGGCTTTCTAGGGTCTCCAGCAAAGATCTTTCATGTCACCTGCTACCTGATTGTTTAGGTTTCAACTGGAGATGCCGAAGATTGAATCTGGGACCTTCTACATGCAAAGCATGTGCTATACCAATGGCTACAGCCCCTCCCCTACAAAACCTCCCTGCTAGTTAAAAGCTAGGACATCAGGGACGAAGGTCTATTTCCTGCTGTGCTAGATCTCTACTTGCAAGGAGGGTCCCCCCCCCCTTTTCTCTGAAGAGCATTTAAAAATGCCATTTCTCCACTTATAGCCTTAAATGGTACAGGTCATTCCACCACCTCAGGTTTCTATCATGGCATTCTGCGGCCTGTGGAGAGAAGGGCCAGAGGAGATGTGATCAACCTCTTAAATAGAGGTTGCTACAGATAGAGCCTTCCATAACCTGGCATCCTCCAGATGTTTTGGAGTACAACTCCCATAATCCCTAACCTTGCTGGCTGAAGCTTATGGAAGCTGTAGTCCAAGATATATGGGCAGCACCAGGTTGCCCGCCCTGGCTTCAGAAGGCCCAGTTTGGCCCTTAGATGCCATGCTGAGCAATGCAGCTCCACAGACAGCAGCTGTAAACTGGCCTTTAGGAAGCTTGCGCTGGTAGCTCTCCTCATCCTTTAGGGAAGGGACCAGAGGTCAGTGGCAGGGCACCTCCTCTGCATGCAGAAGGTCTCATGTCCAGTGCTTGGCATCTCCAGTTAAAAAGGATCTGAAGGAGGTCATGGAAGGCCCTCTGCCTGGGTCTCTGGAGAGCCACTGCTGCTCAGAGTAGAACATTAAGGGCCAGGTGGACAAAGAGTTTGGAGCTGGGATGAAGCAGCAGCTTCTTGTGTCCTCTTAGTAAGCGCATGTGGAATGCAGGAGATTCCCTTTGTCCCATGTAAACTTCCATTTGCCTGTAATCCACAAACACACCACCCTCTAAGCATTGGTTGCTCACAGGATCCATCTGCCCATCTCCAGTACTGACCTCAGGATGGACCTCTTGCAAGGAGCAGAAGAAGGGGATGAACGGTGGCCGTCCAAAGTGGGTGACGGAGCGCAGGCCTGTGAACAAGCTCTGGTTGAGGACCTTCTGGAAGTGCCGTTCGCAGATGTACTAGAAGGAGAGAAGGCAGCAGTCACCTAGTGAGCCCATGGCAGGCAGGGGCAAGATTCGAATCGGGGATGTCCTGATTTGTAGCCCAGTTTCTGAGCCGAGAGCCGTTCTGTTACACAGTGTAACACTAGCTCTAGTGCTTGTCAATCATTCCCAGTGCCTTTGCTCTCTCTGGGCAGAAATACTGGCTGAAGAACTTTCAATATCTCTGTAAGTAAAAGGGACTAGAAACTTACTTTTTAAAAATTTTAATCAAAAGAGCTGAACATACATGGAGGGGCCTGGAATATCTCCCAGGAGGCCAGGGTCCCACAGCACCCTCTTCTCCATGGCTACAACCCTTCCCCGATCTGTCCTATGCAACAGGGAGTGAGAGAAGCAGCCTTGGTCCAGCGGCCCCGGGACAGCACACAGGGCTGAGCTTTCTGCATGTGGGGATTAGAGACTCAGCAAAACTCAAGCTCTATCGAGGTTCTTTGTGTTCCACCTCGAAGTTTGGTCTCACTTGTTTCCTTCCCTAATTGCGAGATTTTTTAAAATTTGTTGTTTGAATGGGGAAAGTATTGCATTTCAGTGCACATTAAAAAAAAAAAAAACTGCTCCAAAATGCATACTTTCCCTTCATCGACTAAAGCATAAAAATGCGCATTTCCCCAAAATGTGCACTTTTGAACTGTACATTTTTCTAAAGTATGCATTTTTTTTTAATCCGTATCCCCAAGCTCAGGATTGTGCAAGCTTTGCCCCAAGATATGCACTCCCATTCACATTCTGGGATGCAAACGGAGCAAATTCTGGTTAGAAATGAGTCAAAACAAAATTCTTATACATCCCTAGCTGGGGGATGGGACGGGATGGGACTCACCAGCATGGTGGTGCGCAGGTCAAACTTCTCCGCCAGCTGCGTGATATAGATGTGCACGGAGATCAGGTCGCGCTGGTCATTCTCCTCCACCTCGCGGATTATGTCCGCCATCCACTCAAACTGCCGCTGCGTCCGGGTCACCCATATGAAATAGATCTGGGAAAATGGGTGAGGTTACTAACATAAGTCCCATTGACTTATCCGGGTTCTATTCCCTGCTCGGCCATGAAACTCACTGGGTGACTTTGGGCCAGTCACTGACTCTCAGCCTAACCTACCTCACAGGGTTGTTGTGAGGATAAAATGGAGAGGAGGAGGAGGATTATGGAAGCCGCCTTGGGTTCCTTGCAGGAAAAAAGGCGGGGTATAAATATAATAATAAATAAATAAATGGGTCTGCTCTAAGTATGACCTAAACTTGGATCCAACCCTAGGGCTGCAACCTTTTATCAATTTATTGACCAGATTAATTGATTAAAAACTTTTTTTAATTGACTAAAGAGGCACCCCCTATTAATTAGGCACGTCAGTTAAATGAATAATTAAATAAAATATATACAAAGTGCAGATTGGCACCAATGGCACCATCACAGAAGTGGTATTCCCCTTTCAATCTCAAGCAAGGGGGAACACTTTTATTTCTAAGAAAAAGAGCCTTTTGTGACTTACACACACCTCATCTAAAAGCAAAGAAAGTATGCTTTGTTTCCCTTCAAAACTATTATTTCAGTCGTATGCGAAATGCATGCAGATTCATTTTAATCTGATTAACTGACTAAGGGTGCAATCCTATGCGTGGTTAGACAGAAGAAAAGTCCTAAAACTCTCATCTCCTCTACTAACTGCTTTGGGACACACGCCTCATGTTTTGAGAAGAGAACCAAACTACCAGCAGTGGCTGGTGGCTCCAGTGTCAGTGGGGTGTGTGTGTATCCACGCCGGGTTTCAGTCTGAACTTTAAAGGAGCTATCCATGGCGCTGAACCTTTTTTTTGGGGGGGGGAGATAGGGCTCAGCCCCATGGATAGCTCCTTAAAAGTTCAGACTAAAACTCGGAGTGGATACACCACCCCACTGACAGGGGAGCCACCAGCCACCACTGCATGCCACTACAGCAGTGTTCTCCGACTCCAACCTTGAGCGCCCAGATGTTTTTGTCCTACAACTACAACTGGCTGGGGCATGCTGGGAGTTGTAGGCCAAAAACATCTGGGCGCCCAAGTTTGGAGAGCCCTGCGCTAGAGGTTAGTGCCCGTTAACGCTGGCAGGCGAGGAATAGAGAAAACTGTGCCGCTTCTCCATCCTTCCAACCTCACCTTCTTACACAGGATCCGGGAGCCGACCGATGACTTGAAGACGAGATCCTTGAGGATGGCCGCAAAGGGTGTCACCCCGATGCCTCCCCCCACCAGCACTGACACTTCAAACTTGTTCCATTCCTGGTGCCCCTCCCCAAAAGGTCCATCCAGGTAGAGCTGCAAAAAGAGACAGAATGCCAGATATGAAGAGAAAACCTCCCTTGTTCAGATGGCGGGGTAGGATAGATGACTCACATCATGGAGCCCAGTCAGGAAGAGCTGACTTCTGCCTATGACGGGGGAGGGCAACCTCTTTGAACCCAAGGACCGGATTCCATTTCGGAGAAGCTCTTGGGGGGGGCACATCCCAGTGGTGGGCGGGGCTGAAGGCAAAGTGGGCGGGGCCAAAGGCGAAAGGAGTGGGACAAAAAATACCCCCAGCATATTTTAGCTTAAAGCTCTCACGGTCAGTCATTCTTCAGAAAGTCCTTTTATCCTTTTTAAAATGGGGAAGAAAAATGCAAAAAAGCCGGAAACCACCAAACAGTTGGGGGGGGGGCAGGGAAAGGGGGCGTGCCCATCCGGGAAACAAAGAGGGCGTGCCCATCCCTACGATATATATGGGAGGGGTGATTTATGCTTTGAACTAGCATGTTGGGAAAGCAATACAACACTTGGATCCAGAAAGTGAAGGAGTTCTTCAAAGCACTTTCAATCAGCCACTGAACGCACTTTGGTACCACTTTTCATCAACCAAAAATTTTATGCCGGGAGGAACGGAACCAAGACAGACTTTACCTTGGGATATTTGCCAATTTCTGCGATGCTCTCGGGAGAGTAGAGCTCTCGCAGCCGGGTTGTCCAGGGTCCAGCTGCTCGGATGTGCAGGCTCAGCATGTCCTCATGGGGGGCGGAGGTCAGGGTGAAGGGGTGGTACTCGGTGGTCCCCAGAGACAGGCAGGCAATCCGCACCCATTGCCCAGACCGGTAGTCAAAGTCCGGGGGCTTCTGGAACTGGAGGTTGGTGACACCTGCGCCAAAGGGAACGGGCTTGCTGAGTGGCTGCCGTGCGGTCGCAAGCAACTATCCCTGTACTGCAGGAATGGCTGGAAGGAAGGAAGGAAGGAAGGAAGGAAAGGAGGGAGAGAGAAAGGGAGGGAGGAAAGAAGGAAGCAAGAGAGGTTGAAAGGAAGGAAGGGAGGGAGGGAGGGAGGGAGGGGAGGAGAGAGAGAGAAAAGGATGGGAGGACAGGAAGAAGAGAGGAAAAAGAAGGAGAAAAAAGGAAGGAGGGAGAAGGAAGGAGGAAGGAAGGAGGAAAAGGAGGGAGAGAGAAAGGGAGGGAGGAAAAAGGAAGGGAGGCAAGAAGGAAGGGAGGAAAGAAGGAAGCAAGGGAGGTTGAAAGGAAGGAAGGGAGAGAGAAAAGGAGGAAGGAAAGGAAGAAGAGAGGAAAGAAGGGAGGGCAAAAAAGAAGGAAGGGAGGGAGAAAGAAAGGAAGGAAGAAGAGAGAAAGGGAGGAAAAAGGAAGGGAGGAAAGAAGGAAGGGAGGAAAGAAGGAAGGGAGGAAAGGAGGAAGCAAGAGAAGTTGAAAGGAAGGAAGTGAGATAGAAAAGGAGGGAGGAAAGGAAGAAGAGAGGAAAGAAGCGAGGAGAAAAAGGAAGGGAGGGAGGGAGAAAGAAAGGAAGGAAAGAAGGAAGGAAGGGAGAGAAAAAGGGAGGGAGGAAAGAAGGGAGGAAAAAAGGACGCAAGAGAGGTTGAAAGGAAGGAAGGGAGATAGAAAAGGAGGGAGGAAAGGAAGAAGAGAGGAAAGAAGGGAGGAAAAAGGAAGGGAGGGAGAAAGAAAGAAAGGAAGGGAGAGGAGAAAAGGGAGGGAGGAAAGAAGGGAGGAAAAAAGGACACAAGAGAGGTTGAAAGGAAGGAAGGGAGATAGAAAAGGAGGGAGGAAAGGAGGAAGAGAGGAAAGAAGGGAGGGGAAAAAGGAAGGGAGGGAAGGAGAAAGGAAGGAAAGAAGGAAGGAGGAAAGGAGAGAGAAAGTAAGGGGGAAAGGAGGGAGGAGAGGAAAAGAGGAAGGGCTAATCTGAGATGCCGTTGATGGCAGATCCGGGCAGGGGGTTCCTCCTCCCTTTCTAATGGAGAAATGGTCAGCAGACACCAACATTGTACCTGAGGGGAGGAGTTCTGCCTTTATCACGCTGATTTCCACCTTCTTCCTGCTCAAGCTGATGAGTTTGTCTATTCCATAGATGAGGGCCGGGACAATGAAATAAATGTGGAAGCGGGGCTGCTGGATCAGAGCATAGCTGCCGTGGATGATAACCTATGGGACACATTACCCGAGACTTTAGCCACGCTATACTGAGCAGAAAAGAAAAGGTCTTCTTCCGCGACCGTGCTGAAGTGGGCAGAAGAAGAACCAAAGCATCTCCTGCTAAAAGACTGAAATGCCTCTCCTAAGGCTTAGCTTCTGGCAGTAACTAAGTAAACTGGCATTTTGGGCATTTTGGCCCCGCCCTTTTGTCTCTCGCCCCACCCCTCTGGCAGATCGCAGAATCTGCAAATGTCCGTCGCAGAAATTCTCACACATTGTGCACATCATTCAGATTGTTACTATTTTATATCAGGGAAGAGTCAGGGCTCAGAAGTCAGTTACCAAGATATAGAGAACCACGTAGAGATGATGGGTGATCCAGAATCCCTGGAAGCTAATTCGCCGGAAATAGTGAGTTGCAAAGACATACATGATGGCGAGGATAACTAGCAGCAGCACTCCAGTCATGCCTATGAGAGAGAGAGAGAGAGAGAGAGAGAGAGAGAGAGAGAGGAACACATGGTGAAGTAACGGGACTACCACATGCGTTCTTAATACACCCTCATCTGCATCTACCCTTACCTGGGACTGTCTCAAAAAACCACCAATAATATTTGGGAGGAAACTGCGATCTGGAAAGAAAATGAAGAAACAATGGCATGATGTAAAGCCTTGATAGGCACAAGCAACATAGAATGGCTATGAACAACTTCTCACTGCATCAGAAAAGAATTAGACTAGATGACCTTTGATCTCCCCTTCAACTCTTTAATTCTGTATGCTTATAATTGTGTCTGGGTTGTCTACTTGGAGAATCTGAAGGTCACTGTTGGCCACCCTTGCTTCTGATGCCCAAAGATGACTTTCAAAGATGCTAGATTAAAGGTGGAAATTGTTTGTTTATTTATTTATTTACTCAGTGGCCCTCCTTCCATCTTCTCACTGGCATTGCCACCAGCAGCTCTTGCTCCTCTTCCTCCCTCATCCTTGCTACCTCTTGCTTCTTTGACAGGCAGAGCCAGTGAGCCAGTAGGCAGTGGCATCTACTGCTCCTCTGGCCCAGACAACTATCTCTGTTGTCTGGGCCAGAGGGAGAGGCAGGTGAACAAGCAGGCTGCAATGGTGAAGACGAGGAGCAACTCCAGGAGGTTCTTGTCAGTGGGCCCCTGCTGAGGGTGTGGGCCCTAAGCAGATGCCCGACCATGCCTACCTTTGGAGCTGGCCCTGAAGCTTATTCAAGGATGATAGTGATCACTAGTATTGATTGTGTACCCTTAATGGCCATTAATTTTAAGTCACCAAGAAATATGTTGTAATGGAAGAATAAAGGATGTTAAGTGTCCTCAGTCACTCTCTTGGTGGTGATATCATCCCTTAGCTCAAAGTGTTTGAGGAATTTCCCCGTCCCCCTGTCTTTCATATGGCTTGTATAAACACAGCTGTAAAGTCTTTTTATGCACGGTGTCTGTTTAAAGGAAAGTATTTGAATAACGAACTGTCTTTATTCCGTTTAGATGTTTCTAGCACAAACAACCCATGGGCGTTAAGTACACATTCACTCTTGGGCCTGTCAACAGGGTTATAGAAGGTTCTACTGGATATGAAGAATGTTGGGTTTGCCCTATTCTTTTCTTTGAAGGCTTGCCTGGAAATAAAGCCAAGCTATCTAGGGAGGAGGGATGGCTACAGACCGGCCAAGAAGGGTTTTTCAGTGGATTGAAAGTGTGTATTGGGTAAACTAGAATCGGGAAAGACATGATCAGGATCTCCCATGGTTTTATTTATTTTTAATTGAAATTAGCAATCCCATGGGACTGATTTGAAAACTGGGGAAGTGATGCTGGAGGAGGGAGGGTTAAGAACATAAGAAGAGCCTTTCTGCATCAAACCAAAGACCTGTTCAGTCCAGCATCCTGTTTCCCACAGTGGCCAACCTCTGGGAAGTCCACAAGCGGTATTTGCCGCTAAAGCTATTAAATGTAGAGCAAATTATTTGGATACCCTTGGTGTGAAGTGCTATAAAGATTCAGACATTAATGTAAGGTGATTGACTTGATGCTAAAGGTTCCTATATGCCATATTATTGTTGCCCCTTTATCCTATTTTAAAGGTTTAATGCGTATTTCATAGTTTTTCTGTTTTAACTTTATGTGTATTTTAATATTGTAGTGCAACGATCTTTAGATTGAGCAATAAAGCAGTACAAGCACAATATTGTGACATGAGCACAATAGCACCCTCCTGCTTGCATTCCTGAGCCACTGGTAACCAGAGGTGAACCCTCCCCCCCCCCGCTGCGCACTTTTTCACCAGTCCAAATCCTCCCCTTCTTATTAGCTTCATAATACCAGTAGTAGCTTTGGGTGAGGGGTTGATATCGATTGAAGAAGTAGATCCACTTCCTCAACCTTCCATACAGCCATGTGTTGGCTGCTAATGACTTCTTCTTCTTGTTAAGCAGGAGATCCTGATTACGGATCTTCTATGTCATATGTCTAGCTTGGCCCCAAGTTGAAGCGGTCTTGTTGGGTGGCCATGTGTCCTGTATTGGAAGGGCTGCCCCAGGCCATGTGTCCTCTACTTTGAGGGCATCCTCTGTTTGAAGGACTGTCTAGTCCAGTGGCAAAGAACCATCAGCAAGAAGAGCTGGTGCCTTGAAGTTGCCCATCAACAGCACTTGGACAGCAGGCTGGGCAAGGCACACAGGTCAGCTGGTCGCAGTCTTCCACACTATGGTGAGATGTACTGTATTTCTATTTAAGGGTGCAATCCTGGGTAGGGCATGCTGGGAGTTGTAGGCCTTTTCTTTGTTTAAACATGTGTAGGATTGCGCCTTAAATTATAACAACTGTTTCTAAATTTACATCTATAAATATAAATTGCCCTAAGCAATTTTTATGCAGATTGGTGCCATCTTTTGTCCTCTGTTTTGGTGCATTTCCTTCTTGTTGACATAAGTGGCCACTCTTATCTTGTGCAGATTGCAATTCAACACACCTTGCTTCAGTAAACTTTTCCAGGAATGCATCACAACACTATCTGGAGATGTCTTTTGGAGTATCGACAAGACCAGTTGAATGTGCCAAAACCCACCAAAGAAGTCTTGGGCTTGCCATGCCATGGCCCAAACAAGCCCAAACTGCACACTTGCTCAAAGATAATGCTGTCCGTTTTTTCTCGAGCTCCCTAGGTGGTCCAGTCCAAGCCCAACCCAACTCTTTCTGCATTCTTGAGCTCTTATTTGTCAAGGGGAGAAGATACTCACTACTCACCCATCATTCATAAACACGTGGGAGAAGAGACAGGACAGGATGCTGAGGGGGGTGACTGAGAAGATGTAGACATTCACGATGTGGCCCAAAGTATGCAGAACTGCAGGATGCAAAGACAGTGAGAAGAATACATCTGATTCTGCACCAACAAACTTAAAAACACTTTCAACCTTCTGTTAACTATCATGATTCACACAGCTAAGGAACCATGGGAAGTGTAATGCTGTAAAAGAGCTGTGATGGGCTGGGCAAACTGCTGTCCTTTAGATGTTTTGAACTATGTATTTTTATTTATTTATTTATTATATTTATACCCCGCCTTTTTTCCTGAAAGGAACCCAAGGCGGCTTACATCCTCCTCCTCCTCCTCCTCCTCCTCCTCCTCCTCCTCCTCCTCCTCCTCTTCCTCTTCCTCCTCCTCTCCGTTTGATCCTCACAACAACCCTGTGAGGTAAGTTAGGCTGAGAGTCAGTGACTGCCCCAAAGTCACCCAGTGAGTTTCATGGCCGAGTGGGGACTAGAACCCAGATCTCTCAAGTCCCAGTCCAACACTCTAACCACTATGCCACACTACAGCTCCCAGAACCCCTGACCATTAGTCGTGCCAGCTGGGGCTTATGGGAGTGATAGTCCAAAACATATGGAGGGCATCTGGTTGCCTACCCCTGACTTAGGATATCTAACAAAGAGAGCCAGTGTGGGGTAGTGGTTAGAGTGCTGGACTAGAACACAGGAGATTCAGGTTCAAATCTCCACTCACCTATGAAGCCCACTCGGTGACTTTGGGCCAGTCACTGACTCTCAGTCTAACCTACCTCACAGGGTGGTTGTGAGGATAAAATGGATGGAGGAGGAGGATTATGTAAGCTGCCTTGGGCTCCTTGCAGGAAAAATGGTGGGATATAAATATAATAAATAAATAAAACGCAAGAGTCATTTGTTGCCTGCAAGTTAGTCTGCTTTTGGAGTTCCGTTTTGGTGGAACACAACTATAGTGATGCATCATTGCTTTCCACATGTAGGCATAACCAAGAAATGCTTTGTTAGGGATCCTGACTTGTTGCACGCCCAGAGTCAAAGCCTACCTGAAAAGACCAAGGCTCCTGTTGCAATCCAACGGTGGAAGTCCACGGCGGAATCAAAGGGGATGTAGCGGTTGAAAAACGTTTCCCGCAGAAAAGTGATGAGGTTTCGACACATGGTGAGCAGGATAAATGAGTACATGAAGGAGATGCTAGCTCCTGCCCCACGAGAGATTAGGATGCCGACAAAGGTAGTGTCTGCAACTCCTGTGGGTGGCGATGCATATCCGTAATCTAGGGTTAGAGCAGAACTTGTTGGTCGCAGAGGCCGGAATGACAGGGCACTGTACATGGTCCCCATCTCCCCTCTTCTGCATGCTCAGATTTCAGACAAGCGAGTGTGCCTGACAAGGCCATAGCGACTCCCGTAGAAAAACAACATTGCCATGCAAACCAATGGTAAATGTCCCAAAGAGACGATGTAATAATATAGAGACTGATGTTACAGGTTTTGAGAGAGTTCTCATCCTGATCTCTACTATATGTGCCCCGCGGGGTGGGATTTGGATGGCAGTGTGTGTGTGTGGGGGTATTCAGCTTCTTCCTTTTACAGCAAAGGTGGGGAACCTGTGATCCTACGGATTTGGTGGACTACAGTTCCCATCATCACTGATCATCGGCCCTGCTGGCTTGGGAGGTGGAAATGGGAGTCTGACAACAGGTTGGGAAAGAGCTGCTTTCCCCTCCCTGGTGCCTTCCAGACTGTTTTGGACTTCAACTCCTGTCAGCCCACCCAGACTGGTATGGCCAATGGTGAGGAATGTTGGGAGTTGTAGTCCAAATCATCTGGAGGGCACCAGGTTGGAGAAGGCTGATCTAGAGTGCCACATGGTCCCCACCCCTGTTTTTCAGCAATGGCATTGGAGCGAAAAGCTTTGACCCAGTCCCTATGGGCCTGAGTCACTAAAGCAGCCACTAAAAGAAAGCGGGACCAGGAAGTTTGGCAACAAACTTCCCTAGTTAACCATTAATAAGCTCTACTTGCAGCAGGTGGGTCTTGTTTTTAGTCGGGCGTTAGTTTGTGCTGCAAGCAGATACGTACGTGGCATTCTTAGCTGTGGCCGCCACTTGCTACCTTCCCCGGAGACAGGCATTCCTCCTTCCTCATTGTATGAGGATGTGGAGTTCTGGCCCCGGCTGGCCACACTAGGTCTCAGGCCCTGCAGCTGTCTCGGTGGACTTAAGTAGGCTGGTAACTCACAGTATGCCCTCTCCACAAAGACGCCAGCCGTGATGGCCGAGAATATCACCACGCAGATGATGTGGCGACGGAAATTCTCAATGAAACGCTTGAACTGCTGGATCTTCTGATTAACTTTGCTCCTCCGGTAACGCTCCCTTCGCGCTTCCGTGTACAGATGTGGTTGAGGAAAGGATAGTCTGTAACATGGGAATGGTGGTCCAGATGAGAATTAGCACGAGTGCAAAGATATGTATGAATGTATGTACGTTGGTTATAGTTATCATTTATAGACAGCCAAGACATCGACAGCAGTAAAATCAAGGGCATTCAAGTGTCTTCACCAAGCCAAGCAATGAGGGCTGAGCGTGGGATGTCCTTGAACTGAGGGTTGTTGCTGAAATGTGGGTTATCGTGCTGTCTGAACCCTGCCAAGGTAACAAACCATGGTGAACAACCCACAGTTCATATCCCAACAACAAACCATGGGTTCTCTTCATGGGTTGTTCATGGTTAACAAGCCATGACTTGTTAGTACAGATGGATTCAGAGACAACACGATAACCCATGGTTCAACAACCACCCACGGTTCAACAACAACCCACACTCAACCCATACTCAACCCCGGAGTGTGGGATATCATGTTGTCTGAACCCAGTCACCTATATCAACTTGGAGAGTGACCATCTGCAGTGGGCAGTTGATTCCACTCATGTAGGGTTCCCACACAATTTAGAACCCTGGAAAATCAGAGGATGGAGGTGGAGGGAGCAGGGTGGGGCATGCTCTGTCCCCACATACACAATGCTAATAGTCTGGAGAGAAAAAAATGCCTGAACAGGGCTAGTACTGGCTTTCCTTTGATGTTTGCAGCAAGGCTCTAGCTACTAGAGTTTGTCACCATGGAGGCAATGGCAGGTTTGGACATCCTCCAGTGCCTGCCCCTTCTCTGTGGTCTAGGAGTTGACCACAAAGCAAACAAGTCACTGCCAGAAATGAAATTGAACGGTGTATATAGTGCAAATGATTTGTTTGCCTAAAAGCTGAGCACTAACTGATAACAGCCCTCATCAGGGTATTGGATCATGGGCACAGATGGCAAATCTGAAGGGACATTCAGTAATAGGGAAATAGTGTAACTCTCAATGCACGTGAAGGGTGGACATTCCAGAGAAACATCAGACAACTGTAAATCATCGTGGATGCTTGTTTTCTTTCTGTACTGTAAGAGAACACGGAGTCTTTTTTTCTTTCCATACCGGAGCAGAACTAAGCGTCTTTGGAAGACAGGATGCCATTCACAAATTATTTGCACATATATTTTATTTACTTTCCTTCTTCCATGTACAAACAGATGCAAGCGCACGCTACTCGCAAGAGTCCTACAGTGCCATCCTAGGCAGGATTTATTCAGAACTAAGCCCCATTTATTCAGAACTAAGCCCCTTACGCACCAGGCTAAGTCTGTATAGGACTGCAGTCCTCATCACATCCTTTTGAGCGTTCGGCGTAACATGCAAAATGGGCACATGATGCCACAGACACTGACGGCTTCATGCTTGAATACACATTCCTAGCCAAACCTCAGGCAAGAGCGTGGAAAGACACCCGCTGCCTTTAAAATTCGTAATCATTTATCACGTTTGCATCCAACCATTTCTCCAGGGAGCTCAAGAGCACATCGTGGCTGGGTGGGGAGTTGTGCCCGGCTCTCCCTGCTCTTGGTTCCACAAAAGACTAACCTTGACGTCGCACCGGTGTTCAGTGTCGCGGTGATGTGAGCATGATAATATAGGCCTGTGGCTCGCGCTGGCTCAGCTTGTCTGAGCGTGGAAAGCTAAGCAGGGTCAAGCCTGGTTATTACTTGGACGGGAAACCCCCTCCTCTAGTTTCCTGCATTAAGCAGGGGGTTGGGCTCGATAGCCTTGTAGTTGTAGGCTCCTTCCAACAACTCTATGAATTCTATATTCATATGTATGGTAATACACACTTTAAGCACTTACTTTTTGCCTGGCCTCTTCCGCAGGTCTGGCCCTGGGCTTTCCCCAGATGGAACATCCTCACCAGGAGTCGGGGGCACTTCCCGGTTAAGGAGCAAGCTGCAAAGGAGCAGATAATCACTTTCCAGGGAAGAAGCTTGTCTATGACATAACTGGGAACCGATGCACTTGACCTGGGCCTTTTGTTCTATCTGGGGCGGCTGGTGGGGGCGGCTCCTGTTTCAGGCTCCTAATCCATTGCAGCTTTTTATTTGGAGCTTTATAGGAGCTATCCATGGTGCTGAATTCCATCCCAAAAATAGGTTCACCACCATGGAGCACCATTCTCAAGAAAAGGGTCAGCCCACAGCAGGTGGAAAAGGACAAGCCCTCCCCATGCAAGCATTCCACATTCTCAAGGGAGGGGCGCCCAGTTGGTCTGTGTTCCCTTCACTGTGCCTGGAAGAATGAACTCCTTTTCATGAGAATTTTGCTACTGTAGCTACACTAGGGAAAGGGAAGAGCCCACTTTTATTTTATTTTATGTATTAATTATATTTATGAATCGCCCATCTGGCCAGACATCCGGCCACTCTGAGCGATGTACAGTCCAATAAAACACAAGGGGGGGGGGAACACACACACACACACACACACACACACACACACACACTGCATGCACGCACCACACACGCACGCACACACACACTCACACACACACAGTATAATAAAACACAATTAAAAACAGTACAAAACTTAAAAATCCTAACCTACCCCATATTCCCACCTGAAAAGCCACGTTTTAAATGCCTGGCGGAAGCTAATCAAGGAAGGGGCATGGCGGAGGTCACTGGGGAGAGAGTTCCATAAATTGGGGGCTGCCACAGAAAAGGCCCTCCTCCTAGTCCCCACCAGCCTGGTTTCTCTCTTTCTTTCACAAGAGAGGCTAGCGTGATCTCAATCCTGTGGTTCCTCGCTTTGGACGAAGGTTTCTCATGCGGAAGGATTGTATCACATGGAGTAATATTGGGGCGTACTGTTCTGTCAAAGGGGAGTATTAGATGTATGCCGCTGGCAGTAATATGTCTGGGGATATAATGATCACCTTCATCCCCTCTCCAGGAAATGTATCATGGAATGCTTAGTCCAGTTTAACTGGTTCCTTTTCTTCCCCCTATTCCTTTGCATTACAGCAAATATGCAGAAAGGTGCATTCAGCAACCATTTTAAAAATTGGGGCCAACAAATGCTTGCGTGTGGGGATTTTCAGTAGGAAATGGCTGAGTGGAGAAGAGTTAAACCAACCTCTCTTGGTCCTAATTCAGACTGGGTGCCCCCCCCCCCCCCCGGCAGCTGCTCTCCGTAAGCAAGGATACATGACAATGTAAGCATGTGTTTGTTTGTTTTTTAAATCATGTGCTTTAATTTGCATCTAGCTTGAGCTTCAGTGTCTTAATTCAAAGTATCTTTGATGTTAACTGAACACCACTAAAGTGTACTGAAGAGCATTGCGTAGATATTTCTTTCGAAAATCAGCAGGTAAAATTGGAGTTTTTCTTAACTGTAAAGAATGGGCTGATTAAGGGAACTGTAACCATAGTGAAAACCTTCGCATAGAAATTGTACAGTTTGGGGAAAACAGACGCTGGATAACATTTGGGATTAACCCAACCCCAAGGCAGGCCAGAGCATCAGAGCACCAGTGGCTGGACAAATGACGTACATGTTTTCTCTGTCCTTTTTTATGAAGGAGACTCGATTCATCTCATTTTGCCTGAGTTTGCCAGGAACTCCTTGGGGAGACAGAAAAGAAAAGTTAAGTCTGTTATCACCGCCAGGGGTTATGTAAGAGCTTGGGAGCTGACTGACTTCTTGGGCTGGCTTCTCAGAGCAAAGGTCCATCGCTCCAGCATCCTGTTTCCCTCGGTGGTCATGGTAAAGCTAGACAAGGTAGTTAGGATAAAATGGAGAGGAGGAGGAGAAGGAGGAGGATTATGTAAGCCGCCATGGGTTCCTTGCAGGAAAAAAGTCGGGGTATAAATATACATAAAATAAATAAATAAATAAATAGGGTGCTGGAATGCCTGTAAAAGTAACAGGGCCATGCACACCAGCACTGCCCCCGATGTCCTGGATCATCCCATCTTGATCGGGGCGTTCTGAAGGGGGCTTCTACTCGTGTTCACTTGAATGCAAGTAGGACCTCTTTACACAATAAGCAGCAACCCTGACAAAGCAACGTTCCTGGTTATGTGTAGCAGGGGTGCAGAACCTTGTGGGCCCCGGGGGCAAAATCTGCCCCCACTGGAGTTCCCCAGAAGGCCACACTCCCTTCATCTGGCCCCACCCTTTTCCTCGCAACCTCCAATCGTTCGGTGGCACACGGAGACAGGGTCTTGTACCCCTCAGGCAAGTTCCTGTACCCCAGCCTTCCCCAACCCGTCGCCCTGCAGATGTGTTGGACTTCAGTGCCCATCATTCCCAGCCAGCATGGCCATTCCCTCACCCACACACCCACCCACCCACACCCCTCCAAAGTTTAGCCCGGGCTCTCCATTTTGGTTTTGCTGACCTTTAACACATAGTTGAGTGCAGCGGAGTTCATTGTCATGGTCCCGCAGCATGTAGTGAAAGTCCTCCCAGGTGAGCTCTTCCTTATCTTGGAACCCTGACTCCTTGAACAAGGACTCGATGACCTTTTCTGTCTGGTCTCTTGAGAGACAGTTGTTAGAGATCTCAATGAAGGACCTAGAGCAGGAGAGGGGACGGTGTGCTCAACAAACCAAGACTATGTCTCAAAAGCCCCAGTGAGTCCAAGGACCATGCATGGCGAAGTTGCACATAGCTTTGATTCATGCTTGGTACCAGCTGTGCAAACTTGGGTGGACGGCCAAGTTGGTTTGAGAACTAGGAAGTGCCTGAGGCAGAAGCTCTGTTCGGCCACTTTAAAGCAGGAATGTTGAAACTCAGGCCAAACTCAGTCCACTTGGGTCCTCTATCCATCCCAGGTTTCCCAGATGGCCACGCCCCTTTCCTCCGATCTCCTACCGTTTGTTGGCTTCCCCCTGACCCCATTCTAAAAGGTTGAAATGTCTCTCTGACGACTTCGTTACTGGCAGGAAGAGAGCTTTAAGCTAAAATAACAGTGAGGAAAAGAGAGGTCTGGATTGGTCTGGAACCAGAAACAGCAAAACAGAAGTCAACTTTCTGCAGAGGAAATTGGCTTGGAGTGCAGGCTAATGTCTCTCTGCCATACTTATTCCAGAGACTGGAAAGTTCTCCAGAAGTTCTAGCATCCTCCAACAAGGAGCCTGGTTAGGAAGCTGCAAATGGCTGACACTCCATGCCTAAAGCCATAGAAGATACCTCAGCATCCTGAAGAATTCTTCTTTTGAAAGGAAACCGTTCCCATCTATGTCATACATTGTGAACATCAGTTTGGACTTCTCTTGGGGAGATCCTGGTCAAGGGACAAAAAAGAACACACACCATTTATTCGCAAAAACAGCCCACTGTAGAGCACCAGTTATACGGAGATTTCCTCAAAGCCCGATCCCCCCACCCCTGAGATAACTTTGGAGAGGAAGGGATGCAGCCTGAAACTGTCCCCTTTTGGAGAAGGAGACGGGTTATAGGAACTTGGTGGATGAGAGGACACGGGGAAGACCATTGCTGTAGGCACAAGAGACAGAGTGGCCACTTACGCATTGCCAAAGAAGAGGAAATGCACCTGCCAAAAAGAGGACACCAATTGCTCATTTATATGTACAGATGCAAATTTAGAAATAATAAGTATAATTTAAGTGGAAATACAGTACATGTCACCATTGTGGGGAGACTGACCAGGTGCCTGTGTGCTCTCCCTTCTTAGGGCTCTTGGACTGGACAGCCCTTCAAACAGAGGAGGCCTTCAAATAGAGGACTGTGCTCTGTAAAGTAGGACACCTGGCCACCTTACCGTGAGATCTTGGGTTGTGGTGATGACCACCCCCTTCCTAGAGCCATATCCTGTCCATCAGCTCCACATGTTCGCTGAGCAGGAAATAGGGTGGACATGTATCCTCTTTTACAGAGGACAGCTCTCTATTTGAAGGTCTGCCAGCCAGGGGACCATCCACTATTTGAAAGGCTGTCTTGTTCAATTCCAGTTTAAAGATAGAGGACCATTAGAGCTGTTGCCCATCAACAGGTGGCACCTGGACAGTGGACCGGACAGACAGGCACAGAGATCACCTGGTCACAGTCTTCCACACTGTGGTGAGATATACTGTATTTCTATTTAAATTATAATTATTATTTCTAAATTTGCTAATATACATATAAACTAACGTATGCATATGCTATGCAAATCCTCCTCCTCTTTTTTGGTGATTTATATAAGTGGCCCCCCTAAAGTGAGCATAGCTCACTTCTGGCTTAACCAATGCAATTCTCCCAGCTCCCATGGGCCCAGGGCTAGCACCCACTTGCTGGTCTCTGCTGGCAGAGGCATTCCTTGGTGCACCACTAGGACAAGCTCTCCCACTGCCTGACGTGGGAGAGCACACACGCCACCCTCCTTTCCGCCGTGTCACCCTGCTGCTGCGTCCCCCACATCATCTCTGTACGTACAGGTGATCTCCTGGGAATGCCTGGCTCTGAGGAAGCATCCCCTCAGCTCCCTGAACAGCCTCACTGTCCACTTCCTCAGCTGACATAGCTTTCCAGAGAGCCCAGCCAGCCTCTGGCTCCCACTGAGAGAATATTGTGGCATTTGCAGGGCTTTCGGCCGAGTGGGCGTCTGCTCTGGAGAGCTTTGCTGGCCTCACTCTCACACCATGGCAAATGCCATGGTGGAAGAACAGCTGGGGGGGGGGCTCTCTTAAACACCTGCTGGAGGCGGTGCTGGGTGTGCCCTCCTGGCCGAAGTGGGGTGGGGACTGCACAATTCACCGCTCCTCCTGCTCTGTCGCCTGAGGAGGGGGATTCACCACACCTCACGGGAGGGCTGGCCCTGCCTTGGTGGCAAAAGGGAAGTGCACCCACACATTTTTGGTTTGGCTTCATAGAGAAAGAGGCAGGGGATTCTGACCTCCCTTTTAGTTTCTGGAAGGGTAAAGGGCCTCTATTGTATCTTACCTTGCACACTCCCATTTTGGTTTTGGATAGATAGATAGATAGATAGATAGGATACAACTATGCATATTTTATTCTGGTAACAAACATGATTATGATCAGTTCTCTCCCAGCCTTTCAATAGTTCACCTTTCATAAAGACCACCAAGATGTCCAGGAACTCCCTGAAGGAGAGATATCCATTGCCATCTTTGTCGGCAAGTGAGAACATGGAATCCACGAACACGGACTGGGGCTTGAGGCTCAGAGCGTCTGCAAACTCCTCCCTGCTCAGCTCACACTTCAGGGCTTCCTTGGCTTTCTGGGAAGTCTCCAAGCTGAGCTCTCCAGCATCTAATCTGTCAATGTCCAGAACCTGAAAAGGGAAGGTCTGGTTAGCTTCCAGGAAGTACACTCCGGAACGCTCCTGCAACGGAGCTGCAGCAATCTAAACAAAGCTGGGACAATCTCTCTCTCTCTCTGCCCTACCCTGCAAATATTAGTTAAAACTTACTTCTCAATGGAGGTTCACTCTACGTCACAAACGTTTAGAACATCTATGGGATCATCCAAGGCAGTGTTATGTAACTGGCTTTACTTGATATTTAACAAAAGGATAAGTGAGGAATTTCCAACAAATAAAAGCAACCACTTCTCACAATGGGAGAACAAAGAAGAAGGAGCAATTAGTCATGGAGGTATGGACTTCTTTTACGTCATGTTTTCTCAGGAGTCTCGGACAAGGCTGACCGCAATCTTTCCATTGCCTCTTAGCTCGTTGCGCCCTATATTTGTAAGTCATTTCCAACATTGGAGGGGCAATATGGTGGGGAATGGAACCTCCAGCCCAGAGGCCACATTTGTAGTTGTAAGTGCTGGTTCCACACAATGTTTTCCCCTCTTCCCTCCCCATCCCTTTTTTCCTTTTGTGTTGTGTCTTTTTAGATCATAAGCCTGTGGGAAGGGGCTGTCTTATTTTTTTATTAATTGTATGCAAGCTGCTCTGGGATAAAAATGCTTTTAACTACTACTACTACTACTACTACTAACAATAACAACAACAACAACAACAATAATAATATCCTTGCGTTAAAAGAAAGAAGCTTCTTCACATACTTGGGCAAATGAATGCCTGAAGAAAATCTCCAGGATGTCCTTCCTCTGCTCCTTGGTAACTGCCTTCTTCAGCAGCTGCTGTTCATTCATCTCAGATACGTGGAGAGACAGGCTGTTTTTCTCCAGATAGGTTATAAGATGTTGGAGGAAGTCCCTGCGTTCTGCCTCTCCGTGAAACTGCAACACCTGTGAGACAACAAGATGGAGAAGCTCTCAGCTCAGGCAGATCGTATAAACCTGAGGGCTTTTGCTTATCTTTCTATGCAGCACCTAGCTTGTTCTACACACTTAGCAAATAGTACATATTACAGGTGGGACCTGCTACAAAAACCGTGTGGTGCTCTCGTTCAGTTCCAGCCAGCCAGGTCCTCTTCCAGAGTACTCCATTCCATTCCTGTCCCCCACCTCCAACAGCCAGTCAGCATTCTGAGGCCACTGAGCATGTTAAGTCCATCTTTGAGCTCTTTTGGGGAGTTCTTCCACCTTTCGGGTTCCCTCCGCTAAAGTCTTTTCATACTTCTGCAAACCCTGGGGTTCTCCCAAGCTTGTCGGTGCCTCCCTTTTGAGTGTGGATGGTGCCATTTTGGCTACATAAAGATCCGCATGCAGAGAGTGAGTTTGCCACTGGGATATAGGATTGCTGTTTAGTATTAATGCGAGGTGGTTTTGAACATGGGCATTGGATCCAACCTGCAGACCTTGAGCAGAATGTTTGCTTCTATACTCTGCTAGGCCAAGGTTTGCAGCTGGTGAAGTAGTCACAAGATTTCTTGTGACTCTCTGATTGTTCCAAAGTTCCCTGCCACCCCCACCCCTTAGACTACTCTGGCAGGGTCCCCAAACTTTTTGGGTTGCTGGGCACATTTGGAATTTTGAGGGAGTGTTGTGGGCGTTCTTCCAAAATGGCTGCTTCCTCATTCATAAAATAGCTGCCTTGATTGGCGTGGCTGGTCACCACCAAACTAACATCCATTTTCCAGAAGGCAAACTGGGAAACTATAAAAATGTGACTTGCCCAAGAACCTACCGGTAAGTAAAAGGCAGAGGTGGGATCTGAGCTACAAAACCACTCATTTGAACCCAAATTAAAATGGTGCTAGAAGGCAGCACTTTGCTATGCAGCATGCCAAACTCCCAGTTAAAAAACAACAACAATTAAAACAATCTTAAGTAATACGCTTAGAGTGCAATCCTATGCATGTTTAGACAGAAAAAAGTCCTGCAACACTCAGCATTCCCCAGCTAGCTTGGGGAATGTTGGAAGTTGTGGGACTTTTTTCTGTCTAAACATGCATAGAATTGTGCCCTTAAAACCAAGAAAGGCAGGAAGTCTGGCGGATGCTGAGAGGGCACATTGGTGCCCATGGGAACTACGTTGCTTGCTGCAGACCCTAGGACTACTGCAATGCACTGTATTTGGAACTGCATTTGAAGAGCACTTGGAAACTTGAACTGGTCCAGCAGTGGCCAAGTTATTAACAACCAGGATTGCTATATTGCACATATCTCGCCAGCGTTAAAACCGTAGGGGTGGGAGAGAATTTTGTTTGGACAGCATTCTTAAGCAAATCAACCTAATTCACTTTCTTGGACTAATACAAAGGTCGGAATGCAGTTATCCTTCGCATTGGACACTTCTCTGAATTTTGCGGTGCAGTTCTCAGCTCAAAAGTTGTGTACAAAAATGTGTTTATTAGGGAAAGTTTCCCATAAAAATGTGTGTATTCGGGAAAGTTGCATAGAAAAATGTGTGAGTTAGAGGAATATGTGTATGTGTATGAAAATAAATGTGAATTTGAATGCAGTTAAAACAAAATCGGAGACTGGTACAGAAATTGGATGGAATGAACTCATGACTGAATGCATGTGAAACTTACTTGGACCAGATATAGATGAATTCATCTGTCCCTAGTTAAAAGACCTACAAAGGTTTCCAATTTGGTTCCAGGTAAACACAAGGTGCCTGTTTTTACCTATAATGGGCTAAACAGCTGGGACCAGGGTACCTAAAGGACCACCATGTCCCTATCTGAGCCATTTTCAGATAATCATCAGAGACCCTGCTCTAGATTCCCCTGAGTTTGGAGGTTAGGGTGGTGGTGACCAAGAATAGGGCCTTCTCTGTGGTGGCACCCTGATTAAGGAAAGCCCTTCCCAGAAATATCCATTTAGCACCCCGCCCTTTTACCCTTTAGCAGGATGTAAACGTTTCCAATCTATGAATGAGTAAATCAATGGCTGTTCTGACATGACACACATTGCATACCAGGTCATATTCTTTAGGGATCTTCAGGAGCAAAGCCTTGTTGCCTTTGTTGTTGGACAAGATGGTCTCCACATGCTCCTGGCTTTTCAGAGTGATGCTTCGGAGCACTGCCAATTTGCTGTCGAGCACTTTGATCACCTTGTCTTCATGCAGCTGAAGGTAGACGAGAGAGCTGGCAGTCTTGGGATCTTGCCATTCAAAGGCTGGCAAAAAAAAAAAAAAATCATGTTAGCCCAGTGGAAGCTGGTGCCCACTGCTGCTGGTGGGGCTGAGGACGGGTCATGGGGTCACCAGAGGCACAGCAGTCTTTGAATCCCCAGCACAGAAAAGGTACGGTAAATGGAGGCACATACGTGCACAGTGTGGAGCAGACACAGTGCTGGGTTAGACAGATCAATGATCTGGCTCAGTGTAAGACATCTTCCACATCAAAACTCTGGTTCCTTTTAAAAGGTTTTTTTAAAAAAACAGCCCCCCCCCCATGGTTTTTTTGACAGGGAGAAGTGCGGGAGCACATCATAATTTTGACTGTTCTCTGAGCAGTGACTGGCAAGAAAGATTCTCCAAGACATTTGCGCCTTCTTATACTTGGCTTGCCTGCAGCATCTGAGGGATGGATGCTTTGCGATGTACCTTGTATTCCCTCTGCGGAGACTTCTGCCCGGTCACAGGGGGTTTGCTTCTTCTTCATCTTGTTGAAAGATCTCCTCCGGAAAGCGGCAACAACCCAGGCGATAAACAAACTCACTGCAGAGACACCAATGAGACAAGTCTAGATGGTGGGTGTGCGTGTGTGAAGTCACAGCAGGCGGAGCTGTCTGCAGTTGCCGGGCCTGGCGGCGGAAGTCGGCATTGTCGGGCACCTGCTGAGGCCCACACCTGATGCAGGGGGCCCACCGACAACCCCCCAGAGCCTCCTGGCCCTTCTGCTTCTCCTCCTTGCCTGTTCATCTGCCCTCTCCAAGTGGGGAAAAAGTGGCAAAAGTGAGATGAGGCAGCATCCCCCCTACACTCACCGTGTGCTCTGACTCTGGGAGGCCGTGGCAAGAATGGGCAATGGTGACAGTGGCAAAATTTGCATCTATACATATAAATGAGCACATGCACATTTTATGCAAATGTGTGCTCTTGTCTGCCCTCTTATAGATTTCATAGAGTTGGAAGGAGCCTACAAGGCTACCGAGTCCAACCCCCTGCTCAATGCAGGAAACTAGAGGAGGCAGGGTCTCCCATCCAAGTAACAACCAGGCTTGACCCTGCTTAGCTTTCCACACTCAGACAAGCTGAGCCAGCGTAAGCTCTTTGGCTATGCGTGAGTCGCCTCCCTAGCCACTGATGGATCTATCCTCCGTGAATTTGTCTAATGGACCTGTGAGAATGCAATGGATTGGCACTGTTTATATTGTTATCGCTGTTTTAACTGTGGTATTTTATATATAATTTTAATATTATAGATGGTTTAATTGTATTTTTTATCTTTTGTATAGCTCTATTTCTATGTTTTAATTGTACAAGTTTTAATGTTGTAAAGCCGCCTTGAGTCGCAGTACTGAGAAAAAGGCGGGATATAATAATAATAATAATAATAATAATAATACCACCCCCCCTTTAAAGCCACCTAAGCTTTCCTATTTCATGATGGCAACAGAGTGGTGGGTAGACCTGACATACCTGGGCCTTTCCTGAAATTAATGCCTGTGGCATTCTAATAATTTCGTATAGGCGATTGGGAAAAAAACATGACATGATGCCCTGAAATAATGTTGTCTATCTGAGTGGTTTTGTGTTTTGAAGCTCTCAGATCTCTGGGCAGATTACAAATAGTTAGAGTGCAATCCTATGCATGTTTAGACAGAAAAAAGGCCTACAATTCCCAGAATGCCCCAAGCCAGCATAGCTGGCTTGGGGCATTCTGAGAATTGTAGGCCTTTTTTTCTGTCTAAACATGGCATAGGATTGCCCCTTTAAAAAATTAAATTGCCATATAACGGTCAAAACGATAAAATGCAATACAAACATTTAAAAACATTTGTATTGCATTTTATCGTTTTGACCGTTATACAAAGCAATGCCCACGTAATGGAGTGCAGAAGGGCGGCTCACGAAAGAAGCTGCTTTATGCCATGTCAATTTGCCTGCCTGGCTTCCTGTCGCCTACTCTGATGGGCAGCGGATCTCCGGAGCCTCAGGTTAGAGAAGGGTTTTCCTCACCACTTGCTATGGGATGATCCCGTGATACAGCGAAGTATTTTCAGACCTTCGACTTAATGGTCTCATCCCCCCCCCCCGCCGCTGCCGCCCTTTAGATATCCATGCAACGCGTATTGCTTCACTGGTGAAGCACACAACAACCCACATTCCTCTTCTCCCCCCCCCCCACGTTCCCATGCTGTGCGACTATTTCTCCATTCCTGACATGTTAGCGCAAACAACAACAGTAAGTATTTGCAGACCCCCCGATTTAAAAAGAAGAAAAGAAATTACTCTGAGCACGCACGGTTTCACATTTTAAACTCGCGTAAATTATGGCTGCAGCACCATCAAGACTACAGAAATAAAATGGAATTTGCTTCTGCTGCCCTGACACTAAACACAGGCAGTGGCTGCTGGCTCCAATCCACCCCGGACTTTATTCTGAACTTTAAAGGAACTATCCATGGTGCTGAACCTATTTTGGGGATATGGTTCATTACCATGGATATGGCTCAGCACCAAGTTCAGACTAAAACCCGGAGTGGATACACCGCCCCGCTGACATCGGAGCCACCAGCTGCTAAACACACTTCCTTGGCCCGGCTGCCCTCTTTGTCTATAAAATGCTTTTAAGAATAAGAAAAAAGAAAGGATACTGAGCAGCATCAGTCCAGGTGGGCCCCCGGTACGTGCCTGCCTGCCTGCCTAGGTGCTGATGCTGGGCCTGTTTGCCCCTGCCCCATCACCTCCTGCTCTCTGGATAGTCATTTGGGGGCGGGGGGCTGGACTTTGGCCCCAAGCTCCAGCTCTCGGTGAACCACTGACTGTATCCTTTTAACTGGAGATGCTGGGCTATATATGCCAGAGGTCCATCTCCACGCAAATAGGTGCTCTCCATTAAGTTTCAGCATGAACATTTGGCCCTCTTCCGTCTGGTCTAGATAGGTACAGGTATCTTGATTGTTCAAAGCCATAGGCCACCACGATTCCAAACAAATGGAAATAAAGCAATAAAAGTACAAAACGATTTAAAATACAGTAATGCCTTGGATTGCAAGTAACTTGGTTTGAGAGCGTTTTGCAAGACAAGCACATTTTTAAATATTTATTTTTTTAAAAATGACTTGATATACAAGCGACGTCTTGCAATACAAGCACTGTAGTATGGCTTAAATTAAAAATCTCTGCACAAATTTTTTTTGGGGGGATTTCGTTTTGATATAAGAGTGTTTTGGATTACAAGCATGTTTCCGGAATGAATTATGCTCTCAATCCAAGGCATGACTGTACAAGTATGAACCATTTTAAATAATATGTAGGTGTAGACCAAATGCTAGGAAACATAAGCCATGGCACCGACTTTGAACTGCTGCGGGTCAGCTACTGATGATGATATCCACTTCAAATTCAGGAGCACCGACCCATGGTAAACTCATAAACACAGACAGGCGTAGGTATTTGGAACTCCTAAGGAGGGCCCCCCAACCTAACCCCTCCTTGGGATGTAAAGAAAACAGAAAACGTGGACCAAAACAAACCTAGAGGCAAGCAGCAGAGAGCCGTGATGAGAATCCCAAATCCGGCCGCGCTCCCTTGGAAGTAATCTAGCACGGTGAGGGGCTTGCAGGGGGGCAGCTCTCGTGCAGTCACCTGCCGGGGCTGGAGACAAGGACCTTCTGAGAGGAAAGACAAGATGGCAGGAGTGTCAGCCCAATGTAGTCACTTGTGCCCCCACCTCAGGAAGCTTCCTTAAAATGGCATACAAGCCCCCAAACGCGTGAGTCATAATTTGCAACCAGATCCACCCCATTCCAGCAGTGGCCTGGTCCAAATTCTGCACCCATCCGGGCCAAATGCCAAGCTGCCTCAGGCACTCTGGGCAACAGAAATGGAGCTTGCTTGGACACTCGTGTTTTTGCGGCAACAAACGGACAGTCTCTCCCTCTCTCTGCAGCAGACAGACAGAGAGTCTCAGGTGATCTGATTGACAGGTAAGCAGATAAGAGGGGATGGGATGTTGCAATTCTGGAAATTACTCCATACTGCAACGATGGACTGAGGAGATTTTGAAATTCAGTGACAAAATCAATAAAACTGCTCTTGCGCCAAGATGGAAGGAATGCCATAAAACTGCACCCACTGCAAACATCGCAGGGCAGGTTGAGGACGAACAGCTAGCAGAGAAGCAACGTGTAACCCTCTTCGCCCATGACTTCCATCCAAAGCCTCCTCTAAGCCATTGGGACGGCTCATTCCATGCTGGAATTAGGTTAATTTATTTGTACTTTTACTCAATATTGAATGTATTTCTATTTCTGTTATGTATTTATCTATCAACATTATGGCTTTTTAAAATGGCTTCTATTGTTCGCTTGTTTTAATATTGTTGTTACATTGACTGCTGTTTATTTGATATGTTGTGAGCCGCTTTGGGCACAATTTTGTGGGAAAGCGGCATGCAAATAAATAGATGAGATCAGGAAGAGGAGGAAAGTAGGTCTTCCCAGAATTCTAATATGCATGCATATGGGCAAAGGTCATGGAATGGCTCCTTTAGGCATGCAACAAAGAACTGCTTTCATGCCACATCCCACTTATCAAGAGTACAGAATGTAAACACTCACCGTCACTCCAGAGAAATGCATTGGCCTGGATCTGTGCTGGATCTGTAGAGGTAACAGTGGCAAGGATGTCATGGAATGTGGTGTTTCGAATGGCTGTAATCTCTTCAGCGGAGAATAACCTAAGGAAGGGACAAGGAGCCAACAAAAGCGCTTGATGAGGTCTCGGTACCGATGGGCAAATTGGTCAGTTTCAGGTTCCCGCCATTTCTCATTTTTCTAATCTTACATTTAGTCCATCCGGAACTTTGGGAATGCCCACAATCGTTAGTTCAGTTCATCCCAAACTTTGAGAATTTCCCCAGTATTAAGTTTGGTTCAATCCTGAACGTTGAGAATTCCCCCATTCTTAAGTTCGCTCCACCCAGAACTTTGAGAATTTCCCCAATCTTAAATTTGGTTCATTTCCAAACTCTGCTAATTTCTCCAATCATCAATTTGCTCCATCCCAAACGTTGAGAATTTCCCCAATCTTATTTTTTTAAAGTTTCCTTTCTTGAAAATGTTAAAAAAAACAACACCCAGCAACATTAGGAAACAAACATTTCACAATTTTCTATATTACCCTCCTCTCCCACCGCAATCTTCAATTTGCTTCATCTTGGACTTTGAGAATTTCCCCAATCTAAATTTTGGTTCATTTCAACTCTGAGAATTTCCCCAGTCTTAAATTCAGTTTGTCCCAAACTTTGAGAATTTCCCCAATCTTAAATTCAATTCATCTTGAACTTTGAGAAAAAACTTCCCATGGAAATTCTTACCCATTTTTGCGCGCATTTCTCCAAATACATGCATTGTTGTACACAGTTTTGCCCAATGCACATTTTTTTCCAAACAATTGTCCTGGTAGAATGCATTTTTAATGTTATTTCCACAAATATATACATTTTTTTTGGTGTACTTTCCCTTAACATACAAATTTTTGTACACATTTCTTGACTGGCGAATTCCATTGCAAAGTTCAGAGTCCTGTGAATTTCGAAGACTAATTGAGTTTTGTGTACTGCTTCGACAGTGCACAAATGTGAACTGAACAAATTTCTCCTACCCTAACTCTAGGTCTTGGCCTGCAGCAATCCCAATTCCTTCTCAATGAGGGACCTGGTGCTGAGTGTAGCGCACAGGATTAGCTTGTCCAAGGGCCTCCCAAAATATAAAACTGCATTGCCTTTAAAATGGGACATTGCTCCTGGCAACTGGAGCTTTTCTTCACATGCATTTCAAAATGTGTCTTTTTGAAGAGAAAGTATATTTAGGAATGCACTTTTTTTTTTTTTTTTAGTGAAAACACAGTTAGAAGTGTGTATTTACATACATCAGGCTCGGCACCAAGGGTAGGCATGGTCGGGCACCTGCCCACACTCCAGAAGGAACCCACTGGCAAGAGCCTGCTGGAATTGCTCCTCCTCTTTCCCTTTGCAACCTCCTTGTTCACCTGCCTCTTGCACTGGTCCAGAAAATGTTGGTGGTGAGAAGGAGGAGCAGGAGATGCCGCTGCCTGCTTGCTCACTGGCTCCCCGATTGCCAAGTGAGCAAATGATGAAAAAGAGGAGGAGGAGCGAGAACAGCTGGCGACCACGGCGATGAGAAGGTGAGGGGGCCCCACTGAGGGTGTCTTGCCCAAGGGCCCTCAAAAACCTGGAGCAGGCACTGGTTTCTTAGGTCTAGTTTTCACCGAGATGGTAAACCTGAGTGAGAACTGTACTACTAATTGGAAGGGTGGGGGTTCACTAACGAAAAGGAGGTAAAACCCATCCTTATCCCAATCAGCCTATATGCCCATGTAGCCTCTTACTGACCACTCTGACTGGCAGTGCCCTTCCAGCAGCTCAGGCAGAGAAGGGTCTTCTTCGCCACTTACTACTGGAGCCTTTTAACAGAGGGAGGGGCTAAGGTCCCTTCCACTGTCCAACTCAGATTCAGATTCAACCAGGCAGACGAATCCTTGCAGGTGTCTCAATGGAGGTCCTTTCAGTATTGTGTAGATATACTGAAGGGTCATAGAGTTGGGACATTAGAGAGTTTCTGATGCTTGGAGTCAATGGGGAGAAATTGGCTGCAGACATGAAAATAATCAAGGGGCTGCAGCAGAACCCCTATGAGGAAAGGTTACAGCAGCTGGGATTGTTTAGCTTAGAAAAAGGGCAAGTAAGGTAGGGCATGAGAGAGGTGTACAGAGTGATTCATGGTGTGGAGGAAGTGGACAGGGAGACATTTTCCTCCCTCTCTCATAATACTATAACCCAATGGGGTCATCCCATGAAGCTGATTGGTGGGAGATTCAGGACAGATAAAAGGAAGGATGTCTTCACACAGCACATAGTAAAGCTATGGAATTCACTTTCACAAGATGTCATGATGGCCACCAATTTAGATGGCTTTAAAAGAGGACTGGACAAATTCATGGAGGAGAAGGCTATCCATGGCTACTAGTCCTGATGGCCATATGCTAGCTCCAGTATCAGAGGCAGTCTGCCTATGTGCACCAGTTGCTGGGGAACATGGGTGGGAGGGTGCTAATGCACTCACGTCCTGCTTGTGGGATCCCACGGGCAGCTGCTTGGCCACTATGTGAACAGAATGCTGGACTAGATGGATCCTTGGTCTGATCCAGCATGGCTCTTCTTATGTTCTTAATCTTATGTCCTGATCTGTCTCTACAAGCTGGCCTGCTGCTACATACAGACCACGTGCCTCTGACTGTTCCCTAAAAGTCGATGGACACTTACCCATTCTTGGTGTTTTCAAACCAGAACCGGTCTCCATCCCGTAGGCGCAGAAACTGTTCCTCAATGATGGCATGGAAGAGGGTTCTGTTTACTTCCAACATGGCTCCAAGCAGCAGCTCCAGGCTGTCTGTGTTGTTGTTGTACATGGCTGCAATTTCCTTGAGAAGCTAAGAACAAAGAATAAGATTAGGTTGGGCAGTGGGTTGCTTGATTAGTCTGAGAGAGAAGCAGGACTCTTCAGTTTTGTTCCATGTTATTCTGGCTGTGGGGACAAAATGGTGGCCAGTTGGGAAGAGGCTGTTGGCTGCGCGTGTGCACAACAGAGGCCAGCTTGGTGGGAATGTGGGACAGGGCCTTCTTTGTGACAGCACCTTGCCTGTGGAACTCTCTCCCAAAGCAAGTTAGGGTGGCCCCCTACTTTGTTCAGTTTTAGGCAGGCTGTTAAAACCTTTTTGTCCTGTATGGCTTTTAAGTATTTTAATGGTGCAATCCTATCCATGTCTACTCATAAGTAAGACCCATTGAATTCAATGGGACTTACTCCCAGTTAGGTCTGTATAAGATTGCAGCCGACATGTACTAGCTCTACACTCTGTTTTTGTTTATTTGTTTAATCTTCTCCCTTTAATTGTACTGTTGGTTATGTTTTAACGTTTTCAAATTGTTTTTAAACTTTTCAGATTGTTCTTAAAGCTTTTAAATTGTTTTTAATGCTTTTAAATCTGCAATCCTATGCATGCTTAGACAGGAAAACATCCTACAATTCCCAGCATGCCCCCACACAGATGTGCTGGCTGGGGCATGCTGGGAGTTGTAGGTCTTTTTTTCTGTCTAAACATGCATAGGATTGCACCCTAAATGGTTTTAAATTTTAATTGTAAGTTGCCCTGGCGTCCCTATTGGGGCTGAAAGGTGGCTCATAAATTTATAAATGGATAAAATTAAAATAAATTATTATTATTATTTTATTTTTATTATTTATTATATTTATACCCTGCCTTTTTTCCTGCAAGGAACCCAAGGCGGCTTACATAATCCTCCTCCCCTCCATTTTATCCTCACAACAACCCTGTGAGGTAGGTTAGGCTGAGAGTCAGTGACTGGCCCAAAGTCACCCAGTGAGCTTCATGGCCGAGTAGGGACTAGAACCTGGATCTCCCAAGTCCCAGTCCAACACTCTAACCACTATGCCACACAAAGTTCAGACTTTGTGGGCCATTGCAGGCTCTGCCCTCTCCAAACAAGAGCCAGCGTTGTACAGATAACATTTCTAGCCAGGCCCAGGAATTTGGTTGTGCGTGCAGCTTTGAAATCTGATTCTGGGTCTTTCCCCACAAATTCCAACGATGTATAATGAGATGCCAGCAATGTTTATTCATTTAAAAAATGTATACCCTCTGAAGTTTCCAAAATCTCAGCACTGCCCACCCAACCAGATTACTGGGCTCAGCTAGATGGTTATCTTTGGCATGCAAACACAGTGACACTGTTAAGGGATTTTTATCCCTTCCTGTTCTAGCTCTAAATTCTTTACATAAGGAGGGCACTGCTGGATCAGAGCGGAGGTTCGTCTAGTCCAGCATCCTGTTCACACAGTGGCTGACCAAATACTCCAGTCCTGGGTGGGGCCAGAAACAAAAGTGGGTGGAGCTTGAAGTGAAGTGGGCAGGGCCTGAGCCACAGTGGGCTGAGGACGGCATGAAACTAGGCTGAGGCCCACAACTGGCCCTCGGACTGTAGGATCCCCACCCCTGGTATGTGAATGTTCTCCATCTTTGAATCTGGCAAGCATACTGGCTTCAGTGTAAACACAAGAGCACAAAAGCCTCTGGAATGTTTTTCTCCTGGAAAAACAAAACAGAGCGCGGACAAATTTCAAGTTGTGCTATACTGCTTAGAGAAAAAAGTACTTTGTGGTTTTCTGAGCACTTAAGCCAGGGCTGGGCAACTTTGTTCAGCCCGAGGCCTGTATTCAGTTTTGGAGACGCTCTCAGGGGCCACTATCCCGTGTGGGTGGGGATGAAGGCAAAACAGGTGTGGTTTTCCTTTCATCCTTATTGAAGCTTCAAGCTTTTTCTGCCAGTGACTAAGAGAGGCATTTCAACCTTTTAGAATGGGGGTTGGGGGGGAAACTGCACAAGAGCTGGGAAACCACCAAAGAATCGTTGGTTGGGGGGGGAAGGGGTGTGGCCAGGGGAAGGGGGCGTGGCCATCTGGGGCACCCCGGCGGGCTGGATTTGGCCCCCTGGCCTGAGCTTCCCCACCCCTGGCTTAGAGGAAAAAGTAGTACTTTGTGGCTTTTGAGTCTGCACGTCTGCTTAAGCCCTTCACGGGGGCCCAGCGAGCTCTGAAGCTGCGATGTAGTTACACAGATATAGGAGCCTGTACCAGGTCAATCTCTTTGCCCTTCTATTCTAGCCCAGTATTGTCTAGTAACGGATCCCCGGGGTCTCAGGCAGAGGTCTTTCTCCTCACCTGTTACCTGATCCTCTCTTTCTCGTCTCTCTCTCTCTCTGGAAGCTGGAGATGTCAGGGATTGAACCCTGGACATTATGCACGCACAAGCTATTGTCCCTCCGCCGCAAGCTTGCAGGGTTGCAGAGCTGTGCCTCTCGCTCCTGCAGTGCTCCAACTGCCTGACTTTCCCCAGGCAACATGTGTTCATGGGGGCTAGAGCAAAGAAACACACGGCTGCCCTTGTCACGAGGGCTCTCCATCCCTGTCAAAGTCTTGCTGATGTAGGACAAATTGCAACCTGTTTACTGCCTGGCTCCAGCTTCCCCACTCCCGCTCCTCTGGCATAAGGGGTTACCGTCTGGTTCTGCGGCTGAATATCCGGCCATTCGTGAATGGGGCGGAGTTTGAAGAACTCTCTGGCTTTATTGTAGGTGGGTAATCCAAGGTCCCTGCCGCGCTGAATCCAGCTGGCCACAAAGTCCATGCGGGAGTATTTCACCGTCCCGTACCAGTAATCTGGAGAGCAAAACGCAATGTTGTTGGGTTGTGAACTGTGGGTTGTTCGTGGTCAACAAACCACGGTTTGTTAGTGCGGCTGGGTTCAGACAACACAATAACCTATGTTTCAACGGCAACCCACAGTTCAGCGACAACCCACACTCAGCCCATACTCCACCCTTGAGTGTGGTTTATCGTGTTGTCTGAACCCATTGGCTACTAGCTCCCAACAGTCATTCCTCCCGGGCAAATCCTGGACAAGCAGTTCCTTGCTCTATATTGCCCTTTCTCAGGTTTGCAGTAAGGATGAATTTGCTCCTCAGAAGCATCCCAAAAGAGACAGATGTTCAAATAATTGAGAGCTGTTTAAAGGAAGGGAGAAAAAGAAAAGGCCTACCTCTGAGATCTTCAACCACAATGTTGTCCTCCTGTTCGGCAATTTGGGAACTCATTCCCAGCAGCAGGTCATTGACATCCTTAGCTGTTTTGAGATTGGGATTCTGACCAGGAACAGGAAAAAACAACAACAAGACACAACATAAAGCAGGGGTGCAGAACCTCAGACACGCAGGACAAATCTGCAGGCCAAAAAAATTGGCCTGCGGTCCAATCCCGGCCTTCCGTGGTTCCATGCCCCCTTCCCCTGGTCCCATCCTTTTGCCAGTGGAGGTTGGTGGCCCCAATGTCAGCGGGGCTGTGTACCCACTCCAGTTTTTAGCCTGAACTGTGAAGGAGCTATCCATGGTGTTGAACCCTATCCCAAAAATACGGTTTCCTGACTTTTGTGCATTCCCCACTCCCATTCTACATGGCAAAAATGCCTCTCCTAAGGCTTAGCTGCTGGCAATAAGAGTTTTAAGCTACACCTCAAAGCCTCAAAGAAGCGAGCCCCCTTACCGCTCGGTTCCAGTAACTGTTGCACAGCCGGAGTGCTGGGGAGAGGGTGCCATCTGTGTTCGTCACGTTTCGGAAAACACAAGCTGGATTCCTGAAAGGAAAAAAAACAAAAACAAAGTGAGTGCCACCAACTGCCACCAGCTGAGGAGGGCTTCAGAGGACGAGGAAGCAGCAGCAGCCCCTTCGCCGCATTTCGATCCAACTCCATGACCTGCTAAACTTTGCAATGAGGAGTCTAGTCTAGTGCTTGAATTTTGCTTTTTTCCCCCCCCCCTCCCTTTCCATCCCCATTCCTTTTGTGTCTTTCAGATTGTAAGCCTGTGGGCAGGGAATTATGTCATATTTCTTATTTTTCTAAACTACCCTGGGAGATTTTTGGACTGAAGGGAGGGATAAAAATGCATTAAATATATAAATAAATAAATAAATAAATCCTTCAAGCTGGAGATGAGCAGGGATTGAACTTGGGACCTTCTGCATGCAAACATGTGCTCTGCCACTGAGCTGTGGCCCCTCTGCAATGTTACTGTGCCACAACTAGCATGCATGGGTCAGGCCTCAATGGTCTGCTCATCTGACTGATGTATCAGCAAAGGCATAAGATGGCTGCACGCTTTCTCCTCACCTCATGTAGACCCCGGAAGGAACCATTGTGCCCAGGAAGAGTGCTGAAGTCACCAAGAATTCAGGAGAGATCCTGGGATCCACGTGCTGGTTGTAACCTACAAGACAGAGAGCAGCTCGAGGGGGTGGCAGTGGGAGTGAATACAGCAGGATCATGCTTGCTATCCCATGGCCAGCAGTCAACACAGACACGTTGAGTGTGGACTGTCATTGAACCCATGGGTGGTTGTTGAAACATGGGTTATTGTGTTGTCTGAACCCAGCTGAGGTAACAAGTGATGGCTTGTTAACCGTGAACAACCCATGAAGAGAACCCGTGGTTTGTTGTTGGGTTGTGAACTGTGGGTTGTTCCCTATGGTTTATTATCTCGGCTGGGTTCAGACAACACGATAACCCATGTTTCAACGACAACCCACACTCAACCCATACTCAACCCTTGAGTGTGGGTTACCATGTTATCTGAACCAAGTCATTGCCTGAACACGGTTTATGTGTTTGGTCAAAGATAGATTGCAATTTGTTGGATAGAGGTGAGTGTAATCCAATAATATGTGTCAGCATAGAAATGCCCTGTCCAAAAAAATAAAGAAGAAGAAGAAAGCGCACAAAAAACAGCTCCTACAGAGCAATCCTATACGTGTCTACTCAGAAGCAGGGATGTGTGAGTCAGCAAACCTCGAGCTCGCTGAAGTTCTCTTGAAGCTCGTTCTGACTCGAATCTATATCATATTGCAAGCTTCCCCCCCGCATGAAAATCCATCCATATTTTTCCAAATGTATGCATCAACTGTGTGCATTTTGAAATGTATGCATTTTTCTCCCACTGTGTGCATCTCCCGTATGGATATGCATTTTTCAAAAGTACTCATTTTTTTTCATGCACATTTTCCCAATGTACTTGTGCTGTCGAGCACATTTGTTTTGGTCCACGAACCACACTGCAAGCTCGGAAATGCACAGACTTGAATGGACGCCTGTAATCCCCTGAATTCAGAGGGTTACAGGCAGACACACTGGTGCTTTTATTATATAATAAAACATATATAACAATATAACAACATATACTGTTATATATGTTATATAAACATATATAACAATAAAACAATATTGATTATATAATAAAACATAAGATGCTTTCATTTTTGAAAAATATATTAACTGACACGGTTTTCACTTTAAAAAAGAGAGAGAGGTGCAACTTCGAACCAGTGGCTTCCAGATGTGTTGGGCTACAGCTTCCATCATCGCAGCCACAAGTCATGCTGGTTGAGATGATGGGAGTTGTAGTCCAACACATCTGGACGACACCAGGCTGGGGAAGACTGGCTTAGGTTTTAATGTTTAGCATTTTAAAAATTTCCTTGATGTTCATTTTAATGTAAGATTATTCTTTTTAAATTGACGGATACAATGAGGTATGAAGTCTCTTCAGGCTGGCCTTACAGCTTTGCTCTGTGTGTGGTTGGATTGGTGATAATGTATGTTATGGGCACTGTTTTTTTTATGTTGTGTGTATATGTATTTTTTTAATTAATCCTTTATGAGTACTACTCATACTCTGTTCTGTCATTTTACTCTTCTTTGTTATCCTACATATTTCACAACCCCGTTTTATTGTTTAAATAATAATTGTTTTATGTATTAACTTGTGGAAAGATCTATGGACCAAATGAACACTTTGTCTGATTGGTTGATAATGGCATAGTGGTATCTAGGACCTATTTTGCACTAAAACATGCAATAAAACGGCAGTAAAACCTTTATCTCAAATCAATAATTTATGCATTATATATATATATATTTAACCCGCCCTTTCATCTTAACAAACCAGGGCAGTAAAACGGTAAGAACCAAAATATAACACAAATAAAAGCATAAAACTTTACAATAAAAAATTAAAACAAATTAGAAGCAAAAGAAACAGAGCAGACTAAGATCAAAGCAAAATTGTATTTTAAAATGCTTGGGCAAATAAGCCTGTTTTAACCTGGCACCGAAGTGATAGCACCATTGGCACCAGTCAAGCTTCAATGGGGAAGAGCAGAGGTAACCTAAGGGCCCCTTTTAACCTTACAAAAAGTCCCAGGGCACGGTGTGAAGGCACATGATGCATGCAGCCGCCTGGCTGAAGCTAAGCAGGTCTGTGGCTGGTCAGTGCCTGGATGGGGGACGTCCTTAGAACCCACCCCACCCCCCAAACACATGGCGCATAGGGTTCCATTATCAAAGGGAGATGAATGCAATAATAAATAAATAAAAATTCCTACATGGGGAAAGGAAGATGTGTAAATAAAAACCACACGTTTCACAGCATGTACGCACACGCTGGGAAGTTGAAGCTAACTCCAGCACCCCACCCCCAAACAAAAGAATCAAGCTAAATGCACTTTGTTGGGGACTTTGCATTCATTCACTGGAGTGTGTGTCTTTGCCATCGGGTATGGTGCGCTTCTGGCAGCCAGTGGTGCTCTACTGTCTCCCTTCACATGGCATCCCACCCCGCTGCATGCAAAACCCGCTCCTCACCGTCGTAAGGTGACATGCTCTTCTTCCCCAGAAAGGTCGGCAGCCAGTCGTACAGCACAATGTTCTAGGAAAGCAAAATGGAGGCTGTGACACACAGGGACGCAGGGAGCAGTCTTACGCGCCATTTGTCTGTCTAGCCCAGCCTTCCACAACCTGGCACCCTCCAGATGTGTCGGACTACAACCCCCATCACCCACATGCTGTCTGGGGATGATGGGAGTTGGTAGTCCAACACATCTGGAGGGCACCAGGTTTGGGAAGGGCTGGGCTAACCCAGATCTCATTCTGACTGACCACTGTTTACCAAGGTCTTTCCCAATACCTGCTACCCCGGCAATGCCAGAAATGGAGTAAGGCATTCTATGCGCAGGTCATGCACTCTTGCATACAGCTATGGTCTCTTCCAGAAAAGTGCAAAGGACTATTTGTCCACAGAGCCCAGTAGTGTCTGCTCTGACTGGCAGCCGCTCTCCAGGTCTCAGGCAGAGAGAGGTTTTTTCCCCCATCATGCTACCTGATCCTTTAGAAAACATGGAGAGGCTGGGGATTGAACCCTGGACCATCTGCATGCAACACAGGATGCTCTGCCACAGAGGTCATTGCCCTCCTCAGCAGCTCCCCCAGGACTCAGGCAGAGGTCTGCTGAGGTATGTAGAGGGGCACCTGCTACCTGTCCCCTTTTAACAGGTGTCAGTGGGAATTGAACCTGGGACCTTCTGCATGCAAAGCATGTGCTCTACCTCTGAGCTATGGTCCCTTCCTTAAAGACAGTCTGTGGAGGACACAAACATGGTTGAGGAGCTCTTTATCCCATAGAGGTTTTTAAAAACTTATTTTGAGCAGCCTTTCTCTTTCTTCTGTGCCTCACTCACCTGGTAAGTAGCAACAACCCATTTGCGTGCATGTTGGAACAGATCCTCGTCTGACCAGCTGGTGTTCTGCTGGGCAAGCTTTTTTGCCCAGTGGTTGTGGTAGCGGAACCACACAATGCTCATTGCTTGCAGGAACAGGTTTTCATTTCCTTTGGCATTTCCAAAGTCTAGGGGGAGGGGGGGAAGAGGAATCAAAGAGAGCTGTGAGAGGACCTGAAAGTGAGGTGCGTCCCTGTGGGCAGATATCCGAGAAGAACTGAAGATGCTCTGCAAGATACATGAGATAGATGGAGGGGTCCCCAACTCTTTTGCGTTGGTGAGCACATTGGGAATTTTGTCATGGGCACTCTCACAAAATGGCTGCAACGGGGGTGGGGCTTGCCCATCCATATCATGGCTGCCATGGCAGACAAGGCCAGTCACAATACCCTTATTTCCCAGAAGGCAAACGACAAGAAAAGTAACTTGCCCGAGAACCTAAGTACAAGATGGGGGTCTGAACTCCAAAACACAAAACTGCTCTTTTGAACCCGAGTAGAGACAGCCCTGGAATGCAACACTTCAGTTTGCAGCAGGCCAGCCTCTCAGTTTAAATAAACCACCACCAACAACAATCTTAAGAAATATAGTAAAAATCTGGTGGGCACCAAGAGTCTGTGGGTACCCAAGTGTCTGTGGGTACACTGGTGCCCATGGGCACCACATTGGAAACCCCAGAAATAGAGGTTTCTACAATTCACAGTCTGCCCAATCTTGTATTAAGAGCCAGTCAAACTACACATTCAGAAATGGTGGATTGGTACACTTCAGAATTTAGCTTGGGGAGCTCCTCCGTGTCACATAAATAAATGCTCCTCCATGTCAAGAACTCCTTGCCTATGCAAAGGTAGTATGTCAGGGAGATGGATTCTAGTCTAGCTATTTTTCTAAGTGCATGGAGTTTTCTTTTTGCAACATGGGGAGGGAGGGAGGAAGAACTTAAACAAGTGTTACTCCACCAGTAGCACAGGACCGTGTGAAGTAGCACAGTCTCAGGAGGACTTTACCACATGATAATTTATTTGCATCTCTGAATTGGTGCTAACTAAATGTCTTATGGAGAATAGCCAGGCCTGAGAAGGCCAATTAACGAAGAAGTGAGGCTGCAACCCTACACACACTCACTTGGGAGCAAGGCCCATTGAACTCAATGGGGTTTACCTCTGAGTAGACACGTATAGGATTGCCCTTGTGAAATAGTCTTGGCCTGGAGGATGCTTCAGATGTTACATTTCTCTGTTGTTGTTGTTGTTGGTGGTGGTGGTGTTTTTAAAGAAGATGACTATAAGAAAATGGCCAGAAAATAGTCCCATTTTATCCAGGGCAGCTTACAAATAAAATGGATGAGGCACCATAAACAGATATAAAATGATCAAATGTTTCTGTTTACCGGAAGTGTTAGAAGAGAATGACTCGTCCTAAACTTTTGGCGTACGAGAATCTGTGCCATATGCCAACTCACATCTCCCTTTTCCATCACATACACCCCCCTACACACACACACACACACACACACACACACACTGATTAAGTCAGTTCAGGTGAACGAGGAAAGACAGAGTGCCTGCAAGAGCCAATGGGAAGCTGGGTAAAACAAGCCAGTCACACGCTGTACTTCTCAAAATGTCACGGCAATTAAATACATACCCTAATTCAAATGTTTCCTTTTGCCTTGGCAAAGTCGGGATTGATTTATCTGGGATAGACTGAGATATTACTGTCTGGCTTCTTGGCTCTGGCAGAATGATGCCACAACAACACTGCAGGTAGGGTAGCCGGGTGGCCAACATTGCAGAGGGGCAGTCCTCTGTTTTAGGGAGCTGGCAGAGGACAGTCCTGTATTTGAAGGTGTCCTCAATTTGAAGAGGTGTCCAGTCCACGTCTGGTTTAAAGTGAAAGAGCAGAGCGGGGGTTGGGGGACCTTGGCACTGCCCATCCAGAGTTAGCACCCGGAGAGCAGACTGAGCAGGCACTCAGTTCACCTGGTTAGTCTTCTCCACTATGGAGATTTATTGCATTCAGGGGCGGTGCTAGGTACAGCCTGGGCATCCACCATCTCCCTCCCTGGCTCTTGACTCGGGATGAGAGAGATGCTGCATCTCAGCCTTTCTTACCAAAGATCCCTTGTGGTCCACCCTGTTCTGTGGATGGATCCAAGGCCTTCCACATTAAGCTGTTTGCCTTGGTCTGCTTTGGGAAGCCGTGATCCTCTCCGGAAAGCAGCACCCCCCACGAGAAAGCCCTCAGAGAATCACTCCAGGAATGGGTCGGGCCATAGATGGCGCTGCCATCTAGCCACCCTGTCACCCCATTTATCTGTTGAAAGAGAGGGAGGGAAAGGGGGAGAGGAAGGAAGGGGGAGAGATGGGGCAGGCGAGTTAGTTCCTTTTCAATTTCTGAACAGGTGGGATCGGGCAGACTCGATTGCTGAGGTTTCTGAAGACGGTGACTTACTTTATACCAGGGGTCTTCAACCTCAGACCGGTGGGCCAAATCTGTCCCTCAGTTGGCCACGCCCCTTCCACTGGCCCCACCCCCTTCCCCCCAACCGATGATTGTTTGGTGATTTTCCAGCCCTTGCACAGTTTTTCCCCCATTCTAAAAGGTAGAAGCTCCTCTCCTAAGGCTTAGCTATTGGCAGGGAGAGCTTTAAGCTAACATTTGCTTGGTTTATTTTTGTGGAAATTTTGGCCCCCTTTTGCCTTCAGCCCTCCTGCACTGGAATGGCGTCCCACTCCCAGCAAGAGCTTTTTTGGAATTATTTATTTATTTATTATATTTATACCCCGCCTTTTTTCCCTGCAAGGAACCCAAGGCGGCTTACATAATCCTCCTCCTCCTCCTCCTCCTCTCCATTTTATACTCACAACAACCCTGTGAGGTAGGTTAGGCTGAGAGTGAGTGGCTGGCCCAAAGTCACCCAGTGAGTTTCATGGCCGAGTGGGAACTAGAACCCGGATCTCCCGAGTCCCAATCCAACACTCTAACCAAAGAGGTTCAAACATCCCTTCTTTTCACAGATTGCTGAATGGATGGACGATATGAACCTGTAGCGTGGAAATTCCTGGCTGGGCTTGTGTGCATATCCCATTCATTTAAATGAGTCTTTCTTACAAAATGCTCGCATTAGACTGTGCCCGTATTCTGCTTTTAATTAGTGATGGATGAGCAGTGTGATGCTTCGCTGCAAAAATACATCAGACCATTTGAGCATTCCTTTCGAATGTTCAAAAACACTCAAGGGGTTTTCTGCCAGGGGGTCGGTCGGTTGGGGGCTAGCAGTTCAAATCCCACACTCTCTGGTAGCAATAGATGCTGGCAGTGTATTTATTTACTGGCAATCCACGAAAGCAGATAGGCTCAGCAGACCTCTCTGATTTTCAAGTGAGCCTTGAAGTACCACCTCCTGCTTCAACCCCCTTTCCCAAGGTGAGTTCTCCCCCCCACACCTGTCGCCATTTTCGAGAAAATGCTCTTCAGTGGACAGTACACAGTGGCCACTGGAATGCATTGATTCCTTCTGTAAGGGATCTCACTTAGACCAGGTCAAACTATTTGTCCATCTAACCCAGTATTGCCTACTTTGACAGAGGTAGCAGCCAGGCAGAGGTTCTTCCCATCACCCAGTACGACCCAGTTCTTTTTTGACTAGAGATGCTAGAGAATGAATCACTGGGGTCTTCTGCCTGCTTTTAAAAGTATTGTTATAATTAGTAATTAATTATTTAGTTATTAATATTATTATTATTATTAATAATAATAACGATCAAAGATAAAATGCATTATCAATACTTAAATGTCATTAATATTCATTAATACAAATATCAATAACAATTAATGCTTATTAATTATTAATGGTTATTGATTGTTAATTTTATTAACTAGTAATTTTTTATTAATTTTATTAATGTTAATTAACATTAATAACCCACTTTTCCTCCGTGGAGCTCAAGGTAGCGTAGATGGTTCTCTCCCCCTTTTATCCTCACAATCCTTTGAGGCAGGTTAGGCTGACCGAAGGTCACTGACCGAAGGTCATTCATAGTGCTTCAAGGCTGCATAGGGATTGAACCTGGGTCTCCCTAGTCCCAACCTAGTCCAATACTCTAACCGGCCACTACACCAGCCTTCCCCAACCTGGTGCCCTCTAGATGATTTACACAACAACTCTCAGCATTCCTGCCTGTTGGCCATGCCAACTTTGGAGTTGAAGTCCAAAACATCTGGAGAGCACCAGTTTGGGGAAGGCTGCACTGTAGTGCTGAGCTATGGTCCTTCTCCTAATTTGGCCATCCGGTTTCATTAATTTTTGTATATCCCCCCCTTTCAAGGCCTGTTGCTTCATCTTTTAAAGTGTCTTGGGCAGGAAATTGAGAGGATTTACTCATGCGTGCAGACACCACCCTTGGCAACTGAATCTGGCTGCTCTCCTGATGATGCGGCACCTGCATGAAATCTTTGATGCCTACGCCTCCCCCCCCCGGGTGAAATGTACCGTGTAACCACGTGAGAAGGGCAGCACACTGATACTGCACGGCATAGAGAAGTGGATCCTACCTGGTCCCGGGGATTGTTGGGGCTTCGTCCTGTTCCTGGGGCCCACTGCATGCGCTGGTAGGGCAGCACGACATCGCCGGAGCCCTTGGGGTCAAATACGGGGTCTCCTTGTGGGATAGGCAAGTTTAGGAATTCGGCAGGGCAGCCAGGTGTATCGGCATCCAAGATCTCTGAAAGTACGTGAAAACCTGCCAGATTCCCCAAAGGGGGAGACAGAAGAGGGTGGATTACACATGGCATCTAAAGGGCCACAACGCTTGCGAAATTCAATTCAATGAACTCTCAGGAGTTGAAAACCACATTCACCTTCAACGAATAACCTGCTGTGACTGCTACTAAGGATGCAAAAATGAGGGATGCTTCAATCTTTGCAAATTCTGATATTAATTGACCCCCTGGACTAGTGTGAGAACCAGGATGCCTTTTGCATTTCCTAAATCTTCTGACGCAGTTCTTGGCTCAACAAAATGTGTTGAAATGCATCTCAAAATGTGTGTTTTTGAAGAGAAAGTATGTTTAGAAATGCATATTTTGAGTGTAAACACAGTTAGAAATGTGCATTTATATACATGGGGGCTGGCACCAAGGGTAGGCATGGTTGGACACCTGCTGAGGGCCCACACCCCAGCAGGGGCCCACTGGCAAGAGCCCCCTGGACTTGCTCCTCCTCTTCACCCTTGCCACCTGCATGTTCACCTGCCTCTCCCTCTGGCCCAGACAACGGTGGTGGTGAGAAGGAGGAGCAGCAGATGCCACGGCCTGCTTGCCCACTGGCTCTCTGCCTATCAAGCAAGCAAGTGGTAGCAGTGATGAAGAAGAGGACGAAGAGCAATCAATAGCAGCTGGTGACAATGGCCGTGAGAAGGTGGACTCCGAGGGAGGGGGCACATTGAGGGTGCTCTGCTCAAGGGCCCACAAACAACTGGAGCCGACATTGACATGCATATTTAACTGAACCTTTTCATGCAGAATGAAAGAATACATAAATTTGCAACAAACCCAGCAACGACTGGGTGACCCTTCTGGGAATACATCTGCAGATTAGTGGGACAGAACGGATTTATGGGTGAAACTGATACAGACCAGAAATATAGATGGAATTATCCATCCGTAATGACATGTCTTCACTCATAGAATCCAACCTGGACACAAGCCATTGTTCACTGCCCTAGTGGGCACCAGAGGTGACTCATCGCCTCAGGCCATCATCTAGTAGGAGATGTTGCAAGAAGGGATCTATGGCTGTGAGGTCAGATAAAATGCTCGCAGCCTTTGCTTGTATCTTTCTAAAATCCTGCTTTTAAGGCCCAAGGATTTCTCCCAAATTGGTGCAGGTGGAAAGGGTTCTGATTCTGAATCAGTGTGGCAATTATGAAGGAAAAAACTGGCTAAACTGATTTCCTCTGCTTCTTGCTCCCTCATCAGAAAGGAGCTGAAGGCTTCTGAGAAACCACAGCCTGCTTCAACAGATTTGAAGGCATTCATTAAGCTCCAAGCGTGACTCAGGAAAAAGAAACATCCAGCTGCTATAGAGGTGCCCAAATTATACCGGCAAATGCGATGAACCCGTGGAGAAATGGGCTTAAGCGACCAAATAATTCTGAGATTTGGGACAGAAATTTGTGTGGAGGAGCAGACAGAAGTGTTACTGAGAGACCACACAAAAGCAGTAATTCAAGATGCTCACAAACCCCTGGGAGTTAACCCTGTAATCCAAGTGTAAGAATGAAGGGAAGGGGAAAAGGACCATGCTGCTGTGTGAATTACAGCCTCCACGTTACGTGGGCTCTAGATGCCTGTGCAAATCCGCACCGACGGTGTATCATTCTGTGACCAGAAACCCCCCGCCCACACCACCATCACCAAATTTAGTAATCAGAAAGAATTAGGTATATTACTGCATCAAATTGGGGCCATCGGGTGGGCCATGTGTCCTACTTTATGGAGGACAGTCTTCTACTGGCATGGCTGTCAGAGTAAGTTCTCTATTTGAAAGTATCCTCTGTTTGAAGGGCAGTCTGGTCCAAATCCAATTTAAAGATAAAGAACCCGAGGAACGGAGAGCAGGGGCCTTGTATTTCTATTTAAACTATAGTCATTATTTTGAAATGCCTGTCTCTTCCAGCCTTTCCTCAACATGGTGCCCTCTAGATGTTTTGGACTACAGCCTCTATCAGCCACAGCCAGCATCTTTAATAATCAGGAATGATGGGAGTTGTAGTCTAAAACATTTGGAGGGCACCAGGTTGGGGAAGGCTGACCTATTCTACCCCTATAAATTAGCATATGCAAAATTTATGTAAATTGATGTCCTCTTTTGTCCTTTTGGTGATGCATAAGTGGCCATCCTAGGCCTGTGGCTTTGTGATATAACTCATGTTTTGCATATATATGGTACCTCCAAGATCTCAGGACTGAGGTAGTCCCTGAAAACCTACCATTGGTCAGGGTGGACTACCATGGGTGAAGGTGAAGGAATTCAGGGACACAGTCGTAAGACCAGGAAACCATTGTTTAAAAACAAAAATCAAAAGCTGATCTTCTCAGGAAATGTGGAGCGGGAGAGAACCTCACCAGAGACATTTCTGCAAAGGTACAGATTCCTTCATGAGGTATTTGCTGCAGGTGTGCTCTGGGGAGCGATGTGCGACTACTTCTTTTCTGCATTTATATTGTCTATCTGTGGCAAGCACTTCCACTTTATAAAAATTGCTCACAGTTTTAAGAGACATGACACAAAAATGGACAAAGGAGTGGGGCGGGAAGAGGAAGACAAGCACATTCAGGAAACAACTCTTTCATCCTATTACACCATAGAGTTCCATCATGACCAGGTAGAATGACCACACTGCAGGAGGAGGCTCTGGGAGAGGAGGAGGAGCCAGATGGCAGTTAGACACAGCCAGACCGATGGACAGGACAGGACAGGCCCTTGCGATCTCACCACTCTCTCAGACGCAGCCAGGCAGAATGGCTGTGTAGGGAGGGAGGCAGACTCCTAAGAGATGCCAGCTTACCAAAGAAGACACCCAGCACAGTTCTGTTCCTCTGGGAAGACAATCCCGAGTCCCCTTGTGCCACCACATCGCTGAGTCGCCGAGCATTGGGGACATGTGGTTCCTGCAGGGCCTGGTACACACCGTCCGCATAGTTAGCAGGGAGCAGCCGGGATAGATGCGATCCTAGTGGAAGGAAATGAACAGGTCAACTTGGGGTGTGTGAAGCCATAACACACCTGCCACACTTGGGCTGCCATGTGCCTTCCTGGGACAGGGAATCTGCTCCTTGGAGATGTACCTGAATTCAGCAGTGAGGGCCTAGGATGGCCACATGTCCTACTTTATAGAGTGCGGTCCTCCATCTGAAGGGCTGTCTATTTGAAGCCATTCGCTACTTCAAGGACTGCCCAAGTCCAGTTTGAAGATAAAGAACCCTAAGAAGTGTCCAGGACCGCTGCTTTGCTTCCCACTGAAGACAGGTGTCTGAGTCGTGATTCGAAGTAGCTAACTTTATTTATGCAACTCTTATGCAAATCCACATCCCATTTTGTCAACTTTGTGTGTGGGGGAATGCTTTCCCTCTTTTTCCGCAATGCATAAGTAGCCACCTTAATGGTTGGCCACAGCCATGGCATTTCCAACAGCAACAGAGGCTGAAAGCCCTGTTTCAGTGCTCTCACCTGCGGAGTTGTGCCTGTGATACATGAGGTTGTTGTACCAGCCATCGTAACGCTGAATTTCCCAGTAGATATTCTCTTGGGCACCTGAGAACAAAGCAGGCAAGGAAATATTGGAAGCGGGGCTGGAGTTTGATGAAAAAATATGGGCCAGTTCTCACTCTGGGGTTGGCATATTGGAAGAAACCGCTCAAAACAGTTTTGTACGTTGATGGCTCTTCACAGTGGCCATAGAATGCAAAACCCAGCAACAGAGGCCCCTTCAGGTTAGAAATACGGCTTAATTTAGGGTTAAACTGCACACTACATTAAATGCATACGTGTGTAGCTGATCCTAACTATTGTTTTTTACTTTAGTGTAAGTGCATGGGCTCCCGATCAGGATCAGGATGACCATGCATGTTAACCGGACAGGGAAATAATTAAAATGACTTACCAGAAGGATGCCATAAACCTGCCAAGACAAAGCTAAGCGAAAGAAGGTGGCAGATTTCGGTTCCAATCATGGGGCCGATCCACATTTCCCCTGGGGGACTTTTCCCCTGAAAGCCAGAAAAGGAAAGAAAAGAGAGGTTTCACATTACAGCCCTGGAAATAGATTAAATGTGGTGAGGCAGGGTTTGACTCTGAAGCTCTGGCCATTTTCATCATGCCAGTGCAAACCTTCACTTTCCAGAGAAAATATTTGAAACAGTTGTTTTTCTGTCTTAGGGATCATTACATGTCAATGTGTGTAGAGAAACCCTGGCAGCCGAAGGCAGACGAGGTGGGCAAACTAGCATATTTTATTTTAGAGCTTTTGCTGCTCGTAACTAAGCCTTAAGAGAGGCATTTCAACCTTTTAGAATGGGGACGGCACGAAACAGCACAACAGTCAAGAAACCACCAAATGATTGGTGGTTGGGGAGAAGGAGGTGGGGCCAGGCAAAATGGGTGGGGGTCTTGCATGCATGAGGATTCTTTAGGGTGGCCACTTATGAATTGCCCCAGAAAGAGGACAAAAGAAGTCGACCATTTGCATAAAATGTGCATGTGCTAATTTATATGTATACATGCAAATTGTGAGGATAAAATGGAGAGGAGGATGAGGATAATGTATAAGTCGCCTTGGGTTCCTTGCAGGAAAAAAGGCGGGGTATAAATATAATAAATAAATAAATAAATAAATAAATAAATTAAATGTATATGTGCAAATTTAGAAATAATTATTATAATTTAAATGTATACATGCAAATTTAGGAATAATTATTATAATTTAAATAGAAATATAGTACATCTCAGCCGAGGTGTGGAAGGCTGTGACCAGGTGAGCTGTGTATCTGCCTGTCCAGTCTGCTGTTCAGCTGCTAAGTGTTGATAGGCAACCGTTCTTCGGGTTCTCTATCTTTAAGTGGACAGGACAGTCATTCAAAGAGAGGTAGGGAGGCGGTGGGCTCTCCCAGTCTGGAGGCATTCAAGGTTTGGCTGGACAGCCATCTGTCGGGGATGCTTTGACCTGGATTCCTGCATTGAGCGGGGGGGTTGGACTCGATGGCCTGGTAGGCCCCTTCCAACTCTACTTTTCTATGATTCTATGATTCTATGAGGGTGCCTTCAAACCACTTTTACTGGAGTCCTCAGTAAAAGAGGACACCAGGCCACCCTAGGAGTCTTACATATTTAATTTATTTACACGTTATTACGCTGCTCATCATCAAAAGTGATTCCAGGGAGGCTTACAAGATACAGACAGTTTACAAAGTGCAGACATTACTTGTGCAGTCGATAATGGCTGTTTTCGCAGCACCGATGCTTCTGTGTCACCTTTAGATTGCATCATATTGTGGAGTGACTGACGTGCAGGAGCCTCAGCAGGCAATGGCTGGGTGATATACTAATATCGGCTGTCCACGAAGTGAGCAATGTTTCCTTCCAGGAAGATATATTGCCAGCCACACAGACATTAATTTCAGATCTGGGCATGTCAACAAAGCAAAGCCCTTTCAGCTGACTCCTCCTTGTACTGATATGACTGCAGCTACTGGAGGAATTGCTGTGGCCCATGATTCACGTACATAATTTTCCTCACTGGCACACACACTGCAGTCCGAGAGGAGCCCCCCCCCCCCCATATCTTAAAATATGCACAGAGAGAATCCAATTCTGTGATCTGATGAAAGTTAGGACGATGTTTATAAAAATTTGTCTACAGTTGCAAATTTAGTTGGGTGGTCACATTGGGGCTTGCACAAAGTTTGAATATTTTTGACAATTGATACTGGAAAGAAAGGCAACACGGCTTGTTCAGGAAGGTCAATAGGAGCCCAATGCCATGGGGATGGGCAAAGAGAAAAGGCAAACAAGCCTCAGCCTTGCACCACTGGCAGCCTCAGTCAATGCTCCCTTCTTTCTGAGTCTTCAATGAACATTGACCATGCAATTCCAATTTTTCCCCCTTCTGCATGAGGGCTAGTTCCTTGAACCTGGGACCTTACTCATGCAAAGCATGAGCTCTCCCACTGAGTTATGGTTCCTCCCCAAAGTAGATTTCACACACTCTCACTTAAGTGTATTCTTAATTGCATTATTTAAAACAACAACGACACTGTCCAAGAATTAGATTCATGCGTTTGGGAGGAAGAAACATAGCTAAGACTGAATGTGGATATTCTTAACCATTGTCTGAAAATGTTTATCTCTTCCTATACCTTCTATGCAGCAGGAACAATGTAAATTTAAAACCTCTCTGCTCCTTTAAAAAGATCTCAAGCCAGGATCTAATTCTACATCTTCAAATAATTATACCTGGGGACTTTCCTCCTATAATTAACTGTAAGTATGAATGCCAACAGATAGGACGATTAGCAGGTGCTTTGTGCTGGGCCAAGTGCTTAGGTTGAGGTGCAATTATCTGCAGTCATGAATGTATTCCCAGAAAGAAGGGTGCCTCCATATTTAGGATTCTGAGCATGCTTCAGGATGCAATTTGGCTGGGGTGTGGGAATGTGTCTGGAGTCATAGATTCATAGATCATAGAGTTGGAAGGAGCCTACAACAAGGCCATCGAGTCCAACCCCCTGCTCAATGCAGGAAACTAGAGGAGGGGTCTCCCACCCAAGTAATAACCTGGCCTGACCCTGCTTAGCTTTCCACACTCAGACAAGCTGAGCCAGCTAAGCCATAGGCCTGTTCTTCCTCATCCTTCGCTTACCAAACTGTTTCTTGTTTGTATGGATTCAAGATCAAGCACCGAGGGTGAAGAGGAATAGGGACAGCTGTACTGCAGTGGAATTTTCTTTTCCCTCCCTTTCTATTAAAATTAAACACAGTGGCTGGGTTTGCACATAATGCTAACCCATGGTTTGGGTTGTCAAATTCTGGGTTGTTGTGATGTGTAAATGTGGTTGCGCTAACAAACCATGGCAAGAAAACCCATGGTTTGTGGTTGGGTTATGAACTCTGTGTTGTTTAAACCATGGGTTGTTGTTATACATCGACCCAGAACCGTGGGTTGTTCATGGGTTGTTTTGCCAGACTACAGGGGCAGAGTGATGGGCAAAAGTGGTAAAAGAATGCAGCCGCTCTACATGCCAGGACTATGGTGCCGCAAAGGCATGTGGGATACAGGGAGGGAGCGGGTGAAGGAAGAGAGAAACAAACAAACAACCCAGAGATTGAGCAAGCAAACTGTGGTTTGTTCCATCGTCTACCACAGTGGTCCCCAACCTTTTTGGCACCAGGGACTGGTTTCATGGAAGACAATTTTTCCGCGGACCGGGGGGGGGGGTCGCCCACCACTCACCTCCTGCTGTGCAGGCGGGGATTTATCCAAGAGTCTTGAGGAGGGCTGAAGCGAGTCGCACTCACCCCGCTCGACACTCCTGAGGCTCTCGGTGACTTGCCTGCTGCCGCTCAACCCAAACGCGCTGGGGAAAGGGCCGACGAGGTCCCCGGCGCGTCACTTCCTGGTTCTCCAGCGCTGCTCTTTTAATGTAAATACCATGGTAAAGTACCTTGAAACGGGAGGCGAGCAGAGGGACAGGGGGTGGGGGGTGTGTGCTCGCCAGAGGTTGCGAGCACCCCGAGAGCCAGGTGGGGTGCTCGCGGCACGGCACGGCTCTCCCATCGCGTCATTTCCGGCTTTCCGGAAATGCTCGCTGGGAGGCGAGCAGAGGGACAAGCAGCGGGGGTGTGTGTGTGCTCGCCAGAGCTCGTGAGCACCCCAAGAGGCAGGTGGGGTGCTCGTGGCGCATCCCGGCTTGGTTCCTAACAGGCTACGGACCGGTACTGGTCCGCTGGCCCGGGGGTTGGGGACCCCTGGTCTACCAGACAAACCTGGGTAGGGCAACAAATCATGGGTTAACTAAACCATGGGTTAGCATTCATGTGCAAACCACTGTGTCCCAGCCAGCACTGGGGAGGAGGTAGGTAGAAAGAAACACACACAGCCTAAATCTACTGGGAAGAAAGAAAGTGATGATGTGTGTGGAGGGTGTGTGCAGAGAAAAGCAGTTCATGTAATGGACGAGAATGCCTGCAGAGAAGTAGCCCTACTCGGTTTGTTTTGTTTTTCTCCAAATTCAAAAGGCTCCTTGAGCCCTCCAGCTGCAGCAGGTAGCATGGCTGAGTTCAGCTGGAGTGTTCAAGTCACTTTAAAAGCCCCTGTTTAAAAAGTTCTCAAGATGTGGTTCTCATGGGGAGCGAGAATGTGTCGCTCGCTTTGTTATTTTACGGGGATGGGAGTGCCTCTATCGTTAAGGTCGAGGGCTGAGGGCTGGGCAGGGTTCCATCCCCCTATAACCCCCTGAACATTCTAGAAGAAAGATGATTTGTCTGAGCTGTTTTTATTAATTTATCACGGTGCTCGAGGAAGGCTCACTGGGGCATGATGACGATGAGACGCCCCAGAGCCTCATGAGATGGCTAAGGAGCAAATACTACAAGCAAGAGCTCCTGGATTTGCTGATGTCGGGAGATCTTTTGGGCATGCTTTGTTTTTGAGAGACGTCAGCAAAAATATGAACAACTGCAGAAATGGAAGTGTAGATCCATTGCGATGTGGAAATTTTAAAGAAAGTAGCCACCTTTCACCCATGTAGAGTGAAAGATGTGGAGCGAAAGTATGTGAAGGATTGTTGAAAGTGAGATAAAGAGTCTAAGTCAGAATGTCTGTAGAGCAAAAGTCAACATAACACATGTTTATGTAAACATACATACCATTCAGAAGCACTCCCTTATAAGGATAGATCATGCGTTGTTCCTGTGCTGACAACATAGAATTTCGTATTGTCCTTTTGTGTGTGTGTGTATGACCGGATACCCCAAATAAGGGTACTGGTTTCTTCCAAGAACGGATTCCTTCTTTGCATGGGTATATGCTCCCCCCCCCTATAAAACCCTGGAGCTGCGTTTGTGAGTTTGTATTTTCCTTGTATCTGTGCCAGGAATTTACCTCTGATCAGACCAATAATAAAGAACTTGGTTTACTGAAAGCAGAGTGGTTTATCTATCCAGTGGACCTCCAGATCAGACTCGGAGAAATTCCACAAGCAATAGATTCTTAGATCATAGAGTTGGAAGGAGCCTACAAGGCTATCGAGTCCAACCCCATAACTACATTCCAGTCTGTGTATTGTCTAAGAGTTTCTCTATACGAGGCCGTTAATCGTCACTGTATCTACTATCGGTTTTATTGCAGAACTGCTGCATAACCTCTAGGTGGCACTGTGATATAGCGCCGTGATGGCGCAAATGCACAAGAGGAAATCACGCTTTCTTTTGCTTTCACAATTAAATGCTGCATTTCCCCTACTCTAAAAAAAACTCACTGAAACTGCTGGTTAGACACGGAAGCGAAACTGGAGGGTCACAATGTCATCTAAAGAACCCATCAGCAACCGTGAATAGGGAATGACAAGCACATGATAAATGCCTCGTGTGGAAAAGCCCTAAGAAGTGTGAATCAGATTGATTCAGTTAAAAATGCGGATCAAATGAAATCCTTAATCATTCTCCAACCAGCAGTCAAACCTGGCTTCCTACATGTTGGAATAGCCTTTAGCCTGACACAGCGAAGCGTTAAAAGCAAACATATGCAGCTGTCAGAGCTGGACCCACTGTGTCCGCCACATCTTAGTGAAGGCATGCCTGCTGGCACCCCCCGGGCACGTCCCCTGTCATGGTGTACCCCTAAGGGAAGAATCTGTCTACTCCATTCCCCTGAGGGGGGCGGGCTTCCCCACAGCAGGGGGCAGATGTATAATAGTGTTGTGTCCCTTAGCCTTCTCATCTCCCCTTCAGGCTCCAAACCAGTGGTTCCCAACCACTGGTTTGGTTGGGAACCAACCTTGGGGACCCAACCTTGGGTCCCCAGATGTTGCTGGCCTACAGCTCCCAGCATACCCAGCCAGCATGGCTAATGGCAAGGGATGCTGGGAGCTGTAGTCCAGCAACATCTGGGGACCCATTTGGTAACCACTGCTCCAAACTGTATGGGCTGCAAAGCTATGTGCTGGTAAGGGAAGTCTGCCCCTAGTGGTGGAAGATGTTTCTGCAGGCTTCAACCACACAGAGACATTTACATTTTTATTTACCGGTATATTTATTTATTTATTACATCCCAAGGCGGCTTACATAATCCTCCTCCTCCTCTCCATTAGTTTACATTAACCAATGTGTTACAAAAACAAAATAACACCAAGGTGCAAGCCCCTAGACTCCCTTTAGCATGCATGCCAAGGTGCAGGTGCTTAGGTTTCACATTCTTGGCGCTGTGCTGCTGATGGCTGGACAGACAAGACAGACGTCCAGTTTTATTGTTACAGATATGTGTGTTTTACAGGGATGTTCTCATAGATTTCCTGCAACCCAAAGACCACTGCCTTCTCTTCCTTTATTAGCCAGCTGTTTTTGAAGAGTTGTTGTCTGAAGACTGATATTGCCAAAAGAGAAGACAACATCTTTAATGTGGGGAAGTCGGTACACAGCTGCGTCAAAGGGAGCATCAAACGCATGCTCCTAGTTTGCTGTTGACCTCTCCTGCCCTTTATCTAGCCTTGCAAATGATCCCTCCCCAGGCTCTGCTCTTGCCATGGCTGCTCCCTCTCCGCTACGCTTCATCCTCAACAAAGCTGTTTTGCCAAAGCCCAGGAGAGCAGATAAAAACTCAGTGACATAGCCAAGTCAGGAATGACGCAGGTGGCTGGATACCCAGAAGAGGCAGCCAGTATCTGTGCTGGAGAGATTCAAGTGTTGGGCCAATATGCAGGGAAACTATTTTTATTTATGGGTGGATGAGCCCTAGTGGTTAACAGAGGTAGAGCTCTCCATCTGGGGACAATTCTTCAGGAGAATAGCCCTGAACGATCAACCCTGGGACTTATAGATTTCATAGATTTCATAGATCATAGAGTTGGAAGGAGCCTACAAGGCTATCGAGTCCAACCCCCTGCCCAATGCAGGAAACTAGAGGAGGGGTCTCCCATCCAAGTAATACCCAGGCCTGACCCTGCTTAGCTTTCCACGCTCAGACAAGCTGAGCCAGCGTGAGCCACAGGCCTGTATGTTCTGATCATATAAAAGCAGAAGAAGTCAGCCTTCTGAATAACAGGCCAGGCCATAGGTCTTCTTGTGGCTGTAAGTGATTCCCCTCCTTCCATACAAATACACACCCAGTGGATTTTTAATGAATCTTATGAATGCTCTGTAAAGAATGGGTCTTTCGTAAAGAGCGGATCTTTACAAAAGAAATGCTTGGCATGCACTGAGGTGATGGGTCATCGCATTTCATCAGTTTCCCAAAAGGCAGCCTGCCAGCATCAACACATCCGTAAGACAGGATTGCCACATTTAAAGTCCTCCGCAAGAAGAGCCAACCTGAAGGGACGTCCCTACATCAGCAATGTTCACGTGAATCTAGGAGTCACCCTTGACTTAACGGGATTCTCAAGTGAGACCCAGGTTATTAGCAAAAGGTAATAGCAGGTTATTAGCAAAGCCAGGTTATTAGCAAAGCCAGGTTATTAGCAATGGGAAAGTTAAAAAAAAAATATAGATCAGTGGGGAGATGGGGGGGGGGAGAAGAAGAAGGGAATGCAAAAGGAGAAAAACTGGTCTCTTTCCAAGCAGGAAGAAGAAGCCAACAAGATAAAAAAAAAAGGGGGCTTTCCCTTATCTGTTCTGCACATGGGAACTTCAGCTTGTTTGTGTTGGGTTGCAGGGTGGGGAAGGAAAGAGTGCTGGGATTTACTGGCCAAGTTCACTCGTCTTGAGCAATCGCCACCTTGTCAATTTCAAGGTCCAAAGTAGGAGGAAATGGGCAATTTTGTTTCCTTGAAGGAACAGATAACACACAGTAGATCAAATCCGGTGAGTGATAAGGAAGAGCCATGCCCAGTTATGCTCAGAAAAAGAGGAGGAGCAGAGAGCAATATGGTGATGCAATATGTAGCCTCTCCGATATGAGATAATAATAATTTTTAAAATGGAATGGGTAGACAGCCTTTCAAATAAAGTCCAGAAAAGTTACTAGCCCACAAATAAATTCCAGAGAAGTCATTGCAGATGTCATTAGCTTGCAGATGTCATTACCAGCCAACCTGCCTATGGATTCATTCCAGTTTACAAATGCAGATTCTGACTTGCTACAAACAGCTGGGCAAGTGGCTATTTACAAGCCTGGGTACAGGGATAAATACCGGCCACTGGGAAGTCAGGCCCCTAGTTTCCAGGCATGGAAGCTGGTGCTCCAATGTCAGTGGGGCGGTGTATCCACTCTGGGCTTTAGTCTGAACTTTTAAGGAACTATCCATGGTTCTGAACCCTAGCCCCCCAAAACAGGTTCAGCACCACAGATAGCTCCTTTGAAGTTCAGACTGAAATCTGGAGTGAATATACCATCCCACTGACATTGGAACCACCAGCCACTGCTGGTTTCCGGTCTGAGATCTCTTGGGAAGGTAGCATCTAATTCCTCTCCAGAGGATACATACTTAGCTGAACATATGCACCTGCATTACAGTAAGTCAGATCATCTGTCCATCCAGTCCCACGCTGTCTATTCTCACTGGCAGTGACTCTCTTGCATTTTTAGGTAGGGATCTTCCCCAGCAGCTACTACCTGATCCTTTAGTTAGGGATTTGTAGTGAAAACGTAGGCAACCTAGTGTCCTCCAAGTGTTTTGGACTACAGTTCCCATAACCCCCAGCCACTATGGCCAATGATCAGGGATCCTGGGAATTGTAGTCCAAAACATCTGGAGGCCCCACGTTGCCTACTCCTAGTATGCTAGCTAGAGGATTGTCTTTTGAGTGGGGAGACCCAGGTTCAAACCCCCCCCGTTGGCAATGGAGCTCACTGGGCTCCCTTAGGTCAGTCACGCCTTCTCTCAGCTGAGCCTACCTCACAGGGCTGTTGTGGGGATAAAAGTGGGAACATAAGTTCTTTGTGAGGTGTGGGGAGGATAAGATAGAAACACAATTTAAAAAGGCTCAAAAAGCAACCCTTCCCAACATTGAAAGCGTACATGTGTGGGTGCAAATCCACCAAAAAGAAGCTTTTGCCTGTAGAGTCAGAGGCAGGGGTGGCTGGTGACGCCTATTTCGGTGGGGCTCCTTTTCTATTGCAGGTTTTATTTGGAACTTCATGGGAGCTATCCATGACCATGGTGCTGAACTCCAAGACCCCCCCCCCCAATAGCTTCACCAGCATAGAGCACCATGGATAGCTCCTATGAAGCTACAAATACAAGCTGAAAAATCTGTAATGGTAGAGAAGCCCCACCGAAGTACGAGTCACCAGCTTCCCCTGGACAGAGGATTCAGCTGGACTGCCCAGCAAATACCTTTTAAAAATGCCCATCGACCTCCAAGTGATGCAAAGAAACCCTTCAGAGCAAAGCAGCTCTTTCTGAGAGTCTAAACATTCTCCTTGGCTGAACAGTTTTGTGTGTTACAAAGAAAACGGAGTGTAAAGCCTGTGACAAGGAAGAGGTGGGGTGGAGGAGAGGCAGTAACTCAGTGGCAGAGCACACACTTTGCAGGCAGGAAATCCCAGGTTCGATCTCTGGCATCTCCAGAAAGGGCAGGGAAAGCCCCATTATGAAAGAGCCGCTGCCACTCTGCGTAGTGACCTAGCTAGATCAAAGGTCCGACTTTATAGGCAACAGAATCAGATGACTTCATAGGTGGCATACGAGGCAGGGGAGCCTTCCTCTTCCGTTCCGGCAGGCATTTAATCTTTAATCTGTTGCTCTGTCTGATGAGTAATGTTACCGCCGGCTCTTTAATATTTTAAGGTCATGATTACTATTTTAAGGGCATGTCCTATCCATGTTTAGTAAAAAAAAATGAAAGGAAAGGAAAAAAAAAGCTGACTGGGGAATGCTAGAAGTTGTAGGACTTTTTTCCTGTCTAAACACACATAAGATTGTGTGCCTCCTATGGATACTAGACAGAGTATAGACAGCGATAATTGGGAGTCCTAGCTCTGACCTCAGAAACTTGCTCCAAGTAGTTGGCCATCCATCCCTACCCCTTGTGGAAGTGAATTCCATAGTTTAACTCTGTGCTTGTGTGAAGAAGTAGTGGTGAGAGTGTCGGACTGGGACTCAGGAGATCCGGGTTCTAGTCCCCGCTTGGCCATGAAACTCACTGGGTGACTTTGGGCCAGTCACTGCCTCTCAACCTAACCTACCTCACAGGGTTGTTCTAAGGATAAAATGAAGAGGAGAAGGAGGATTATGTAAGCTGCCTTGAGTTCCTTGCAGGAAAAAAAGGCGGGGTATAAATGTAATGAATAAATAAATAAAAATCATGGGATGACCCCTTTGGGTTCTAGTATTATGAGAGAGGGAGAAAAATGCAGTGCCTCCAGTGCCTCAGAGTACTCAGTTAACTGATGAATTTTTACAAGGAAGTTTTAACTGTGATCGGCAGGCTTGCCTTCTCCAGAATAATTATACAGTACCTCTGTGCTTTCTTTTACAAGTGAACTGACTTTCTATATTTCTCCAGTGATTATTTTAGCATTAACTACTTTGCTTCTTCCGCCACCCTTGGTCAGCTGTAATAATTGCACCCGGCCTACAAGGATGTTGGGCTGCCCCAATACCTCCTTTCATCTAGCACAGGTCTTTATAAATTCATAGATTCATAGATCATAGAGTTGGAAGGAGCCTACAAGGCTGTCGAGTCCAACCACTTGTCTTGCCTCTCGCCAAATATCAAGGAGATGGCACTTTTGTTGGCTATCACGCAGGACCGGTGCAAGGCAGTTTGGTGCCCTAGGCAAGATCAGATATTTAGCACCCCCCCCTTTCCCACTTGGGAGCGCTGTATTTTTTCCCCAAGGCGTTTCTGGCGGCCCCTTTAGCCCTGCGCCCTAGGCAGCTGCCTAGTTGGCCTAATGGTAGCACCGGCCCTGCTATCACGTCATTCTTACATCTATCCTTCTTGTGTTAATTTAATTCTTAAAAAAGAAAGAAAAAGATTATGTTTATGCTTAACACAAGAGGGGGACCTGCAACAAAATGTTACAGCATGGAATGCCAACCAGCCAGAATGGAGTATCCAAGATACCCCATTCCTTTTCACATTTAGATCTTAACATATTCCTAGCCTTCATGGATACTCCTTCTATTACTCCTCTGCAACTTGAAAATATTGTGAGGATGAGACACTAGAAGTCCAGGCAAGCAGTTAGCAGAAGTCACACAGTTCAGACTTCATTGCTATACTTCATATTGCACAACTGCCCTGTGAAACTAGTCAGCTTTTGCCATTGGCAATGCTCCCTGAACTCACACACTCTACAAAAGAATCTGAAAGGGTGTAGATAGAAGAAACACAAGGAACTATATTTGTGTTAGATAAATACATCTTGGAATAACTACCGGGCATGAGTCATTCAGAGGTGTGTGCATATTTATCAATGTCGAAACAAACAAATAAAAAAAAATTACATAAATTCAGAACATTCCTTCTAAGTTAACATATCTGATTGCGAATTCAGTTTAATGGGGTTGACAGCCACACAAATCCATCAAAATTTTGTTGTTGTAGAATCCTGGGATTGGGGTGCTGAAACTCAAGTTGTTTCAGACATTATGAAATCTGCATTTTCCACCAAATCCCTCTTGGTAGGAACTGACAGATAATTCCCTGACACACAGGCTTGCCACTGTCACACGTAGAACATCCTGGGCTGCCATCCTAAACACACTTATCAGTCCCATCAAACTCAATGGAACTTATTTCTAGAGTTAGTAACTTAGGGGTGAGATCACTGGTCCATCCGGCACAGCACTGTTTACACCAGAGGTGAGAAAAAGATAGTAGATCTGTATAGATCTCTGGCTGATTTGCAGTAGAAAACCAAGGATTTCTGCCTCGCAGTGTTTTCACAATAGCAGCAACAAGTGACTCCTCTACCCCAAATTATATAGCTGAAATGAAGAAAGCTTGGGGTAACCAGGAGTGGATTTTTGGGTGGAAGGGCTGTGAGCTCAGTTCAGTTCTGGTACTCAAAACAAGTTCCTGGGCTTGACATTCTTTAATCCTAAATGTATGCCTTTACACCATGTTCTGGTTGGTGGATCTCAAGGCTCTAGCCAAAACAAAAAACAAAAACTAAATATATCCTGCAAACTGGACGTCTTCATACCCCTGGTCTGCAGCAGAGTTGGGGAGCCATTTTGAGCCCACGGGTCACATTCCCCTGTGGGCAAGCTCTTGGGAGGGGGCATTCCTGCAACGGGTGGGGCCAAAGTGTGGGTTCATAGATTCATAGATCATAGAGTTGGAAGGGGCCTACAAGGCCATCGAGTCCAACCCCCTGCTCAATGCAGGAAGCTAGAGGAGGGATCTCCCATCCAAGTAATAACCAGGCCTGACCCTGCTTAGCTTTCCACACTCAGACAAGCTGAGCCAGCGTGAGCCACAGGCCTGTTGTTGTTGAAACGTGGGTTATCGTGTTGTCTGAACCCAGCCGAGATAACAAACCATGGTGAACAACCCACAGTTCACAACCCAACAACAAACCATGGGTTCTCTTTATGGGTTGTTCGTGGTTAACAAGCTATGGCTTGTTAGTGCAGCTGGGTTAAGACAATACAACAACCCACGCTGCAACGACAACCCATGGTTCAACGATAACCGGCACTCAACCCATACTCAACCCTTGAGTGTGGTTTAATATGTTGTCTGAACCCAGTCATTGCACAGGTATTCTCTCTCCCCCCCCCCCCCACTTCACGGATTTTCTGCAGTAAGAAAAAATATGGAAGAAGCAGTGGGAAAAGGTGTGCCTCTGTGTGTGTTTACAAATGGATGACAAGATGACCCCATAAAATGCGGTCAATAAGGCAGTGTGACTGACTGCACAACAAAAGTCTCATCTGTAAGCACACTAAGTCCGAATGAAATATTATGTGGACCAAAGGCAGAGTATACCACCATTGTATACTTTGCTGCAGTGACTGTGATTATAAGGGCTAGAGAATTATTTCTGCAAAATATCTTTCCCTCCAAGGGTTATATATATATATATATATATGTGTGTGTGTGTGTATAAAGTTCCACGTTGTTTTTTATTTCTGAAAGAATGATGGCCAGAAAGGAAAAGACAATGGAGTTGGACATTGCCGGGCAGCTACAGCCTGGAAACTTTCTCTGAGTATGTGTGCGTGTGTTTTGGAGAGAGACTCGAGCAGTAAAGTCCCTCACATGAGCCTCACACAACTCACCCGCGGAATACGTCCAGGAGGCCGTGCGCAATAATTTGTTGTTCTGACAAGAAAGGTTCCTGGCAGGCAAAAGCGAGGAGCTGCAGCCACCCTGACCCAATCGTCCCGCCTTCTCTTCCCGGGTAAAAGTGAGACACATCTCTTCTCCACATCTTCCTTACAGGCTGCAACCCATTCCTTCCCCGGGCTACCGACTGACCTGCGGTCCTCCCGCTCGGACAAGCATCTCCCTCCGCACCTGCCACCTCCTTACCTGGCCGGTGCCCTTCTGCTGCTGCTGCTGCTGCTGCTGCTGTCTCCACCGCCGCTCACTGCTGCGTCTGAGCGCCGCTGTCGTTGTCGCTGCCGCCGCCGCCGCCGTGTGTGTCCGGAATGCCGCCCGTCCCGTCGCAGCGGGCTCAGGAGGAAGATGCCCCGGGCGGGGGCGGAGCCATGCAAATCCTCATTTGCATGGCACCTGCACGCGACCCCAGTCCATCGGCTATATAAGAGCGGCGCCCCGCGCTAGTTGCGCTCATCGCGCTCCGCTCAGGTCAGACGGCGCTCGCAAACCAAACCCCCTGCAGGTAAGCTTTTTCCTCGCAGCTGCTCCGCGGCCGGGCGGAAGGGGGCGCGCTCCGGTTGACTTCTGCGCCTTTTCCGACGGAATTGGGGGAAGGAGCCGGCGGAAAAGACCTTGCAAGCCTCCCCCCCCCCAGCTAAAGGCTCGCTAAATAGGGGCCACATCCTGTGACATAAGGCCGGAAATAACCCCTTGTTTTCTTGCTTAGTCCCCGCAAGCCACCCTGGGGACAGAAGAGCGTGTCTCTGAGCGTGTGTAGAGTGCCCCGTCCTCTTTGGCCGTTAGCGGAGAGATTTGGGGGCAGGAGCCCTGGGGCTCTTCTTTTAAAAATGACGCTGCACCTCGGGGAAGACTCTTTCCTGAGGCTTCGGGAGGGAGGGAGGGAGGGAGGAGAGAAAGGCGCTGCCCGGCGGCGCGGAGGGAGCAATTTGTTCCGAGCTCCGCCGCGCCCCACCTCACCCCCGATGGCTGGGTTTTTTTTGCTCCTGCTGCCTGGCTCTCTTCGGGGCCGACTCGGCAAGGTCTCTGCCTGCCCGACTTCACGGGAGGAAGGCAGCTCTGGGGAGCCCCCACCCACGACAGCTTCTAATGGTGGAGAGGCGGCGTAGGCGTAGCGCTGGGACAGAGTCTGACCCACCCACGACCTAGTTTATATTGTACACCGAACATGCTCTGACTGAAGTTACTTGCTTCGCCTTGGACATAACTGGAAGATGGCAACGCGCCTATGGGGTACATCTATGGATATTTGGTCCGCTTTTTCTGAAGCTTATGCTGCATAAGCGTCTTTACTGATAGTTGTATTACTACAGACTTGTTGATATTTATGGATATACATTTCATACATATTTACTGTAAGTGATTCGTTTTCATTTCTGTGAGAAGTGAGAAAAATGTATTTTCTTCTTCTTTTTACTATGGTTTTTGTTTTGTTTGGTGTAATTCACATTAAAAATTATTATTATTATTATTATTATTATTATTATTAATAATAATAATTTTAAAAGCGCGTAAAGGATCCGTCTTTGGGAAGAGGGAAGGAAGTCGCTTGCCACTGTAGCGCCTTCCTTAATCGAGGAAACCAGGCGGGTAGTAGCCGAGTTCGGAGTCCGTCTGGAACCTTCGGTCCGGATTCCCAAAGGGTGGCTTGGTTGTTGGCTCCTTTGCGATCCCCGTTTTCCTAAATAACAGCCTGCCTCCCACCCCAGCGTCGCTGGTACTGTAATAATAGTTAGAAGGGCAGGCGGTGAGGCGGGTAGGAAAGGGGAGAAGCCCCCAATGGGGACTGTCCTATTTTATGCGAGATTCCATTAATGGAAGGAATCCATCCAACCCCCCGAATTTCGAATTAGAGAAGTTTGGCGTGAAAATGCAACAGTTTGATGAAGAAAAAGAGAGATGCACACTTCTTGATTCTCTCTTTCTCTCGGGGCACCTTACTCGACTTCCAGAAAAGAATGTGGGGTTTTTGTTTTTTTTTAATCAACTGCCAGTCAGTCAGCCCTCTTGGAGGTTCTGCTTTGGCGTGAAGATGCAACAGTTAAAAGAGAGAGAGAGAGAGAGAGAGATGAACGCTCTTCATTTCTAATTCTTCCCCTCCCTGGGATGCGGGGGGGGGGGGGCTTGGTGAGCTTCTGCCCTCTCACTGCCCAGCTGGGCTCCCTCACCAAATCCCGCTTTCCCTGGGATTGCCACCCCCGGGCAGAGCCGGCCTCCCCTCCCTGCAGCCCGTCGAGGAATTGGTGCCGAAATCCCAGACCCGGGCGGGCAGGCAGGCAGATATCTCTGGGCTGGAGACTGGAACTCTATACGCAGCAAGACTGGAACTCTAGAAGGGCTCATTCCTCGAAAGAGAGACGGGCTGGCAGTCTGCCATTATCCGCCTTTATATATGCTGCTGCGAACGGTACCCAACCGGCCGCTTTTCCCGCCACGCCTAACACTTCTGAGGAACGACCCAACCATGTTTGACACGCATTGCTCCCAGGGCTCCGACGTTTTTTGTCTTAAAAGAAAAACACAATAACAGAGCTTTCAATGATACAAACAGTTTTTTGTTGAAAAAAAAATCAACTCAAAAAATTATTATAGTACTACATTGTACACATAGCCTGAAGGGAATTTATACAAACTTTTTAAATAATTAGGCACATGTATTTTTCGATAAGGGATTCTCAACTTGTAATATGATTATATGCCAGACTGAAATTGTATGGGGCAAGCTTTACCCCGGGTCCTTTCCCTGCTTCTACAGGTGTCGGATTAGTAAAAGTAAAAGTCAACCTGTACTAGGATGAGCAAGATAAACAAGAAAATTAAACGTGCTTAACACATTTTAAACACTTGATGTCTTGGACTGCAAACACTGCATTAGGTAAAAGTTTGCATTGGGCATGCTTTTGCACAATTAATGTGATTTTTGCTATTGCGTGCATGCTGATAATTTGTCAAACCTTGGCTCATACTCCGTTAGTTTGAGAGCAACACATGCAGCACTCGGGTCATAATGTATATTAGAACGGGCTGCAGGCAGAGATGCTGCTGTTGGGTGGCATCAGATCGGCCGACCCGCGGGCTTTTGGGTCCCGAGAACACAGCCTCCCACGCCCCCGCAGCCTTCCCCCCAACCCGGCGCGCCTTCCGAGATGGGTGTTGGACTGCAACTCCCATCATCCACTGGGTTGGGGAACGGCTAGAGGAGCGGGGAAGGTGACCCTCTTCCCCGCTCCCCTTTTAGCGCCCATTGACCGCCCCTCTCCGCCTCCTGCGGGATTTTTTGCATAACTTTCAAAGGTGGCGACAATCCATGCGGGCTGGCAGAGGCGGTGTTAGGAGGTGGCCCACTAGGGCTGGAGCCCCGTATCTTTCACTTGGAGCCCCAAATCTCTGGGAGGCCCTCCGCCCCACCACCCTGCTGTCCATGTGCACTTGCTGAAAGAAAGGTCCAGGGCCCCCGAGGATCTCTGTTGCATCTGATCCCCCCCCACCCCGCCCGCCCATTAGCTGGCTTTTTGCCCACATCACATGTCATGTGCTGACATATCCTGCTGCCCCCTCAAATCTTTCTGCCTGAGGTTTCTTTCTGAAATCCAATGCCCTCCTCTCCCCTGTCCATACATCCCTTTTTACAAACAGGGGTGTCCTTAGGAGACAGGGCCCTTTACGGACACACTGAGACTTTAGAGCATATGTAAATTAGCATATGCAAATTGCACTTCTTCTTTTTTTGGCCCTGTGGGTGGGATGATTGTTTCAGTAGCTAGCACCACCCCTGCCGACAGGGGCATGCTGGGAGTTGTAGGACTCCCCCCCCCCCCCGTCTAAATGTTTGTGCCTGAAGAGCCGCTGGCTCATCCTCGCTCCCTTTCTCCTTCCAGAGATCCAGCCTCAGGATGACCTTCTTCGATGGCGTCTACCCCTTCTACCCGCAGCCCAGGAAGCCCTTCGTGTTTGATGTCGATGTCATCATCGTCATCATCGTCTTCCTGGTCTTCGCCGCCAGCTTCCTCCTCATCCTGCCTGGAATTCGTGGAAGAGCTGTGAGTATTATTGCTGCAGCTGCTGGCGCCTTTTGCACGTGTGGCAGATCCGTCGTAATGAAGCCCCAGTGTGTGTGTTTGAATGAAAAGCAGCCTTGCAGGGCTGTAGCTTTGAGCAAATGAGAGACACAATGACTGGGTTCAGACAACACAATAAGCCACATTCAGGGGTTGAGTATGGGTTGTCATTGAACCGTGGGTTGTTGTTGAATCGTGGGTTATCGTGTTGTCTGAACCCAGCTGCGCTAACAAACAGTGGCTTGTTAACCCCAAACAACCCGTGAAGAGAACCCATGGTTTGTTGTTGGGTTGTGAACCATGGGTTGTTCACCATGGTTTGTTATCTCAGCTGGGTTCAGACAACACGATAACCCACGGTTCAATGGCAACCCACATTCAACCCTTGAGTGTGGGTCATCATGATGACTGAACCCAGTCAATGGGGAGGATTAATCCTTTCCCCTCCAGTAATTTTTTGGCCCAAAGTCACCCTCATCTACTCCCCACCACAGGATTCCAGATATGTGTACTCATTTCTGGAGCCCCATGGGGTGGTGTTGGGGGAAGCAGTTATACCCAGCACTTATATCCATCATCCCCAGCCAGCATAGTTAATGGCCAACCAACCTGGTGTCCCCACCCCCCAGATGTGACTGTGGCGAATGGCTGTGCTGGCTGGGAATGATGGAGGTTGTCATCCAACAGATCGGCGGGGGTGGGGACCAGGTTGGGGAAGACTGTGATTTTGAGCGGAGCAGTGGCTACGCTAGCTGGGGATGATGGGAGTCGCAGTCCAACACATCCCGAAGGGCACCTGGTTGAGGCAGGCTGCTTTTTAAAGTATGTACATATTGTTGGGAGAGGCAATCAGCAGAGGAAATCCACCCAAGATAAATGCCAAGTTCCTCTTCCAGTTGTGACGGTCTGATCTCTTTTGTTGACAGCGGCTGTACTGGCTGTTCAGGGTCATCGCAAGCCTTTTTATTGGAGGGGTGATTGTTGGTAAGTAGCCCTCTCCCACTGACCTCAGCTGGCCACTCCATCTCTGACCTCACTTTCTGTTTGCAAACCTGGAGTGCCGCACCACCTGGGCCCCCAGTTGCTGGACTAGTCCTCCTGCCAGGCATCTTGTTCATTGAGCAGGGAACAAGGGGATGCAAGAAACGATGGGGTGATGGAAGGTGGGTGGGTCATTCCAATCTATTATTATTATTATTATTATTATTATTATCATCATCATTATCATCATCATCTCTTATTTCTTATTTAAGGCACAATCTTATCCATGTTTAGACAGAAAAAAGTCCTACAATTCCCAGCATTCTGGGGTTAGAGTGCTGGACTGGGACTTGGGAGATCTGGGTTCTAGTCCCCACTTAGCCATGAGCTCATTGGGTGACTTTGGGCCAGTCACTGCACTCTCAGCCTAACCTACCTCACAGGGTGGTTGTGAGGATAAAATGGAGAGGAGGAGGAGGATTATGTAAGCTGTCTTGGGTTCCTTGCAGGAAAAAAGGCGGGATATAAATATAATAAATAAATAAATAAAGGAAGGAAGGAAGGAAGCTGCTTATTTATGCTACCTTTTCCAGTTCCCTGATATGATGACATTCTCTTGCTTAACCACTGGCAAATGATAGGTGTGCTACTCACATCACAACTTATTTTTGTCACACACACTCCAAATATTCTGCAAGTCTCTCTCTTTCTATCACACTCTGATAAAAAGAACACAACATTATGCACTGATATTCTTCTTCCATTTCAGAAGGAAGCAAAATTGGGAGTCTAGGTGGAATGGTGGAAGAGAAATGTGTGTTTATTTCAGCAGCAAGGAGTAAACTCCTAAAGGGGCAAATGATTCTGATATCTGGGGGAAATGCTGTCACAGTGGAGTCCTGGCAAGCTGGCTCCTGTCCGAAACTCACGGAGAGTTTCTGTCTCTTGCAGCTGTTCAATTCACCTCTGACTGGGAGAGCGGGAAGGTGACTGGCCAGCACTTCCTACAAGTCGTTCAGCCCTGCCATGGTGCATGCAGACATTGGGCTGCACATCGGTTTAACCGGAGTTAACGTCACACTGGTTGGTGAGTCTGCATTGCCAAAGTGAAGAGGGAGAGCTCCAGCAGCGTTTGGACATCACACTGAACCAGGAATGGGCAGCTTGTGGCCTTCTAGATCCAGGGTGTCCAGAATCAAGCTCACAACTCCTTTCAAACAAAAACCCACTCCCAGTTTTCCTCCCATCCCACCGCAAGAGTTCTTTTTCCATCAAGCTAATTTAGGGGATTGGGAAAAACAGTGCAGTTATTGCTATCGTTAGACCAGTGTTCTCCAACCTTGGGTCCCCAGATGTTTTTGGCCTACAACTCCCAGCATGCCCCAGGCCAAAAACATCTGGGGACCCAAGGTTGGAGAACACTGCGTTAGACAATTCAGAGTCAGAAGCCCCTGCCAATCGACTGCAAATCACCCAGAGGGCCCCATCTAGCTTCTGTCCCACCCCTGTTGCAGGCCACGTGGTAGCTTTGGGGTCTCCAACGTGGTGTCTGTAGGAACCAAGGTGTCCACAGACCCTTCTCTTGGCGGCTGCCCCTTCTGTTTGTCATTTTATTTCTTAAGATTTTTAAAATTGCAACTTTTTTAAAAGTGGGAAACTGGCTTTCTGCCAAGCGAAGTGCTGCCCCCCCCCCCCCGTGCCATCTTTATCTGGATTAAAAAGAGCCATTTCTCGGGGTTCAAAAAAGTGGTTTTGTGTTTTGGAACTCAGACCCCACTTTTTGGCCCTCTAGATCCAGGGAATTTGTGGTGCCCGCAGACACCTCTCTTGGAGCCCACCAGACTCCCTCTCCCTCCTGATTTTAATTTTATTAAGATTAATTAGTTAATTAACTGTGAGATTGGAATGCAATGCACTGCCCTCCTGCACCATCTTTAATTGGGTTCAAAAGAGTGTTTATGTTTTGGAGCTTAGGTGCCACCTGTGCCTTGTACTTAGGTTCTTGGGCAAGTTACTTTTCTTTTTGTCTCCCCAGTTTGCCTCCTGGGAAATGAGTGTTTTGTGACTGGTGGCCATTTTATGAATGAACAAGCCTCCCCCCCCCCCCGCTCACAGCCATTTTGTGAGAATGCCCATGACGCTCTCAAAACTCCAGATGTGCCCACCAACCCAAAAAGGTTGGGGACTTGTGCTCTAGATGCTTTGCACTACAACTCCCATCATCCCTGACTGGCTCGGGCTGATGGCAGTGGGAGGCCGAAATATCTGGAGGACCACAAACTGGCTGCCTGTGTGTGAAACAATTGTTTAGTGTGATGTGCATGAGCCGGAATGGGCTGCAGTGGGATTTGGGCTCATGTGCTCTCCCCGTCTCTTTCCTCCCATAGTGCAGCCATGAAGAGGAGTTTGAAAGCTTTCATGTCAGCTACCGCTTAGCTGTGGCTTGTCATGTCTTCCGATCTGGCAAACTGTGGTTAATGTTAACTGTGGTTTGCTTGAAAGCAACCAGCTTGAAATCATGGTGGGAAGAAACCACCATAGTGTCATCATGGCCCAGGGGTGGATAAACGGTCTTTCTTTTAGCCTTGTTTTGGGTACCTCTCTATCCTTTCCCCCTTTCTAAACCCTATTGTTCCTTGGATCTGTAGGAAGCCCCGTGGATCAGCTCAACGAAACCATCAACTACAACGAGGAATTTTCCTGGTGGTTTGGGTCCGACTATGACCACGAGTTCGACGAAGGCTTGCAGCGGGGACTGCCCAATCCTATCCTCTACGTGGCAGAGAAGTTCACTGAACGCAGCCCCTGTGGCTTGAATATCCTCTACAGGATGGCGGGCCACTATGCGTCTGCAACGCTGTGGTGAGTGGGCCTCGTACTCGTAAAGATGGGACCATCAGATGGAGAGGGAAAGACAAGGACCCTTGAGAGAACGTTTGGGTCCTGTGCAAGACTCAGTACATATGGGCCTCTTAGGATCATAGGGTTTTAGAATTGGAAGGGACCTCAGAGGTCATCCAATCCAACCCCCTTACTCGGTACAATGCAGGAATCTTGCAATGACAGAATGCCCAACAGACGGCTGTTCAGCCTCTGCTTAAATACATGCATCGGGGAGCCCACGGTCTCCTGAGGCAGTCTGTTCCTCTGCGGAACAGTTCTTGGTGTTAGGAACTTCTTCGCACAACTCTTGCTAAACAGGGACAGTCCCCTGGGAAGGATTTTTTTCTTTGTGAGGGAAACAGCTGTGCGTATACCAGCTGTTGCAACAGCAGGGAGAAGAGCAGAAGCGGCAGGTTTGGGATCCCCCCTTTCCCTGCCAAGTAGCTTAGCAGTGCAGGGGAATATTTCCTGCTTATAGGATTACGCGACTGAAGGCCAAGGGCCTGGAATCATTCCCAGCCTCCCCCTTCACCTCCAGAGCCTGACTGCAGAGCAAGTGTGGGGAACCTCTTTGGGGGTAATCTGTTGGGGGGCTGCATGCTGGTGGGGTGGGGTGAGGCCAAAGCCAGTGTGGGGCCAGGCCAAAGGCAGGTAAGGCTGTTCCCCTTTTCTCTCCCGCTTTCCGTCACCCCTATTCTCTTCCCACAGCCCGCAGCTGGCTGCTGGAGGGAGGGACGCATTGCTCTTGCCAGAGGTCTGAGCTGATAGCCTGTTAAGGGCTTTTGAAATCAGAGCAAGGGCTGCACACGGCCGTTGCCAACCCCTGGAAGCAGGGAGCTGATAAGAGCCAAGGGCAGCCTTCCCTTCCCTGCTGCCCTCCAGATGCTTTGGACTGCAACTCCCAGCATTCTTGATCATTACATAAAAACATACAAAGAGCCCTGCTGGATCAGGCCAAGGGTCCATCTAGTCCAGCATTCTGTTCACACAGTGGCCAACCAGCTGCCCACGGGAAACCCACAGGCAGGGCATGAGTGCAACAGCACCCTCCTGCCCATGTTCCCCAGCAACTGCTGTACATAGGCGGACTGCCTCTGATACTGGAGGTAGCACATAGCCTTCCGGCAGGCCTATCCGGCAGAATCTTAAGATGCTTTTAAGATGTTTTAAGATGTTTTATAATGTTTTTAAGTAGTTTTAAGATGTTTTAATAGTATGTGTTGTGTTTTGATTGGTTTATGTATTTTATATTTTTGTTGTTCCCCGCCTCAATCTAGACAGAGAGGCGGGTAAGAAATATTTTTTTAAATTATTATCATCATCACCATCACCATCACCACCACCATCATCATTATTATTAGGACTAGTAGCCACCGATAGCCTTCTCCTCCATGAATTTGTCCAATCCCCCTTTCAAGCCATCCAAATTGGTGGCCACCACGACATCTTGTGGAAGTGAATTCCACCGTTTAACTCTGTGTGGTGTGAGGAAGTCCTTCCTTGTATCTGCCCTGCCTCTCCCACCAATCAGCTTCATGGGTCTTGGGGTAGTATGGGTAGTCCTTTCCCATCACCTGCTCCCTGATCTTTTCAACTAGAGATGCCAAGGATTGAACTGTGGATCTTCTGCATGGACAGCATGAGCTCAGCCTCTGAGCAACAGTAAACAGTGGACATCTTTTTCCCTGCAGGGTCGCCTTCTGTGCATGGCTCATCTCCAACGTGCTCTTCTCCATGCCGGTCCCAGTGTATGGTGGCTACATGTTCCTCGTCACAGCGGCGTTCATGATTTTTGCACTGCTGTCCTACTCCACCGGGAGGAGTGCTCCGATGTGTGTCATCCAGTTTGGCCCCGCCTCCCTGCAGCCTGTGTATGGGGCGTCTTTCTGGCTCACCCTTGCCACAGGTTAGAATTTCAGTGGACTTTCTCTTGGCTGTTGGGGAGGGATGGGGTGGCAGGAGTAGAGAGCCTCTCTGCAGAACTCCCATTTGATTCCTGTGAGACAGGGGCGCAGAACCTCCGGCCCGCGGGCCAAATATGGCTCGCCTTGGGTCCCAATCTGGCCATCCAGGGTTCACCTGATGGCCACACCCCTTTCCCCTGGCTCCACCCCCTTTACTCCAACTAATGATTGTCGGGTGCTTTCCCAGCTTTTGTGCAGTTCTCTCCCGCCTCCCACCCCCACTCCCCGCTGCTGCATTCTGTGTGAAGTTCTGGTCACCACACCTAAAAAAGGATATTGTTGAGTTGGGAAAAGTGCAGAAATTGATTAAGGGGCTGGAGGAAAGTTTACAACATCTGGGATTGTTTAGCTTAGAAAAAAGGTGAGTAAGGAGAGACATGATAGAGGTGTTCCAAATTGTGCAAGGCATGGAGAAAAAGTGGATAGGGAGACATTTTTCTCCCTCTCTCATAATATTGGAATCCAGTGGGGTCATCCCATGAAGCTGATGGGTGGGAGATTCAGGACAGATAGAAGGAAGGACTTCTTCACACAGCACAGAGTTAAACTATGGAATTAACTTCCACAAAATGTGTTGAGGGCCAACGATTTGGATGGCTTGAAATGGGGATTAGACAGATTCATGGAGGAGAAGGCTATCAGTGGCTACAGTGGGTTTCAGATGCTGGACTTGAGATAGATGAAGGAGGCACACTTTGCCCACGGGACTTATGTTGTGCAGGCCTACGTCACCTACGCCATGCAGCGTCACCTGCGCCACTGGATAGCTGCCTAGGAAGGACACGTAAAGAAATGGCAATCCATTTTGCTACGGAAGGCAACTGGTCTTGTGTTGCTTATATCACTCACTGGCACTGGATAGAGCGAGCTAACAACAGCACATTCAGTGTAGGAGTAGCTACTCTGTGTTGGGGATTGATAGTGTGTAAACAAACCTTATTATGGGGATTTTGCAGAAAAGATCTGCTGGACTCTTGCACAGTGAAACAGGTGATGAACCACAGGGTTTATCAGCCCTCTTCTGCTGGCAAGTGGGACTCAGTCTTCTTGACTATAAATGCTTGAATGCAAATGCTGACCTCCAGTACGAATATGCCGTTGGAACTTTTCTCCTCGCCAGCAGTGAAGCCAGTTTTCACTCTGATTTTCCAAGTGACATTTACCAAATAGTCTGTCTGTCTCTCTTCCAGGGCTGCTCTGCTTCCTGATCGGAGTTGTGGTGATAGCGCTGCACTATATCCGCCCCTAACCTCCTGAAAGCCTTCTTTGACCTGTGCTGAGGATGAAGAGGAAGACGAAGGAGTGCTGGAAGAAGTGTACATCAACCCCTATTTCCCTGATCTTCAGACTGTTGCTTCCCAGCCCAGCTTCAAACTGACCATCAAGAACAGCTAGAGCAAAACTTCGCCTGGGACTTGTTAGACCTACCTTTTTTTTGACAGAGCTACTGCCTGCGATCTGCCTTGGCCAAGCCAGGGGGAAGGCGCGACGCTGTCCTATGCACTGACCCCAGAAAGGGCACCCCAAAACCTGAGCTTTTCTTGCCACCGCAGCCTTCGACAATTGCAGCTGAGCCTCTTTTTTTGTTGTTGTCTCAGGAACAAACATACACCACTTCTCCTGAGGGACAATGGGAAGAAGATGGGGTTGGTAAAGGAAGGGGCAGCTGGTCCCAGTAAGAGGAGGCAGACTGGAAGGGACAGGCTACGTTAAATTAGTGCTAACAGGATGGAGGTACCATCTGTGGCACCCTGCTGGTTAGGGCGGCCCTCGATTGTGACCCTGAGTGAGCATGAAAGGGTTAAGAGTCTCCCTGTGCCACAGGGCCAAGACCACCACCACCCTGAGCTTGCACATCCAGCTGTTTTCTATCAAGCTCATCCTAGAAGAAGAATGCAATGCTTTCTCTGTGGCCCCAAACTGTAGCGCTTTGGCCAAAGTATCTTGAACCCACCCACAGGCTGCGTGGCAAAAGTCTAGGGTGGTTGCCAGAAGCTGGGTGATTGCTTGCCGCAAGGCTGCTGTTGTGCCAAGGGAATGACTGTCACACTCCAAGCCTCGGTCGATCCACTCCGCGTCAAGGGAAATCGAGTTTTTTAAGGGCGCTCCGAAGGTCGAGAGGTGATCCCAAGCTCCTTGTGCGGCCCTGTCCTCCGATTCTGTGCCGTGTGGGAGGACTCGCATGTTGTGTGAATGCACTTAGCTCTTATGGGAGGGGGAGAAAGTGCTACTCATTGTGGACAGAGTAGCAAAGTTCAGCAAGAGCAAAGCCAAAAATATGTCAGCCTCAAAATCCCACCTGACTGTTGGCAAGCTGCAGTCTCTGCTGCTGAAGATTTTCCTGTACAATTGCCCTTTTGGATCACTCCTGCACAGACAGACAGCTGGTGTTGTCTTAGGAGGATCAGTGCTGGTGTGTATTCCTGGATTGTAGAAAAACAGGGCAATTCCTATTGGGTTCAATAGCCCCCCTCCCACTTTTTAATTATTTAAAAAGCAAGTTTCTAGGTCTCAAGACTGCAAAGTGTGTGTAGGCAATGACTGGGGATATCTCAGAAGCTTGAGGTGTATCCAGCAATGAAGGAAGATGGCAAAAGAACTCCACTGCACTGCCTGGCACTCCTCCTGCACAGCGGAATAAAATATGCAAATATATGCAAATTTGCAGGTGTTGGGTCATCGTGGCACAGAGTTTAGATTGTTTGGTATATGCATAGCCTTGGGAATGGATAGGAGCCCATTTTGCTTAAGGCACATCTGTATGGGACTTCCTCTTGCTCAGGAACTGGATGCTTTACCAATAAACCTGACATTCTGCAATTGTGGATTACGGAACCACTCACTTGGGAGCACAAGCAAAGGATGCCTGATCCTACATTCACGAGAGAAAAGCATTCCTGTTCTGCTCTCTTTGCACTTAGGGACAAAATCCACAAAGCAGAATGTCGGAATGGGCTCTTAAGCCTCTCATAAGATGTATAACTGAACACACTTGTCTCTGAGCTATCCTTGCACATCTCGGTGCCGGGCACAGTTTTCCTTTAGTGGCACCTCCATGTGGCATGTCAGAAGCCCTGGGAGTGTGACCGAGCGAATATCCTTTTGGAGCTGGTTGATGCTGCTGTTACATTGTGTATTTCTGTGTCGTGGTTCAAGCCACTGCAGGCGTCCGACTTGTTAATAAAATTCTAAACACCATTAACGGTGTCTATGTGTCTGGGGCAGGTACCCTGGGGTGGGTGCAATCGAGCGGCCGAACTCTGCTGTTTTGATACACTGGGCTTGCTGGGATGCTTTATGCTCCATTGCTTTAGCAGGGGTGGGGAACATGTGGCCCTCTGGATGTTGTTGGGTTGCAACTCCCATCATCCCCAGCCAGCATAGCCAATAGTCAGGGATGATAGGAGTGGCAGTCCAACATCTGGAGGGCCATACGGTCCCCATCTCTGTTCAATGGGAACACTGACAGCTGCCCCGCCCCATACCAGGCAGTCTATTTGTCCAGCTAGCCCAGAACTTTCTATTCCAATGGGCAGCAGCTCTCCAGCACTCTCAAGCAGTGGTCTTCCGCATCATTTGCTACCTGATCCTTTAATTGGAGTTGCCAGGGACTAAACTTGGGGGCCTTCTGCAGCTGAAGCATGCTTTCCACTACTAACCTCTGGTTCCTGCCCTATAAGCTCTAGCCATTTTTGTATGTGCATACTTCAGTCATAGTTGCAGTGCATCACAGGGCATACTTCAATCATAGTTGCAATGCATCATGGGGCATACTTGTATGTGCATACTTCAGTCCTAGTTGCAATGCATCATGGGTCATATGTGTATGTGCATACTTCAGTCCTAGTTGCAATGCATCATGGGTCATATGTGTATGTGCATACTTCAGTCCTAGTTGCAATGCATCGTGGGGCATACGTGTATGTGCATACTTCAGTCCTAGTTGCAATGCATCATGGGGCATACGTGTATGTGCATACTTCAGCCCTAGTTGCAATGCATCATGGTGGCTGGCATCTGATGTTAGGGATACATGACCAGCAGACCCACAGCTCTTATCTTTGTGGCTGGAAGGAACGGGGAGTGGGGCGGGGGGGAGAAGTGGCAGCGGTGATCAATACTCACAAAGCTGCCTCCAAGACTGCCCGCTCTGCATGGGCAGCTGTCAGCAGCTGTGGCTTTGTTGCCATGGTGAGACCTGACAGGGTTTGTATGTCTCTCAAGAGGCTAGATGCCTCTTGCATGCATGGGTAGCTCACCATACTGTATTTGCAGACAGGAGGGAGGTAACCACTCCAATGCAACAAGCCAGGGTGGAGCAGAAGCAAGAGGGATTGATTGTCATTAGTCCCGTCCCTTCCATATCTGAGGCCTTTGGGGCAGACAGAGGAGACCTTGAGGGATCCTCAGTACCATGTCTGGCAAGGCTACTTAGGTGCAGCTCCTGCCGAAACACCATTCACGGGCGTTGTAGTCTCTACTGCAGAGATTGCACAAGCAATAATGCAGTGCAACTCCGATCAAAGGAAGTATACTCAGAAATATTTGGGGCCTATAAAGATAAGTATGAAAGTGCACACAGGAGCACTTGGAGTGCAACTTGTCAGGTGGAACGCATCCATGGATCACACATTAGACGTCTATGGCTGTGGTATAGGATTTTTCACTGCACAATTGTAAGGGGATGGTGTTGTTCTTTTGTATCTGCACTCTTGAATCATAGTCGCAATGCATCATGGTGTCTGGGATCTGCTCTCTGAGCTGCGGCACTCAGACCCATGACTTCTACCTTTTTGACGCTGGAAGGGTGAATGAAGAAACTGTCCTGAAAAGGAAGGTGGCTGCAGGGGTAATTGAGGCTGCCAAAACCGCCTGCACAATTGCCCATTCTGCCTGGGCCATTGGGGCAGCTGTGGCTCCATTGTCATGACATGCCTCTCAACTGGGTGTTGCACATATTCCTAGTTGGCCCTCATTTCCTCTGCACCACAATTAGATCTAATAACACAACAGCCATTAGCAGCTTAGGACAGGCTAAACTTAAAGACTATCATCACTGTACCTGTCTTGGCTAGTCCCTTTGTGGTTACTTCCTGTCTTTCTCCTGTGCATTTTTTCTTCCACCTTACTCAACACTGCTGCATCACTGAGTGAAAATAACACTCTCCACTCTGTGTGTGAAGGGGTGTGTGTGTGTGTTTATTCACAATGCCTCTTCCAACAGCAGATGCAGTGCAGCGAATTAGCCGGAATTTTCTATACAGTCAGTACTTGGCTCTTCAGAGAGGTGATCGATATCAGGATTACAGTTATACATTTGATATTTTACACCCCAGTTTTGGCATCCTGGATCCTTTCACCGGGAAGGGCCTTTGGGAGATTCCCCCCACCCTTTCCCAAAAGTCCATGATGTCTTCCTCAGTTTCTTCTCTTTAAGCGTATTTCACCAGCAACTTCATTAATGAAGGCATTTCCTGTAATGGAAAACACACACAGCAGCAGCTTACAAATCAGTAGAACGTGTAATGAATGTACTTCCTCTGCCCATCTCCCTGGACGTTTGATGTAGGCTTTTCCACCTGGCTGGTGTTTGTGGATCCCACTCCACTCCAGCTCTATTATGGCAGGGGTGGGGAATATTGGACCCATGGGCCAAACCCAGCCCTCCTGCGATTCCAATTTGGCCTGTATTTAACCCCCAGATGGTTGCATCCCTTTTCCTGGCCATACCCCCTTTCCCCTGACTGCCGAACATTTGGTGGTTTCCCAGTTTTTGCATGTTTTCCCCGCACTCTCCTAAGACTTAGTTACTGGCAGTTAGAGCTTTAAGCGAAAAGTCATTGGTATTTTGCATATTTTGGGCACACCCCCTTCTGCCTTTGGCTCTACCCACCACTGGAATGTGAGTATACGAGAGCCAATGTGGTGTAGTGGTTAGAGTGCTGGACTGGGACTTGGGAGACCTGGGTTCTAGTCCCCACTTGGCCATGAAGCTCACTGGGTGACTTTGGGCCAGTCATGGACTCTCAGCCTAACCCTACCTACAAGGTTGTTGTGAGGATAAGATGGAGAGGAAGAGGAGGATTATGTAAGCCATCTTGGGTTCCTTGCAGGAAAAAAGGCGGGATATAGATGTAATAAATAAATAAAGTGCCTTCTCCAAGAGCTTCTCCAAAACTGAATTTGGCCCGCGGGCTGAAAGAGAGGTTCCCCACCCCTGTACTATTGGCTCTGCCTATGGAAGGAACTGTCATGATCAGGCCACCACAGTCCTTTTGCACAAGGTGAGCAGGGTGAAAATAACCCTTCAGAAGCCCTCCGGTAGACGTGAAGCCCCACATTGCTGCACTGGCCTGCACTTGCTTATGCTAATACTTTCTTGCACCACTTATGCAGTGAACCTACTTAGACCAGAGCGGGAGTCGGCAACATGGTTCTGTGGATCACTAGAGAGCAGACAGACAGACAGGGTTCAGGTACTGCAGGACCTTGGAGAGCTCCTGGGTCCAAGCAGGAGATGCTAGGACAGAGTCAAGACCCAATTAAGAGGGCTTCCCCGTGTCAAAACAAATCCACTTTCCTTCTGTGTCTTAGCAGCCTATAAAGTTCCATTCTGTAAGTCTGAGCCCACGCATATTCATTAGGGGGTTATCCTGTACCATCCCTGGCTTCAGGGCCAAAGCAGAATCCTGACTAATTGGGCTGAACAAGTTCAGGTGGGTGTCTGTGGGAACCTGCCCCCTCCCCTGCCATGCCCTGAATGTCAGGGAAGACTGGTTCCAGTTAGCACGTGATTGGCTAATGGGCACCACCTCAGATTTGCTAAAGGCTTTGTGTATAAAACCTGGGCCGGGTGGGGGGAGATGCCTGTGGTCTTCATTTGCTTCAGAGGGTTTGCTTTCTGAGGTCCTCCTGACCTGTTCTATTGCAGAACCGTGGCCACTGGCACGTATGGACAAGTTTAATCAGTTTTGTCATTTTACCTTTTAAGTATTGTTTCCAACATTGCTCTGGTTCTTTTCTATGAATCATAGAATCATAGAAAAGTAGAGTTGGAAGGGGCCTACAAGGCCATCGAGTCCAACCCCCTGCTCAATGCAGGAATCCCGGTCAAAGCATCCCTGACAGATGGCTGTCCAGCTGCACCTTGAATGCCTCTAGAGTGGGAGAGCCCACCACCTCCCTAGGTAGTTGATTCCATTGTCTTATTGCTCCGACAGTCAGGAAATTTTTCCTGATGTTTAGGTGGAATCTAGGTTCCCGTAACTTGAGCCCATTATTCTGTGTCCTGCAAACTGGGATGATCGAGAAGAGATCCTGGCCCTCCTCTGTGTGACAACCCTTCAAGTACTGGAAGAGTGCGATCCTATCTCCCCTCAGTCTCCTCTTCTGAAGGCTAAACATGCCCAGTTCTTTCAGTCTCTCCTCGTAGGGCCTTGTTTCCAGTCCCTTTATCATCCTTGTTGCCCGCCCCTGAACCCTCTCCAGTTTGTCTACGTCCTTCTTAAAGTGTGGTGTCCAGAACTGGACGCAGTACTCAAGATGGGGCCTAACCAGTGCTGAGTAAAGGGGAATTATCACTTCACGCGATTTGGAAGCTATACTTCTATTAATGCAGCCCAAAATAGCATTTGCCTTCTTTGCAGCCACATCGCATTGCTGGCTCATATTCAGTTTGTGATCCACCACAATTCCAAGATCCTTCTCACTCAGTAGTATTGTTGAGCCAAGTGTCCCCCATTCTGTAACTGTGCATTTGGTTTCCTTCCCCTAGGTCCTTTCCCTATGTTATTCCCTTTCCCTTTTCCTTTCCCCCCCCGTAAATAAATTTACCACCTATCATACTTGAATGTGAGTGCTTTGTGCCATTTGGCCTTGGTACTAAGTCCAGAGCTTTCCTCTTGGTCGTTGCTACTGTTCCAGGTGCCAGGCCTAGGGCTTTCAAATAGAGGGTGCTGGCTTGGGTTATTTATTAAGCCCTAGGGGTGTCCAGTAAGGTCTGAGAGGCTCAGGCTGGGTTGGGCAGAAGGGGGTGGTAGCAGCCTACCTTGCTTGGTTGGTGTTCAATCCAAGCAACTTTTTGTTCCTTCCTATACTGCAAGAAGTTAGGGTACCCCCCCTTCCTCCCTTCACACAGACCCTAACACAGTCATCCCCAACTTGGTGCCCTCCAGATGTGTTTTGTGTGTGTACATGCATTTCGTTCTAACCTGTGCCTAATATACAGATATATTTTTTTGCAAGCAACATCCCAAACATAATGCTTTTTTGAACGTTACTTTCATGAATATATGCATTTTTGTGTGTACTTTCCCCTAACGTTGTTTTAAATTGGAGAACTCCATTGTAAAGATAGGAGAACTGGACAGCTTGATGAAAATGTTGAGCCAGTATGCAGGCTGCTGTGAAAAAGGCAAACTCCATGTTAGGCATAATTAGGAAAGGAATTGAAAATAAAACTGCCAATATCATACTGCCCTTATACAAAGCTATGGTGCAACCACACATAGAATACTGTGTATGGTTCTGGTCACTGCACCTAAAAAAGGACATTGTAGAGTTAGAAAAGTTACAGCAGCTGGGCTTGTTTAGCTTGTTTAGCTTAGAAAAAAGGCGAGGAAGGGGAGACATGTATAGAGGTGTACAGAATTATGCAGGGTGTGGAGAAAGTGGACAGGGAGACATTTTTCTCCCTCTCTCATAACACTGGAACCCAACACTGGGGTCATCCCATGAAGCTGATTGGTGGAGAGGTTCAGGACAGATAAAAGGAAGGACTTCTTCACACAGCACAGAGTTAAACTATGGAATTCACTTCTACAAGATGTAGTGACGGCCACCAATTTGGAGGGCTTTAAAGGGGGATTGGACAAATTCATGGAGGAGAAGGCTATCAATGGCTACTAGTCCTGATGGCTATTAGCTAGCTTCAGTATCTGCCTACGTACACACCAGTTGCTGGGGCACATGGGCAGGAGGGTGCTGTTGCATTCATGTCCTGCTTGTGGGCAGCTTGTCGACCACTGTGGGAGCAGAATGATGCTGGCCTAGATGGACCCTTGGTCTGATCCAGCACGGCTCTTCTTATGTTCTTAAATGTGATGATGATGATGATGATGATGATGATGATGACGACGACGACGACAACGAACAAAGTTTCACTTTGTATATTGCTTCGAAAGTGCAAAATTAGGTAACTTTGCATTAAAATGTGAGCCGAACAATTATGACCCCTATCCCTCCTATCAACTAACCGTGTGGAAGCTGACAATCACCCACTCAGTGAATCAGTTCAGGGCCTTTGGGGGGAATCTTACCTGGTCCTTGAGGTCACGATCCCCCTGGTTCTCCTCTAGCAGCCTCCGCTGCAGGAGATTTTTAAGAAGTTCTCTTGTCAGCAGATGCTTCATGTCTTCCAAGACCCCTGCGAGTACTGGGCTGAGTGCCTCAGGGATACGATTGAGCTCCGCTCTTTCCGGGGTTAGAGGCTGTAAACGAGAAACGCCCGGGCTACTCTTCTTCCCCATAAAGTGCCCTGGAATGAAATAGTGCATGTAGAGACACAGGCAGGAGAATGCGGTGACCATTCAAGCTCAGATAAGGCAACACGGTGCAAGCTTAAAGATCTGGGGTGGGGCTCTTGGGCGCCTCTTCCTTGCTGCAGTCACCCATTGACTGGGTTCAGACAACACGATAACCCATGTGGGTTGAGTGTGGGTTGTGAAACATGGGTTGTTGTTGAAAATGTGGGTCATCATGTTGTCTGAACCCAGCTGCGCTAACAAGCCATGGCTTGTTAATCATGAACAACCCATGAAGAGGATCCATGGTTTGTTGTTGGGCTGTTCACCATGGCTTGTTAGCCCAGATGGGTTCAGATAACACAATAACCCACGTTTCAACAACAACCCACAGTTCATTGACAGCCCACATTCAACCCATACTCAACCCCTGAATGTCGGTTATTGTGTGGTCTGAACTGAGTCAGTCATTGACTTGCCCTCCGCCTTTGGGCCCAAACCAAGGGTGAGTGGAGGCTGTGGCTTGAGGGAGAGTCTGTAGTTGAGTAGTAGGGCACCTGCTTTGCATGCAGAAAGTCCTGGGTTCAATGCCCATCATCTCCAGGTAGGGCTGGAAAAGACACCTGCCGGTCAATACTGAGCTAGGTGGGCCAAAGGTCTACTAGATCAGGGGTGGGAAACCTGTGGCCCTCGGCCTAATTTCATGTGGCCCTCGGCCTAGTTTCAAAAGACCTCTGCAAGCGATCAGTTCAGTCCTCTGGCAAGAGCAATCTGTCCCTTCCCTGGCAGCCCACCGCATGGGAAAGAAGAGGGGGAGAAAAGGAGGTGGCAGAAAGAGAAAAGGGGCGCCCACTGCCAACATACAGTCCCCGACAGATTACCCATGTGAGAATGAGGCCTCCCACAGGAAAAAAGCTGCTGAACTAGATGGACCAAAATGTTGCTGTAAGTCAGCTTCTGATGCTCCTTCTCTTTGTTCCTGCCACTGCTCACTTGCTTAGAGGAGACAGATTAACAGGCATGAGGAGGAGGAGGAGGAGGAGGAGGAGGAGGAGGAGGAGGAGGAGGAGGAGGAGGAGGAGGAGGAGGAGGAGAGGGCCAGAGGGCTCCAGGGATTGGCACTGGGGCCCCTGTTCAGGTGTGGACCTTGTCAGCTGCCCAATTGTGGTAATATCCCCACACACCAATGATGCCAACTTGGGATACTGGCCCTGAGTCAAGAGATACCTTTTCTGGGATTCACCTCAGATCCTGCTAACTAGGTAGTACTTTTTCTCTCTCACTTGACTCACTGCACCTCTTTGAACTCCTGGTGGTTGTACGGATAGGTCCGTGGCCAGCCAGTTGGGCGATTCTGCGGCCAAATGTCGTCATTTGCATGCCACTGCAAACCCTGCATCTCGCAACCTATCTTGCCGGCAAAAAGATTAATCCCATTCCTGTAGCCACTTCGAGGGGCCACCACAGACCTGATGGTTGCGTGAATCAGTCCATCTCTGCCCTTCCTTAGTCTCCTCTGAGGGCCCTGTCTGTGCAGTGCTCTCCCTGTTGGCTTGAAATGGCGGATTTGAGGGTGTATTTGGAAGCTTCAGAATAGGATTCCCAAGAACAGTTTCTGTTTCCAGGCCATCGCTGCTCTGGTTGCAGGTAGCCAGCCTCGGCAAAATGCAGTGACGTGGGTGGGCATTACAAGACAATTCTGCTCTCTTTTGTAGAATGCCTGGTAGGGCTCAGCCCCAGAATGGGCTTTTATTGCTAGCATTAATGTATTTCAGGTGCAATCCTATGCATGTTCAGACAGAAAAAAGTCCTACAACTCCCAGCATTCCCCAACCAGCACTGCTAGGAGTTGTAGGACTTTTTTCTGTTTAAACATGCGTAGGATTGTGCCCTTCATGGTGTGTGTGTGTGTGTGTGTGTGTGTGTAGCAACTGTACAGAACCTCAGCCTGCAAGCCAAATTCAGCCCTCCTGGGGCCCCAATCTAGCCTTCTGGAGTTCCCTCCCACTCCCCCGGTGGCATCCCCTTTCTCCCAACCAACCAATCATTGGGTGATTTCCTGACTTTTGTGCAGCCCCCATTCTAAAAGTTTGAAATGCCTCTCCTAACTCCTAAGGCTTAGTTACCAACAGTACGAGCTTTAAGCTACAACATGCTGGTATTTTTTGGACCCTGCTCCTTTGCTTTTGGCCATACCCACCACTGGAATGATGAGGCCCCCTGAGAGCTTTTCTGAAATTAAATTTGGCCCACGGGCCGAAAGAGGTTCCCCACCCGATGCATAGAGGATAATTGTTTTCATCTTTCCATGTCTCCTATGCCAGAGAGACAGGCTTGAACAACAAATAGAATTAAACAGAATTTGGTCCCCTTCCACTGAAGTTGGGTAGGAAAGGTGACCTCACCAGCATGTGTCCTGCCCATCTGATCTTCTGCAAATAAAAAGGTGTGGGTTCTCCTGCCTTCTGTTTGTAGTCTGGATTATTTGGGGGCGGGTAGGGGAAATGGATAGATGACCCTAGCAAATACAAGAAAGTGCAGCTACAGAAGAGATTAAGAGAGTTCAAGAAAAACAAGTATAACCCATTCAACATCATCTGGATGTTAATTTTGTATAAAGTCTTCTCCGTATCTTAAAGTATATATAAAAATAGTGCGTGCAATTTTAAAGTCCTTGGAAAATAATAATTCATTGTGAGTAAATGATCAGCCTTGCTGATAGATTACAGCAAAAGTATTACGTATCTCTTTGCAATATTCAATATATCCATGCTTTGGGGTGTTGTTTTTTATTTATTTAAACTGCTAAAATATGCAAATACAACACTATACATAGCAGGGAAGAATGAAAACACCCCCCCCTCACATTAGGAGAATACATATCAGAATATTTGCCAACAAATTTGAATGAGAAGAATTTGGGAGATACATTTTCCATCGCCCCCATCCTGATTCATTTCAACCCCAATGCTAAAGCGCGAAGACCTGGAAGATGGAATTGCTGCATTGCGGATTTGCTCGTGAAGAACATGGGGCAGAGGGATGTGCCATCCTGAAGCATGACTTTGGGCCCCTTACTTTCCTAAAGACCATATGTCACACGTGCCCCATATCCTGCCATCTCAACATCACTTTTCCGCTTTGCCGTATTTGACATTTCTCCATGGGTGGGGGAGATGCTACCGTTTCCCGTTCATAGGATAGAAAGGTGACCAGAAACACAAAGTGGGGTGGCAGCGGGCACACATAGAAGCACTTGATCATCTGCATTATGTTGGAGAGGATGTCAGGAAAAAGGGACATATGCTCATATGTGGTGGAGTTGTAAAAATGTATTGGTGTTTTGGCGAGAGGTTTTTACAGAAATATCTAAAATTATTGGTACTAATTTAGAGGTCTGTCCAAAATTAGCATTGTTATCAATAACTGAGAAGCTTATTTGTGATCAAAATACGAAGGAGTTAATTGTAAACTTGTTAACTGCGGCCAGGCTAATGATAGCGAGAAATTGGAAAGTACAACATGTTTTCCTAATAACAGACTGGTATAAGGAAGTTTGGGACATAGCCCTAAATGATAAACTAACTAGTAGTATCAAATGCAAAAAAGGATTGCTAAAGAAGAATAATTTTATGGAGATATGGAATCAATTACTAGACTATGTATTAATAAAGGGGAAGGGTAACATGCCTTGTCAGGATATGTTATATTTTTGGAATTTAGACTTTATTTGATCAAGAGGATAGAAGTATATTAATTGGTCCCTTGGAGGGTGGGGGGGAGCACTTTATGATTTATTGTATGTTGATTATGTTATATTTGTGTGATAATTTTGTATTTTGCTAAATATATTTTCTGTGTTATAATTTGTTTTGAAAAATAAATAAAATATTTTTTAAAAAAAGAAAAGAAAAGAAAAGAAGCACTTGATCATTATACAATGCCAGAGGATCGATCAGGAGTGACCAGGTGACTAAATCTACCATAGTTGGCATGATAGTTAATCCAATCTATTGGCCCAAATTTGAGCAAACATTGAACCAGCAAGCAACACTGTTTTAATTCAAAGGGTGGCAAACATTCAATATATATGTGAGCAAAAACAGGCATGTGCAAAGGCGGCTTTATTAAGGATCATCTGGAGTTCTCTCCCCCCCCCTTTCTCTCCCACACTTATCCAATTCTTCCTTTTCTGACTCTTTTCTGCTCCTCCCACACCGCTGCTTTTATAAGTTTCCTGCTTATTTAATTTAATTTAAATGATTTTAGGCCACCTTTAAGGGCGTCTCTTTATCTCTGTGTTGCATATATACAGAGAAAGATGAGTTATGGTTAGATTTTTAAGTGACTGGGTTGTTGTTGTTTTTTTAAGCATCCATAGGTTTTAATCAGGAGTAACTTTTATGGAGAGTTTGGAATCACAGGAGCAATTGAAAGGAAGGGGCAGAATGGGGGATTGAAAATGGATGTTATTGGTTGTTAAGCATATACCAAAATTAATAACTTGCATTTTTTTAAAAAAGAAAGAAAAAGAAAGGAGAAACCTGCTCACAGACTCTCATCTCCTTTCCAGGATGCAGTTTTTGCAAAGTAAGACGACCACACAGAACACTTAAAGTGTCATTCAAGGTGGAGAGATACACTGCATGATGTCCAGAATATCTGACCCAGTTCCATTCCAAACATGGCCAGCAAATATTAATTATGATGCTGACAATTAAGAAAATAAGAATTATAATTAATTTTTGTTGGGTGAGATCGTAGTAGTAGTAGTAGTAGCAGCAGCAACAATAATAATAGATGCTCAATTCATTTGTTTATCGGGGCAAGAGACTGGATATTCTATCGGATATTTATTCGGAGCTGTTCCTCCTCCTGGTGCTGAAGGCATTGGTTTTGAGTGTGCATGGCTTTAAAAGTAAAGTACCCCCACACCACACCACACCTGAGTAACAAACCAGGCACTGCATTTAAGACAACAACAACAACAACAACTAATAACGCTTTTGGCTGCCATTTAATTCAGGGTTATGGCGTTTTAAAAAAACCACTGAAAGATACACTATGGTGATTAGACTAATTTAGCAATGTAATCACACAGGTGGAAAAGCCCGATTGGACTCCAGCTCCCACGCCCCTGAGCGATGGCCATGCTGGCTGGGGTTGATGGGAGTTGGAGTCTAGAACCTCCGAAGGGCACCAGGCTGGAGAAGGCTGTCCCTCCTAGACTAGATTCCCCACTCTCCTCGGCCCACAGACTAACCCACCAACACCCAGGCTATATGGGGATATATAATTCCCACACCAGTGGGAAGTTTCCCCTCGACAAGATGTAATCTTAATAGCGATGAAAATAGCAAATAATGTTGGGGCGATAACACATCCCTGTTTACACACCTGATCCCACTTTAAATGGAGCACCATGAGAGGGAAGCTGTGTGGATCTAGAATTGGCCTCCACAGTCACTTACGGACCCATCGCTAGAGTCTACACAATTTTATACAATTTCCTCTTTATATAATTTTCTTTTGTAATTTTATCCTGGAAGACAATCTTACTCGGTCACGAGTGATCGCCTACTCTATGGGAGCCCCGAACGAACAAAGCCGAAGCGAAGTCAAGCGAACCGAACCACACCCGGTTCCACAAAGACTTTCTGGGAGGCGCCCTCGAAGATTCTGCGAACTGGCCGCGGCTGATCCAGATGCCGCCCCCACTCCCATGGACCCAAACACCCCCTCCTCAACAGCTTGATTAAAAGCTTCTCTGTAGCCTCTCCCGTCCTATCTTACCCCCCAGAACAGAACAACAACACCGCAACTAACTTTTTCTCCGACGGCTCCCACTAACTAGCGCGCACCGCATCCTATTCCCGTTGGTCTCAGGAAGGGCATCCAAGCCGTCTCCCTCCCTCCCTCCGTGTGTGAGTTTTGGGAGGAGGCTGTTCTCTGGGTCTGGGTAGGACCTCCCCCCCTCCCCCAAGCAAGAGGGAGAGACAGCGGCAGGCAGGCAGTACCTGTAGCCCAGAGATTTTCTCTGAGCCGGATGGGTCCGTTCCTCTTGTCGCCCAGCGAGGGCGAGGCGGAAAGGGTGGAGAAGAGGAGCAGATAAGCCAAGCACCCCACCCGAAGGATCCTGCAGGCGATCCCCGCCGCGGCCATGGCTCCCGAGCGAGGCTGCGAGAAACCTTGACCGACGGACGGAGGGAAGGAAGGACGCCCTGCCTCGCGTCGTCTGGCCACTAGGTGGCTCCGCTCCTCTCTTTTTCTCCCTCGCTGCCGCCGTTTCTCCTTCGCGTCCCGTCCTCCGGTTTAAATAGCCCCGCAGCTCTTGGGGCGGAGACTGTCGCTTGGGCCTCGTGGGCCGGGCAACGCCCCCCCCCCCACGCCCTGGCGCTCTGCAGGCCCAGCGGGGATCACCCTGGATCACCCCGCGTTGCCTCGGCTTTGCTGCCCAAAACGACGCTTGGCTATTCCCCCTTCCCTTCCTCCAGACCAGAGGCGCGGTTAGGGGATGGCCCACCAAGGCTGGAGCCCCGAATTTTCATTTGGAGCCCCGAATCGTCTGGGAGGCCATCTGCCCTGCCACCCTGCTGTCCATGGGGCACTTGATGAAAGAAAAGTCCAGGGACCCTGATGATCTCTTGCATCTGATTTCCCTGGTTAGCTGGCTTTCTGCCCACATGTGCTTCACCTCCTGCTCCCCCCCCCCATCTTTCTGCCTGAAATTAGATTTGAGTCCCTCTGGCTGCCTAAATATCTAGTTGGGTCAGTGTTCTCCAACCTTGGGTCCCCAGATGTTTTTGGCCTACAACTCCCAGGGCTGGGGCATGCAGGGAGTTGTAGGCCAAAAACATCTGGGGACCCAAGGTTGGAGAACACTGCTATAGGAGAATAGGAGTAAGCCTCAAAGGAACTCAGTGAGCCTTACTTCTGAGCAGACCTGTGAAGGATTCTGCTGCAAATGGCTATATACATTGGTGTATGGAAAAAAGCGATAGCACGAAAGAAGAAAAGCATGCTTTCTTAGTTTTTACATTATGCATGTATGCATCTGTTACAGCAGGCATCATCTTAGAAGAGGTATTTTCCCCATCTCTCATCTGCAGGAGAGAATGCAGTTTTTAAGAAGGTGCTTAACTATTATCATCATCATCATCATCATCCTGATAAATTGGGGAGATATTTTTATTCAATCAGAATGTTTTTAACTGAATAATCTAATTGATTAATTTACTCAATATTGCAACCCTGTTTACAAGTGTGCAGATGTGGAAGGCTAGAAACATGAGTTGCTTAAGAACAAGCTGAGAATTTCAGGCAGCTAAATTCGGTGTCAGACTTCAGATTCTGTGCCTTGTGGTCAGTGGCATTGCCCAAAGGAATATACCCAGCCCCCAGTCAAAAGCTGCTGTGTTATGCAAAGTCCTGGGAAACTCCCCCCCCAAAAAACAACAACCCCCATCTCCTTCTGCAAGCAATGGATTGCCAACATCTGGGGATTAAGATTCCAAGATTTTGGGTTGTGCAGAGTACAGGCTAGTACTAAGAACCTAAAGTTTGGGGCATTTGAGGTTATTGTTGTGTTGTTTGGCCAGTGAGCCAAAGAGCCTAAGCCCTTGAAGGGATTACAGTGAAGATATGTAGGGACTAGGATGAGCTTGTGCCAATTACAGGATGGCCAAAGGAAGCAACAGCTTTGTATTCCCAGGAGCAATTACTTGGAGGCATCAAAGCGTGTCTGATGAGATGCAGGACGCCTTAGTGAGATTACCTGGGAGGAAAACAAGAGACCCTGTTACGTGAAAAGAAGCAAGAAATTGGCACATCTTTCACAGGGGCAAACATGGGGTGGATTTACTTCAGTGCAATTTGCTTGAATGGGGGGGGGGAGGGCCGTGGCTCTGCAACAGAGCACATGCTTTGCATGCAAAAGGTCCCAGTCTCAATCCCCAGGTAGGGCTAGGAAAGACACACACACACCCCATCTGCAACCCTGGAGAATCGCTGCCAATCACTGTGTAGACCAGGGCTCTCCAACCGTGGGTCCCCAGATGTTGCTGGCCGACAGCTCCCAGCATACCCAGCCAGCATGGCTAATGGCAAGGGATTCTGGGAGCTGCAGTCCAGCAACATCTGGGGACCCAAGGTTGGAGAGCCCCAGTGTAGACGATACTGAGCTAGATGGACCAATAATGCGGCTTAGTATGTTTGCTTCATTTGTCCAATGGCATTCAAGGGGGGGGGGGCATAGCTTGGATGGGGAGCCCCTGCTTTGCATGCAGAAGGTCCCACATTCGATCCCTTGGCATCTCCAGTAGGGCTGGGACACAGAGAGCCACTGCCAGTCGGTGTAGACTACGACTTGTGACCTTAGGGCAGCACGCGGCCCTCGGCTTCATCTCAGAATGCTGCAAGCCATCACTACAGACCTCTGGCAAGAGCAGTCTGTCGTCCCTTTCCCAGCAGCTGGGCAGGGAGGAAAAGGGAGGGAGGGACAGGAGGACAGAAAAAGGAGTGGCAGAAAGAGAAAAGAGGGTGGCTCCGCCCACCACCAGCTTTGGCCCTGACTGTTTACCTCCTAAGGCAGTGTTCTCCAACCTTGGGTCCCCAGATGTTTTTGGCCTACAACTCCCAGCATGCCCCAGCCAGCTACGCTGGCTGGGGCATGCTGGGAGTTGTAGGCCAAAAACATCTGGGGACCCAAGGTTGGAGAACACTGTCCTAAGGGAATATGGCCCTCGACAGGAAAAAGTGTCCCTCACCCCCATGGCATTGACAATACTAAGTGAGGTGGCCAAATGGCTTGACTTAGGATAAGGCAGCTTCCTATGTTCCACTTTAAACAAGCCTCAGAGACTGACATTCTGGCCAGGGATGATGGGAATTGTAGTCCAACACATCTAGAGGTCACCGTGGTCAGAAATGGCAGAATTAAAACTGGTAGCTGCAGTTGCTGCTGCTGTTGTTATTCTGATCCAGTACACCTCTTATGAAGATAAAAGCAATACAAAAATAGAAAGGAGGGCTCAGACTTCTGAAATATTCTCTCCCACTGCTCCGCCGATTACGAGTTCCTCTTTCACTCTTATGTCACAAAGTTTTCCACTTTAGATCAGATCAGCTACAAACATTGTCTTGGTCCCTAGGGGGGCGGTGGGAGAAGCAACTTTGGGCTTAAAAAAAGGATAATTATTCTTAGACCATATTTGTGGGTAACACCTCTCTTTGCAGCAATTAGCTGTCCCCGGTGCGTAGAATATCAGCATTTGCATAAAGTGCAACGAAGGCGTTGATTAGCAACATTTTCATCAGGGGATTAAAAAACACACACACACAAGAAACAGTTGGGCCCCATCTCTGGTGCTTAAGAAGGGGAAGGAGGCAGATCTAGAAGGGGCATGAAACAAGACACTGGAGACTTATTTAATGTATTAAAATATTTCTACCTCTCCTTTTGGTCAACTTTACAAACCCTCTCCAGTGCCTCCCAAAAGCAGCAAACAATATAAAAGCTTTAAAACAAACACAAAAACATAAAACACTTAAAAACATAAAACGAAAGCAAGCTAAAAACCATAAATTAAAAGCAAATCAAAACAGAGAAACACAATTAATTCAGAAGTAAAAAAAGAAAGAAAAAAAGAAGAAAAGAAAATCTCAAAATCAGCCAGAATTAAGCCCAAGGGCTTATTGAAAGAGCCCTGTTTTTGCCATCCACCTAAAGGTGGACAGAGAGGGAGGCAAATGAGCCTCCTGAAAGAGGGCATTCCAATGTTTACCGTAGGTGCCAAGACCAAGAAGGCCATGTCTCATATGCGTCCACCTGCCATACTTTGTCAGTGGAAGGCCACAACAGAAAAAGAACAGGCCGCTGATGCTGATTTGAGTGGGCAAGCCAGCTCCTATGGGAAGAGGCAGTCTTTAGAACAGCAAACATTCATCCCGAAGCAGTTATTATGATCATGTATGGAGCCGTCGTGCTTTGGCACTGGTGTAGGTGCCTAAACATTTGGTGGGTAACGTGCCCGGTAAGCAGGCATCAGTTCTAAGCTAGTTTGAGATTAGAATAGAATCCTGCAGAAATTCTCCAGGCTGCAGGCCCTTAAAAAACACAAATTGGTGTGTGTGTGTGTGTGTGTGTGTGTGTAGCATTCTGTAGCTCATTGTTGCAAACCACTCCCTCAGCCTCCGCCTGCCCTGACACCCGCCCCCCCCAAACACACACAGTTTTAACAGTGGACTACACTGCAGAGCTGTCATAAGCCATGCTTTCTCAGACTCAGATACCACCCCAACCCCCCAATTCAGAGATGATGGACGGCGTTGACATTGGATTTTGCATCAAAAGGGCTATTTTAAAAAAATGTTTGAGAATTTAAATACAAACAAACTTTTTTTACATTAAAAAGAGACCTGAATTAGAATGGTCGGGAACCTTTGCTGGTAATATTTATTTCAGGAAGGAAGCTGTTTCTGCTCAGTCACAGCTATGCCACAACCCCACATGTCTCCAATGATTTCTATAGGCAGCTCTCACTTCATAGATTTCATAGATCGTAGAGTTGGAAGGAGCCTACAAGGCTATCGAGTCCAACCTCCTGCTCAATGCAGGAAACTAGAGGAGGGGGTCTAGCTGAGCCAGCAAAGCCACAGGCCTGTTCTCCCCAGAAGATGTAAAAACTCTTCTCCAATGAAAAGCAGAAGCTCTCTTACCCAAATATATCATCAATATAGACCACTCTGGTCTTCTTATCTATCACGGTGTGCTCTCTCGTTCTCACTTGGCGACGGGTGGACAGACTTCAGGCTTCCAGGCTCCACTTTGGCTTTTTTTTTACTAGAATCTCAAGGACCACCGACTAGAGACCAGGTTCAAAACAGTGGCGCAAGGCGGTAGATAGATATACGCCAGACATTAAGGTACGGGGGGTGCCTCTGCACATGTGCTCAGTCCGGGAATTTGTGCTTAGTACCAGAATCAAGCTCACAAGTCCTTTCAAACAAAAACCCACTCCTGGTTCTCCTCCCACCCCACCGGGAGTGTTCCTTTTTTCATCCACCTAATTTAAGGGATTGGAGAAAACTTTGCAGTTATTGCGATCGTTAGACAATTCGGAGTCAGAAGCCCCCCCTGCCAATCGACTACAAATGACCCAGCGGGCCCCATCTAGATTCTGCTCACCCGTTGCAGGCCATGTGGTAGCTCTGGGGTCTCCAACATGGTGTCTGTAGGAACCAAGGTGTCCACAGACCCTTCTCTTGGCGACTGTCAGGCTCCCCTGCTGCTTCTGATTGCCATTTTATTTCTTAAGATTTTAAAAATTAAAACATTTTTTTTTTTAAGTAGGAGGCTTTCTGCCAAGCTAAGTGCTGCCCCCCCAGTGCCATCTTAATTTGGGTTCAAAAGAGCCATTTATCTGGGTTCAAAAGAGTGGTTTTGTGTTTTGGAGCTCAGACCCCACCTTTTGGCTCTCTAGATCCAGGGAATCCAACGTGGTGCCCGCTCTCGGCGCCCACCAGACTCCCTCTCCCTCCTGATTTCAATTTTATGAAGATTAATTAGTTAATTAACTGGGAGACTGGAATGCAAAGCACTGCCCTCCAGCACCATCTTTAATTGGGTTCAAAAGAGTGTTTCTTTATGTTTTGGAGCTTAGATGCCACTTCTGCCTTGTACTTAGGTTCTTGGGCAAGTTACTTTTCATTTTGTCTCCACAGTTTGCCTCCGGGGAAATGAATGTTTTGTGACCAGTCATGCTCCACCATGGTGGCCATTTTATGAATGAGCAAGCCTCCTTCCACCATGGCAGCCGTTTTGTGAGAGTGTCCATGACACTCTTAAAATTGCAAATGTACCCGCTGTCCCAAAAAGGTTGGGGACCCCAGTATAAAGGTTTCTGTTCTTAGGATCTTTGATTATTGACTCTGGGGAATCAAGCTTTCTTGAAACTAAACTCCATAAATATGTATTCCGCTCCTGCCCTGCCCTGCCTTCAGATATACTCTTCCAGTATTTGAAGGGATGTCACACAGAGGAGGGCAAAGATCTCTTCTCGATCATCCCAGTTTGCAGGACACGGAATAATGGGCTCAAGTTACAGGAACCTAGATTCCACCTAAACATCAGGAAAAATTTCCTGTCAGAGCAATAAGACAATGGAATCAACTACCTAGGGAGGCTGTGGGCTCTCCCACTCTGGAGGCATTCAAGGTGCAGCTGGACAGACATCTGTCAGAGATGCTTTGACCTAGATTCCTGCATTGAGCAGGGGGTTGGACTCGATGGCCTTGTAGGCCCCTTCCAACTCTACTTTTCTATGATTCTATGATATATTTTTTAAAAGGTGTCAGCAGTAGGCCTGTTTTCTCACAGTCAGCCAGCAGCAGCCAAAGTGGAAAGGGTCCAGGCCCTCCTTGACTGCAGTAACAAATGGAGCAGCTTCAGACCCCCTCAGAAAGATGCTTCACAGGCCACCTCACTGAAAAGTGGAGGAGGTGGGAGAAGACGCTTCAGATCTACCTAACAATCACCATAGCCAATTCTCAGCCTGAAGGAATTTCTGAAAAATGCTGTTATGCTTCTGTTACCACATGGATAACACCTATGGAGAGCCTGCAAACAAAACTTTTGCCGCAGCCCTAAAAGCATCAGGAGATTTTTGCAAAGGGGGGTGGGGAAGAAGAGAACACCTGGTTCTCGAGAAGTACCTACGAAGCAGCAGGAATAGGTTACACCGCGAGGCAGACACGGTTGAGTTGGAGCTGCAGAAGACCATGTGCTAAGAGACGTGTGCTTAGAGGAAGGTCTCCTTGAAAATCCTAACCTAGCTGCTGCCCAGGTCATTTGCAGGGCAGGCACAATCTGGATGGAGTTTTGGGGATAGTGCACCTGCTTTGCATGCAGAAGGTCCCTGGGTTCGATCCCTGACATCTCCAGGTAGGGCTGAAATCCTGACCAATCAGCATAGGCAATATTGAGCTAAATAGACCAGTGGACTCACTCAATAGAAGACAAAGTCCGGTGTTTCTGCATGCCACCCCTACCCAGGGCTGCAGACAGGCACTGTGTTCATGCTAAGCTACCCTAAACTTTCATTGCGGAAGGGAGGGCTGGAATTATACATTTTAAAAACAGATTCTGGTTGGTTTAACCATGTCTTGTGTCCAAAGTGCTTTAGGGCACAATCCTATGCATATTCAGACAGAAAACCTATGCATGTTCAGCACTGCTGGCTGAGGAATGCTGGGAGTTGTAGGACTTTTTCCCATTTCAACATGCATAGGATTGCGCCCTTAGGCAACTTACTGGTCTTTCGTGCTGTGTAGGAGAAAGGCTTCAATACATCAGATAGCACAACATGGCAGGAACTTATTTTGCACACAAGCCCCATGGAAATGAATGTGAGTTTTGCTGAAAACTATACCACTCTCACTCGTTTCAATGTGCAGGAAAAATCTCAGGTCGAGGCTACCTTTAAAACTGGAGGCTTTTACTCCAGGAAAGGAGATAGACTGTGTTATTGTGCTATGTAAAACAAACCAGGCACTGTTATTCAAATGCCAAATCCAGAACTTGATGCTATTCCCCACCATCCTCAAATGAAGCCTCAGAAGCGGGTACAAGCATACAGTTTTAAAATCGGAATTTGTGGTAGGAATTAGTTGGTGCGTAACAAGATTTCTATTCATATTTTGATACGGACTGTTTGCCCCATGGGATCCAGCCACCTGTGGTGCCCTCGGGCTGATCACTAGGAGTCCTAGCTCCATAGAGCAACCTTCCCCTATGCTGGCTCAGCTTGTCTGAGTGTGGAAAGCTAAGCAGGGTCAAGCCTGGTTGTTACTTGGATGGGAGACCCCCTCCTCTAGTTTCCTGCATTGAGCAGGGGGTTGGACTCGATAGCCTTGTAGGCTCCTTCCAACTCTATGATCTACTGAATCTATGAACTTGGCACCCTCCAAATGCACTAACTACACTCCCCATCATTCCCAGCTAGCACAGCCAAGGGGCACCCTGTCTGGGGATGATGGGAGTTTTAGGTCCCACCACACTGGAGGGCGCCAGGTTGGGGAAGACTGACATGGAGCTTAATGTGGTTAGTAAGGGAAAAAGAGAACTCACAAACTTAAAAGACAGACAAGACGACTTTGGCTTAAAACTTTTAATATAAAAATTCACCGACGTACAAAAATGCTAAAATGTGACAAACCGTTCAAAATACTGGGATCAACTTTCCTGTTACACGGCAGTAGTAGAAAATAAAACCAAAAGCCAAACCCAACTTGGTTAAGAAGCAGTGAAATGTACACGGATCACACCCCACTGTCTGCTCAGAGTGACCGGCATCTCCACCTGGCCTTCTTGCTGGGAGGCTACTCTCGATGGACGAGCACGAACAAGCCCAGTAGAAAGAGGACGGTGTACTGTTGGGGGGGGGGGAACAACACACAGAGAAGTATTTCAACCGTCAAGCACACTTACGGATAAGGTACAGGAATGCACAACTGTGGCTTGCATTGTGGAACATGGCCTCCAATAGAGAATCTGGAGTTTTCACAGAATCCCAAAGTCATAGGAAAGGCTCCAAACGCATGCTCCCGCGAGCACGACTGATGATGTGCTAGCATAAACTAACATTTGCGTGACGTAACTAGCGCAATAGGGGAAAGTGGCGATTTGCCACTGAGATTCACCGCTTTTCCCCATTGCAGATGCATTGGTTTATGCTACCACAACGGCAACGGCATGACTCCTGGGGAACCGTGGGATACTACCTGCAGCTTCAAAAACCTCTAGTAGCAATGCTCAGCAGCGTGGCAAATCTGTACCACCATCGGATTGCAGGCAGGGGTTTACATGATGGGATCACACCCCAACCATCACCTCCCTGGAAAAAAACCCTCCACACAAGACATTTTAGCGAAGAACTGCGGAGAGAGAGACACCAGCAACGACACCCCCATCCTCACTCTGCCACTGAGCAACGCCCTTTCTATGCAAAAGCTTCCTCAAGTGAGGACTTTGAACTCCGAGAGACCGAGTGAACAGATCCTACCTTGAATTTGGGGTAATCATTCATTAGGATGGTCACTATTCCAATGTATGGCACAAATCTAAAATTGAAAACAAAGTCATCTGTTTTAGATACCATCTCGCCAGAGACTCACTAGGCTGGCTGTAGGCTCCGAGTACACATCTGATTGACTGAACAAGACTTTGTTCAGCCTAGCTTAGGCATGCAGGAGAATAAGGTGGCAGAGCATTGAGTTGGTACCATTTCAGACAGCAGGTGGGGGAATACAATTCTTGCACTCCGTGCCCCACTCCCATTTCTTATTTATTTATTATATTTATACCCCGCCTTTTTTCCTGCAAGGAACCCAAGGCGGCTTACATAATCCTCCTCCTCCTCCTCTCCATTTTTATCCTCACAACAACCCTGTGAGGTAGGTTAGGCTGAGAGTCAGTGACTGGCCGAAGTCACCCAGTGAGTTTCATGGCCGAGCGGGGAATAGAACCCGGATCTCCCAAGTCCCAGTCCAACACTCTCACCACTACGCCACACTGGCTCTTAAATATATATAACAACCTCCTCGCAAATCAAAACTCTTTGCTTCTAAGTTTTGTTGTGCTCTTTCTCTCCCTGTTGTGCTCTTTTTCTCCTTGTAGGGCGCATTTCACCGAGAGGAACAGTAAAAAAAAAACCACCCGAAAAACAATTTCCTTCACCTACAGTCTAAAGTGGTAGAGTCCCTTTCGACCATCTTGTCCTGCTTTGTGCAAAGTAAGGCCAGGCCTTACTTTGGTAGCCTTCCCGCTCTATAGGACAGTGCTGAGACTCTGCCTCAGCAGTCCTCCTCAAGGCCCACTGAGCTGATTGACCAAAGGTCTGACTCTGTGTAAGGCAGCTTTGTATGTTTTCCACAGTAGGAGGCCACCTGGTGCCCTGCCGATGGTTTGGACTACAGTTCCCATCAGCCCCAGTCAGCCTGGCCAAAGGTAAGGCATTGCGGGAGTTATCTTCCCAAACATAGGTATTTTTAAATGGCTCACAGCAAGGAAAATTCACTCGCTGATTAGTGACCGTGAAGGAAAACAAAGCTTGCCACACATCGCGCCCTGCTGGCTAATCATCACTTACCCCCTCGCTCTTCCCACTACGTCTTTCTTCTCCAGCCAGTGCTGCCCTTGTTTGTACAAGCCTCTGTCGTCCACAGCATTATTGTCGCCCTTTGTCAAAAACTTGATATCTCCATTTTGTCTAAAAGAGGAGAATAAAGCAGAGTCAGATCAGCCACTAGAGCAGTGTTCTCCAAACTTGGGTCCCCAGATGTTTTTGGCCTACAACTCCCAGCATGCCCCAGCCAGAGTAGCTCACTTGACGACGTAATGAATTATGCTGAACATACAAGGGGAGATGGGAATGCGTGAGCACAGAGCTCGCCCCTGATCCTCCAAGCCACAGCAACATCTGAAGCACTGCCACTGTCGGCAAAAAGGATCCCAGCATAAAGTGACACCGCAACAGACTTGTGCAACCACCGCCATCCAAGATTTGAAACGTACTTTTCATGAATTTTCAAAACCCGATGCACGATTGGAATTTCCCTTCCTTCTATCCTAAAGACCACAATTTCACCGACTCTGATTGGCTCTTCGATGCGATTGGTTAAGAACAGGAGATCTCCTCTGTGAAATGCAGGTTCCATACTGCCACTGGAAGACAAAGACGTCAAGGAAATTCAGAGCTGGACGTTCTGCCTCGAGATGACATCAGCCAGGCTGGTTTTTAAGGGCTAAACGACTGATATGAAAAGAGGTATTATCCGCACTGGACCAGCTATCACTGCTAGAATCTTCATGCGCATTCCAATAAATAACTACAACATACTTCCAAGATTCTAGTTCTAGTTCGTTATATGCTGCACTGTTATTGCAATTCTCTCCATCAACAGCCTTCTTAACCCAGGGAGTGCTAATCCATTTCCATTCTCGGAAATGATGCAAAATCCTTAACCTTTTGAAATTTTAAAGTGATTGATCTGGTGCACGTTGAGAGGATGAAATTTAAGCACTGTATATCTGTGTTAAGCCTGCAGTCAGCAGGCAAGCTTGACATTCAAAGGAGGAAGGAAAAGGCAAAGAGACAGATACCCTCCTGGCTTCCCATTTCAAGCTCTGGCAGGAGATGCTCATGTAGCACGAGCTATCAGTGATACGAGACACAAGCATAGGAAGAGTGCCAGCAGAAAGGACTCGCTATTTGCCTGTTGTCCATGACTAGGGAATTTCAGGAATCGCCTCTTCCCCTCTGAACCTGTTTGGGACCTTTGTTTAGCAGCTGAAGCCCTTCTGATGGCCCCCACTACTTATGGAAGTTTGGCTGGGGGGAACAAGAGAGGGGGCCTTTTTGATTGTGGCATCCAGATTCAGAGGCGGTGTTAGGTGGCAGCTCACTAGGGCTGGAGCCCCGAATCTTTCATGTGGAGCCCCAAATTTCTGAGAGGCCATCTGCCCCACCGCCCTGCTGTCTATGGGCACTTGCTGAAATAAAGGTGTAGGGGCCCTGATGATCTCTGTTGCATCCGATTCCCCTGGATTGCCTTTTTGCCCACATGCGCTTCAGCTCCTGCTGCTCCCCCCTTGAATCTTTCTGCTTGAGGTTTTTTTGATCCTGAAATCAAATGCCCTCCTCTCCCCTGTCCATACATCCCTTTTTACAAATAGGGGTGTCCTTAGGAGACAGAGTCCTTTAAAGACACACACAGAGAGACTTTGGAGCATGTGTAAATTAGCAAATCTGTGCATTTTTTCTTCTCCTGTGGGCTTGAGCCCTGGATCTTTTTGGTACCCAGCACTGCCCTGCCTAGATTATGGAACAATCCCTCCCATCTCCGAGAATGCATTTCTGCTGCCTCATTGCCTGCTTTTAAAGCAGGCACATAAAATAGTTCTGTTTCAGGGGCTGTCTTTAGTTAAGGCCTTTTAGGATTTGTTGATTCTAATTGCTTCTCTGCTCTGCATTTGTTTTAATTCTCTTTTGCTCTCAAGACAGGCTTGTGGCTCACGCTGGCTCAGCTTGTCTGAGCGTGGAAAGCTAAGCAGGGTCAGGCCTGGTTATTACTTGGATGGGAGACCCCCTCCTCTAGTTTCCTGCATTGAGCAAGGGGTTGGACTCGATGGCCTTGTAGGTCCCTTCCAACTCTATGATCTATGAAATCTATTATGATGATATTGTTTTGTTTCTTGTTAAGTCACCTTGTGCCAGCATTGCAGAGGAAGGCAAGATAGAAGCTGCCTTGAGAGCCATTTTTTGGTAGAGGCAGGGTGCAAATAAAATAAATAAAATGAGTTTCATTATGAATAAATAAATACCCATTTGAGCCATGGGAAGCTTGTTTACCATACTATCATTATGGACAACAAGATCTTTTCAAGTTCTGAGGAGGTAAGACCCAAACAAGATTTTCCCCCCTAATGGAGTCACAGATGCTCTTGCCATACGACAGCAGGGTTTGTGGGAGCCACTTTTCCATGGGTCCATCCCACAGCACAGCTGGGATATTTAAAGGCCTGCAACCATATAAGAGGGTCTGAACAGGCAAGAAAGACGGGAGGGAGAACACATCACAAAGCCTCGCCTTGCGGCTAAGAGAGCCAGAAGAGAAGCCCGCTGCCCGCACAGAGGAGAGCAGCACAGTCTGAATCACAGAAGCCAAGATGCTACACCGGCCTTCCCCAACCTGTTGCCCTCATCAGATCTTTTTGGCCTTCAACTCCCATCAGCCCCAGCCAGCACGGTCAATGGTCAGGAATGCTGGGAGATGTAGTTCAAAACATCTGCAGGGTCGGGGAAAGCTGTGCTACACATTTATTATGGCTTTCCATCCGCCCTGCCAGCTGACTTCCACTACAGAGGCTTTGGCTGCCTTGCCTTCCATTTTGTATTCAGTAACAGCTCCCCCCACCGTTCCCTCCGAGCCTGCAGGCAAGGACTGTCTTATCTTTTAATAGCCGCACTACACTTAGAAAACAGTAACAAAAACAACAAAGTGGGTCACGGGCCTTTTGAGCTGTGGCTGTATATTTCCCCCTTTCTTTCCCCAATACGGCTCGGATCTATTCACATCGTTGCCCTCATGAGAACAGCAGCTTCAAATGCAGCTGTAGCAGACCTAGGCAACACCGAAAACCTATCCTGGAGCCTGTGAAGAGCTCCCAGCAACAACCTGGCTCTTCTTCCAATATCATCAACCTTTACCTCTCCTAGAACCCTACCATAAACTCCGGAGCTCAAGCAGCCCATGGATGGGCTGTCCTATCTTGTACGAAGAGGTTGCTTCGAAGCAGGGGTGTGTGGACCCTCGCTGAGCCTGAGGGCCAGATTCAGTTCTGAGGAAGCTCTCAGGGGCTGCATACCAGTGGTGGGCGGGGCTGAAGCAAAAGTGGGCAGGGCCAAAATACCAGCCTATCATAGCTTCAAGTTCTTGTTTCCAGTAACTAAGCCTTAGGAGAGGCATTTCAACCTTTCGGAATGCGGGGGAATGCACAAATGCCAGGATACCACCAAATGATTGGCAGTTGGGGGGGGGGAGGAGGCGGGGCCAGGGACCCCGGAAGGCTGCATTGGGACCCCAGGTGGGCTGGATGCAGTTCAACACCTCTGCTTTAGAGCTGTGGAAGGCTTTATAGCAGCCTATTCCGACCTGGTGCCCTCCAGATGTGTTGGCCATGCTGGCTGGGGGATGATGGGAGTTGTAGTCCAACACATCTGAAGGGCACTGGGTTGGGGAAAGTTACTGCCTTCCTGGTCTGTGGCCACGGGGTCATGCCCCAGCATCTCCTGTTAAAAGGGTCCTATGGTGGCATGGCTGGAAACAGCCTCTGCCTGAGGCCTTAGTCTGCTGTAATCATTCAGACCAGACTAGGGATAGGGAACCTGTCTCAGCCCTGACGGCCGAATTCTTCGGAGGTCTTGGGGGCCGCACTCTGATGGTGGATGTGGCTGGAGGCAAAAGGGGCCAGGCTGAAATACCAGCATCTTGGTGGCTTAAAGCTCTTATTGCCAGTCACTAAGCAGCACAAAAGCCTGGAAACCACCAAACGACTGGTGGCTGGGGCAAAGGCCCCCCCCCCCAACCAAATTGGGACGCCAGGCCTGAGGTTCTGTACCCCTGCCTCAAATGGTGAACTTTTGAATATTTTAGGATTTATATTCATGTAAAAATTATGTTTTACATTTATATTCTTCTCTCAGGCATTTGGCAGCGTGTGATGCGTTTTTAATCAGGTCTTGAATTCTTCTTGTTGTTGTCTTTAGATATATGTGTGCCTCTCTGTGCCTGTTGTATATTTATATGTTTGTATGTAATATGGCTTTTATACTGTATTTTTTAAGGTTTTAATCTTTGTAAACGGCCCAGGGAGCTTCAGCTATTGGGTGGCACAGAAATGGAATAAAATGTACATGTTGTACAAAAGTTCAAGCGGTAGCTTCCTCTGTGGCAGACAGATGGCACCATTGCTCACATGGTCTGCCCCAGAGGTGCAGAAGTCCATGTACCAGATAAGCTGCTTCTGGGTCTGTGTGCCCTTCCGTCACGCTAGCACCAACGTAAAGGGTTTGGTGCTAGGAGGGCAGAGGCCCACGCCCCACAGGTGCTCCAGATCTTAAAAGCCATTCCAGGCTATCTCAGCTGCATCTCCCCCATGAAAGTCCCACAGGGCGACTTGGGTTTTGCCCAGCAGAGCTTTACCTCAGCACGACCACAATGGGGCTCTCACTCCCCGTTGCCACCATCAGCCCCTTCCAGATCATCAGCGCCGAGGAAACGATCATCCCAAAGTTCAGCACCTGGTAATACAGCTGGGAGGGGGTGAAGGGACAAAGATGAGGGGAGAGAGCACTGGGAAAGCAACAGCCCCTCCTCCCCCGTTCTAAGAAACGCATACACAGAGCTTTCCCCTCAGACACAAATGTCCCCCCAAATAAAACCCCTTCCCCAGAACTGCAGTTCACAACTCATTTATTCTGTTAAGTCCCATCGCAGTCAACAGGACTGCTTGGGAGTAAGTGGACTGCAGCCAGCATGGTATGCCCACAGATATACTTACATTTGAATTCTCGAGCACTGTTGAAACAAAAGCCTCAGTGGAACCCAGTTCCAAGTAAGTGGTTTAAGCTGGCAGCTTTAAATTACAAAACAGAACACTCAGATCCCATGTTGCCTGGAGGACAACATTTGGGACCTGAATCTGGAAATCCCAACAAGCAGAGACTGGCAGTAGCCTTCAGCGAGTCATGTTCTGTCAACTCACTTTCCCCCTGTCCCTGTGTAACAACCCTCCTTACAGGGGAATCTGAATTGCAGATGCCCTGGTTGCTGCATCCCTCAGCCGGTAATATGTAAGTTGCCTTGCTTTCATTATGGCTTCATAGATTTCATAGATCATAGAGTTGGAAGGAGCCTACAAGGCCATCGAGTCCAACCCCCTGCTCAATGCAAGAAACTAGAGGGGTCTCCCATCCAAGTAATAACCAGGCCTGACCCTGCTTAGCTTTCCGCACTCAGACAAGCTGAGCCAGCGTAAGCCGCTGGATGGCTCAATGGTAGAGCACCGGTTTTGCATGCAGAAGGTCCCGTGTTCAATCCCTAGCATCTCCAGTTAAAAAGATCTCAGGTAACAGGGCTGGGGAAGAATTCTGTTGAGACCCTGGAGAGCAGCAGCCTGTCAGAGCAGACAATACTGGGCTAGATGGACCAATGGCCTGACCAGAGATGTAAAATTTCTGGAAATTTTGAAGTCGTGGGGGGGGGGGGGAGGCATTACTCTCTGGTTAGCCAAAACAAGGGACACAATGCCCTTTCACTGGACCAAGGGACCTTTAAGCACCATGGCAGCAAGTTTCTAAATACACCAAGCTTCCATGTTTTAGAGGAAGGATGGGGAATCTATAGCCCACAAAACAAATTTGGCCTGCCAGGGCTCTCCATTTGGCTCTTACATGCAATTCCTGGCATCTCCAGTGTAGTTGTACGTGGGAAGCTGCCCTATACAGAATCAGACCCTTGCTCCATCTGGCTCAGTATTGTCAACAGTGACTAGCAGCATCTCTCTGTGGTTTCAGGCAGGATCCTTTATCTTGGAGCAGCCAGGGATTGAACCTGGGACCTTCTGCATGCAAAGCAGGCGCTCTCCCACTGAACTACACTCTTTGCAAGTCATTTTTAAGGACCAGGAAGGAAGTGATAGGAAAGGCTTTCTCTGCCTGAGACCCTGGAGAGATGGTCCCAGTCAGGGTGGACAGACAGTACAGGTTTAGATGGGAAAATAAGTCTGACCTGGAATAAGACAGCTCCTTAAGTTCTTTAAAGGCACAATCCTATGCATGTTTAGACAAAAAGAAAAAAAGGTCCTACAACTCCTGGCATGGCGGGCTGGGGCATGCTGGGAGTTGTAGGGCTTTTTTTAAATGTCTAAATATACATAGGATTGCACCCCAACTTATGCACTGTATGGAGAAGCCCTTTCATTCTGTCTTCCCTTGATCTCCTGCCAGCCAGTTTTCATGGGGCGACCCTCACCCCATACACAAAGATTCTAGCATTAGGGGAGACAGGAGGAAGCCCCCCCCCTCGCCGCCAATTTTCTCCACCTCGCGCAATTTTTACTTTAACTCCGCAGCTTGTCTGCACTGCAGGCCACGGATCCTGCGACCCCCCTCCCCGCATACGCGGGGGCGCTAGGAAGAGATCCCTCCCACCACCACTACCGTTGCCCTCAAGGCTGCAAAGTGCAGAGGCCCAGGACCAGGCCTCGCTGCAGCCCCAACTCTTCCGGCACCCGCGCGCACCTGCCGCTTATTCATCCGCCGAACATCGTCCAAGAAATCCAGAGACAACATCACGGGGGGAAGGGAGAGGGGAAAGCGCGAAGAACCTGCCGCCGGGAGAACTACGAGCGCCACACTTCCGCTTCCGGCCGCCTAGAGCTATTTCCGGCCAGGCCGTTTCCCGAAAACCATAGAGGTTTACCCTTCCCAGACTTGCCCAAACTCACCCGCCCTCTCAAGAATTACGTATTTAAAAGACACGCACAACACATCTCCAAGGGTTCCGCGTCGCTTTCACTTCTGGTTCCCATTGGACTCTTCCCGATGCGGGGCGAGGTGTAGAGTGGATGTGCGTCGGAAGCAACCCTATAAACATTGAAACTTTTTTTTTAAAAGGACACACTTTGTTTTAATGTTGTTTTATAATTTTATTATTTTGGGGGAGGGGAACTGCTTTCGGAGGTTGTATAGCTGAAAAGCGGTGGTGGACAATAATATTTAGAAAAACTGCTATAAGGCTCTCTGAGCCTGTAGGATAGAATGGGAAGTAAAACACAGCTAGTGGAGTTGAGAGTTGCTCCTTTTCACTTCTGTGCTTTGGAAGAGCTAATAATAATAATAATAATAATAATAATAATTACTCATCCCACCCAATGAGGTCTAGGCAGCAGGGAGTAGGTAAAAGTCGGATCCATGAAATCAAAAACATATGATCTATGATTTGATGGTGGTTTGCTGGGCATCCCTTGTAGAAATCATACAAAAGATGTGGTGATGGCATTCATGGATTTTCAGCCCACTTCATCGGGTGCATGAAATGTTATCCTGAGTTACAAGCATGTATTGCTTCATGGGAGGCGCAGTCCTATGGCCGCTAGACAGAGTCTAGGCCGCCATAGGATTTTTCAGAGCCCCAGCTGGGACTCCGAACTTGATGCTGCCTCCCCCACGGCGCGGAAAGAACTGTGCCGGCTGACTGTGGCTTTGAGGTCGGCAGAGCGACCTCAGAGACGGGCCTTTTGGGGGGGGGGGAGTGGAGGAGACAGACTCCCCCAGCATACGAAGTATCCTGGGGGCGCCTCCCACTCCTTCCCACCCACTCTGAGGCAGAACACCTAGATGGCCGAAATCCGAGGGTTGTGGGCAGCCTCATTGGACTGCACCCTCATTTTTTGTTGTTGTCACTGGAATTAATGTCTTTGAAACAGTTATTTTTAAATATTTTATATGTAAATCACTGAGAGATTTCATTATATTAAGTGGTATACAAATATTATGGATAAATAAAAAAAACAAATACACATATGATGGCAGGGGAAGGGGGAAGAAACAAACAGTGAGGTCAGTGTTTACAATCCACACACACCCAAACAAACATCACATTTGTATACAGGTATTAACCTTGGATTGCAAGTAACTTGGTCTGAGAGCGTTTTGCAAGACAAGTCAGTGTGGCGTAGTGGTTAGAGTGTTGGACTGGGACTCAGGAGATCCAGGTTCTAGTCCCCGCTCGGCCATGAAACCCACTGGGTGACTTTGGGCCAGTCACTGACTCTCAGCCTAACCTACGTAGGGATGTAACCGCTCACCTGGAGTGGGCTGAAATCAGCCCCGCTCACGCCCGCCAGAGACTCGCTTTGATAGAAGTGTTTTGGATTACAAGCACGGTTCCGGAACGAATTAGTGCTCTCAATCCAAGGTATTACTGTATACTGCAACAAGCTAATGTGGCTACTCATCTGGGTATCAGCCGTTCCTGGCCTGTAATTGTGGGAGGAGAGATGCAGCACAGCCCACTCCAGTGCCCTGGCTTGCATGTAACGGCGGCCAATTGTGGGTTAATTCATAGATCATAGAGTTGGAAGGGGGGCCTACAAGGCCATAGAGTCCAACCCCCTGCTCAATGTAGGAAACTAGAGGTGGGGTCTCCCATCCAAAGTAATAACCAGGCCTGACCCTGCTTAGCTTTCCACGCTCAGACAAGCTGAGCCAGCGTGAGCCACAGGCCTAACGCACAATTTGCCATGGCAAGTTCCGTGGCACCATGGCATTGCTACACGACACCTAAACCTGGACACTAGGTTAATCGTGGGTTAAACAACCCACAGTTAACCTAATCATGGTTGTTTAACCCACAATTAACCTAGTGTTTGGGTTCGGATGACACATAGCAACCCCTGATCAGCCTGCTTGGGAGTTGAATATTCAATAAGGCTGCAGAACTGTGGCTGGCACGGCAAAACCTGGGTTAATTAACCCACAATTTGCCAGTGGCGTGTTGCCTCCATTACGTGAGTCAACTTGGAACAACTGCCATTTGGCTCCTCTTCTCCTGCAATTGCTCTCTCGGGTACTTTGGATCAGGGTGAGCAGAAGGCAGATCTCCAGATGTTTTGGATTTCAACTCCCAGCATTCCTGACCATTGTCCACGCGGGCAGGGGCTTACGGAAGTTGATGTCCAAAATATCTGGAGATCTACTTTCTGCCCAACCCCTGCTTTAGATGGTGGTGGTGATTTCATAATAATAAATAGCAATGAGTGAGGATTTCAGTCCAGATGGTCTTAATCTAAGTCCAGCATTCCACGCCCTATACCACAAAGGCTTGTAAAAGGAGACTAGTAAAAGAAGCATGATGGGTGCAGAGACCTGCCCCCTCCCCAATTTTTCAAACAAGAACACCTCATGTAGCTTGTTTTCTACTTTTTATAGGAATGATGCAACAAAAGAGAACCTGTTGGTTACACTGAGTTAGCTTTAAATGTAGACAACAGGCAGAAATTCAACAGGCAAAGCTCTTTCATTGATCTCTCGTTGAATTTCTGCTAATCATGAGGCCTGATATTAAAAAAATATAATTGTCATGCTCTGTGTAGCAGAGAGCATGAAGATTTCAAAGCATTCTAACCAAAGGAAATATCTAACTGCTTGGTTTATCTGAATTGGTGCATAAAGTCCTACGTATTTCCAACACTCTTACCCCACACATAGAAGAATCTACCATGTATAATCAAGAACCGGAAGTTGACTTAAGGCTGTGGCCCTTTGCCCTGGAATGAACCCTCCACTGGGAGTTTATACAGGGCTCCAGCTCCTTTTCAAAGGCGGGACTCAATGGACTGGACATGCTGATGAGAAAGACACCTGCGCCTGGCTTTGCCCGCGAGATAATAGACTCCCTATGTCAGCGCTTTCCCAGGGACATGCACGTTGTTTGGCCCGCCTGCAGGGCGTCGTGCCTCACCGGAAAAAGGGAAAGGGCATCCAGAGAAGCCGGAGCCTTTGGGAGGAGGTTGGGCGCCTCCCATAGCAGAGTCCAATTCTACAGAGACTGACCAGCACGCCTGGTTACAAAAAAATGCAGAGAGCCTGCATTGCAGTTGAATGAAGGCAGCCTTCCCCAAGCTGGTGCCCTTCGGTTGTGCTGGCCCACAACTCCCATCATTCCCCACTAGCATGGCCATGCTGGCTGGGGATGATGGGAGTTGTGGCCCAACACATCTGAAGGGCAAAAATTCCATTGTTATCCATTTATAGTAGGAAACATGTCCGTGCAGAAGCATGAGCCTCATGTCTACTCACAAATAAGCAGGACACGCCTCTGCATGTCTACTCAGAAGTAAGCAGGACTGAATCATTCTGTAGCACTTTCAAATAGCATCTGAAATATCAAGCCTATGTACGTCAACCCAGAAACGTGTCTACCTGCACATAAGCCGGGCAAGGCTCATGTTTCCCAACTGTTGGTTACTTTTGGCAAGCTGCAATCCTATTGCCCATGAGTAAAGCCCACTGAATACAGTGGGGCTTACTCCTGAATAAGCATGCACAGGACTGTGCTGTTAGGAAGCTGAAAGGGGGAAAGAAAATCAGGGCAAAATGTGAACTGCTGTGCAAAAGAAGCAAGTGACTGCCGTGACATGCTTTTTTCAGCTCCTAGATGTACCAGGGGTCTTCTCGTGCTGTGATATATCAAGTTTCTTTAAATAAAATAAGGGAAAGCAAGAGAACAAAGTCTCCCTGATCACAATTTGGGCTGCAGTCCTATGGATACTTATTAGGGAGTAAGCCCCGTTGTTGAAATCAGTGGGAATTACTTGAGTAAACATACATAGGATTGCACTACAAGAGAATTGGAAATGGGCAGATGAAGGAAAGGCAATGGAGCATTTTTCAAAGCCCCTGATGGAGGAACCTCATAAATAAAGATGCCTGTTTGGGGGGGGGGGGAGAAGCTTAAGGAATCTAGGGAATACTGGGCTTCAGTACTGGACTCCTCCACAAGCACACTGTGAATTACAGGCCTTAAGATGGCAAGGGGAATTGCCTGCCTGTTACCCTAAGCACGAGCCCCCAAACCTGGATCAGGAAGGAGCCGTTGCTTCCTTAGGGAGGCCTGATGTCCACATGTGGGGGAACCACACTATTAGAGAACAGAGCCTAGCAGCCACACATTGTTAGATGGTTTTATTTGAAATACTTTGAAGTAAACATTATAGCAAGGCACAAATGCCACTGCAGATTAAATAGATATGTGATGGCTTGGGAGGGACACCCCCTCCACCCCACCCTCTGCTATCGTTAACTATAGCTAGGCTACCTTGTAAAACATTCCCTAGGCTAAAATGTACACAGTATCAAAAAATACAAAGGGTTCTTATCAAAACACGTTCAGACGAGAAAGTGAGCAATTCAAATGCAATAAGATAAATAGGTTTTTTTTTCTTTTTAAATTATTTATAGTAAACAGTGAGCAGGGTTCCGACTCAAAACATAAAAACCGTATAAAAAAGTAAATATTACACGAAGCATGAGGAAAAAAAGCACACGTGAAAGAAACAGCACAGATGGGGCGGGGTGGGGGAAAACGAGTCAATGCAGGGGTGCGGAAAGAAGTCTTCAGAGTCAGTTCTGCCAACTGAGTAATTGGGATTTGGGGCGAGGGAGGGGGGAAAGAGGGAGAAGGGGAGAGGAGATGTGCTATCAGAAGAGCAGGAGCACTTGAAGAGGACGGAGCAGTGATTTTTTCCTGGAGCAAACACCTTCGGTACTGACCACTCTCGAATCCTGGAACGATCTGTGCTGAAGCAAGGACGGGAGGAAGCCGACTGAGCTGTACGAGGGGGGGTATGGCAACAGAGAGCGACACTTCTTCTCAGAATACTGTTTCTTCTGTGGTGTCTTTTCATGATTAGAGGTCTTCCAAGGCGATTCTGTTCCAGCCGATACAGCAAGAGGAGGGCCCGACGTAGACAGAACAATGTGCTGAGCGTGCAAGAGGGAAGAACCTTGAACCTCTGGGCTGGATCACACAAGGCCAGCCTGCATATGTAGCTTAAGCATGCATCAGGCCACAGCAGCCAGCTCGCTACCCCACCTTTTTTTTCTTTCTTCGTATAGGCACCTGCGCTGATATTTACTTGTGCAGACATTTACTATGCCTGTGCCCCGATTCTCATTAAATACGGCGTATGTGCAGCGGAGAAGGGCACCCTACAGCCTATCGCATATAGAACTGACACTCCCAGGCCATGTGTGTGGCAACCACTCAAGTGGATGAACTTCTGCTTCAGCTTGCAATAAGGTCCAGCCCAGTTCTAAACACAGAAAGCACCAACAGGGGTTTCGTTGCCATAGTACAGCTACTTTACGGGCTGACACTGAGGCTGACTATGTACACGTGCAACGGGAACATAAAATTATGTTTGTGCAAAATTTAAAGACACAAAAACCCCTTAACATTTACTGGTACTTAAAGAATCTCCTCTAGAAAGAGCCAATTTTTAAAAACATGTGATTGTATTCATGGAGTGCCTGAAAGGTGAGGGTGGCATGATTTTAAGGATAGGGGAGCTTCAGTGGGTTTGCATCTCAAGAGGAAAGAAGAGTTAACTAACACAGGTTTGTGCCATCCAAGCAGAATACTTGATAGACTTAAGACGAGGAACAATGGAAAGAATAACCCAAAGGCAATACTCTTTATGAAAAAGGGGAAAGCAAGGTGGAGCTGTTGGGTGGGCGTCTTGAGTGGCACATGAGTGCTCCTGTTGTTCCTGGAAGGAAAGGAAGAGGAAGAAGACGGTGGGAGGGGAATGCAAAAAAGTGCTCCTTACCCTGAAGTTTCAGACATGGTTCGGCTGGATATACTTGTCAGACATTCTCTTTCCCCCTCTCACATCTGTTACATATTCAGTGCTACAGATACGGTGGCAGTTTGTTTTGATTTCCCTAATTAAAGTGAATGGAATGCAGCGCCCATTCCACGAAATCAATAGCATGTTTAAAACGCCCCCCCGCCCCCCCGCACTCTGATCAACATCTTAGGGGAGGCAAAACACACTTAAATATTTGGAGACTTTGAATGTTTGTTCTGCGAGTTGGGCTTCTCTGTGTTGCAAGACATGGGATCACCCTCAGAGTCTTTGCTCTTTGAAATGTCTCCTTCCTTTTCCACAATGTTCGTCTCACCATAAGGCTCTACAAGTCCATTTTCACTTGTCTCCATTTCTAGACCCTCTTTTCCATCCTCTTGTTCTGGCTCCTCCTGTTCCTCCTCCTCCTCCTCCTCCAGATCTTTTACTTTATGAACAATGAAGAGGTGCCTAGTCAGAGAGATGTGTGATGTGTAACACAAACCGCAGAGCAGGCACTGGTAAGTGGAGCTGTCTGTCTTGTGCCGAGGTATGTGTTCCAGAAATTCAGCCTCAGTGGCTGTTGCAAATCCACACTTTGCACACTTCCAACGTGCCGCCTTCAGTTTTTTTGCTGGCGGATCATCAGATCCTGACGCTGTAGTTTCCATCTGGTCCAAATCATCTGCAGATACCCTCTTTGGAGATTTTGCCTGTGAAACAAATGCATGACTTTATTGTGCCAATCTGCACTGTAAGAGCTTGTGCCAACAGCCCACCATGGCAGCAGGGCCCACGCAAGGAGAGATCCCCATAGTGCAGGGGTGCATGACCAGTGCGGCCCACGGTGTCGTGGTGTTTCCGCTAGTGCTACCTAGGGATTCCCTTCCCTCATCTCTCCTGAGAGATCAGAGATAAGGGAACTGTTTTCCTTGCTGTGTTAGCAATAGCAGGACACCCCGGCAGACACACAACACGGACCTTGAGGCCGAAAAGGTTGTGCGCTCCTGCCATAGCACATAGCAACCACATCTCCTTCTTCCCACCACCACCTTCTACGCAGCACACCAAGCCGTTATGGGGAATGAGGCCTGTGTGTGCCTCCTGTATCCCTGTCCAGCCTTTCCCCTCTCTGCTCAGAGAAGGAACACGCTTTGCCCATAATGACATGGCACAGCACTTGTTTGTGTGTCTGTTTGCTCACATCTTTGGGGGTGGTGGTAAAAAGGGGGCTCCGTTATAACTATGCAGAGGGAATCCTTCCAAATATGGGTGTTTGCACTCATAGTGGACCGGACTGACCCTTAAGTGTTTCCCTCACCAAATCTGATCTATATCTACATAAAACAAACAGGGCAGCTTTTTGGAATGGGATAAATATCTAGTAAAACTGTTGTCTCAGATACCTCATTAGAAAAATACTGGAAGCTGCTGGAAGAGGGTGCTCGTTCCTAGTATGACTAATGGAGCAATCCTACGCAGGTTTAGACCGAAAAAAAGTCCTACAACTCCCAGCATGCCCGAGCCAGGACTTTTTTCTGTCTAAACATGCACAGAATTGCACCCTAACTGTATTAACTGTCTCACCTTTTATCTTCATTATTCTCAAGGCTGAACATTTCACACCCATATTTTACAGTGCCCAAAGGTGTCCAATGTAACCTTTCACCAGCACCCTAGAAGCCTTTTGTTTCTTCTCAAATCTGTCTCGCTATCTTCTATTTAGGGCACAATCCCATGCATGTTTAGACAGAAAAAAATCCTATTAACTCCCAGCATTCCCCAGCCAGCCATGCTGGGAACTGTAGGACTTATTTCTGGATTGTGTATGCTGGGAGTTGGAGGACTTCTTTTCTACCTAAATATGCACAGCCTTTAATGACTCTGCTGTCAAGATTAACTTGGTTTCTTCCGCTCACTCTCTCCCTCTTTCGTGAGTGTCAGTGCCGAGGATTTAACTAGGAAACTCCTCATACTGGGAATCTTCAAATGGAGTTACCTCCCAAACAATGGGTATATTCAAATTACAGGGTTTTTTCAAAGGGGCTGGCATGGGACATAAAAGTCTCAAGTGTTCATTGTGACTAAAGGCCTTGGTGCATGTTAATAAAAGATTTGTGAAGACCAGAGTTAATTTACAGCACCCATATGCCCAGAGGATCTACAAACTGCATGGCTGAAATTTCACTAGAAATCAAGAAACACATCTGTTAGTAGGAAGTCTGGTAGTTCCTCCAAAGTTCAAGAGATTCAGCTTTGTATTTATTTCTATAAAGAATTCTAGTCTTCATGGAAAGGAAAAGCTGAACATGGATTCCACAAGCCACACAAGAATGACAGTTTTTGAAGATGGCTACAAAACGGGATGGCAAGCCACACACTACCCCGCCTTAATATTTTAAGTAAAGCATTGCAGATTACTTTTGTCAAGTCTTCTGCTGGAGCTTTGGCTTTGGATATTTGGGAAAGGTCTGGGTTTTTGATGCCGTGCATGAGGCTGATGTGGCTCTCCAGCATAGATGGCTGAGGAAATGTCTGAATTTCATCTGTGCAGTACCTAATAAATACAAAGCAAGACATTATAATTAATAATAGTCAATTTTTCAGTCTTATCCCTTCCCTTTTCTTTGCTCTCTCTGTTGCCTCCCCTACTATCAACAACCTGATTGTAAGTTCCTTGGGACAGGGACCTGCCTTTGTGCTTATGCAACTCTAGAAAGTGCTGCATGGTATTGCAGTGTATTATTACATACATTTAAATGCCGTCATATTACTACTAAACCAGAATGTAGAATCACTGTGCATAGAATATAGTGTTTCAAACCCTCCATTATTAATAATGGTTGTATTTTCTGTTTTATATATTATATCATAGGAATTGTATTTTTTTATTTTTCATTTATTTATTAGAGAAGACACTGTCCTGTACGGCAGCCTAAAAATCCTTTTAAATAAATCAACCACCTTCAATAACTACCGTACTACAATATACTTGCATGTTAAAATTGGCGTTTTAAAATTCCAAGTCATCTAGATAAGGCTTCAGCTATTTATGAAGAGTTCTAATTGTTCCATGCATTTCTTAATAAATGTTTTGTTTAAGATCCAGAACTGTTTGGAAAGGTGGGGGTGTACACTGTACCTTACTTCTAAAAATTGTCCAGAAATATGCTACTTTGCAACATAATAAGCAGCAATCCTCAAGAAGAGGGCAGTTCAGGGACATCTCTGAAACTACTGACTGCACTCCAGGTTTTAAGAATGTTTAACTGTAACAAGCAGTTCTGTTAATGACGATGGAAAATCAACAGGGAGACACACTCAGATGTGCACAGAATTCCTACTTCGGGAATACAGCAGGTTGGGAAGTCACATGGTGAATTTTTCATCATGTGATATCTTTGGTTTGATGCTAGAGGGAGAAGGTGCTGCTATAGAGGTTGCTCAGATGGAAAGATCGTTCAGCATTTTTTAAAAAAACTTTTAATATACTTTTATCACTCTTTGTATCACGTTTTCACAGATACCACTAACTGCAGAGTAAAAATGAGTAGCACCATTTTACAGTCAGCCCTATCTAGGGCACACCCTACTGGTGGAACTATAAATCATGGAGAAACACAGTGTTTCAAATTATGTATTTATCCTGTAACAGTCGTGTGTGTGTGTGTGTGTGTGCGCGCGCGCGTGTGTGCACGTGTAACCCCTTCCCCTTCCAGCTGATTCTTCCCCACAGCTCTCCGTCTTTTCATCCAGGCGGATCCAAGGCCAGAATTATCTCAGCTTGCCAGGGGGTGGGGGGACAGGAAAAGCCAGGGGGCTGCAAGAGAGTCAGTGAGCAGGGTAAAGGTTAAGTAACCCTCCCCTCCATGTCTCCCTTACAAATGCCCACTTGTTGCCTAAATCCTTGTCCCCACATTACCATTAAGTTGGCAAATGTGTTTGGGAAACACAATTGCTTGTGTAACGTGCAATTCCATCCAGTCAGTTGTAGCCTGGTATGTTATTTGAGGGCCAGTTCTAATGCTGCAACGTTGCATCAATGCAATGTCTTTTGAAGAAACTCCCAGGTAAACGTCCATGCAATTCTCTCAAAATTTTGTGTGCCAAGACAGGTCTCCAGGATAGATTTGGTTCATGGGATAGTCTTCATGCAACCAGCATGGGTGACCCATTGCTGCAAAATGGTTTTGTGTCATATGTATACATCCACAAGAATCATTGGCAAGAGCCATGTACGAAAGCAAATATTCCATCAGAACTGGCTCAGAATCTAGCTTTCTATTCCAGCAACATCAAAGATGACCTTGGCCCATCTTACAGATCTTATCTGTACAAAGGGAGAGAATAAGAATGGCTTCTCTTCTAGAGAAATATAAAAGGTTTACCACTGGAGGAGGACCTGTTTTGTCTGTGTTTTCGTGGGAAATGCAATGACACATTTGTGACTCAGGAATTCAGGAGCCCATGAAGTGTAGGAGTTAAAAACTTTCAGGACAAAATCACCAGATAAACAGTACATTATGTTGTCCATTTGCAACAATGAAAGTCACCTTTCTGCTCAAAATTACTCTGCCTCCTTGGCCGAAGTTTGTAATTTATCTAAAAAGAGGAGATGAGCATTCCTTTTCTTACTTTAAACAAAGATTTCATTACCAAAAAAATAGCGTGGATATCTAAAAACCCAACAATTACATGTTCTAGCTCAAATGTCTGAGTGCTTCAAGCCGGTTCCACAGTAATCAACTTTAATTATTTCTGGGCAATGAAGAAAGGATTATAATGTACCTCTGAGTTATAGGTTACAATCCTATCCACACATACTAGGGAATAACCCCATTGGATACGATGAACTTACTTCCGAGTAAACACACATAGGACTGCACCGACAGGTAAGTAAGGCTGCATACTGAAATATGTAGAAGTGGGTATGGTTTGTTGTTATTGTGGGGAAAGCTCTGCTTCCTCTGCCTTTACTCCTGTACTAACATGCACAAACGATTTTAGAGCAAAAGCTGAGAGCTGCCCCATCACTCATGCTTCAAGTGGGCTGCCTGATTTGTTTTTTCTTTTTATTCCAAGTGCCAAAGCATAGTTATCTGATTAAAAGTTTGTCTGGCACTTTATTTTTTAAACGCCCCCACCCTTTTTATTTTGCACACTGAAATCAGCTCGCACATGGGGAGAAGGTGGCTTCCTGATTAACAAATGGCCCAGCCAATCAATGCTATATGAACATCCCTGTTCCAGGGGCAGGGAGTTGCTCTATGATTGACAAGGGCTAGCTAATCAGTGTTGCATAAATCTCGCTTTTCATCAAACAAGTAGTGGGTGGGGTGCGGGAAGACTCGCCCTCAATCCAAACCTGGGGAAAAGTCTGCAAGTGTGTCCCAAGTGTGGTGAGCATACTTTCACAGGGGGTTCACTGCTGAATTTATGTACGTCCGTACACAGCAAGAGGTTGGGATAGAAAAGGAAGGATCAGGAAAGTGTGCATAAAGAAGCATGACCAATGCCATCCAAGGTATCTGAATGCAGGAAACTCAAAACACTAAAGGAACAGGCTCTAACTGCTTTCAAAGGTTTCTAAAGTGTTTCTTCTCTTATAAGCCAGTTGTTTCTTGGAGGCAATATCCAACATTCCTGGTATCCAAGTTCCAGTCACAGGGGACAGGCTTTAAACTCTCCATGCCTTGAGGATCGCACACTTGGGAGACCTTTGCTGTGCATTCACACTGTGGCCAATAAAGACTTACTTTCAAGATCAGTGGAAGCTTGTTAAACTGGATTTCAACAAGGCAAGTAAAGGATTCTGTCTAAATATACTTCTTTCTGGGCCAATTTTGTCTGTGAAGCTAAGACTATAATTGTGCAAAGTTGGAAATCTAGTGATCCTTTATGTATTGTACATTGGCTTAGGAAAGTACTATTTGTTGTTGAGAATAACCACCATAAAATATTATAAATTAGAGGAGCACTTGTTTTATGTTTTCATAGATTTCATAGATCATCGAGTTGGAAGGAGCCTACAAGGCTATCGAGTCCAACCCCCTGCTCAGTGCAGGAAACTAGAGGAGGGGTCTCCCATCCAAGTAATAACCAGGCCTGACCCTGCTTAGCTTTCCACGCTCAGACAAGCTGAGCCAGCGTGAGCCACATCTGACGTTATAAACAATGTTTATGAAATATTAAAAACATAAAATGAAATGTAATCTACATTTGCTTCCTGGTGAACTAGGAAACCTTTGCTTTTGTTATTTGTACTGGGGAGAATAATTAGAACGGAAAGAGGCAGCATTCACATTGCTTCTTATTCTGAAACAATAAAGATTTGGATCAAAAGCATAACCCACCCAAGAGAAAATATAACAGAATATACCAGAAAGTTAAACAATAGCCTTTCTGGAAAGAAGAAAGGGGCCAGTATTCTGTTTCTAACAATCGTCAGCCAGAGGCCTCTCAGAAACAGAGCATGTAAGCGATTGTCGGCGCCTCATAATTGATCACTTCTGTATACTTCAGGCTCCATTTTAGCAGTGAACACCCAATTAAGACTTGCAGGAAATGTCTTCAGGTCAGCCTTCCCCAACCTGGTGCCCTCCAGATGTGTTGGACTACAGCTCCCAGAATTAGAAGAGCAGTGGTTGTATGTTTGGTAATCTGTGATGTTATAAAACAACGTTTATGAAATATTAAGAACATAAAATTAAGTTGTACATAAACTGTAGTAGTCCAATGAATCTGGAAGGCTCCAGGTTGGTAAAGGCTGCTTTGGGTGTTTGTCTCACTTGCATCCCCACAACAACCCCGTGAGTAGGCTAGGCTACGAGATAGTGAACTGCCCAACTGCCGGTGTCATGACTTTGAACATAGATTTCCTATCTCCAAACCAGGCACCCAAGCCACTATGCCACACTGGCTCTAACAATGCTCTAAACCAGGCAGCCTTTTTTCTGTCCAAGGCCATGTTCCCTTGGGGCCAATCTGTCTGGGGTCACATGCTGGCCCTGGGCGAGGCTAGAGCCAAAAAATGGGCAAGTCTGCTGATTTCTCTCTTTACGACACTTCCTTCTCTCATGCTCCCCTGCCCCACCGCTTCCTCTTCATCCAGCAGCTGGGGAAGGCACAGGTCACTTTTGCCAGAGGTCTGAACTGATTGCCTGCAGTGCAGGGGGCTTTTGAAATTAGGCCGAGTGCCAGACAGGTTTCCCACCCTTCCTCTGAACAAGGTTAGCACAAATTGAACTAACTGTTCTACAGTTACTTAGATTCAGCCTGGTGCTTGCATTATTAATGCCTAACATGCCACATTCTTATCGTGGAATCTAACTGGGAAACCTAAAGATCTATCGCAATGAGCACATGATCCCTCGTTCTAACCTATGTCTTGAAAGAAGCAGAAGCAGATATGACCCACGGCACTTTGTAGCTTGGAAGCACCATAGACTATATAGATAGATAGATAGATAGATATAAATCAAAGAGTTGTATACTCACCAGCAGGTGTAAACTTTCTTTGCTGTGTCATGATTATTGCGAATATGTCTGCGCAGGCTATTGGTGGTATTAAAAGACCGCTCACACTGCCGACAGGGATATCTTTTCACATTCTAAGAAAAGAACAGGAAAGTTCGTTCTGACAGCAAGAGCCAGTCACCTCTGTATTTCATCTTAATTTGTGCAAAGGAGCGGTCCGGTGAGTGGCAATAGGATTGGATGCATATAATGTGGGTTCATAAGCAGAGGGCCACTTCATGCAATATGAAAAAGATGCGCTTGCAATATATCTGCTACATGTCTCTGACTGATGAGATGTACCTTCGTGGACACGTGGTAAACACACCTAGCAGTCTCAGCCAATTGTGGCTCTCAGGCGTGCATTTCCCAAAGGTCAGCAGACAACATTTCTCCTCTTCAAATGTTACTGTGCTCCCCATGGAGATGTGAAACAGGAAGGCTGCAAACATGTCTTTTTCGTATTACATGAAGCAGTCCTCAACCATAAACTCATCTGCTTGCCTTGAGACATTCACTCACACTCACAATTCCCCATCTCTAGAATGGGAATACAGTAATACCTTGGATTGCAAGTAACTTGGTTTGAGAGCGTTTTGCAAGACAAGCAAATTTTTAAATATTTTTTTTTTACTTGATATACAAGCGATGTCTTGCAATACAAGTACTGTAGTACAGCTTAAATTAAAGATCTCTGTACAAATTTTTTTTGGGGGGATTTCGTTTTGATATAAGAGTGTTTTAGATTACAAGCACATTTCCGGAACAAATTATGCTCTCAATCCAAGGCATGACTGTACTAATGATCCACTGTGTAAGGCAGTTGTGAAGAGGAATCCAGATAATGTTTGCTCATTTGTAGCCTCTCAGATTTTCAAAAACTATGCATTTATAAAAATGGAAGCACATAATGAGAAAGAAGCAGAATGATATTGTCAAGTTTATCTCTGGCTCTCTCATACATGCTCCCACATGATTGCAGCAGGCCAAAGGGGGCGGAGCGGGGCAGGGGGGAGGGAGGGAGGGAAGCAAGCATCTTGCTTCTATCCACGCTCCTACACTGTTATGGGGCCGCTGAAAAACTACTAGTATTTTAAATGAAGCTTGTGGGAAAAGGAAGAAAATATAGCTCCCAAGTTTCATGCAGACGCCTACCTTTCCATGGCTTTTCTTCATATGGGACACGTAGGTTTCTCGGTCAGGGATCCACTGTGAACACTCCCGACAAGTCCAATTGCAGGGTTTTGGCTTGGGTTTTGATTCTGGGCTCGTGTCTTTTGCGGGCAAAGAGGTCTGGGAAGTACCATTGATTACTGACAGCTGCTTTGATGCTGGGAGGACATTACTACTAGTTGCCGTCTCCACCTTTTGTCGGGCGCTAGTGAGATCCTCAGGATTTTCAGGGACCCCGTGGATGCTCTAATGAATGAAAATCAAGTGTCAGCGATCAAGGTCAGCATATCCCAATTCAAGTAACAGTACAAAGCGAAGTTGCCCAGACTTCCCTTTAAAATAGCTGGAAAGTACTCTGCTTAAGAAAGCTCCATTATATAAGTTCCCACCTGCCTGTTTTTGTTTTAGACAGACAGATCTGAGAAGAGATGTCCAAAACCAATTAGTTATGGTAAATTAGATGCAGCACATTCCATCCCATCACCACAGCAAGAAACAATATATAGTACTTAGTTTTAAATTCTAATAGAATAGTATGTTTGTCGTGCTTGCTGCAAACAACTTGAGGATGAATTCATGGTTTGGAGGGCTGTGATTGAGCACTGTTGATAAAACCATCAGTGGGATTAAAACTGCACCTAAAGAGCTCAGGAAAATAAAAAGGTATTTGCCTGACACCAGAACAATAATATAGTAGGCATCAGGTTAACCTCTCTGGGAAGAGTGTTCCAGAATTGGAACACCACCACTGACAAGACCCTCTTTCTAATAGCCACCTGCCTCATCTCAGATGGGGCTGCGGGTACACCCTTAGGAGGCCCTCCAATAAAGACCTAATGTACAGTTAAGTACATATGGAGATAGGCTGGCCTTTAGAGTACCCTGGGCCTAAGCTGTGAAGGGCTTTAAAAGTCAAAACCAGCAATTTGAATTGGGCCTGGAAACAGATGATCACATCCAGTCCCAGTTGGTAATCTTTAGCACTTGCATCCTAAAGCAATACGTTCCTGGGAGGATTGTTTCACATGCTTTCTTTTAATTGGTTTCAAGGCTGCTTGTGAGGATATCCATCAGTAGTGGGTAAAAGAGAGAAATGCAGCAGGTGTTTCATGCACACAGGTTTAAAATATGGAAGGTTAGGTGGGGTTCTGTGTGGGCAGGGAATCATCCTCAGCCACCAACCTTGACGTGTTGCATTAACTGGAGTTTCTGCATATACACCAGCTGACAATGTGGACACTTGAACACTCCCACCATCAGCCTATTGGCATTTTGCTGGAAGTGCTCCTGTAGAAGCCTCTTCTTGTTAAAGACAGTCTCACAAGAGCATTTGTAGATCACCCTGGAACAATTTAAACACGACATTGACAATGAGGTTTTACTCTTTCAAAATACACAAGTGAAGGAAAACAAACCCCATCACCACGAAATGCCTTGGTAATCCACTGTTATTGAACAGAAAACCATGTTCTGCCCTGACAGTGTCCCTCTGGAACCCTGAATGGTGCAGGAGCTGTAAGTACAGGCAAGTATTTTCAAAGGAGTATGCAGTGAGACTCGCTCATCTGTGGTTGTGAAGCAACTGTGGTTTTGGAGGGATGGTGCACGTAAAGGCCACCTCCTTATGGAAATGCCCAAATAGTGCTAATTTAATTTTTAAATGTTTTAACCTCAGGGCCAAAAGCTCTGCCTGGTGCTTCCATCACTGCTGCGCTAGTATATGAACAGTTACAAGATAAGTTTGTGGGGGTACAAAGCAGGGCAAAGCAACTAGGTCCGGGGCACAGATGGATGGTATCAGCAGCGGCTGCTCTCTGGATCTTCTAGCGCTGTGTTCTCCAACCTTGGGTCCCCAGATGTTTTTGGCCTACAACTCCCAGCATGCCCCAGCCAGCTACGGTTGGAGAACACTGTTCTAGCCAGACAGCACGTTGCTCACCGGCATAGAGATAATGCACAGCAGCATCACGCACAGCACGGGGCGGTGGTGGCTGTACGCTAGCAAACAGATTATGGTAAACCACCCCTTGCGTATGTGCAAGTGCAAACACAGTCTTAGGGAACAGATGGGCCACGCTGCTAAACTGTAAAATAATTAGCAAGCAAGACTTGTATGTAACCTTCCGTTTGTTTTCAAAGAAAAAGTGTGCAGATCCTATTACTAATGTTTCCCCATGAGACAGAAGTGAACATATATATGTCTGGGATATGGCCCTAAATGATAAACTAACTTGTAGTATCAAATGCAAAAAGGGACAGTTAAAGTAGAATAATTTTATGGATATATGGAATCAATTATTAGACTGTGTATTAATAAAGGGGAAGGGGAGTATGCCTTGTCAGGATATGTTATATTTTTGGAATGTGGAATTTAATTGATTAAGGGGATGGATTTATATTAGTTGGTCCCTAGGCGGGTGGGGGGGTGCACCTTATGATTTATTTTAGTTGTATGTTTGTGTTTTATAGTTTTGTATGTGCTGTAGTTCATAATAACTAAATAAAATTTATTTTAAAAAAGGGGAAAAAAGAAGTGAACATATAGACATCAATGTATCTCTCCCACATACAGATGGGGATGGAGAGGCTCCTGCAAACATGGGGGCTTGGACAGAGAAGTAGGTGTAGAAGGCAGACCGGGTAAGGAAGGCAAACGCCAGAACTGTTACGGGCGGTGTGCATATGTACCCAGACGGATACTTACTGAGATGTCTTGTGAGGTTCTGAAGGGTGCTGGCTAGTAATGTGAGCGGTGGTGCTGTCTGCAGACTTGAAGGCCATAGGACAGAATGAACACTTGTGGAAGACTTCACAGTGTTTCTCATGAATGTGCACTTTCAGCATAGCTTGTGACATGAAGACAACCCCACAGTGAGTGCACCTGGAAAGCGAGAGAGTTAAAATGAGCGCTGCAACCACAAAATTCTCTCACACACACTTGAAATTTCCACGAAGAGGCAGGAAATGGGGACTGGCCCAGGTATGACTCATTGAATCTTTTGCTAGGGACCTAGAGGGAGTATATTTCATAGATTTCATAGATCATAGAGTTGGAAGGAGCCTACAAGGCTATAAAGTCCAACCCCCTGCTCAATGCAGGAGACTAGAAGAAGGGTCTCCCATCCAAGTAATAACCAGGCTTGACCCTGCTTAGCTTTCCATGCTCAGACAAGCTGAGCCAGCGTAAGCCACAGTAGTGAACAACACGGTAGTGGAATATGCAAATAGACAATATCTGTCAAGTCCATCTACTTGGTGTGAGAAAGGAGTACAGAACAGTCCTCTGATGTTGAGATACTGCCACTCAGTGTAATAGGGAATGGGAAAACTAGATCCAATTCAACACAGCAACTCTATGAAGCCAACAGCACTTAAGTAGTCAGGGTGAAAAGGCTGGTACAAGTTACTAGTTTGGGGCTGTGTTACACCCGAAAAAAGAAACTTTGCTGACGCTACAAATTAAGCAATAATGAAAAACGGTGACTTATAAAGACATTGGATTGGGATGTGAGTGCATGTCAGGAAAGGAGAGAAGACAGGACTACGTGGGAACCTCCTTCTCTCGCTGCCTAACTCAGAAGCACAACTCCTATGGTCAAGGGACATTTCCAGTAGAGTTGGGGAAAACATTTCTCTGCTTGAGACCTTGGTGAGCTGCTGCGTCAGAGCAGACAACATTAGGCTAGATGGACTCATAACTCAAAACAAGGCAATGTGTATGTTCATGGTTTTCCCATCCCTTACTTCTTCTCGTCATCATTCCCAACTGTCTCCAGCTGGTCTGACCTTGATACTACTAGCAATGAGTATGGTCATCTGTTCCTTTTCCGCCAACTTATCTCTGCTCAAATCCACAAAAACAGGTTCATGCATACATTCTTATAATAATTCACCTGATACAGTGCTTTCAAAGCAAGAGCCTGAGGCTGTAATTATTGTTAAACTTCCCCTTCTGGTGGACTAGATTAAACACTGTTCAAGGCCATTTTAGCAGATTTTCACTTTGGGAAAGCAATAGCAAAACAGACTTTAAAAAGACTTAAGCGATCAGTAATACTTACTATCCCAAATTGCTTCTGCGATAGTAAGCATAAACTATCCCAAAGTGCTTCTGGGATCAACAACGGATCTGGGATTTGTTAAAAACATTCTTGTTAATTTATATTAAAAGACCAACAATTTATTCACAGCCCAAACTTGGGGGCTTGGTTGCTTCCCCTCTCTACCTATCCTGCGTCACCATGGGACAAATAAAAACTCAAGCAGACAATGTCCTGGCCTCTCCCCATACGAGCTCTTTCTCCTTTCAGGCCAGTTCTGCACCAGAAAAAAGAATCTTGGTTCCTTGAGACTACAAATAAGCAATTGTGAGTCGGTGATTGATTAAGATGCTGGACTGGGTAGACAAGTGTGCGCTGGGAAACGGAAAAGCCATCCTGGGCACCAATGCAAAACAGGTATTTGTAGAAAGGATAAGGAAAAGCATGAAGTAAATGCAATAAATACGCTTGAAGGGGAGGGGGTTGGGGCCAATGTGTGTGCCAAGTTGCAAGCCTCAGTTTTCTGAGCAAGATCCAATGATATGCACACAAAACTGAAGCTCCCTTTAAAGTGCACTAAGATCTGCAAAACCTAGGCAATACTGAACAAAGCTTCTCCCATTTAAAGTGGGTCCAAATCAAAACGTAACTACTGTTAGCCATAAAGACGGTGAAGGCACAATCCTATGCATGTTTAGACAGAGAAAAGGCCTACAACTCCCAGCATGCCCCAGCCAGCCCTTAGGCACACAACTAAACCATCACTAACCAGTACCTGCATTAACCCTTCAGTGCTCTTTTCCAGTCCTCCAAAGTCACTTAGGAGTCTGCCAAACACCTCTTCATTTATGCTGCATCATCCACCTAGGCCACGTGTCGGCAACCTCTGGAGGTCCAAGGGCCAAATTTGCAAACAAACTAAATTTGGCTGTTTGGGCGCCCCATAGCCACTACGAATGCCTTTTTAAAAACAATAATAATAATAATGACGGGGAGGCACAAAGGGGGCAGCTGGGGCTGCATGTGGGCCATCCGCTTTCCACTCCTGACCTAGGCAATCAACAATGAAAAAGAGCCTTCATGCTATTCTCGCTCTCTCTTGTTCTCCAGAGAGTCAGTATCACATCCTTATCTCTTCCGTTAAGTCACAGCGATACAAATTCTGGGGCCAGTTTGGTTTTCCTCCATGGGTATTATTTTGTGAAGGAAAACAGTTATGTCAGAACCAGTCCATCACCATCACACAACAAGACATCCCTTAAGAGGGGCTGCAGGAGTCCACCTAAAAAGCCCAGATATTCTCAATGTTTCCCATCTGAGCCTACTTCCTTGCAACTTTGGACACAGCACAGAACACTAATCTCAAAGGGCCTATAAAATATGGGCTTCCTAAAGGCACACCGGGGGGTGGGGGGACCTCCCCCCCCACCTTATCAGCATTTGATGTTTTGAAATTGTCAGCTTGCCTGGTCACAAAATAAGCCTATGGCAAAGTTGCCGCAGATGAATGATTTGATAAAGAAGGATCTGAAACTCATCCCCCCTCACCCCGCTCCACTGCCCTCTCAGCCCGCGTTAAATGTCACGACACATTTCCCTTGTTCCCCACATTTAGCACAAACCTGTAGCCAACTTTGCGTGAGTAATGCAGGCAATTCTCTTTGACGTGGGTTTGGAAATAGGCTGACCGGCAAATGGCGCCACACTCTGGGCAGCAATAGGGGGATTTGTGAGCATGGATTCGTTGATGAGCACAGTAACTGCACTTGTTAGGCAACAGCATCTGGCACACTTGACACGTCTAAAGGAAAAAAAGGAGAGATCACAATTAGCCATTCCATCTTATAAAGCCTTCTGCGCGTCTCACACTTGATCAGCCGCTCGTCGTCTTTCCTGCACTTTCTGCTGTCAAGATCACCTCCTATCCTCACTACTTCCTATCTGGTCCGATGCGCTCTCTTTACCTCAGTCTTGTCCACTATAGATTCCCTTGGTGGGGTCTGTGTTGCTTTTGTATTCTGTACAGTACCCGGACCCTGCTCGCATTAAATTAGTGTAAAGCGGTAGAAACTTCATGAGAAAGAACTCTGTTTCCTTCTGCAAATATTTTTGGAGGAAAAAAGATCTCTAGTGTAATACTTATTCTGCTCCCAAAAAGTAGAGCATCCACATACCTTGTTGTAAAGAGAGGCATCAAGATTCTCCTGCTACATGTCATTTCAAAGCCAAAGTAGCGCACTTACTACTAGAAAGAGTTTTGAGGAAGAAGCTAGGCCAGGCAACAGTCTTTGTTCCAAGCAGATTTGGCACTATGTTTTCTGGCATCTGGGCAAGAGAATTTCAGTGCCTCTCCCAGATCCTCACCAAAGGTGGTCCTCTCTGCCACTGACATGGTTCATGGGGCCCAAAGGCCAGACACAGTGAAACCCTTGGCATCCAGACAGGAGGAACTATCAAAGCGACTGTATCTGATCTGCATGTGGCAAGAGAGGAATAGCTCACCCTTGGGTTGTAGCCTGGGCAGGAATGTGATGGTGGCATTACCCTTGAAGCAGGACATTAAAAAAAGGCTTCCCACCACCCCATCTTTTATTTTGCATCTGGAGAGTACCACCACCACTTTTCACATCTGGAGTACACTGGACCCAGTGTTACAGGTTAGCCCAGCTGTCTCTCATGGGGCTCTCCCTAAAGGACCTCCGACAGGCAAGAATCTCTGGTTCAGCAGGGGCTTACTTAAAACGGTATTTACAAGAGATCTTAGGCTTGGAGGTCTCTGTCCTTGCTTTCTAAGGGGTGCTTTTTTCACCCTACTAGCTCTGCCCCTAGAACAATGTGGTGTGATCCCAGCCTAGTCCCTTTCGGAGAGGTTTTCTCTATTTCCCCCCATGAGGTCAAGGAGGAAGAAATTTCCCAGAAGATGAAGAATAGCTCAATCCCTCTCAGAGCAACAAGCCCACTAGGCTCCTTTTGTTTGCAGGCTGGTGGGACAATATCCAGTCCTGCAATTCTCTATACCTCTCCTCTTTTGCTTTCTGTGCTAGCTGCTTTCTTAGGCTCTTAAAATGACACAGGCTAACGGGCAACCCTTCCACCTGCAATGAAGCTCTGCGCTCTATCCACTTCTTCCACAATCTCCAGATCAACCTGTGGATGGACTCGGTGCCTGCAGGTTGTCTTTCCAACCACTGTGGGCCACAGCCAAGCCAAGCAACACTAGTGCTGAAGCACAAGAAGATAAGCTACTGCTTCCCAGTCACATACCATAAAGTAGGTAAGGCAGGGTTGAGGACAGACATGGTTGTATCACAACTTCAAGCTCTCAGTTACCAGATTATCATCTCTAAAACATCCCAATGCTTCTCACATGGAACTGCCAAGGTTGGACTGCAAAAACAGTGCAACATGTCCACCAGCTATAACCTGGCATCCTCAGTGTACTTCTGAGTTATGTTATCTGTGTGTAAACAACATTAACCAATTAGATGTTACCATCCACGGTGACCCACTGGACTAAACACTGAGCTCACTCCAGGAAATTCAAAACATAAGCCCTTCAAACAAAGTTTTCCAGAGCTTGAAAGCCCTAGGAGCAATGCCTTCTGGAGCTGCTTGGGCAACATGCCCATTAGCAATCAGGACGAAGAGCAAAAGAAGATTACTGGCCAGGCATTCAGGAACTGAACCTGGGACACCTGGGATCAAGGTCAATGCCCTACCCACAGGGCTATCAAGGGGACAGTTGAGGACCAACCAGCTAAACATCTAGGGATGCACTGCAAGCAGCACTGAATGGCTGGCCTTGACTCCAGTTGGTTCTAGCCTCCAGGGTAGCATTTGCAACAATCTACAATAGGGGTGGGCAAAAGGTAGATTGTGGCCCACAGGTGGCCCCCTGACCAATTTGTACTGAACCACCTTGTGCCTGCTGGTTGCTGGGATTCTTACAAAGCATGCTGGACTAGATGGAACTTGGTCTGATCCAGCACTTAACTGAGTTCTTAAGCAAGAGTGCATCCTCAAGAACACTTAACATAGATGAGTTAGACATCTACAATTAAGAGATCCTCAGTATACACTCTTGCTTGGAAAATGTAACACACTTCTGTGAATTACTGTAAGACTGAAGTCAACTCACCCCTTGGCCTAGAGAACAAGGCATGCTGTCAACAGTTTACTTCCTGGGTTTTCTGTGCTCCGCTTCAATCCTGAATGTCTTTCCTTCCTCTGTTCTTGAACTTTCACCACGGTTTGCCCCAGTTTCCTGCCTCCTACCAGTCATGGCCTATTCTTTAAGTCCAAGATGTGGCAGGTTGCCAAGGCAGACATTTTGGATTTTACATTGACTTGTCACCCAACATCACAATTCAGCTCTCCCCACTGTTTGATCACTCAGTTTACTGATGTATGTTTCTACTCTAACATCTGGGTGCAAGACAAGTTGCAGCAATTTCAAAGAGAGGTCAATCATTGTCCCCAATGAGCTCACAGTCTAAGTATTGAATGTTTATTTTACTTATGTACATATGCTTCTATTAATAATTATTTCACAGAATTTTTAAATAGTTACCCATTTAGATTTTTATCCTGTGCTTTCATGAGGGCTTGGGGTTATGGTTAAAATAACCAATCATCATCACCATCATCACCATCATCACACACACACACACACACACTCTACAAATTAGGAGCTTTTGGTCTCAAAGCACAGCAAACATTACAATCCACAACTAAAAATCCACAACCAGCAGCCCAGAATTCTCATAGTCTTCAAGCCTGGCTATTCCTGTCTCCATGTCTCTCCCCAAATGGACTGCCCATCAAGCTTGCCAACTACTCAGTAATTGCTCATCTAGATTGTACCACTGCAGGTGGTGGGAAGGGTCACATGGCTGAATGCTCCCAACTCCTCCCTGCCAGCCGAGAACTCTCTGCATACGGATAGCTTGCACATCAGAAAGCAGGCTAAACTTCTTCCCTGAGCTAGCTCCCTATATTCAAGAAGAGTTTTACACAGAGGGATGTTTAAACATATCATGTCCTCCACACCCATCGGCAGCCTGAAGTAGTACAGCTCACAAAGAGCTAGACCATGTTCTATTTCTGGATGTTTACATTGGCTCTAAAACAGTCTTACATTCTTTCATCATAGCAGATGTTTGACTTACATTCTGAACCCAATTCATCATGCCACACTCAAATTCATCAAAATCGCCAGTCTAACTTTGTGGACTGGAAATCCTTCTATTAAGAATTAAATAATCAGAGACCTATGAAAATAACTGAAGGGGTCATTCCATGTAAAATCAACCAAAAGAAATGAAAAATTTACCTCACCATCTGTGATTTTTAAATGAACATACACCAAATTATAGGTCATTATACCTCACGGTTCAAAAGTACAGTGTGCTCAAAAAATGCCCCAAACACGATTTTTCAGCATTTGTGACTACACAAAAAGTATCATAACTTCCTTCGGAATTGACCTAGAAAGTAAATCATGGTGTCATATGAAAAGCTCCCGAACTACCCTTTTATTTGATATGTAACATGAAGCATGCATGTGAAATAAAATATTCAAGGTCATAATTTCTTTAATTTGACCTTGAATTCAAAAAAAAAACCAAATGTTTTTTTTTGCTGATTTTTTCCCTCAGATAACCCATGTTTACCTTAAGTATATGTACCAATTTCCAGAACGGGGTTCTGAACAGTTCAGAAGATGTGAATGTTCTTAAACATGCACAGTACCTCCCTACAATAACTTCACCCCATTATACACACTTAAAACAGAATTTTTTGGAGGGAAATTAAACTTAAGCCTGCCCCCTCCCTTCCGGAGCTTCCAGGGCCTTCAGGCTGAAACCAAACCAGGCATGGGTAGGCCTCAAACCTTCACAGAGAAGGTTTCTACATTGGATGTCTACATTAAATCAAGCTTTATTCACAGATTCTGATAAGAAAAAGGCAGGCCTGATGCCGTGACAAGTGCCTGACCCCACTTCTGCTGCAATGTGTTCATGACTTTTCAAATTGTTGAATTCCTGCACACCATTTCTACAGGTAGCATAACTAAGATCTATTATTTCCCTGATGGTGCAGCAGCACAGTATAAACACGGTAAAAACTTCAACAACTTAAGTAAGCATAAGTCAGATTTCGGTATCGATGCAGAATGGCACTTCTTTGCCACATCGCATGGAAAAGGGCCTTGTGATGGTTTGGGTGGCACTGTGAAAAGGTTAGCTGCTCGAGCAAGCTTGCAGCATCCGTATGAAAAACAAATCATGACCCCTCGTCAGCTCTTTGATTGGGCAAAGGAGAACATCACACAGGTTGCATTTCAATACACCACAAGTAAAGATTATGAACTGGAAGAAAAGCTTCTGAAATGTTGCTTCGAGAATTCAAGACGATTCCTGGGACACAGAAAATTCACGCTGTAATTCCATTAACAAAACACACTGTTGCTACTAAAAGATATTCATTTCAGTGTGAATCCAGAAAAGAGACAGTGACTATTAAAGAAGGAGAACTGGAATGGCAAGAAATACGAGGATTTGTTACATGCGTTTATATTTCACAATGGTGGTTAGGTTGAGTTTTACAGATGATCAGAGAGCAGAAGTGTTAGTGAGCTTTCTTCATCCAGCTGGACCAGCAAAATCATTTATGTATCCAGATAAACAAGATGTCCTATGGATACCATCTTCAGATGTTTTGACAAAAGCTGATCCTTGTTGCCCAACAGGGCACTTCTATACACTAACAGACAAAGAGTGTCAAGCAGCAACTTCAAGACTAGAAACTACTGTTATGAAAAGGACTTGTTAACAAAATGTTAGCAAGTAATATTTGAACTGCATAAAATCTGATTAGCATATATAAAAGTAAAATGGAAAATCTCATCTATGCACAATAATGGTTTTTCAAGCCCACATCTAAGTAAATCAAAATAACTATGCTAGTAAGAGTCCCATTTTGAAATCAGGTACATGTTTCCAGGGATGTTAAACTTTATTTAAAACAAAAGGAGTTTTTTGTCATTATTCAAGGTCAAACTTCTGTATATTTATTTGAAAAAAGTAAAATGAACATGTTTTCCCCAAAGCATACTGGTGAGTACCTTTTTTAAAGTACGGTACATATTTTAAACCTCATTCTTCTGAAAACAATAGGTCCTGCAACTTATTTTTTAATAAGCAGAACAAGTTCACCAAATCTTAAGCAATTTGCTTTCAGCTGGAAATATTCTTTGATAGATTTCATACCAGAATGACCACCTATTGAGAAGAAGAATACCTAATTCAGAGCTGCACAATTATGACAGGGTAGCTTGTACTTGTGCACAATGTTTTATTCAAAACCTAAGTGATAATGCATATTTTCTTAAGATACGTACAGTGAGATTGCAATTCATATGAACTATGACGCATACACACAGAGCGCCCCAAAAGATGTACTGGTAACTCATTTTCTGTTAAGAACCCCATTTTGAAAATTGGTACATGTATTAAGCACTGTCAGATGAAATACTAAAACAAAAATCATGGAGAATTTTTTTTAGTTTTTGCAGAATTCAAGGTCAAATTTTACTATTTGACCTTCAATATATATTTATTCCGTAAAACCCACTTATGTTACATATCAAATGAAAGAGCATTTCAAAGGCTTTCCAACAACTCCAAAATGAACTTTCTAAGTTCTGTAGAACTGGAATTACTGTAATTTTAATGTTGTCCGACACACAAAAATTAACATTTTTCTTCATATTTTTGATTGCCATATCTCCAAAAGTTTTTGTCCCAGAAGTCTAATTTTTGGAGCAGCTTATTTTCTCAGCAGACCCAACAAGTTCACCAAGTTTTTTCAAAACTGGTGACGGTCAGGTAAATTCATTGGTTGATTTTACATGGAAGGGTACTGAAATGCAGTTATAAAAATGAGAATAAAAGAGGAAATTTGGGAGCAATCCACAACAATTGAAGCCATGAAAGATTTTCCTACTGATTTGTGTGTGTTGTGGGTTAAAGCCTTTTATCTGCTGTTGGATGATATTCTGTAGATGGCTACATTTTGGGTTAGTAAACTTTAGGACGGAATGGACAAAGAACTGACACGATGAATTCTTTACCCAAAGCATTTAACTGAAAAACAGGATCTTCACTGTCTTACTCTACCTTGGTCTCAAAAAACTCAAGATGATGAGGATGATTTAGATTTCTTAGATGACTTTCTCAAAAAAAGACTCAAGGACATCTTAAAATAAAATTAACAGCTACAAACAGTTATCCACTAAAATAATCACCATCCCATAAAACAACTAAAACATCAGTGACAACCAAAACAATTCAACGGGTGCATTAAAGAGCCCATCCTATGCCATCAAATGCCATCATGGCATATCTACTTTTTATACGGTTTCTGAATTCTCTCTCGTAATTTAAAATGGAGAATGAATAACCACATTTCCCGACAGGAATCTTATTTATTCATTCATTCAGATGTTTAACATCCTCAGCTCAGGTTAACAAAAAGTGAAATGATATTGTCATACACTATGAGCAGCAAACATCACCTGTCCATTTTCAACAAAAAGGCTCTAACTCAGCTTAACCAATTTGAACCAAAAAGGTGTTATTTGAAAGGGCAGATTCTAAATGTATTGCCTTTTCTTCCATGGAAGGACACAGATATTTCACTGGAAAGCAAATCTATGTAGACTGTGCACGCTGCCATATTGCTGATGCAGATGCAATGTCATGTCAAGGCTTTGAGCTACATGAATGAACTCTGAAGGACCTTCAGGCTCACACACTCCCCCCCCCCCCCGACCGACACACACACACTGCAATTCCTCTCTTTATGAGGGTGGCCGGTTGCCGGCCAGATGGGCGATTAATAAATGTAAATAATAAATAAATAAATAAATTTATGGTTTGAGGCAAACCATTGTTTGCATTTCCCCTCTAGACTGGTGAACTATGATTTGCTCTTGTCCTGCAAACCATGATTAGAAACCATGATTAGATCCTGGTTTCCAAGACAAGAACAAACCATTGTTTGTCAGTTTGGATGAAATGTGCCTCTAAGCAGGAAAGGAAGCAGGGAATCATGGTTCCCAAGGATGGGAAAGAAGAAGTACACAAGCCCAAGGGGGGCAGCTAGGCTCATTCACATAGCTGCAAACCATGTTTTGGCATTATGCCTGGGCCAGCCTATAATGCAGTTCAAAAGTATCCCTCAATCAGGGGGGGAAAAACCCCTTCAAAATTGCCTAAGAGCAAACAGTTAATGTCACTACAATGCTGCCCGCCTTGAAAGAATGCAGTGGTGTTACCCCAACTTTTTCTTTTGGAGTTTTTAATATACATACATGAATTTATAGATATCCATAGCAATGAATACATATGAAATGCATATATATGAAAATACAACTTTCTAGCGATTATACAACATTATAGGCAGCTATTCCAACACAAATACGTACATTGGGATTCCAGTTTATCAACTGCCACAGGGAACAGTCATATTTTCAAAATTTCTCCCTTATCTGCTATTCCCCGACCTCCCTTAATTTCTAAATTTTGCTCATTTGTTCTCCCTAAATACAGATGGAAAGGGAAGAGGGAGACAGGAATTCATTTTATCCCTTTATCCTTTGCTTGACTTATGACAGCAGAATCCATAAGAGTTGATTGCAGGATCATACCAAGGATCTGATGCCAGTACAGCATCCTGTATCCGGTAGTGGTCAGCCAGATGACTCTGGGAAGCCCACAAGCAGGATATGAAGGCAATAGCCCTCCCCTGCTGTTTGACCTCCAGCAAATGGTATTTGGTGACATGCTGCCTGTGAACACTGCAGGCTCTATTTAGCTATCATGGCAAATAGCTGTTGACAGACCTATCTTCCAGGAATCACCACATCTTATGGTGGTGAAATTAATTATGCATTAATCTAGGACAGTGATGGCGAACCTTTTTGAGCCCGAGTGCCCAAACTGCAACACAAAACCAACTTATTTATTTCAAAGTGCCTTAAATTTGGCAGGAAGGAGGAGGGGGCACTAGCTAATCGCACCCCGCTCTGTCTCAGGGCATGGCTCTTCACCGGGCGCGCAAAGATTCGGGCATGCACGCGCTGTGCTTCTGAGTTGTTTGTTCAGTTAGAAGGAGGGCTGGGTGCCTGCGCAGTCCGCTTCTGGGGATGGAGATGTTGGAGTGTGCCTGCCTGTGGAGGCCAGCGAGGAATGAGTGGAGAGGAGTTACCGTACTATGGAAACCCAACGCTGAATGCAGAAGGGGACGGTCTTTTCGCGATTTGGCGACCAATGGCTCGAGTGCCCACAGAGAGGTCCCTGCGTGCCAGCTGTGGCACGCGTGCCATAGGTTCGCCATCACTGATCTAGGACCTGCCTGCTCTACTGGGATTGGGGGAAGGGGATCAGACTGCCTAAGAATGTTTAGAGATGATGCTTAATTAAAATGCTTTAGCTGTCTCTGGAGTCTTTGAGAGCCAGTGTGGCGTAGTGGTGAGTGTGTTGGACTGGGACTCGGGAGACCTGGGTTCTAATCCCCATTTGGCCATGGAGCTCATTGGGTGACTTTGGGCCAGACACTGACTCTCAGCCTAACCTACCTCACAGGGTTGTTGTTGTGAGGATAAAATGGAGAGGAGGAGGATTATGTGAGCCACCTCGGGTTCCTTGCAGGAAAAAAGGCGGAGTATAAATATAATAAATAAATAAATGTGAAAAGGAATCCTACATGGGGAAATTAAACAGAAATATAACTTCTGACTGGGAGGGTTTTTGTTAAAAATGAAACTAACGTATATGTTCAGCACCCAGGGTTAGATGAATTCTCAAATTCCAAAAGTGAAGCTTCCATTCCTAAATGCTACCATACAGGCGGCCACGGCTCCCATAACACTAACTGAGTAACAGACTTGCATCCGTTATCTGTAACTCTGGATATCTCACCCTAGAAAAAGTATAACTGCAGTAGTTTGCAGTTTAATCAACTATTTGATTTTGGTTTATATATGATTAGAAATCGAGATAGGTTACAACAACCACAGCAAAATACAAAGGCGGCAGTCCCTGTCAGCCAGTAGGTAAGGACTAAATTATCAGCATTAGTGTTATCTACTGAAATTACATTTTCATTTGTACCGTCATAAATTAATCTCTCAGTTGACTGCCTGTCTCAGGTAATCCCAGTCTGCATAGTAAAGGTTTAGTTAATAATACATTTTCAAACTGATGTACATTAATAAAATTGTTTTTTAGGAAAGGTCCAGCAGTGCCTACGACATAAGAATGGTTGGTCAAGATGCTGGAGCTGGCAGAGATGGCCAAACTCACATCATTAATCAGAGAAAGGACAACATCCACATGTATTATTGAGTGGAAACCTCTAATTGACTTTTTGCAGAGACTGGAAAATAATGATTTGTTTGTTTGTGGATTTATGGAATAATAAGTGAATTTGGGACAATGGGAAGAAAGAGATTTCTCATTCTGATTATCGAGTAAGAAAAATTATTGTTACCTGTATATTTGCTGTAGAAGAAAATCGGAGGTCTATTTTATTTTGTTAATTGTTATATGTTTGATATTATGTGTTTGTTTTATATAGAAATAAAATTTAAAACTTAAAAAATAATTGTTTTTTTAAACTGAACATGTCAGTGCGCTGGTTTGGACATAACGCCAAACTAAGGAATGGCATTATATGCGCATGCCTGACTCGCTCTTCTGGCCCCCAAATTCCCTCCTTCCGTCACATGCCACGATTCCCTGCCTCTTCTCTTGACAAGTGCAAAAGCTTGCCAGTTTCAGTGAAACAGGATCATGCATGTAGCGCAGCAGTGTTCTCCAACCTTGGGTCCCCAGATGTTTTTGGCCTACAACTCCCAGCATGCCCCAGCCAGCTACGCTGGCTGGGGCATGCTGGGAGTTGTAGGCCAAAAACATCTGGGGACCCAAGGTTGGAGAACACTGATGTAGCTCCATACCATGGCTTGGCATTACACTTGACCAACCCAAGTGTCTTAAAAGGGTGGGTCAAATGCATGCCGATCCTAGCATACTCCCGTGGCTACGACGATTCTGTGCTGTTATGTGTCTGCAGAAAATGCGCAGGATGAATTCCCTTACTCCCTTTATTAGACACACAAAAAAGCATACACAGGCAGCCCGTTAGAAAAAATAATAATCCAAACATCACAGCAGGACAATACTTTTATTAGGACCAACTGAACTGTCACAAAATGAAGAGCAAGCTTTCGGGTTCTTCATCAGGCAACAAAACCAGAGGGGAGTGGGGAGGTGGGGGGGAGAAGAGAAAAAAGCTGAGTGGTATAGTTGCTCCCCAAGTCTGCAATTTGTAACCATCTTGTGCTGGAATTCAGGAGGAGTTTTGCAGATATAGCTGGATTAGCCTAGCCTTCCCCAACCTGCTACCTTCCAGATGTGTTGTATTACAACTCCCACACTGACTGTGGATGATAGGCATTGTAGTCCAACACATCTAGGAATACACCAGGTTGGGGAAGGCTAGCCTAGCCTCTCAAGGTGCAAGACTGACTGCAAGATGTATCCACAGCTATTCTCCCATTTTTGAGAATATAAAATGAAGTGATTACGGTACTCAGTTTTGTCTCAGCCTAATGAACTCCTTCTGCATTCCAGCTCAAGTTTGTTATAAACTGCAGACTTGGGGAACAACTGCACTCTCCCAGCTTTCTCTTTCCACCTCCCCGCACAACCATTTTATTTATCTGAAAAACTCAAATGCTTGCTATTTTGTGACATTTTAGATAGTCCTAATAAAGGTATTGCCATGCTGTGGATTTTGGAATTTTCCTTTATTTGTATTCTCTGAAGTCCTTTGCTTGAAAGTTTTTAGCATGGCAAATATTCTGGGTGCCCTTCTAGAGAAAAGCTGCTATCTGCTTAATCAGTCATATCTGGGTAACTACTGAAAGTTCATTTACACTGTTGTATTATTTTTTTTTAATTAAACCAAAATCTTTGCCAATGAAAGAGATAGAAGCTGCATTCTTTTTCTTAAAGCATGATCTACCTGCAAGACAGTCGCAAGAACAACATACAGCTGCATTATTCTCTGGCAAGCACCCTGGATAGAGCAAGAGTTCTTGAGCTCCTTCATTTATTACAGGAATATTGTAAGAGATTTCTTTGTTTTGACTAAAGCCAGCGTTTTATTGGATCAAATGCCCTCTGGCATTTTCCCTGCTACTCTTCAAATGTTCTGTACTTGCCAGATGACAAGAAGCCAGTAGTTCAGTGGTAAAGACCACATGCTTTGCATGCAGAAAGCCTCAGGTTCACTCTCCAGCACTGCCAGGTAGGATTAGGAAGGACTCCTGTCTGAAACCCTGAAGAGCTGCTGCCAGTCATTGTTGACAATACTGGGCTAGATGGACCAAGGGTTTGAATCAGTATAAGGCAGCTTTCTATGTTCCATAGGCAGCAGGTTCTATAGGAAGTGTGATGGCTCATTCCCATTTACAGATGGTGTACAACAGAGCAAGGGGAAGATCTAGCAATTACATTTCCCACTGAATATATGCCCACCCCAGCCCCCTTTGAAGGATGCTCCCTCCACCTTGCTCCTCAATACATGTTAATTTACTGAAATTAGCTTCCATTTGAAACGCAAAGGGCACCTTTGTCATTGCCTACCTGGAGGAGGATTTTTCAGATGAAGAACAGGAGGGGGAGAGCCAGCATAACAGCCCCAGCCAGAGCCAGGCGAGGAACTAGAGGCTTCGGCTGACAGCCCTCCCCTGGAGCCATCAGAAGAGCAACCTGGCCCCTCCCGTGCATTGCCTGAACTCCCCCAAACACAGGAATCAGAGCCTGAGATAATTCATCCCTCTGAACGGCATAGGCTCAGGTGCAAGCAGCAAAAGAACAAAGGGAAGCTCCAGCTTGGGGCCTCCCTTAAAAGCAACACACTGACCTAATTAACCAGCTGTGCTGATTATCAACCAGCTATAAATTGGCCCAGCTGAGGTCAGCCTGTCGCTGCAGACAACAGCATACTAACTTTCATGCTTCGTCTTGTTACACCGGACCGGACAGATTCCTAGACCCCCGGCTGCTCCCTCGGGACTACGCTTTTGGACTCCTCCTGACTGGCCTCGACACTTGATACAACTGACTCCTGTAAACAGAACTCTGGAACACCTTGACCTTGCCTCTGCTCTCTCCTGCTAAGTATACTGGAACTCTCATGCATGACTCTGGACTGACCTGGTTCTCCTCTTTGTTATCCCTGAAACTATCTGAGCTGTGACCGGGGCACTTGCCAGCCTTGGAGCAGGACAACCTTCACATGCAAGTGATTTTTTTACACAGTTATCCCATATAAAGTGTGCATGCAGGCTACAAGCAGTTTTCTTATATGCAAATGATAAATACGCGCTTCTGTTTTGTCGCATGGTGTACATTGCACTAGGAAGCTGTGGCCAATGGCTGCTTTCCACCATAGTGTGCAAGTGGCAAAATAAGAACACGTACATTTGTTACATGATGGTTGTATGTGGCCTTATCCAGAACTAATGGCCAATATTAATTGTCTCCTGTACGCCCAATATCTAGGATGCTGTTTCTTTTCTCACCACAGGGGCTTTGAGCAACAGGAGGGAACCAGCGACAGCTCCTAACTGCGCTCCAGGAGGGACAACTCTTCTGCACTGATCTGCCTAGCTGTGTTGCCTGGCGACAGTGAGGATGGGAAGTCTCCAGCCCCATGACTAAATCCCTATTCAAGTGGTCTCCAGGAATTCACACACACACATATCTCTCTGTCAACTCAAATGTTCTGTCTGAAACTAGCCATTGGTATGACCTTCAGCATTTCTCAAGTGCCTTAAATAATTTCAACACATCCACATAAACTACAACTGGATTTTCACTACCCCTGCTTTTACATGATTTATTATTCCGATAGCTTAGAACTCAGTGACACCCACCCTCTTTTATTCAAAACCCATCATTTCTGCAAAGCCCCGCCCTGTTCCTGGTATCCTAATCACGGAAAATACCATTACTATCCTACTCTGTGGGAATTCTCTGATCTGTATATGGGACAGGAATTCAGGTTAGATTATCTCAGTGTCTGCACTAACTTAACTCTCCGGGCAAGACTTAGGAAAGAGTGGCCAAACACAACAGCTCTGTTCACTGTCTCAGATTCAAGATGGATTCTCCTATATATTCAGCAATTCCAACAAGTTCAGTTGTGCAAAATAATGGTAGATACCTCCTCAAACTTAATACAAAGGCAGCATATGCAAAAGTTGGCTAGCCCCAGTACCAACCACTGGAATGTTGCACTTATTCTGGCTACAGCAGGTACCACTTGGCAGTCGTCCTTCTCGTTGCGAGTTATGAATCATTACAATATAGGTTGTTGTGCTCTCCTGTAGACCAGAGTTCTTCTGAAGCTGATTAACAGCACTAAAGCTGCAGTTATGACATTAATCTATGTTCATGATTTTGTTCTTTAGGTCTACTGGTTCATTTACACATTTATAAAAATAAATCATATGCTAGCTTGACATACAAGTTTGCACATTTTCTAGAACCCTCTTCAGGCCCCATCAGTGCAAAAGCACATCTCTGAAAGCTCTCAAGTAGTGCAGTAAAACCAAGCCTGAACAGGAAACTGGTCAGAGCCATTATTTTTGACTCAGACCAGAACCATTATCTAAAAGCCTTCGCTGAAATGAAACAAAAAATACATTCAAAGTTATTCATTCAGAACAATGGTTCAACTAAGAGTCCATGGGGTACAGGTCCCAGGTTCTGCTTCTTCCCCTCAAAGTGGAACATAGGAAAATGTGTTATACAGAGTCAGAGGCTTGGTCCATGTAGCCCAGTATTGTCAACACTGACCAGCAGTGGCTCTCCAGGGTTTCAGGCAGCGAGTTTTTCCTGCCCTACCTGGAGATGAGGATTGAACCTGGGACCTTCTGCATGCAAAGCAGGTGCTCGACCACTGAGCTTATGGGCCCTCCCATTAAGTGCTTTCCTTCACTTTAGTGCTGCTGCACACATAATGCTCCTGGTTCCTTAACTATGGGAAATTTCATGTTTCTTAGCACGCAGCATCTCCCCCACCCCGCCACCACCATCACTGCTCACTACAGTTAAGATTTATGTCAGCAACCAGAATATAACTATAGAGTTTTTCTTCGCGGAGTTTTGGAAACCAGTTTCAAATCCTGGTTAACAGTGAACTGTGGTAAACATTAACCATATTTAAGGTTGGTGCCAACATAAGCCTTAACTATGATTAAAGCTAGCAGGGGGAAGAGAAGGAATTTGTGTCAGAAAAGGGGAGCGTACAATCCTGTGAACTGCTCCCTATCTCTTAACTATGGTTAAGTAACTGGGAGTGTTACATCTGCCCACAACAGAAATATATCACGAGCACATTAAAAAAGCATCATCTGGGAAGGTTGGGGCATTTCTGAGCTTCTCTCTGAATCAGCTGGCAAGCAGCCAGCAAAGATGAGGCTACAGTGAATAGCAAAGGAAGTGGGTGCTTTTTTTTTAAAGGGCCAAAAGCAGCACATTAAGTTATTGGCAGGTGCTTGAGAGAGGCCTTGGTGATAGGAAAGCCACAGAATGGGGTGTCCTGGAAGAGTCAGAGGCAGTGCAGAGTACAGCAAGCCTCTGCCAGTGTTGTGAGGGATGCAGCAGCTGTCCCCACCAGTGTGGAACTACAACTATGTGTTGACTGATTTAACTGGCTTCGCAGCAAGAAAAGTAGAACATGTTAGTTGCTCTACCCAGTGCTGCAAATCAGTGCTGTCACGATGAACTCTTTCCCTACGCGAAACATTTACTGGTCCCAACTCCCTATCATCAAGGGGATGGAGTGGTTATAAAATATCTAAGTACTCTCACTAACTCCACCAAAACAAAGATGACGACAGACAGATAAAACCCCAATGCATCACATAGGCAGTGACTTGAGGGGGAAGCCAGAGCTAGATCTGTTCCCTCTGCTGGGCTTATTCCATGTGGATGTTCAATTCCAAGATTAGGTTTTCCATATGTAGGCTTCTGTGGGACTAATTTGAAGAACACAGCCATGCAGGAAAACATAACACTGACCGAGGCCTCAGGTGTGTGCGTGTGCGCGCATGCACACACGTGTGCACAAATGCACATGTGCAGAAGCACAGAGGTTGCATTTAGCTGGCAACCTAAGGGCTAGTCTCCATGTTTCACCAACCACATAGATGGTCAGCTAAAATAACTTACAAGGAGCAACAGCTTTTCCATGCCACAAGTGTAATGGGTGGTCCGCCCTCGGAGACCTATGGGACCTGATGATTTCCTGAATACTCTGGGGGATTTTCCAGTGGAAAGCTCTGGTGATCCTGCAGGGCCCTTGTTTCACCGTGGAACAGCTCCTGAGGGTCCTCTCCATACTTCATCAGTTTTGATCTTTAGATGTCTGCTTAACATCAACCTCTTTATGCAGGCTTTCCCTGAGGTGTGACCCAATCAGTATAGTTATGAGTTTTATTGCTGACCGGTGATTGTTTTATTGTATTTTTACTGTTATATTTTTACGGCTATGTTATTCTTGTTAACCATTCTCACAGTTCACTGGAAACCAGTATATAAACCTATGCAGATAAAATAAAGTTAAGTAAATAACAGGTGCTGCACCACAGGCTAAGAAATGTGCATGCCACTACCAGACACTTCATTGTTGTATGACAGCCTAAACTGCAAAAGCGGCCCAGATACTGCCTCTTATGGACAGTGCAACTACAGTGCAACTAGTAACTACCAGTACAATTACTGTCTGCAAACCGGGCTAAGCGATAGGCTTTTGCTATTTATCTCCCAAATGTGTGTGTGGGTGTGTGTGGGGGGGAATGTAACAAGCAAGGTTGAGAATAAACAATGTGAAAGCCTCTCATAAAAGTTACACAGAACAGGAGTTGTGATTGCAAAACAACCCTCTAAGCCAGTGTTCTCCAACCTTGGGTCCCCAGATGATTTTGGCCTACAATTCCCAGCATGCCCCAGCCAGCATAGCTGGCTGGGGCATGCTGGGAGTTGTAGGCCAAAAACATCTGGGGACCCAAGGTTGGAGAACACTGCTCTAAGCCAAAACCCAACAGGACTGGAGGAACGGTAAGATTTCCAGTCATCTCAAGTAACCTAGTCAATGGTTTCCAGTACAGAAGAGGCAGCATTGTGTAATCAAGCAGATGCACTAACATATCTAGGGGATCTTAAAAAGCAAAATTAAACTCGCTCCTATCAATAAATATGCCAGATTGCACCCTGGAATGTCACATCACTTTATACAGAGATGTTGCACACTGCTTTTTCAGTCAGTGCACATTGTGAGCATAGGTACACTAACTAGGAAAGCTGACTTTGAAGAGAAAGAAAACCCTCTGATGACATCACAGATCCTACTGTAGACCCCAAGACCTTCATCATAACTGATGAAGTTTATTGGCTTTAATGGTTCATTTATTGTAATATTTCTACCCCCACTATATACCAAAGGCTTTCAAAATAAGCGGCTTAAAATAAAATAAAATAAAATAAGGGAGTTAGAACATGAGGAAGATTATTATTTATTAGGCCATTACTGCTTCACTAGATTACTAACCTAAAAAAAGGTGCAGAAGATGTGGTAGGTTGAATTACTTTGGCAGGAAGATTTCTGTTGAAATTTTCATTTAATTTCTCTTTCTTCTTTAAATTTATTGCTGACTTGCAAATAAATAAAAGGCTTGCTGCAGCAACAACAAAAAGATTGCTGTTGAAACATCCTATAAGAGCAACCAATCAGATGCACTCACTGTGAGGGGTCCCTATGTTCCGACAAAGATCCTTTTGTGAATTTCAGTGGCTATGAGATCGACTGATGGCAAGCAAGGAAAGCAGAGAGGACAGTACCAGAGAAAGAAAGGTGGAGAGTGAGTTTGATATTGAGCCCCACTGCTATGATAGGTCCACAGCTTGCTTAAATATATGGTTGTGAAAGGCTGGATTGAACACTGAGCTTAACAATCCTCACTGCTTTTACTTCAAAACACGTCACACTAATTTCAATAGAACTCACTTCCAAGTAAGTGTGCCAAGGATTGCAGTCTGTCTAAGCATTAAAGCTTTTGTGCTCTAAATCCTTACTTCTTGTTGCCAAAAGAGCACTATTTTGCTCCCCCCTTATCTAGTTTTCACACTTAAGTGGCAATGTATTTTAGTTTCATTTCTTGTAATAAGGAGACTGAATCAAGTGGGGAAAGTGTGAGGAGATCTTTTGTATTCTCAGTCTACAACAGGGTAAATACTTCCGGAGGAGGAGACCAAGTTATGTGTCACTTTCACCAGCCACAACACAAACCTGTTATTTTAGCATCCTGTCAACATACAAAGAATTCTCTACATGCGATTGGGGAGAGAACTGAAGCCCAAGTCCAGTTAATAAATAATACTTTTGAATGAACACTGGCCAGAACTGGACAGTTGACAATGCCAATGAGTGGAGTAAGGAACGCTGCTAGATAAAACAGGTTTATTTTTTATTTTTTTAAAAAAGCTTCAGCATACCTCAATCTCTCTTCTCCCCCAATAACTGGGGGAAATGAAGATGTAATGCAATTTTATAATGCATTTCTGGCCATGAATGGCTCATGCTTTACAGACTATACATAGGGATTACCAGACTATACATAGAGATTACTGTCTCCATGATATTTTCGTTTTCCACCTACTACTTGACTTAGATTTGACACAATGACTACCCAGCCGTGATGTCTGAACCCGGCCAGAGTGGCTTGTGCATGGTTAACAAACCATGCTGCTGGGTTCAGACAACACAACAAGCCACTCTGAAACAAACATGGCATATAAGCCACCATGGATTATCGTGTTGTGTGAACCCAGTCAGTCTATAGACTTTAAGAACATGAAAAAGTTGCAGTAACTCACTTCTTACGCCTGGCTTAATGTATGTTTGAGCTTCTTTGTCTGTCTGTTTTTAATGTTAACGTAAGCGCAATAGAAAATAGCTCACATCTTTAAAAGTGACTTACCAGTCCCTCATTATCTTCTGAGGTTCTCTGATAATGGGCTGCCAGGGCAATATAGTCCAGTGCCTGCTTATTACATTCAAAACACTTTAATCCGTGACGAATTAGTCTCAATGGGTCCGTGTACAGGGGCAGAGCTGGCTGAGCGTTTGTCGAGCTCCCAGTCCCGCTTCCTGACGGAGCGCAAGGCTTCTGCGGAAGAGGGGGCAAACGCGACGTCGGGGGTGCCGAAGAGCTCGTTGGAGAAGGTGAAAACATTTGGTCTAAAGAAATGGGTTTCATGAACAGCTGAGAACACTGCATGATAAAGCCTTTGCTCTTGTGATCCCTTGCGTGTTTGAGCAAGCTACACTTGTTAAAGAAAAGCAGTGTTGCCGAACACTGAGTACACATGACTTCAATGTGGACGCTTCTCCTACTGTAATGTTGAGTGAGGCTTTTTTCTAAGGCAAATGAGTCACCACATTCCAGGCAACAATACCCAGATGCCGGTACGTGAATACTGCTGTCAAGGGGAGGGCTGAGGTTGGGGGCATATATTGGCACAGGATTGGCACCATGCAACACTTTGTTGAATGCCTCAACCACAAGAGGAGCAGCTTTCTTTACCTGGTGCACAAGCGGCACCGACATCTGCGTTAGCTGGGACTGACTGCGCCGCTGCACCGAAGATTTTGCGGCCACAGATGCAGCAACGCTATGGGGAACCAAGTTGAGGTTTGCCAGGTGCACAGCTTTTGGAAGGAGGCTGGCAGGGTTACAGGGCTGTGCCACCGTACCCAGCTGCGGCTTCTTGCTCGGCTGCTGCCCCACAATACCTACTTTTATTGTCCCACTGCTGCTGTTGGTCAGCAGGGAGGCACCGGGGATGCTGCTTACAGGAATGTCTGCAATTATACTGTCGACTTGGGGGCTTGCTAGGTTTGCCTCTGGAGTGGCGGCTTTAGCAAAACCCTTGCATGACTCAGTTTCCACAGCTGGGCTTGGTTCCGGTGAAGGGAAGGATTTAACAAACTCTTCAGTTACCGAATTCTCAGCAGGCGATTCTTGAGGGGATCTGCCAAAGTCGTCTGCTTCCGGCAGAATCCTCGTTACCGTCCTTTTGATTTCACCGGAAGAGGTTTTAATTGTCTTGATCCTGACTTTGGGAATGGCTGGGGGAGAGCCAGTTGCCACAGAAGGAGAGCCTTTGCTGCTGCTGTCACTGCACACACTCCGGGGAGACTCAGGCTGCTTATTGGCTTTCCTCACGATCTCGAGGGGGCTTCTTGGACTCTTTGGTGACTTTGGCATTTTGGGGCTTCCCTTCATGCCATCCTTAAACGGGCCGGAAGGCTCTTTCGTCACGTTTGCCTGCTCCTCCTTCGAGATACCTGCAACTTTCTTGGCCTGAAGGGCTACGAGCGCGGCAACGCAAGATGACAGCTTGGAGTGAGCAGGCTTGATACGCTGGCGAGGTGGAACAAACAAAGAGGAGAAGTTCATCTCAGGCACAGATCCTTTACTCTCTGCCAAGTTATTGCTATGGAAGTTGCCCAGTGGCAACCCTTCACCAAGAAAGCTGTTTGTGTCCACAGGATCCTTGCTGGATGCTTCCTGTTTTTCAGGGCTCTTGTCATGTTCCCTCCTGCTTGTGTCCACCCTGCTTTCTTGCAGTCCGTGCACATCTATCTTTGGATCTCTTTTACAGTATTGATCAAACATACTCAACTCTGGTTCTGGTAGCTTCTTACTAAGGAGATCTAGCAGTGACGGCCCCGTTGACATAAACCGACTGAACTCTGGTTCTGGTAGGGTCCTGCTCAGCAGATCTAGCACAGATGACCCAGATGGAATATACATCGGATGCGGTGGGAAATAGGGAGCTTGAGCATGTTTTGGTTTATCTACAATACTGTTCTCTTTGAGCGCATCCTCTGGCTCAGGGCTGGAGATAGGGCTGAACTGACTGAATGTCGGTAAAGGCTCTGACTTTGACTGTTCCAACTTTTCAGGATAGTTCCTTAAGCCATCACCATTGATGAAAGCAGAATCAAATTTTCCATAACTGTGAGTCTCTACGGGCAGATCAGACCCACGGAATCCATTGTGCAACAGGCCTGGTCCTAGGTGGTTGCCTTCCTTCTCCGCCTCGAACGACTCTTGACGACATGTGTTCTTCACAATGACGCTCACAACTGGAACATCAGAGGCCGGTGCTGCATGGGACAAGGATGCATTTTCGTCAATACAAATCCCTGACTGCTTGAGATGGTTTTCATTCTCCTCACCGGCCGTCTGAATGGCTTCCTTAGCATCGAGGCTGGTCGGGTCAGGAATGTCAAAGGCAGCCAGCAAGTCATCAAAGTCTGGAGTTTTCATGTCCCCCATGATGAAAACTACAAAGCAAAGACACAGTGTCAAAAACATTCCTTTTGTGAATTTTAGTTACCTGTATTTCTATAAATATACAAATGTAGGTTCTAGCAACTGAAACTAGGAAAACCAGTGAACTGCCAAATTAAGAATTCCTACAACAGGGATGCAGAACCTTAGGCCTGGAGGCCAAATTCAGCCCTCCTGAACTCCCCAGATGGCCACGCCCCTGCCCCCGGGCTCCACCTTTCCCCCCCGCCCCCAGGCTCCACTCCTTTCCCCCAGCCACCGATAGTTTGGTGGCTTCCCGGCTTTTGCACAATCTTTTCCCCATTCTATAAGGTTGAAACACCTCTCTTAAGGATAAGTTACAGGCAGTAAGATCTTTATGCTTGATGCTAAAATGTGCTGGTCCTTTTGTCCAGCTACTTTTTGCTTCAGCCCCACCCACCAATAGAATGTGCCCCTTCCACCGAGAGCTTCTGCGAAATAGAATTCGGTCCTCAGGCTAAAAGAGGTTCAACACCCCTACATTTCAGTTGGTTTTCAAGAAGACTAACCACCCACACATGGCAGGCCTGTGGCTTACGCTGGCTCAGCTTGTCTGAGCGTGGAAAGCTAAGCAGGGTCAGGCCTGGTTATTACTTGGATGGGAGACCCCTCCTCTAGTTTCCTGCATTGAGCAGGGGGTTGGACTCGATAGCCTTGTAGGCTCCTTCCAGCTCTATGATCTATGAAAATCTAAGCTCTGTTATAGCACTAGAAAAATTCGGCCTTCAGAATTGATTGTGAATTTATTAACAGTGGCAAAATTAATGATAGCTAGGAAATGGGAAGAACAACATGTCTTCTTAACTACTGAGTGATAATAAATTGGTATGGGATATCGCGTTAAACGATAAATTAACTTGCAGTATCAAATGTCAAAAAGGACAATGGGAGAAAAAACACTTTTGTGAGCATTTGGGGGTAAGTTTGAATTACGTGTTGGTGAGGGGGAAGGGAAACGAACCTTGTCAAGATTTGTTATATTTTTGGAATAGAGAATAATATTGGATATCCTTTGGGAAATATAAGCATGGTCCCTAGGGTGTGTGTGTGTGTGTGTGTGTGCGCGCACAATATTAATGTTGTATTGTTATCATTATTTTATTATTATTGTCATTATTTGTTATTTTCTTTGTTTGGATTGAAAAACTTAATAAAAATTTACATTTAAAAAAAAAGAATTAGACCCTCAGGCTAAAAGAGGTTCAACATCCCTACAGGATTTCAGTTGGTTTTCAAGAAGACTAACCACCCACACCTTCTAACAGGAGAATTAAAGGCATTATAGTAATACCTTGGATTGCAAGTAACTTGGTTTGAGAGCGTTTTGCAAGACAAGCAAATTTTTAAATATTTATTTATTTTTGACTTGATATACAAGCGACGTCTTGCAATACAAGTACCGTAGTATGGCTTAAATTAAAAATCTCTGTACAAATTTTTTTGGGGGAATTTTGTTTTGATATAAGAGTGTTTTGGATCACAAGCACGTTTCCGGAACGAATTATGCCCTCAATCCAAGGCATGACTGTATCTTTACAAGGAGAACTGACCAGCATCAGTCTGTCTGAGGCACTGTTTGTCCTTTTCTACCCACCACATACAGCTGCAACAGATCTATCTGTTGCTGTGGTTCAAACCCAAAGCCTATGCTTTTCTCCTCTTAGGCCTTGAAATAGTGTGGCACAAAACAAACAAAACTGAATGAAAATCCAGGGATGTGAGGAACATGAAGATGTTTATCATTCTTTTTTTCTAATAGGCACTGGGCAACCAAGTTTGCTCTCAGTTTGGCAGCAGAACAGGGCCACCCACAGTTATATAGGGTAGTAGTTTAAGCACACTAAGGGTATGCAGAAATATCTTTTTAAAAATTAAAAAAGAAAGCCTAAAAAAATACCCAGTAACATGAGGACTATGGCATGCAGGAGCCACAGAACACTGAGAGTTTCAGTTAGAAGGTGTTTTAAAAACAAAACAAAACAAACACCAAACAAACTGCAGCATAATATTTCACGAATTAAGAGTCTACTTCTTCAGATGCAGCGTGCTTTAGCCCACTAAAGCTTATACAACCATAAATCTGTTTAGTCTTTAAGGTGCCACAAGACTCTGATGTTTTTGTTGTGTGACACAGACTAACACTGCCACCCCTTGGGAAGTTGTTAACAGCCTTATATCGTATCCTGGTCGGAGGGAATGCATGCTATGAGGTTAAAAGGTTTCAGTAGAGAAGAAAAGAAAAAAGAAGACCCCTTTCTCCACACCACCCCCTCTTTCTTACACACATTCTGCATCACAACAAAGTGCTCAAGTTCAGAACCAATAGTCCTTTAATTTTATAACACAGTGGGAGAAAGTCTGAGGAGAAGGTGGGAAAGAAGGTGTATATTTTCTCCCCCCCCCCCGCCCCAACAAGCCCTGAACAGCACTATAGGTCTCTTTTCCAAGGCCGGCTGGATACCTGAACAGAAGCATTCCTATTAGGGGCTGGGGATATCATAGCAACACGTTTGTTGTGGGCCCTCTCTCTCATTCTAAAATATAATGAACATCTTTGTAGTTCTTGCACTCTTCAATTTTCCTCCATTTTCTTGAGTGTCATTATCGGGTACTGCCCTTCTTCTTCACTGTTACTATCACTACATTTCTTGCAAACAGCTTGGGCCAAGCCAGGGAGGTAAGGAACTAATGTGCGGTGAACATTGACTATTCACAGCAGGGCTATGCTGGCTGGGGCATGCTGGGAGTTGTAGGCCAAAACCATCTGGGGACCCAAGGTTGGAGAGCCCTGGTCTACAGCTATTGGGGAAAACACTGCCAAAATATGCATTACAGCATTCCTTTCCTGGCTGATAGAAAAGTATAAGGTGATGGCTCTTTGTCACCTCACATATATCCCTGAGCTACACATGCAGGGCTCGTCCAACGGAAGAATTATTTTGCTCTAAATTGCACAAAGGTCATAAAGAGCCAAGCCCATTCTCTGCTATGTTCCCACTGGAGCTGTCAAGCGTGACAACACAGACAGCAAAGGGGCAAGTTTTCCATTCTTGTGTTGCAAAAGTCAAAAGCAACCGGTGCTGCAGAAGCTGCAACACTAGACTTAGGGCCTAACTATACATGACACTGGTAACATGATAAGCAATAACGTAGTTGTTTTAAAACAACAACAACAACAACAACAACAAACAATTAAATACTACTGGAGCAAATGGGAGGCTTTTCTCCCTAATGCTCATTGCTGGGGAAAGGGGAGATATATTTTTTTATACTGAGACTGCAGCTTAAGAGGGGAGACTTAAACCTCTCCTCTCCACACGCTGTGGTGCCAATGGCTATCGTTTTCCCCTTGCGCGCCTGCTATTATTTTTTTTCTTTAATTGACATTATTGCTAATGACATTGTTAGCATCACGTGTTTAGCCAGGGCCTTCCAGAAGCCCAATGCCAGCATGGCCAATGGTCAGGAATGCTGGGAGTCAAAGTTCGAAACATCTGGAGATCTACTTTCTGCTCACCCCCCGCCTTATGCTGTGTAATATATCCGAAGGGCTCCTAGAGGCAGCATCCTGCACTCCCTTCCCTTGACAACCACATAAATCCAAATGCTCCTATGGGAACTTCAGCCACCACAGTATGAGAAGCATCATCTTTGAATAACCATGCCTTCATCTTAATATGGTGACTGACACAACCCAATTGGTAAAGACGGATATCTATTTCATGTAAGCCCTGCCTTTGTTCCGCAGAGCTCAGGCTGGTGTACATGGGGATTATCCTATTTAATCTTCACAATGAGCATGTAAAATAGGTTAGGATAGGGGAGATTGACTGGCCATGGGCATAGTGCCAGTTTCATGGCTGAGCAAGGACTTGAACCCTGCTCTCCCCACTTCCATGCTGACACCCTTATCCATTTCACTGCACAAACTAGCAAGAATGGACCCAGGATGATTCACATTCAAGAAAAACCTGTTCCCCAGAGAGACAACAGGAGGGAGACTCCAATAAATCATCAAATCTAATGAGAAGAAGGCAAAAGGCACTGGCTAGGCTCAGCCAGCAATACTCTAGAGCTAAATAATATTTCTGGTGTTTTCCCCGGAGCATTCTAAGAAACCGTTCAATATTAAACAAATAATTATATACCGAACAACACTAGGGTGAAGGTTAAATTTAGGTGTAGAAGTTCCGATTTTGCAACCCTTAGTCATACAGTGTCATGGGGGGGGGGGGGGTGCCTAGCAGAAATGACTCATAGAAAACAATAAAATGGTTTCTCCACAAGACTTACTTTTTTTATTTTGTGTTGGAAACCATGTTCTAGCTCAAGTTGTGCTGTGATCTAGACAGAGGCAACATTTCTCCACAAGACCTGGGTGCATATAAATATCTACCACAAGGTAGCTGTAAAAAAGGGTAACCTTGTGATGGGGAAAGTGTCAAGTTTTTCTTGCATGAACTGACCATTACAGAGTTTAAGAGGCACAGAAGGTTGTCTCAGGTGAGCACCAATCTTTGAACTGGCAGTGGGTAGGAAAGGCTATTGCCAGTTCAGACAATTCGTGGTTTTCAATACTGGTTTGGAGATCAAGCACAAACCATAGTTTGATTATTCAGGTGTCACAGCAAATACTGGTTTGTGCTAAACAGTAAATGGAAAGTAAAGTCACCTGTTGGAGTGGAAGAAGGCCTTGATCCTAGGTTGCTAAACCATGGTTTGCAGGATTGTCTGAACTGGCCCAGTATAACCATGTGCATTTTTTATTTACTTGAAAACTTTTGTTATATTTAAGATCTGCCTTGGATGGATAAGACTAAAGCCCTATCCAGCATTCTGACTCCAACAGTACCTAACCAGCTACCTCTTGGAAGCTCACAAGCAACAGCAAGGTGACAGCCATCCATTGTTATTTGTTCCAGCCTCTGAGAGCTAGAATAGCTGCATTTGCACAAAATGGTAAGCCAGAATTCTAGGCAATCCTGGCTCACTGTGAATGAGCTACATGTTGGTGCATGCCGTTCATTTGTTCCCACTTGGCTCCTCCTGCTAGCATGACCAACTAAACAAACTGGAAACGGTTTGGTTAGCATACTGTCTGAATCTGGGATCCTGGCCTTTTGCTCCCAAACAAGCCAGATTTCATAAGTCAAGATCCTGCCTTGTAAAGAGAGCAACAAGCCAGGATCCTGGGTTTGGATGACATGCTAAACAAACTATTTCTGGTTTGTTTAGCCAGCCACAAAAGCAGGAGGAGCCAACTGGGAGCAAATGGGCTACACACCTCATTCAGAGTAAGCCAGGATTCTACAGAATACTGGCCAACCATTCTGTGCAAACATGGCCTTTGCCTCTAAATATGACTGGTCTAATGTGTCAAAGCTAACAATGATGGTTTGTCTCTGTAAATTTTTCCTATTCTTCTTTAAAGCCATCTATGGTACTGGTCATCATTCCATCAAGTGGCAATTAACTCCATAAGGTCATCATGACTGAGTTAAGTACGGTAGTATTATTTATCAAACTAAGTAACAAATTAGAGCATTTTACATGCATGCTCCCATCCAGTCAATACCCAGCTAAGCTCTGTTTACCAATAACACCAGAATATTCTCTAAGATCAGACTCTGGTACTTCTTTTGTCTTGAACATACTGCCAAACAATGACACTGAATTGTTCCTCTCAGATGTGTTTTGAGAGCTCTCTCTCTCTCTCTCTCTCTGCACTCTTATTGGTTATATTTGTAATTGTTTCCTATTCTGCTTTTCCTTGAATTGCCTTTTTCCTAAACTGAAAAGCCTTCACTTCTTTGACTTTTCTTCATCGATAGTACCATTTTACAGTGCACAACTATGCACAATTACTTGGGAGTAAGTCTCATTGATCTCAATGGCCTTACTTCTGAGCAGACAGGCATAAGATAGCACTGTCAGTTGTCCTTTTCTATACACTCTCCAGCTTTATCATATCAATTCTGAGATTGGGAAAACAAAACTGTGTCTATAGCACTCTCAATATGGCCACAATATGGAATCTATATTGGAAGCATATCATATCACCAATATATACATCTATATTATAGTTGCATAGTGATATTATATACTTCCATATGGAATACTTAAACTCAAACTGGTCTGTGTATTGTATTCAGTACCCTATTTCTTGCTAGTTGCATTTTTCCTGCTGAAGTCTGAAGATTACCTTATCCACTACCAACATATTGCTGGGCTATAAATTTATCAGACTATGAAACAAGACATTTCAGACATCAAAAAGCCATCCCGGGCTACCTAAACACTACCTGGGGGCTGGGTTTTTGACATTCCTCAACATGTCTTATATAGTGCCTTGGTTTTTAGGTTCTTAACAACAACATCACCATCATCTAGTCCAGTGGATGAGGGCTGAACTGAAAGCCCTCATCCACTGGACTAGACTAAACATGATAACCCACACGCAAGGGTTGAGTGTGGGTTGTCGTTGAACCGTGTGTTGTTGTTGAAACATAGGTTATTGTGTTGTCTGAACCCAGCTGAAATAACAAACTGCGGTGAACAACCTACAGTTCACAAACCAACAACAAACCATGGATTCTCTTCATGGGCTGTTTGTAGTTAACAAGCCGTGGCTTGTTAGCACAGCTGGGTTCAGACAACATGATAACCCACACTTCAACAACCACCCATAGTTCGATGATAACCCACACTCAACCTATACTCACCCCCGAGTGTGGGTTATCGTGTTGTCTGAACCCAGTCATTGAGTCAGACCATGGTTCCATCTAGCCCAGTATTATCGACACTGACTGACAGCAGCTCCCTAGGGTCTCAGGCAGAGGTCTTTCCCAGTCCTCCCTGGAGCTCTGCCCCTTCTCCAACTGGGTTCCTATCTGTGGTATGCCATGACAAACAGCCTTCCCAAACAGTGCCATCCACTTAGTTTTAGTCCCTTCTGTTGCACAGTAAGTTTTGTCTGACTACACTTGAGACTACTACATGCACTAACCATTTAGTTACTAAATTTTAGTAGCTTTTCAGCCAGTTATTTCCCCCTCCATATAGTGAGTTTAAACTAAGGGCTGATGCTTATTCCAACACCCCCATCTACCAAGTGACAATAACCTCAGGAGGTTATTGGGAAGCTGAATAGAGATAAGAACTGTACACTAATATTGTAATTTTTAAAAAATAAAAATCAATAACCTGTAGATCCAGCAAGGTCAGACACAACTTCACTCCACAAAGTTAAACAAATATGGAAGTTACAGGTCACTTCAAATAACCTGTCCAATGATTTAAATTCTCTCACAGATTTAACCACCTGTTCATCTCTGAAATTGTCTGCATTCAAAAAATCTTAATGCTACGGGGGTGGGGGTGGGGGTGGGGTGGGAAGCCGCAGGCATTTAATACCTTCATTATAGATGGAAGGAAAGTGTCAAGGAGGAATATGATAAAGAAATACTGCAACAACTTTTCCATTAACAATGAGCATCTTCACTCACTGTCCCAGTTTGCCAAATTTCCCCAGCAATAATCAAGTCAATCAGAAGGATAGAAAAAAGTATAAAATAGCAAGCTATATCCAGAGGGCAAGTTGAAGATGCTAAAAATGTCAGCAGGCAGGTTGGAGACACACACAAAAATGCCACCACATGAAGGACTCTGTTTTGCTGGTGGAGTACATATTTATCAGCAGAAGCTTGAAAAGAACAGCCCAAGGATAAAGTTACAGAATGAACAAACATTTCCTGGCAAAAAGTGTTGCCGATCTAGTATTTTCAAAAGCTCAATTTGTAAGTAACTGCCAGTATCCTAAATACATGTAACTGAACCGAACACATGTTCTTCCCTGTTACCCTTTCTTCATCTTCTTCACCTTCCTCAGCTGCCTCCTCTGTGTCTAACTGGAGAATGTAAACCCCTCAGGTCAGAGACCTATCTTATTATTACACTGGAAAGTGCAGTGCACTCTGACGGTGCTATATAAATAATAGCATTACCCTTTAGCTCCTTATGTCAGTGTCTCTAAAATGTTAAGAAGTCACACATTTTTTCTAAACTTACCAAATCTTCGGTATCTCCCCCAACTCCCACCAGGCCAAAAGCCTCAATGGGTATAGCTGCTCAGCTTCTCACCACTCCTGTCCAGTCTCTTTTCCTTCTGCAATCTAGCATTCCGCATTTAGGGAATCGCTGAGTCTTTGCATACTGCCAGCAAAATGTGCAAAATTCTTTACACATACTTGCCCCTTGCTAGAATCCTCTATTGCCCCCCCCCCACTCCCCAATTAAGAAGCACTGCTTTACGGAAACAATTAACTTGCCAACATTTACAATACCGTTTTCTGGAATTATTGCTACTGACACATGAAGCACTCCTTTTCCATTCTTGACAAATGGATTACATGTATAAACTACATAGCATAATCGTTCAATTGCACCATGGTTCCTTTTAAAAAGAAATTTAAAAAGTCAAATTGCCAAACAGTAAGAACTAACTCCTTTCTAGCAAGAGATGTTAAAGCTTTTAACCCCAACCACATCACATGATGGTAAATCCCTCAAATTTCAGCAGGGCTTACCTCTACACCTGTGTTCTCCAACCTTGGGTCCCCAGATGTTTTTGGCCTACAACTCCCAGCATGCCTCAGCCATGGGGTTGTGGTGGACAGCTCAATGATAAAAATGCCCTTATACTGTGCGCAGTATTCGAAGCATGTTCACACCATAGATTAGGGCAGTATGATATCAACAATTTTATTTTCAAATAAATAGCTTCGGCTATTGGGCGGTATAGAAATTAAATAAACAGCTGCCACACACTGGGTCGACATTTTCATTGAGCCGTCCAGCACAACCTGGGGCATGCTGGGAGTTGTAGGCCAAAAACATCTGGGGACCCAAGGTTGGAGAACACTGCTCTACACAGTGTGTTTTGGATTGAGGTTATTATTCTTCATGACAATTATTCTAGGCCCATTTTCACACCAAGGGCATGGTCTGAAGGTACATGATGCAGCCAGCATGCCGTAGTTAAGCACATCTGTGTCGGGTCAGTACCTGGATGGGAGACCATCTCAGAACCTGATGTAGAGCACTTTGAGCTCCACGGAAGACAGGCGGCATATAAACATAATAACAAACTGTCGCTGCAATACTATGCACACTTACTTAGGAGTAAGCTCCACTGAACACAGTGGGACTTACCCTCACAGTGAACTTGATAGGATTGTGCTGTGTAAGGCGGTAAGCTGGTGTAGTGTGTTGGTCAAAATCATGAGTTCCCAATTCAAATCTCAGCTCAGTCAGGTGGTTCCAAGAAGACGCTCCGGTATTTCTCCACTTCACCCACACCCCATCTGTAATATGGGGATATCAACCTATCTAAAACAGCCTTACAACTGCCTTGTATATGAAGTGCTTTTAGTTCTTAGGAAAAAGCAGTAACTACATTACCTTAAAGATGTTTATTCGTAAGTTCTAAAAACATCAACTGGACTTGATACACATGTTTAGTACTGGGCTGCAAATATTTCATGAGACCTGACTGGGGAAATGTGAGAACTAGGCTACATTACAGTTGCTATGGGATTTGGCACCACCGAATAATTTTTTTTTGAAAGGTTTAGTAGCACTCACCATGTGAATTGGGCCCAAAACACAATACGTTTCCCTGTTCATGTCACTGGTGGCTGCAGGCAGGCAGAACTCACTGATCCAGTTCACTCAATCACCATGGCTTAAACAAGCCACAATGGCTTGTTTAAGCCACAGCGTGTGCCAGGTGCCATTTGTCTAATTACCCACCCAAGCACGGCTTGTTGTGTCATCCAAACCCGGATGGCATGGCTTCTTTGAGGGGGAAACAACACTCAGATAACCCCTCAAACAGGCCATGCCACCTGGGTTCAGGCAACACAACAAGCTGCAACTGGGCGGCTAATTAGGCAAATGGCACCTGGCACGAACTGGGCCAGTATGTGATGGCCTCTATTCCCCTGATGGATGCTCATAAATCTTCGCTCATAAATCTTACAAGTTAGGGGTTGGGAAACATAGCCTGGCCCAAAAGAGGAGAAGGTGGGTAGGTATACTGAAGTTTAAGCCACCATGGCAGGAGGAAAAAGAGCAACATATGATAAAGAAGATATTTGTCAAGAAGAAGCAGGTTGAGAAGAATGAGACCAAAGTGGGCAGCTCTACTGGGGTGCCCTGCTTAGAGCTGGAATTTAGGATTAGGTAGGCAATCCTTTGCCAAATCTATGCGAACTCAGCAGAGATTATGTTTTTATGTGTATGTAAAGTGCATGCACTTGACAAATACGGTACATGGATTACATAGGTACATGTGCTAGGAAGCTGGGATCAAGAACAGCATTCTGTTCCCCCAGTAGCCCACCAGATGCCTCTGGGAAGACCACGAGCAGGCCGTGAGTGCAAGAGCACCTTCCTATCAGAGTTCCCAGCAATTGGTACAGAGGGGCATACTGCCTCCAACAGTGGATGTAATATAGCCCTCATGACTAGTAGCCATGGATGGCAGCAAACAAGCATTTCACTATTGCATCATCTTCAAAGTGTTTCCCACCTTCTCCAATACGAACAGGAAAAAGGGGCACAAGTGAAGGGTGCCATCATTACCAGGTGGTGGGAAAGATTCATAGATCATAGAGTTGGAAGGAGCCTACAAGGCTATCGAGTCCAACCCCCTGCTCAGTGCAGGAAACTAGAGGAGGGGCCTGTCTCCCATCCAAGTAATAACCAGGCCTGACCCTGCTTAGCTTTCCACGCTCAGACAAGCTGAGCCAGCGTGAGCCACTCGAGGTACAATGGAAATGAGGAGACAATATGTGCCCTCCGCCTGCAGTGGGATTCCATCTAGTCGTCCAGAGGGATGCAACTGCCCACCCGATGGTCTGCCCGTCTCCATTCCCTGGACTGGTAACCACCAGTACAAGAGCTACACCTCGCCTGACCTCTGGGGCATGTCAGCGAAGCGGAGACTGTGGCTACACGGGGGGGGGGGGGCGTTTCGCAGCAGAGGCGTGCGCCCTCTTGCCTGGATATCTGCAGGGCCAGCCTTCCAGTCTTTCTGCCCGTCAAAAAGGAGAGAAGATTCTGCCCACTCCCCTATGGACGAGGCAAAGACCACACGCGCGCGCGCGCGCACACACACACACACACCCCTTTGCCAGTCTTGTGCATTGGCACCCCGTCCTTTCTATGGGGTGGGCTGAGAAAGTGTTGTGCGAGGGGGAGAGGAGATGACGGAGGAGGAGGGAGCAAAACACAGACCTTCAGTCTGGCCGTTCAAATAGGTGGGGAGGGGGGTGCATGGAGGTCGCCTGTGTCTGGCACCGGTTGCCCCGTCTGCCTCTCTCCCCCCCTCCCTCTCCGCCTATCCCACGGGGGACAGCGGTGGGCAGAGATGTGGGTCTGTCCCACGGGGGTGGGGGGGGAGGCCCTGGCGCCCAGGCATCCTCCGTCGCCTAAGCAGCTGGGGAGCGGGGAGGGAATGCGCCCGGGACGGGGCGGGGGCGGAGGCTGCGCTTCCCAGGCCACCGTTCTCCTGCGCCCGGTCTGCCTGCCGACTGCCAGCCCGCCAGCCTCGGGGAGCCTCCGCAGGCCCGTGCCAGGCAAAGGTGGCGGCGGCGGCGGCGGCTGCATTAGGCCGAGCGCTGGAAGGACACCCCCCGCCTACCCACTCCCTCGGAGCCAAGCCCCGGCCCCGCCGCCTTCTTGCCCCCCGGCCGCACTCACCGACGCCGTCAGCTCCCCTGTGGGCTCCGTCGCCCGCCCGGGCCCGCACAGGCCTCACCCAGCGCCGGGCAGCGACCGCCTCAACATGGCGGAGGCGGCGGCGGCGGCGGGAGGGGCTGGGAACGGGGCGGGGCCTGGCAGGCCAGGCCGAGCCCAGGCAGGCGCCCTCCGCCGCCGCCGCCGCCGCCGCCGCGCGGGCCGGCGCGGTGGGGCGGGAGCCGTCGCCGGCGGGACGCTTCGCCGGCGGGCTCGGGGGCGCCAGTGAGGAAGGACGGACCTCGCCCGCCGCCGAGAGCCACGCCTCGGGACTGGACCCTCGAGTGGAGAAGGAAAGGGACTCCCCCCTCCCCACAGCCCCCGTGCCCACCTCCAGCATTGACCCGCAGCCCCTCCCCATGGAGCCCCTCTTTCAGAGCTGGTCGCCCCCACCCGTCGTTTTCACACACCCCAGTTTGGAATAATTACCCCCTCCAGCAATACTGGAGAATGGTTCTTTAATGTTTATTTTCTCCCCAGCCCTTTCTAATGTTTATTTTTCCCCAGCCTTTTCTAATGTTTATTTTTTTCAGACTGGCTTTTTATGTTTATTTTTTCCCATTTTTTTAAAAAATAGGCACACATAGATTTGTATATATCCATAGCAATGAGTACATATGAAATGCATATATATGGAAATACAACTTTCTAGCAATTATACATAAGCTTCAACAAAAGTGGAACAGATATCCAATTACAGCCTGGCGGTGGTGGTGGTGGTATTGTTAAATACATAATAATAAACACCGAAGAGCACTGATAGAAAGCAAATAATGTGTTTGTTACTCAGAATAATATTTGTAAGCTGTTCTTTAAAAAACACACACACCTCCCAGGGGGAGGGGCGCTTACAAGTAACAAATAAAATATCCATTAGACCTGCAATCTTACACTCAGTAAGCCCCATTGAATGCAAGTGTCTGGATAGATAGATAGATAGATAGATAGACGCTTGCACTGTAAAAGTATCTATTTATATTCTACCATTCCTCTATGGGGTTCAGGGTGGCATATATCGTTTGCCCACCTTTGATCCTCTGGATATCACTGTGAGGTAGGTAGGGCTAAGATGGTGGTGGGGGAGAGGATATTTATTTGTTACATTTTATTTATTTATTATATTTATATCCCACCCTTTTTCTGTAAGGAACCCAAGGCGGCATACATAATTACCCTCCTCTCCATTTTTATCCTCACAACAACCCTATGGAGTAGGTTAGGCTGAGAGTTAGTGACTGGCCCAAAGTCACCCAGTGAGCTTCATGGCTGAGCAGGGACTAGAACCCGGATCTCCCGAGTCCTGGTCCAACACTAACCGCTATGCCACGCTGGCTTGTCCTATCCTTCCTTTCCTGTAAAGAGGCCAAGGTGGCATGCATGGTCTTCTTCCTCTCCATTTTATCTTCACAACAACCATGTGGGGTAAGTTAGGCTGAGAGTTGGTGAGTGGCCCAAAGTCACCTAGTGAGCTTCATGGCTGAGTGGGGATTTGAACCTGGGATGCCCAAGACCTAGGCCAGCACAGTAACCACTGCACCACACTGTCTCTCCATACCACTGAAAGAGTGCAGGTGGGCTGGGGGAACTTGGCATGTCCCCCTGATGCAAATATGCACACTGGGTCTGCCTTCCACTGACTGTTTGACAGCTGAGTGAAGGGGGCCTCTGCACAGGGTTCAGGGTTGGTGTGAGGGATGGGCTCCACAGTGTGATCCCAGGACCCCCTCGGGCTTTCTTTCAACCCAGTGAACTTTATGACTGAATGGGAATTTGAACTCGGCTCTCCCCACATCATAGTCAGAACGGCAAAAAAAAACAACCAATTCAGCGATTAAAAAAATCCTGCTGGTTTAAGACTAGAATTAAAGCTCTCCCATGTTGGCTGAAGCTCCCCAAAGCCAGGAAATCAAAAGCTAAGGCTGATGCCTTCACAACAGACGTGCCCCGCAGCGATCAGTAATGATGATGTGCAATGTCACAAATTGTGCTTGCTTACAACGTACCCTCCACTCACCTTCCAGGGCCAGGCTCAAGTCCTGATGAGAGTACCTGGGGCCAGCACAAGTTGCTCCACATTGTCCTCCTGATCCTGTATTGCCTTATGAAGCATTGGAGCTTTACTGTATTGCTAGAGGAATCCTCCTGTGCATTGACCCATGCCTGTTTGCTGCTTGGATTGGTTGCTGGCAGGATGGGTTAAATGGGGGGGGGAGCTATTCCAGCACCCTTGACCATTCTTATGCTGGTTTAGCAGAGATGAGGTTTTTGTGTGGCACTACACTGAATGATTCTCTTGAGTTCAAAGGTTATAAGCCTCAGAATGGCTGTGTGTTCCTAAGCTGCACAATTAGCTCTGGTTGTTAGATGTTCTTACAATGCATAACTGTTTACTTTGATCGTCACCACGTTTTATCCCGGATTTTATTGTGAACTGTCTCAAAAGCGTTTGTTGAGAGGCGGTCTGTAAATGTGAAAAGGAATAGCCGTATTTTTCTTTAAAAGGGGCAAATATTTTGTAACTCTTTTATTTTGCTCTTCTGTTTTTTCTTTCTTTCTTTCTTTACTCTTTCTGAAGACTGCACACTACCCCTCTCCAGACGGAGCGCACATCTACCCTGATATCTTTAAAAGGGATAAATAGCAGCTTCCCCGCCGCCTGCCCATTACGGGTGGACTGGATACCACAATGTTCTTGTACTGGACCTGCAAGACTATTTTGCAAAGGCTAAATTGTTGCCAGGGTCTAAATTCCCTGATTGTTTAGATAAGCTGTCACAGAACCATCTAAGTAGCTCCAACAGCACAGGAATCTCCTGAGATTCCAGCCAGGTGGGTGGTACCTGATAATCCTATCATCTGGCAACAAAGGTCTTAAGAACCATTACAAGGAGTTCCAGCAGAAGTGATTCCTTCTTTAGGATGCGTATATTTACTAAACAGTTTCTTGAATTGTGCCAGCTTGTTGAATGAAGGACCTTGTTTGCCATAGCACACTACGACCTGGATGATGTGGGGTTTCTTTTTAATTATTTGTAGAGATTGCTGTGTTATTAAGGGTTATTCATTAAATTATTGTTAGCTGGAGAAACTAGCGGACATAACGGAATGTTAAGGTTCTGATATTAGTGTACAAAGCCCTAAACAACTTGGGACCAGGATATCTGAGAGAGTGTCTTCTCCCTTACCAGCCTGCCCATTCACTGGGGTCTTTGGAGGACATTCTCCTGGTGGATCTCTGGCCCGATTGGAGTCCACCAGGAGAAGAGCCTTCAGTGTGGTGGCTCCACTTCTATGGAACTCCCTGCTGCTGGAGGTCAGGCAGTTTCTGACACCGTGTTGTTTTCGGAGCCTGCTTACAATGTTTTTGTTCCAGGAAGCCTTCCTTGCTGCCCAGCCATGGTTTTAATGTTATTCTTTGTTTTTAATGCATTGTTTTTATTATTTTATCTGTTTTTTTTTTAATTGTTCACCACTCTGGAATCTGTCTAGATATGGAGCAGTATACAAATGCTGTAAATAAATAAAACAAATAAATGAATTAAATGAAATAAATGTGTAATTTTGCTTTTTTTTTTTTTTAAATGGAGCCAGGGCTGGAAGAGCTTAAGCTATCTTTGATTGATTCATAGTGATTTAGTATTTGGAAGGGAGATCTAATAAGCAGTGGTGACTTTATATGCACACAGTGTGTGGTATTTTTGTGTTCTCACACACATGTTTATTTATTTATTATATTTATACCCCGCCTTTTTTCCTGCAAGGAACCCAAGGCGGCTTACATAATCCTCCTCCTCTCCATTTTATCCTCACAACAACCCTGTGAGGTAGGTTAGGCCGAGAGTCAGTGACTGGCCCAAAGTCACCCAGTGAGTTTCATGGCCGAGCGGGGACTAGAACCCGGATCTCCCAAGTCCCACTCCAACACTCTCACCACTACGCCACACTGGCTCTTGCCAGTGTGGAACATGTTCCAGGAAGTTTGGCTTTCTGTTCAGTTTCCTGATCTTAAACAGCAGGGCCCCATGGAGAATCCTGTTGCCAATTCAAATTTCGGCAGGTTCCAGTTACGTGTGAATGCGTGATCAGTTGTGATAAGCAATGTTAAATAAAGGCCCCCAGATGTTTCTGAGCATGTATGCTTTGCTCACTGTTGTAGTGCATCATAGGTTTTGTAGTTTTAAAATGGCTTAAATATGCATTCTCACTGTTAGGAACGAGGTCTGTTCCATGCTTCCTTCTAAGATTTGTGCCTGAACTAGTGAGGCTCCAGATACACTGGAACAGAATCAGGAGGTGGCTCTAGGCATTCCAAGGGTCAGGCTGTTGCCCCCAAAATGTTTCATAAGAAGGTGAAATCAATAATCCAAACCCAAGGTCCAGAAAGAAGCAAAGTCCAGGCAAAGCAGCCCAAAGTAAGTAGCCAGGAAAGGGAGGACTAGATAGGAACAGAAAGTTAAAACTGACAACTAGTGTCCTTTCCTTTACCCTCATGTAGAGCTGCCAGGGGGTTGGACCAAGCAAGAGATTGTGATGACATTGACAACCCCTCCAAGTACTGTTGCGTAGCAGAGCAGAATTGGAAGTGATTACTGATGGGGCATGGGGCACACACATGGAAGTTTCACTCTTGCAGATCAAGAAGACTGCATACCCTCCAATGTTTTGCAGGCAAAAATTGGGGCATGCACGTAACGTCCCTGTTCTCATATCAAATATCACTTTGTGAGCCCCACCTTTTCTATATTCCACATAACTGAAGACTCTTCTCTGTCTGGTGTGTGTGCTACATTCACTTACTCTGCCAAAGCCCTGTCTTCCTCTGCTGATTTAAAAGCCAAGGTGAGATGGTCCTTTTGGTTAAAGTGATACTAGAGAAACATAATTGGCCTACAGTATCATCACCAGTTCAGAACGTATCTCAGCAGTTGCGGTGTGTGAAATTGTGGTCTGCACACTGTGAGGCACCTTAGCATTTGTTCTTGTTTATAAGGATTTCCTTGGTTCGCTTCTCTTTTTAGAAGCTTGGGTCTTCAAGAAGATTAGGGACATAGGAAGCTACCTTACGTTGTGTCAGGCCACTGGTCCATTTAGTTCACTACTGTTAAGGCTTTCCAGGGATTCAGACGGAAGTATCCCCCCCCCCCCCCGCCCTCACTGGAGATGCCAGGGATTGCAAAGCATGTGCTCTACCACTGAGTTAAAGTACTAATAGTGTATCCTCCCACCCAGAGGGTAAATTCTAGAAAGGAGGGGACTGAACCTTGAAGAATGACAAGAGCAACCGGCAGCAATTAGATTTTAATAAAGCACACCCCCACCTACCCATCCAAAGACTAAAACAGGGAGAAAATATGGGTGTTATTTACTGAGCACAGGTACCAGAAAATAGGAATTGTCACTAGTATGACATTTGATATGCGGGGTTATGTTGATTATGCAAAAAAAAATACTGAGGTTGCAATCCTATACACTGTTACTCAAGATTAAGCCCCATTGAACTCAAATCAGATTACGTTTCTGAGTAGGCGTGCAAAGGATTGCGTTGTAAAGAAATTTAAAATTGCTTTATCATATGAGTTTTCAAAAACCAAAGGTAGTCATATTGGCCAGAAGAAAAATTCAAAAATCCATGTCGTCATAATACTTTTATTAGGCCAAATAAAGGTCACAAAATATGTACAGGTTTTTGGATTCTCTAGAACTCTTCATCAGTCAAAGCAAAAAAGTAGCAGGGAGAGGGGAAATGTGGCTGATGTTCGAAGCCATGGAATCCCGCATTTGGTTACAATCTTAAAATGAAAATAGCATAGAATTTTGTGGCACCTTAAAGACAATACATTTATTATGGCATAAACTTTCATGGACATTGTCCACTTCATCAGATTCAGGAAGTATCAACCTCAGGTTGGCAGATTTATATATACATACACATACTTGGAGGAGGGATTGTAAACACTGATGTCAGAGGGAATGGAGGAAATGCAAAAAGTACAGACAGTGGTAATTACTATAACAGTGGCCAATTACAAAGATTGGGTGATAAGAGACATTGCTTTGGTGAGCAGATTAACACATGACGTGTGATTTTTATAAAAACACACACAACCTTTGTCCTTGTTCAAAGCACGGGAAATGAAGTTGAATCTCTTGATTAATTGTACTTCAGCAATTTTGGCTTGATATCTGTCTAGAAGTTCCTTTGTTCTAGAATGGCCACCTTAAGGTCATTGATAGAATACCCTTGGTGTTGAGGTGTCCCCCCTCCGGTTTTTGAATATTGCCATTTCTGATGTCAGATGTCCATTTATTCTTTTGCATAGAGACCAGCCTGTCTGTCCTATGTCAGTAGTGCATTGCTGGCAAATGATGGGATATATCACATTGGAAGATGAGCAGGGAGTATGAACCCCTGATGTTGTACATGACATTACTAGGTCATAAAAACATAAGGAGAGCCCTGCTGGATCAGACCAGGGGTCCATCTAGTCCAGCATTCTGTTCACATAGTGGCCAACCAGCTGCCCATGGGAAACCCACAAGCAAGGCATGAGTGCAACAGCACCCTCCTGCCCATGTTCCCCAGCAACTGGTGTACATAGGCATACCACCTCTGATACTGGAGGTTCCTGCAATAGTGTTACCAGAGTAGATAGAGGATAGAGGTGGCACTGGCATCTGGGTCTGCCACAGAGTCTGGTCCCCATGTCTGTATCTCTTTTGTGAGGTCTGTTGTTACTGGTGAGCAATCTTTGTAAATTGGTCAGCTGTCTCCAAGCAAGGGCAAGTCTACCACCCAAGGCCTGTGAGAGGGAAGTGTCATCGTTATCCAGGAATGGCTGTAGATCACTAGTAATACTGCTAGTTGACTGGCATTTTATTGTTGTTCTGGTGGTTTTTATTGTTGGAGGCTACTTTGAGTGGGTTTGACCTGGAAGAAAGAAAAAAAAATCTATAATAATAAAAGAGGGATGTGTGTGTGTGCGTGCGTGCGTGTGTCTGTCTGTCTGTCTGTCTGTATGTGAAGTCCAAGCCCATGCAACCTACACACCTGAAACTTGGCATGCATACTAAGGGGAACCTAGGGGTATATACCTTGGGGTTATTTTGTTTTAAGAGAGCATCCATTTGAATTTAATTTAAATGTGTCCAGGTGGTTGAAGCCTGCAGTAACACAATCAGCCACTAGGGGCATACTTCCCTAACCAGCACTTCGCTTTGCAGTCCATACAGTTTGTTAGCAGACCAAGGGAGAGAGTCAGTAGAGGCTGGTGGCTCCAACGTTAGTGGGGCAGGCGGTGTATTTTCTTTGAGTTGCAGTCTGAACTTTTAAGGAGCTATCCATAGTGCTGAACCTAGGGCGGGGTTGGGATTCAACACCATGGATAGCTCCTGTAAAGTTCAGGCTAAAACCCGAAGTGGATAAACTGCCCCACTGACATTAGAGCCACCAGCCTCCACTGGACAGTTAAACACCTGCCCCCTGCTGTGGGGCAGCCCCTCCTCAGGGGAATGGAGTAGACAGACCCCTCCCTCGGGGGGGATATAGGGTGCAACATGGCAGGGAACATGCCTAGGGGGCCCAACTGCAATCTACCCGGACACTGTGCTCTACAGCTGAGGCCTTCCTCCAAGTGCATCCTCCCAGGGAGGCCCAGAGGATGGCAACAAGCGGGAGGGCCTTCTCAGTGGTGCCCCCCCCGACTGTGGAATGATCTCCCACTGAGGCCCACCTGGCGTCAAGTTTGTCATCCTTTCGGCACCAGTTTAAGACAGCCCTTCGTGCTGAGGTGTTTAAGAACATCTAGGGTTATTTTTAATGGCTTGATGGGGCATGCATGTTCATAACAGGTCTATTCTGTATTAAATACTGTTATTTGTGGCCAAATCATTTTTAAATTTTTAAACTGCTTTTAACTTCTTTATTGTGGGATGATTTTATAAAAACTAAGGGCTATTCCAACCCCTGCAAAGCCGGGTCCATGCTCTAGTTTTAAATAAAATAAAATAGGAAGATGTGGAGCAAAAGGAGGGAACGCATATTTATTTATTTATTTATTATATTTATACCCCGCCTTTTTTCCTGCAAGGAACCCAAGGCGGCTTACATAATCCTCCTCCTCCTCCTCTCCATTTTATCCTCACAACAACCCTGTGAGGTAAGTTAGGCGGAGAGTCAGTGACTGGCCCAAAGTCACCCAGTGAATTTCATGGCCGAGCGGGGACTAGAACCCAGATCTCCCGAGTCCCAGTCCAACACTCTCACCACTACGCCACACTGGCCCTTGTGGAAGCTTCGCCTTGAGATGGGTGAGTCCTTGCATAACAAAGCAGGACTTGTTTGTCTGTTTCACCACTTGGCCCCAGACGCTGGAGAATATGACCCTCCTTCCACAGGTCCACCATTATCACTCAGTTGTGTAGGCAGGCAGGAACTGTGCTGACTGTTGCTTACCTCTGCATTTCTGCCTGATCATTTGTTTCCAGACTCATTTATTACACAGGGTAATCATTGCCCCCGGGTGTGTGTGTGTCCCCTCCAAGCATGGATTCTTCTCTTCCCCTCCTTTCTTTCTCCCTGACCTTTCCTTACAGTGATTGGCGATCATCCATTTTACTACACAGCATTGGAGTAAAAAAAACAAAAAAACAACAACCCACCCCCCACCCCCACATCTTTCCAAATGTCAGCCTGGCATGGCACATGGTTCTCCAAATGCTGGAGAATTGGCCAAAGGCAACAGCGCGTGTGGGTACCATAATCTGAGCCGGGTCTATTTCTGGGCAATCTTTTGAAAGAGCGGCATGGAATGTGCAGCAGCTGCTTGCCAGGTAAAGCTCGAGGGTTGTAAAATAGGGGTAAGAGGAGGTAGGAGAACTAGTATGGGTCTCCTAAGGCACTGAAGCTTGCCTATAGAGGCCGAATTACCATGCTTGTAGTTCATCTAGGAACAGGCATTTTGGGGGAGGGAATTCCTACAGGAGGTGGGAGGTCGCCAAACTAGGCATTTGAGCTCCTTCCTTCTCTCTTGGAGCACCCCAGAGGCTGGTGGCGCCAGTGTCAGCGAGGCTGTGTATCCGTTCCAGATTTTACTCTGAACTTTTAAGGAGCTACCTATGGTGCTGAACTTATTTTGGGGGTGGGTTTCAGAACCATGGATAGCTCCTTAAAAGTGTGGAGTGAAATTTGGAGCGGATACACAGGCCCACTGACATCGGAAGGAGCCACCAGCCTCTGTAGCTCTCCCGCCCAGGTTAGCATAGTAGTTCTGGTGAAGCTGGACGGACAGGACGAGAGACGTACTAAGGTGGAATGCTAATTAGGGCAGTGATGGCGAACCTTTTTGAGCCTGAGTGCCCAAACTGCAACACAAAACCAACTTATTTATTTCAAAGTGCCAACACTGCAATTAAACCTGAATACCGAGGTTTTAGTTTTAGAAAAACAACTCATACAGTTGTCCTGAACTAATTAACATCTTTTGTCTTAAAAGGAAAACACAGTAACAGAGCTTTCAATGATACAAACAGTTTTTTGTTGGGAAAAAAATCAACTCAAAAAAAATTATTATAGTACTACATTGTACACATAGCCTGAAGGGAATTTATACAAACTTTTTAAATAATTAGGCGCATGTATTTTTGGATAAGGGATTCTCAACTTGTAATATGATTATATGCCAGACTGAAATTGTATGGGGCAAGCTTTACCCCGGGTCCTTTCCCTGCTTCTACAGGTGTCGGATTAGTAAAAGTAAAAGTCAACCTGTACTAGGATGAGCAAGATAAACAAGAAAACTAAACGTGCTTAACACATTTTAAACACTTTATGTCTTGAACTGCAAACACTGCATTAGGTAAAAGTTTGCATTGGGCATGCTTTTGCACAATTAATGTGATTTTTGCTACTGCATGCATGCTGATAATTTGTCAAACCTTGGCTCATACTCCGTTAGCAACACATGCAGCACTCAGGTCAACTGTTAGGGCTTTACATCCAAGCCATGCTCTGTGCATCATTCTTCAAAATCTTTTAAATGTGATAACAAGGTAGAAAAGAATTCTGTAAGAGGAATTCTAGAATAAAACCATTCTGTTCCACACTGTGAGAAAGAACAAAATCATTAGTGTTTTGCAGAAGGGGACAGTCTTTTTGTGATCTGGTGACCAATGGCTCGAGTGCCCACAGAGAGGTCCAGCTGTGGCACCCGTGCCATAGGTTCGCCATCACTGCTTTAGGGAGAGGGAGAGGGAAAGAAGATGTTCTATGAACATGGACAGACACTTCTTCATTTGTCTCCTTTTATGCTTTCCCCTGCAGCCATGACAGCTACAAAATCAGTTTTGTTTAAAATGAGTGTTGGGTTGGCAACCTCAGACCTTGGGACCAAAGCAGCCCCTCCTGGAGTTTTGCCCCTTTCCCCCCAAGCTCCACCCCTTTCCTCCAAGCTCCAACCGTTTGGTGGTTTCCTGGCTTTTGTGCAGTCTGTTCTAAAAGGGTTGAAAGGCCTCTCCTAAGGCTGGCTTACTTACTGGCACTAAGAGCTTTAAGCTAATACATGCTGGGGGGGGGGGTTGGGGGTTTGTTTGGTCCCACACCTTTTTCCTTTGGCCTTGCTCCCACCACTGGAATGTGGCCCCCAACAGCTACTCAGAAATTGAATTTGGTCAGTTAGTCAAGCCATTTCCTCCTAGTCTCAGCACCCTCTTCTCCCCAGTCTGTAATATAGGGATACTAATACTGGCCTACCTTACAGGGCTGTTGTGAGGAGTACTGAATTAAAGTATATGAAGTGACTTGAGCACTTAAGTAAAGTTCTCTATAAATACAAGACATCTTCATCAGCATCATTATCAATAATAATAATAATAATAATAATAATAATAATAATAGGGACCGGCAACAAAATGTGGCAGTGTATCCTCATCCTCTGACAGGAGTGCTCCTCCTGTTCAGACTTCTAGCCAGCCTTGCCCGCTTCCAGGACGAAAGAACCTGTGAAGGCCTCAAGCAGGCCAGTTCACTATCCCCCCTACCTCTGGTTTTCCAAGTGCCTTTTTCAGATGACATTTAACATTCCTTGGCTCCTGGAGCATTGTGAGCATGTTCAGTTCACAATAGGCTATTTTTCGGAGGGGCTTTCCCGTTTTCATATATAATTGTATACAACTGCATACTTCTAGCGTGCTGATACCTCCCTCTTGTTTCTCAGTAACCTCCGTTTTGGCTCCAGTCCTGTTGGCACTCAATCACCTGAGTTTGCTGTTAGAGGGAATTATCATTATCATCATGGTGCTAAAAGGGTAGGGCTGAGACAGACAAGAGGCTGCTGCTCTATATGCAGTTATGTTTTTGGCAGAACAACACAGGGCAACAGATGTTCCGTAGGACTCTGAAGTGAAATGAACCATTTCCTCTCCTGCAGGGACATTGCACATTATAACCCCCCCACCCCAGTCGGGACACCTTGCCAACGCTGGATAGTCCATAGCTGGCTCTCTATTGTTTCATATCAATTCTAAAACATTAAATCAGATTAAATACCTTTGGCCTTTCTGCAGGGAAAGAAAAAGTATTCTTTTAACTATCTGCTCAAATGCCGCCAGTTTCACTGAAAATGCTAATGGGATTGTGTAAAGGTTATTTCATTCGTTTCAGCCGAGAGGTACATTGACACAATTTGATGCCCTTTGTTTGTGCCTCGTTAATGACTTACAGTCATGCCTTGGATTGAGAGCATAATTCGTTCCGGAAACGTGTTTGTAATCCAAAACACTCTTATATCAAAACGATATTCCCCCCAAAAAAATTGTACAGAGATTTTTAATTTAAGCGGTACTACAGTACTTGTATTGCAAGACATCACTTGTATATCAAGTCAAAAAAAATAAATGTTTTAAAATTTGCTTGTCTTGCAAAACGCTCTCAAACCAAGTTACTTGCAATCCAAGGTATTACTGTATTTTATCTCCAGGATCCTCAGGTCTTGTATCCCTGCTTGGCATTCTGAAGCCTCTTAGCTTCAAGCTTCTCCCTAACTTACCGCGTTCTTTTTGAGAGGATCTAATGGGCATTAATGAGAGTGGCTGGCAAACACTCCCCCCCCCCCCGTGGAAAGTTTCTGTTTTCTGCATCACCAGTTGCTTCAGAGGCAGTGTGAAGGGGGAAGCCCACTAGGGCTGAAGCCCCGAATCTCTGGGAGGCCACCTGCCCCACTCCCCTGCTGTCCATGGGTACTTGCTGAAAGAAAGTTACAGGGGCCCTGATGATCTCTGCTGCATCTGATCCCCCTGGGTTAGCTGGCTTCACCTCAATGCTGCCCCCCCCCAATCTTTCTGCTTGAGGTTTTTTTTATCCTGAAATCAAATGCCCTCCTCTCCCATGTCCATACATCCCTTTTTACAAATTGGGGTGTCCTTAGGAGACAGGGCCCTTTAAACACACGCACGCATGCATGCACGCGCGCGCGCACACGCACACACACAGACTTTAGGCATATGTAAACCAGCATATGCAAATTTGTGCAATTTTTTGTTGTTGTCCTATGGGCCTGAGTCCTGGAACTTTTCAGTACCTAGCACTGCCCCCTACATCTTTTATCAATCCTGTTTGTACAAACAGCAAGACAAAGTGGACAGATGGTGCAGAAGAACTCCAATGAATCTTCTGTGGGGCTATCGCTGTTGAGCTGGAAAGCTCAGGCCTGTTTTGTACATCAGCCTTCTAGATGCATGTTTATATTTCCTGCACAGCCTGAAACCAGCAGAGCCTGATCCAGGCATGTTGAACTTCTTTCAGCCTGAGGGCTGAATTCAATTTAGGAGAAGTTCTGGAGGTGGGACAGGGCACATCCCAGGGGTGGGTGGGGCCAGAGGCAAAAGGGAGGAGCCAAGAACACCAGCACATTTTAGCTTAAAGCTCTTACCACCAGCAACTAAGCCTTAGGAGAGGCATTTTGACTGTTTGGAATGGGGAAGAAACCGCGCAAAAAGTGGAGAAACCACCAAATGACATGGGGTTGGGGGGGAAGGGGAAGGGGAAGGGGAAGGGGGTGGGGCCAGGGGAAAGGGGGTGTGGACATCTGTGGAACTTCGAAGGGCTGGACTGGGACCCCAGGATGACCTGATTTGGCCCCTGGGTCTCAGGTTCTGCACCCTGGTAGTAAAGCCTAATCCAATTAACAGTGCCACCCTATGCAAGTTTACTCAGAATTAAGCCCCATGTCATTTGGCCTATAGTAAGCACCTGAGAACTGCACAAAGTACTTCTGCATGTTGAAGAAACATAAGAACATAAGAAGAGCCCTGCTGGATCAGACCAAGGGTCCATCTAGTCCAGCATTCTGTTCACACAGCGGCCGACCAGCTGCCCACGGGAAATCCACAAGCAGGACATGAGTGCAACAGCACCCTCCCACCCATGTTCCCCAGCAACTGGTGTACGGAGGCAAACTGCCTCTGATACTGGAAAGTTCCATGGCAGCCCAGCAGTTGTACGAAGACTGCTCCCCCACTCTCTTTTTTCTTTATAAGTTGGAAATGCAGGTAATTAGAAATAGTTATATATCGTAGAACGTCCTAGCAGAAGTCTCTTGCATACGTTGACCATCTCTGTTTACTGTAAGATTTAATCCCTTGCCTGTTTCATCAATTTGACACCGCAGTTCACAAAAAAGGAATCTCAATGAAGCCAGAATGATCAAAGGGAGTTTAGGGTGGGGTTGTGTGTGTGTGTGTGTGTGTGTGTGTTTGTTTTAATTGCCATCTGTGGTCTCAGATCTGTGCTTGTGTTTGTGCCAAGCCTGGCCAATAACTTCAGATGATTCCTTGACTCCTTATGAAGATGTGAGGAGGCCCTTATCTCTGAAAAATGTCAGTGATACAGTGCAAGTATGGCATTGACCCTTCAAAGATGAGCCGGTGCTTCAGAGAGCCTAATATTTGAGAGAAACGGTACTAATTCCAAATGGCAGAGTGAGTGATGACATAAGCCTGGGTGTGTGTGGGAGGAAGTAGGGAAGAGGGTGTTTTTGATCAGGGCAGCCCTGCTCATTAATGCAGGATAACAGCTGAAGGCCTTTGCATGCTCAGTCCTTCCATCTGGCTATGCAACAACACTCTCAAAACTTAGTACGGGCCTCCGCCAGCCCCACCAAAAGGGTATTTCTTCTGTTAAACACTCGCAGTTCCACAAGATAACTGACCTTATTCAAGCACATTGTTTTTCAGAGGCATACTTGAGCTTAATCAGTAATTTGCCAGGTTAAAGGACACCTGTAAATCGGACTGAATGGTACAGACATGCAGTGCAAGTAGTTTAGCCCAATTTTTACTTGCTGGAGAGGAGCTACAGTGGTTGAGTTACTTTGTATGCAGAAGTCCCAGGTTCAATCTCTGGCATCTCCAGTTTAAAAAAAAAAGAAAAAAAAAGACCAGGCAGCAAGTGATGAGAAAGACCCTTTTCAGCTGGAGACCCTGGAGAGTGGATATGGAGACATTTCTCTCTCTCATAATACTAGAACCCCAGTGGGGTCATCCTATGAAGCTGACTGGTGGGTGACTCAGGACAGATAACAGGAAGGACTTCTTCACACTGTGTATAATTAAACTATGGAATTCACTTCCACAGCATGTCGTGATGGCCAACAATTTGGATGGCTTTAAAAGAGGATCGGACAAATTCATGGAGGAGAAGGCTATCGATGGCGACTAGTCCTGATGGCTAGATGCTACCTCCAGTATCAGAGGCAGTGTGCCTATGTACACCAGTTGCTGGGGAACATGGGTGGGAGGGTGCTGTTGCACTCATGTCCTGTTTGTGGGTTTCCCATCGGCAGCTGGGCAGCCACTGTGTAAACAGAACACTGGACTGGATGGACCCTTATCTGATCCAACAGGGCTCTTCTTATGTTTTTATGAGAGTGGCTGCCGGTCAGAGCAGACCATACTGGACTAGCTACACCAACAGTCTGACCTGTATGTGCATAACATGAGGTATGACCATTATTAAATGAAGCCTGAAGATGTATTTGGAAGCCTGAAGATGTATTTGTTGGTTTGTTTAGAATGTTTTCGGATCATCCCTCCACTCAATGAGTGCTCGAGGCTATGTCCCATAAAAATACAAGGATTAAAATACATAAAAATACAAAAACTTTTTAAACATATTTTAAAACTGGGGACTGATGATAAAAACAAAGAGTGGCATTAAAAAGCTTGGCAGAAGAATACGGTCATCACCAGCCATCTGAGGGACACTAAGGAGGCGGCGAAACTAGTTTCCTTGGGAAGGGCGTTCCACGGGACTGGGATGCTGCTACACAAAAGGCTTCTGTTATGAGTGCTGAGGAACCACACCCCTCCAGGAGGTGGGAGCTGTAGCAGGGCCTCAGAGGAGAAGTGCAAATTTCAGGCAGGCTCATATGGAAGAAGGCAGTCCCTCAGAAACCCTGGCCCCAAGCCGTTTTTGGGCTTTATAGGCTACACACTACTTGATTTTCACTCTGTGCAGCTCATGGTCTCTGCACAAAGGGATGCTGAGATTATGCATGAATTGTGTCTTGTCTCTGCAGAATAGGTGTAGTTGATGGTCTTTCCCATCACCTACTAAATTGCCATCTGTATGCTGATATAAGAAAGGGGGTTCTAGATTCTCTGTGATTGTGGCTGCAGTTCTATAGACTTAGGAGTAAGCTCCACTGAGTTCAATAGAGCTTCTTCTGAGTAAACATGCATAAGATTGCACTGTTAGAGTCCACAACATAAATATCCATGTCAGATCACATTGTCATTCAATGGCTCAGACACCCCCCCCACACACGCACACACATATATATGCGCAAAAGTGGCTTTTGCTTCAGTTGCAACATCAAGGTTTGCAGAGAATTTGTCATTAAAATTGGTTGTAAAAATGTGGTCAGTGGTAATGGAGATAATTGGCATTCACAGGGAATATAAATGAGCAGTTAATCATGGAATCTGGTCAAGATCCAGCTTATTAATATGTTCTTTGTAGTGTGTCTGTTCACTTTGATGTTGTTTTCTTTGTAGAGCAAGCACATTTTGCAACTTTTCTGCCAATTTTTATGGTGTGTGGCTTGGAGTTACAACAATAAATGAATATGAGGATACTGGTGTCATGTTCTCTGGTCTTGATTCCTTGCTCTGGTTCAGAGGAGGACTCACTCATGGGGGAGAGGCTTCATCCAGTAACCCATCATCTGCTACTCTGGGACCTTGAAGGCCAGAAGATGTGGGCTTACCAGACTCCGCGGACTCAGAGGGCACCCCTCCGATGCAGTCCTCACCACCTCCACACTGTAGGAACCACTGGCTGCAGAACTGAACAATGGCCCTTTAGACAGCTCCTCACAGAGGGCCGAGTTAACAGCAGTTCCAGACTTGCTAGTCTTCATAAGGCTTCGGAAGGCCTCTGCAGGTTGCTGAGACAACAGTTCTTCCTGAGTGAGTTCCAGCCAGCATAGATCTGTCCAGGGTCCTGAAAGGTCTGACCTCCATAGCTGGACTTGACTCTGCCTTGCCCTTCTCATAAGTGCAACTACTTCAGATTGACATCCGTGGGAACCCTGAGCTGAGCTACACAGGAGAACTTCCAGGATGGTTGCACAAGTCTCAGGATCTCATGTGCTGCATGCACATATAGCCTATCTCCAGCCTTTCCCAGTGCGATTGCTCTAGGTGCCACAGCACATACAAAAAATGTCTATCCGATCAGTGTTGGAATGGATGAGAAAACACTTGCCAAACATTGTTAAGGCAGGCTGCTAGATCAACTGAAAGACAAGTTCAGACTTCAATTCAGGATCAGCAGTGTTGGCTATTCTTCTGTTCTTTGCGTTCCCTAGATGTTCTGGCAGTTAGGAGGTATCTCACAGTCACAACTGGGAACTGCAATAAAATGTTGCACTGCGGAGTGCTCCTGTTCAGGGCTCCAGCCAGCCAGCCAGCCAGCCAGCCAGCCAGCCATGCCCTCTTCCAGGAAATTCCATTCTTCTTCCTTCTTCCCAAATTTCCATTTACAGCACTCCAACAGTCAGCCAGAATTCCAGGGCCACTGAGCATGCTCAGTCCTCATTGGGCCATATTTGGGGGTCCCCTCTAGTTTCTGCTCACTAAATACTTTCTGCGCTGCTGCAAACCATTGGATTCCCCCAAGGCTGGTGATACCTCAGTCTGATCTTCAAAGGAGCTATCCCCGGTGCCAAACCTATTTGAGGGATGGGGTTCAGTGCCATGTGGATAGCTCCTTAAAAGTTCAGACTAAAACCCAGAGTAGATGCACGGCTGCATTGACACAGTGGACTGGAGCCTCCAGTGGCTACTACCTCTCTCTCTTCCTGCAGCAACCTAACGTACACGTTCTCCTATTTTGAGGAGAATCACGGTAGCCACAGCGATGTGAGAACCTGTGAGAACCGTTGTCGTTCCTACAACTGCCACCAGAAGTCAGCACCAGCTAATTCTTTCCTCGGAAGTTATAAATAACTCCAGGCAGATTGCTGAAATCTTCCATCTGGACCCCAGTAATGTCAAGGCTGAAGGCTGCCCCCTTATTATGCACCTCAGCTGTTTTCTCTTGCATGAGCCAAAACACAGTGAATAAAAGGATTCTTTAAATCTCCCATCCCACCCCCATGTGGATAGCTCTGTTGGAGATCCCACCCCCCAATGCAGTGGGTACAGTGAAGTAATTTTAGACGCTGGACTTCACAGTCTTATTTGGATGGAGGGTGGGCCAGCTCTTTGGATGGTTATGTGAATTACAGTAGTTCAAAATGTGGTTAGCCAGCCCTGTTGCATTGGAGGGCCCTCCTGCTCATTCTGCTGACTGCCCCCCCCACCTCTGCCTGAAGTCCTGATGGCCCCACTGCCATAATGCATGCCAATCACTCACTTCCATGTGCAAAGCAACATAGGGAAGCAGAAGTGAGCAACTGATTAAATAAAAATGGCCCCGGGGGAGATTCTTGACGAAGCCTCTGCTATTGTTTGCACTGGGAAGGAGGAGGTTAAATAAGTCTTTGCCCATGCCTCAGAGCTTGTGAGTTGAAGGAGACACCATTGCTTGCTTCTGTGTTCCATCCTTGGGCTATTAGCGACTTTGGGTCTCTGTGTGAGATTTTCATCAGGACCATGGCGGTGGTGGCGGAGGTTTAAACCCCCTCTTGCCATATGCTCGGATCCTGACCCCCTGGTGTTGTTGTTGTTGTTGTTTTTAATTTAGAAAAAAACAAAAATAAAGGCCAAACTACACCTCACTTTCTGCCTTTGAGTACAGGTCTCTCTCTCCTCCCCCCAAATTGCCACCATGGACCCCAGATCCAGATTGGGACCCTAGCATGGGGCTTGGGGGCTTGAACCCTTTGCCCCTCACTGTGGTTCCAATCCAGGTCAGCCACCCCATGCCTGCAATTTACACTCCCCCCCCAATAGCTTCCATTTGAACGGGACCTCTCTTTTTTTGCAATGCAAATCCCCCCCCCAAATCTGGATCAGGACCACAGCAGGGGGGAAAGGGTTAAAGCCTCCCTATCAAGGACAGAACTACGCAGTTAAGGTCATGTGTAGTTAAGGTCATGTGTGGTCAATATAAGAGGTTTAAAGGTTTAAGGTGGTCAATATAAGAGGTTTAAAGATGTTCATAAGGCTAATCTAAAAAAATGCAATATAAACATCGAAAACTGGGAAGCTCTGGCCCATGAACGATCTAAATGGAGGTTGGCCTTTCACAAAGGTTCCATGGACTTTGAAGAAGCCCAAGTGCAAGGTGAAAGGGAGAAACGTGCTAAGCGAAAAGCACGTCAAATGAATCCTTTACAGGACCATCTTCTATCTGGTAACCTGTGTCCTCACTGTGGGAAGCTGTGTGGATCTAGAATTGGCCTCCACAGTCACTTACGGACCCATCGCTAGAGTCTACACAATCTTCTTTAGAATTTCCTCCTTTTATCCCGGAAGACAATCTTACTCGGTCACGAGTGATCGCCTGATGATGATGACATGCATTTAATGTCACGTCTAGTCTGGCCTTTCTATTAGTGCCAGAACATGTCCTAACGTTGTTTCCTAAAGTTTCCTAAATCTCCAGTAGAAGGGAGTTCCACAGTTGAAAGCTAGCCACCAAGGGACAAATTAGACTGTGATATTAGATGCATCTTCTTTACATGTAACATGCAAGTTTTATAAAATGCATATCGATATGCATATAGATAAATGCAAAATAATAATAGTTTGTGTTGATAATTAGTGGGATCCCAGCAGGTGTGGAGGGGATATTTAACCTTTTCTTTCCCTGCTGTGGGCTCCTGGGAAACCCCTCCTCTGAAGGAGACAGGAGTTACCTTTATTGGGAGGATAATCCCCCACTGGCACCAATGAAAGCCTTCTCTCAATGCAGGTAGCATCTTTGGAAGGAGGAAGGGCAAACAACAAAACCATAAACAAACAACAAAACCATTAGACTAGCAACCACTTAAAGATGTCTACCTTTTTATAATATTTTCCAAGGATTTTGTAGTATATGTGGCAAGTGTTTTGTGTTTATCTGTGTGTCTCCTATGTATGTATGTGTATATTTTGGGAGATGGCCATTATGTTCCCATGCCTCATGCCTCTCTATATCTTACAAAATCTTAAAATTCAGCTTTTGCACATGTACCCTGCCACTCACACTGGACAGATACCTGTATCCACTGTAGACACACCTGCAGCCCCATCGTCTGCTGGGGAGACTAATTGACATGACCAACCTGGGGTGATGGATCTGGGGTGCATGCAGAGGTGGGAGGCCCAATTGGACTGGAGCCCCGAATCTTCAATTTGGAGCCCCCTGAGGCATCTGGGTGGCCCCTATGGGCAAATGTGATGCTGGTCTAGAAAGCAGTCTTCCCCCAACCCAGTGCCCTCCTCGGACTGCAACACCTGTCATCCACACGTTGGCTGGGGATGGTGGGAGTTGCAGTCCAACACAACCGGAAGGCGCCAGGTTGGGGAAGGCTGTCCTAGGTCAGGGGAGGGCGGAAAAGGTGGGCCTTCACCAAAGTTCCATCAAGGTCAGGGGAGGGCAGAAAGCAGCGCTCCAGACATTTTGGACTTCAGCTCCCAGAAGCCCCTGCCAGCATGGCCAATGGCCAGGAATGCTGGGAGATGAAGTCCAAAACTTCTGGAGAGCTGCTTTCTGCCCTCCCCTGACCTTGATGGAACTTTGGTCTGATGGTGCCTTTCTTATATATGCCCATCCTCGAGGGGGCGCCCCGCGTCCTGAGGCACGTGACTGCCGCCTCCCTGCAGCGCCTGGCACTGGCTCCTCGCCGCCTTCTTCGCCCACCAGGCTCCTCCTCTTTGCGTGGGGTCCCTCGACCGCCGGCCGGACTGGGAGGGGCCGACACGGGTCCGCCCGCTCTCCCTGACTGACAGCCCCATGTGCGGCCGACTATAAATAGCGGGGGTCGCGGGCCGCCTTGGGTGATTGACGGCTGTCGCGCTGCGCTGAACTGTCCAAGCGGACGCACCGACTGACTGGGAGCCGCCCGGGACCTCCGCGCTCCGCCAGCTCCCCCGACTTTTCCGGGCCAGGAGACCCAAGCGCGTTACTTCCGCGCTGCCGGGCAGATGATGGGCTCCAGGCGGAGGCCTCTGGGCCGCTCCTACTCGGGCAACGGACCTTACTCGGCGTACAGCCCCGAGCAGGGCAGCGACGGCGAGGACAACGGACCGCTGGTGGAGAACCGGCCCGAAAGGCGCAACTACTTGCTTAGCGTGCGCCCGGAGAACAGGTAGGCGCCGTCGGAGCGCGGGCGGAAAAGGCAGGCGAGGGTCCCGTTGGGAAAACCGGGCTGGGCGGGGGGGGGGAACTGGGGGAGCGGGCCAGCTCCGAGGACTCGCCCCGATCTTTTCTAGACTCGCGTCGGCGGTGCCTCCAAGGCAAGCCCGCCATCAATCTTAAGAAGCGCGCGTCCCGTCGTGGCGCGCCTCTCTCCGGCCTGTCTTTCTCCACCCGCTCGGGTCGCGTCGTCGTGTGTGGAACTCGGTTGGGATTTGGGAAGCCCCTTGATTGGGCGGAGATCCGACGGCAGGCCCCAGCAAGGACTTCTCCGAACGACACAGGTCGGTCTGGGCCCACGATCAGGTGACGAGGAGAGCCGCTGGCGCATGGCTTAGTTCGAGGGCTTTGACCGACGACGAGACGAAGTGCAGGAGGGGAGGTCCGTGAACAGCCAGGGGGGTGGTAAATGGAGCCTCCATGCTCAGAGGGAGATTACCTTAAGAGTACCGGGCGCTGGAGCCATAAAACTGGCGCGTGTGTGTGTGTTTCCCTCCTGCCCTGCTTGTGGGCTTCTCAGCCACATCTGCTTGCCTTGGACACTGCAGCAAAGACAATGATGAACGAGATAATACAACTTCGTTCTGATCCAGCAGGGCTCCCGTATTTATCTTCTTCAGAAGCTCCTAATTGCAGGGCTGCCCCTGAGCTATTTAGCACGAGCAAAGCCTTTCTCCTGGAACTGGTTTTGTTATGTATGTATGTATGTATTTATTTATTACATTTATACCCCGCCTTTTTTCCTACAAGGAACTCAAGGCGGCTTACATAATCCTCCTCTCCATTTTATCCTCACAACAACCCTGTGAGGTAGGTTAGGCTGAGAGGCAGTGACTGGCCCAAAGTCACCCAGTGAGTTTCATGGCCAAGCGGGGAATAGAACCCAGATCTCCCGAGTCCCAGTCCAACACTCTCACCACTACGCCACACTGGTATGAAATAAAATATCTGTCTATCTGTCTACAAATATCTGCCTTGGCTACAAATCCCATCACCATAGCCCCTGTGCTGGCTAGGGATGATGGGGATTGTGGTCCAAGCTCACCCAGAGGTTGCCAGGTTGGAGAAGGCAGCCTGCCCTAAAGGAAGAGGTTCCAAATGCCTCTGCCTTTTGTTCCTGAGCAGCCGCGACATGACCCCACACGAATCTGGGATTTTGTAGCTGGGGATGAAGGGGAACAGCTTAGAGATCATGGGCTCGCTAGGCAGGCGGTGCTTGCAGGGATGGGTGAGACAAAGTACTTTCTGGGGCTTATGTCTCGAAGCGGTGAACTTGGCCTGTTGGAGCCAAGCGAGGAGGATGCGGTAGCTGATTACAGTGGTTTCCTAGAGAGGTCTGCTCTTTCCTGCAGCTGACAAGAAAATTACGGTGAAGGATTATTTATGCTGCCTGGCGGACAGACGGGCGGGGAGAGGGGGGGGGGAGTAGCCGTGTCAAGCTGAGGCTTGCAGAGGCAGATATGATGACTCTTGTCTGCAGGATCTGAATTGGCATTGTACCAGCTGCCTCGTGGCCATTAGTCTTTTGGGCAGCACTGGAGGCTCTTGGCTTGGGTGCTTGAGTGAAGGGGAAGGGCTGGTTCAGATGTTGCAGCTTTCTTCCTGCTCACACAAGGAGTCTTAGTTATCCCCGCTTATATGTGAGTGAAATGCCACATGTGAGCCAGCCAGATGCTGTTGTGGACTGCTGGCCCCATTTGAGACCCCAGAGGCTGTTTTTGAGCCTCCGAGAACCTGGAATTTGGCACCGGACAACGGTCGTGATCGCCTAGGCTCATTTTTCTCATGCGAGCCAAGAGAACAGTGTTTCTGAGCCTTTACATCAGAGGTAGGCAACCTGGCGTCCTCCCAAATGTTTTTAATATAACTCCCATAACCCCTGATCCTTCCTTGGCCATGATGGATGAGGCTGAAGGGACCATCTGGAGGGCACCAGGTCGCCTACCCCTAACTCGTATAGCAGCGCTGTAGTGTGTATGCAATCCTGGGACTGGTGTGCAGTGTTACTACTTGGATCACTTTTCGAGAAGTCTCTTTAAGGCTGTGGCCCTGTGCCCACTTGCCTGGGAATAAGCCGCATTGAAATCAGTGGAACTTAAATTCTGAGTAGTCATGTATAGTATTGCACTGTAAAGTACAGGCCTGTGGCTCACGCTGGCTCAGCTTGTCTGAGCGTGGAAAAGCTAAGCAGGGTCAAGCCTGGTTATTACTTGGATGGGAGACCCCTCCTCTAGTTTCCTGCATTGAGCAGGGGGTTGGACTCGATTTTATTTATTTATTTATTTATTATATTTATACCCCGCCTTTTTTCCTGCAAGGAACCCAAGGCGGCTTACATAATCGTCCTCCTCCTCTCCATGTTATCCTCACAACAACCCTGTGAGGTAGGTTAGGCTGAGAGTCAGTGACTGGCCCAAAGTCACCCAGTGAGTTTCATGGCCGAGTGGGGACTAGAACCCGGATCTCCCGAGTCCCAGTCCAACACTCTAACCACTACGCCACACTGGCGATAGCCTTGTAGGCTCCTTCCAACTCTATGATCTATGAAATCTATGAAAGGCTGCAATCCTAAACCTACTTATTAGGGAGTAGGTCCCATTGAATTTAGTAGGATAAACATCTGAGTAAGCAAGCATGTGATTGTGCCATAGGTTAACTTGAGCCATTGCTTGGAACACTTTTTTTTGCATCACAGAATCTGGGGCAGCCTTGGGATTTGGTGCCAAATTTGGGTGTCTGCAACTGGTGGGTCTTGTCCCAAAGGTGGTTTTAATTTATCATTTTTTAAAAATAGTAGATTCCGAATTTTTAAAAGGCTACTATGAGGTCAGACATTCCCCCCTCAGCTACTTTGTGGCAAACATTGATGGACAAGTTCAGGTTGTAGGCACCCTTGAGCTGACACGTTCTCCTGACTTGTGTTGAGCCATTCACAGGACTAAGATGTACATGGATCAGGAGAAGTCATCACATTCTTGCCTGAAGGTGTTTCCCGTGCAGTGGATAATGTGCCATGTGCAAGTTGACTATCATGTGTGACAATCCAGGAGGATATAGTGAGTAGAAAGTAAAATAAATCAATAGAGAGCATTGTAGGTCTGGATTCAAATCCCTCACTTGGCCATGAGGGTCATTGGGTTACATAGGAAGCTGCCTTATACTGAGTCAGACCGTGGGTCCATCTAGCCCAGTATTGTCAACACTGACTGGCTGGGTTCAGACAACACAATAACTCATGCTCAAGGGTTGAGTATGGGTTGTCGTTGAATCGTGGGTTGTTGTTGAAACATGGGTTATCGTGTTGTCTGAACCCAGCTGCGCTAACAAGCCATAGCTTGTTAACCACGAACAACCTATGAAGATAACCCCTGGTTTGTTGTTGGGTTGTGAACTGTGGGTTGTTCACCATGGTTTGTTATTTCGGCTGGGTTCAGACAACACGATAACTCACATTTCAACAACAGCCCACGGTTCAATGACAACCCACACTCAACCCTTGAATGTGTGTTGTTGTGTCGTCGGAACCCAGTCTCTGGACAGTAGCTGTCCAGGATTTCATGCAGGAGTTTTTCCAGCCCTACTTGGAGACACCAGGGATTGAACCTGGGACCTCCCGCATGCAAAGCAGGGGCTCTACCACTGAGCCACTGACCTTGGGACAGTGAATATAGCTCAGCCTAGCCTACCTGACAGGGTTGTTGAGAGGATAAACTAGGGGAGGTGGCAGCAAAGAAAGTGGTGTGTCTGCTGCTACTCCAAGCTAATTGGAGGAAGTGCAGGATAAAAAGGCAATAAACACATAGAGACCTGATTGTTAATTAATTCCTACATGGAACTATTCCTTCTGCTGGAGTTTTGTTATACATCTGAAGAATCCATTGGGAAAATGGTAACTTTTGGGGGTGGAAAGGGCTGGGTTTAGGATTACTATACAGAAAAGGTGGGCCTTCATGTCTTTGTAGTACCAGGCCTGGGAGACACCTCTGCCTGGAGGTCTTAGAGCAGCCTTCCCCCAGCCTTGCGCCCTCCAGATGTGTTGGACTGCAATTTCCATCATGCTCGGCCGCTGCTCGCAGCCCCTGGTCACACGACGACTCTTGCGTGTTTTGCATACTCCCCAACGACATCTGAGCCTCGGATTTGAATCCTGTTCCTCAAACGTTACGGAAAAGAGCCGCCCCCAGTGAAAACACATTCCTGTTGCTTCTGTAATGCAGGCCTCCCCCTGCCCCCTGCCCCGCCCCCCTCTGCCAACCTCGCACCCTCTGGGTGTGTAGCATCACAACTCCCATCATCCCCAGCCATGCTGGCTAAGGATGACGGGTTGTTGTCCAACAGCCCGGGAGGTTGCTGGGTTGGGGGAGGTTGCTGGAATGTGTTAGCAGCCCCGTGATGGCTCAGCTGCAGGCCGAAGTGATTGCACTAGCGTCCAGGAGTATTTTCCAGGCATGAGGCTTAAAACACCTGTGAGCCTCCCTCCCTCTGTGTGTGTGTGTGTGTGTGTGTGTGTGTGTGTCTGTGACTGATAATTCTTAATGTGGAAGAGAGACGCTTGTAATGGAGGTGAGCATTCTGGCTAGCGTAGGTCTTTTTTCTTTTCTTGTTTCACATTACAAACCGATTGACCGAGACCTGCTTTAAGCTCCATCATGTGCGACGGCCGGGTGACGCTCCAGGGCTGTGCAGAATTTCTCTTGCGTCAACCCCCTGGCTCCCAGCCCTCTTTCCCTCTATGAGGCTGCTCTCGGAGTCTCTGTCCCTGGCTAGTCTGCATTGCAAGGCTGGGCATGCAGTGCATGCAGTGGCTTTCCCGCCAAGTGACCCTTTCTGAAAGGATGACAGAGACAGGCTTCATAACTAGAAGCCATCCCTGGACGTGAAAAGTGGCGCGGACAGCATCTCCGATTCGAAGGGCATGGGCCGTGCTGCAGGACAGCAGTAATGCCAGGGGTTGGTGGGTGGAGTGGAGGCAATTTAAAGCGGAGGAGTGGTCCATGGGGGAAGGATGCTGTACCCTTCCCCTTCCGCTCTGCCGCTGAAACCATCTCTTCTCGGGGATGTTTCTTCTAGCAGGGCTTACTTCCAGGTCTCGGAGCTTGGCCAAGAGAAACATAACTCGGGGTGGAGTTGATGTTTATTTACTTACCTTGCTACCTATAGGATTTGTTGGCCCTATAACAAAGTCCTTGGGGGTGGGTGGGGGCTCACACAACAAGACTGGGGGTGGGAAGAGTGGCAGGTGGTGGAAAGGTTAAGGATCCCCTCACCCACCGGCCACTTCTTTGCTTTAAATTGCCTCCCGCCCACTTTCTAGCTGTGCGGAAGATCAGCCTGCTAACATGCATCTGGTTTTAGGGTAGCCTTCCCCAGCTTGGCACCCGCCAGATGTGTTGGTCTACAGCTCCCATCATCCCCAGCCAGTCCCAACACATCTGGAGGGCACCAGGCTGAGAGATGTGAAGGCCTGGAAAAAACCTGGGAAAAACTTGGAAACCCCCCATGTTCCTCCCCCCAGGACTGTTCTTATTTTTTTTCTGAAAAATTGAAAAAATTGAACAGCTTTGGATTATGAAATATTTTCTTTAAGAATTGAATTACATATTGTTGCCAAGCCTACTCCCCCCTCAAATGATTTCTAAAAACTATGTAATAAGACTTATATGGAAAGACTAGAGATGTAAAATGCCTGGAAATAATGAAGCCATGGGCAAAAATGTTTTTTTTTAATCCTCTCTGTAAGATTCTCAGCAAAGTTATTTCTTCCATTCTGTATTAAAACTATTGATCCAGTATATCTTTTACTGATAGGCATTTTGGGATGCTCCAAGTCATGCTCAGTTTCCCAACATGTGAGTGGAGTCACCATATCATAATATAGAAGAAAATGTACATTCTTGACAGTTTGGGTTTTGTTCTACAGAGTCCTGTGTTTCTGGACTTGTCTTCCTCTGCCTCCAGTTCTTCCTGCTTCTTCCTGCTTCTAGGATTATTCAGGTGTTTCAGGGACTACTTGCTGAAGATCCCTCTGGTCAGACAGAAACTAGGAACCTAAAATATGTTATGCTTAACTTTGTTTGCTCATAAAATTATCATGTTTGGTATATTTATTTATTTATTACATTTCTATACTGCCCAGTAGCTGAAGCCAAAATATGAAATATTAAATTTTAAAAGTATAGTTTATTCAGACAATAATTACAATTTTACTAACAGAGTTCACTTTATAAAGTTTTCAAATATAATGATAATTTTATGAGCATAATTTTTTAATGTATTTTATACATAAAATAGTTTTAGGAACATAAAGGCTGCTTTAGAACTGAAGTCCAAAATATCTGGAGGGCATCAAGTTGGGGAAGGCAGTCCTAAAGCAACAAAGTGACTTTAGATCTGTAAAGAGTGCTAAAGAAAATAAGTATTGCTTATTTCTCAATTTTCCCCCCAAATGCCAGTGATTTCCTCCCCCAAAAACCAGGGGAAAAAACTGGGTTTTTTCCCCCCACGCCTTCAAAATTTCCAGAACGTTGGGGGATGGCTGAGTTATTGCCTTGAAAAGGCTCCTAAGTCGAGCCGTTGAGGAAGAGAGGTGAACTGAACTGCTGCTAGCTACGAAAGATAGCTAGCTACGAAAGAGCCCCACAGGCTATTTATAGCTCTGCTTTCCGGAATGTGGTGCCCCAACCGAGCTCCGACCAGATCCTGCTCAAAGAGCTCTCTGGTTTCTCCAAGAGGTATGTTGACACCTATGGATTGATTAGTGCCGAGGTCACAAGCCCCAGCTGGCATATAGTGACTCCTGGTGGCTCTCTTGTGCATTAATCCCTCCCCCAATCAGCATCAAGGGTAGGCGTGCTTGGGCACCTGCTGAGGATCCACACCTCAGCAGGGGCCCACTGGCAAGCGCCCCCTGGTGTTTCTCCTCCTCCTTACCACTGCAACCTGCTTGTTCACAGGCCTGTGGCTCACGCTGGCTCAGCTTGTTGTCCTGAGCGTGGAAAACTAAGCAGGGTCAGGCATGGTTATTACTTGGATGGGTGACCCCCTCCTCTAGTTTCCTGCATTGAGCAGGGGGTTGGACTCGATGGCCTTGTAGGCCTTTTCCAACTCTATGATCTATGATCTATGAAACACAATTTCCACCCTCCCCTTGCTCAGGGTCCAGACAACAGCGGTGGTGAAGAGGAGGAGCAGTAAATGCCGCTGCATACCTGCTCACTGACTCTCTCTCTACCCCTCAAACAAGCAACCCCTCTATGAGGAAAGGTTATTTATTTATTTTTATTTATTTATTCCATTTATACCCCGCTCTTCAGCCAGAAAAGGCTCTCAGAGCGGCTTACACAGATTAATAATAAGGCAGTCCCTGCCCTCAGGCTCACAATCTAATGCAGTGATGGCGAACCTTTTTGAGCCCGAGTGCCCAAACTGCAACACAAAACCAACTTATTTATTTCAAAGTGCCAACATTGCAAATAACCTGAATACCGAGGTTTTGGTTTTAGAAAAACAACTCATACAATTGTCCGAACTAATTAACATTTTTTGTCTTAAAAGAAAAGCACAATAACAGAGCTTTCAATGATACAAAGTTTTTTGTTGAAAAAAAAATCAACTCAAAAAATTATTATAGTACTACATTGTACACATAGCCTGAAGGGAATTTATACAAACTTTCTTCAAAATCTTTTAAAAGTGATAACAATGTAGAAAAGAATTCTGTAACAGGAATTCTAGAATAAAATCATTCTGTTCCACACTGTGAAAAAGAACAAAATAATTAGTGTTTTGCAGAAGGGGACGGTCTTTTCGCGATCTTGTGACCAATGGCTCGAGTGCCCACAGAGAGGTCCCTGTGTGCCAGCTGTGGCACCCGTGCCATAGGTTCGCCATCACTGATCTAATGTCTGGGACTGTTTAGCTTAGAAAAATGGTGAGTAAGGGGAGACATGACAGAGGTGTACAAAGTTATGCATGGTGCAGAGAGAAAGCAGATAGGAGACATTTTTCTCCCTTTGTTGTAACACTAGAACTTGGGGTCATCCCGTGAAGCGGATTGGTGGGGGATTCAGGAGGACAGATAAAATGAAGGACTTCCTCACACAGCACATAGTTAAACTATGGAATTCACTACCACAAGATGTAGTGATGGCCACCAATTTGGAGAGCTTTTAAAGGGGATTGGACAAATTCCTGAAGGAGAAGGCTATCAATGGCTACTAGTCCTGATGGCTATATGCTACCTCCAGTATCAGAGGCAGCATGCCTATGTACACCAGTTGCTGGGGAACATGGGCGGGAGGGTATTATTCATTGTTTTAATACCATTTTTTTTAAAAAATAATAATTGTCCAAATACTTGTTTTTATGTATTAAGGGTCTGTGGACTAAATAAACAATTAAGAAGACGACGACCAGAAGGGTGCTATTGCACACATGTCCTACTTGTGGGCTTCCTGTTGGGACATCTAGTTGGCCAATGTGTAAACAGAATGCTGGATTATATAGGCCTTTGGTCTGATCCAATGTAGTTCTTTTTATGTTCTTATGGTAGCGAGGATGAGGGAAAATTGCAGGTGGTGACCATGACAGTGAGAAGGTAGATTCACTGAGGGAGGGGGCCCATAGAAGGTGTCTTGTCCAAGGGCCCTTCGAAACCTGGAGCTGGCACTGCCCCCCCCCCCCGTGTCTCTTGTGCAATGCCAGGAAAATAGCGACCAATACCCATGGGCGTACACATCCCTAGGTGATCCAATCCCAGCCTTGCTCCTCTGAAAAGGGGGCAGCCTCTTCCCTGCTCCAGAATGCCAGCTAGTTGCTTCGCTGCAAAACGTGTGCTTTACAGTTCAAGTAACGGTTTGGGGGAAATGCAGCCTCGTGCGCCATCCTGACTTTTTATCCCCTGTTATTAATTACTGTTTTCATTCACAGCCTTTAGTTACATTTTTGCAGCGTTGTTCGCCTATACTGGCAGGCGGTCGAAAACAGCTGAGTAATATTAATTAATAGAATCTCTGATCTGCGTGAGCAGATTTATTAAATACATCCGAATTGCTGCTGTTTAAGCTCCTTTGTATGCTTTATTTATTTACAATTTAAAACATCCTAATGATTTTGTTTGCTGTCTCTGCTTAGCTTACCAACCAACCGATTATCTCCCTCCAGCCTTGGAAGGTAAATCATGTTGTATTAAGTCTTGTCTTACTTGCACATCACCACGGTCGAGACGTCTGTACAGCCCATCTGCCCGTTCAGGAATACTAACTGCACTGACAATGCTACAGTGACATTGCATGTTCATGCTTGCTTGTGTTGATGAGAGTATTTTCCTTGCTCCCTTTAAAAACAAAAACAAAAACAAAACAAAACAAAAAACCCTGCGTGGAATACACAACGCTCTTGCTTATGGACAAAGAAAGGCTATCCTGACTCTTCTTAATACATCGGTGGTTCACTGTAAGAGGATGCTCTTGCCACACGAAATTGTGTATGCTTGACAAAAAATAAAAAAAAATGCTTTGTGTCTTGCTAGATCTGTCTCCTGTTGAGGGGCAAGTACTAGATCAGCCTTTCCCCGATGCAACACCCTTCAGATGTGTTGGACTGCAACTCCCATTGGCCATGCTGCCTGGAAATTATGGGAGCTGTGGTCTAACACATCTGGAGGGCTCCAGGTTGGAGAAGATTGTCTTCTTCCAATGCTTTTGGGGTGGAAGAAGGGAGGGATGGAATGGCAAAGGGTTTAATCTTTTAGGGCAGGGAGCCTTTTTTTTTTTTTTAAATTCAGAGGGCCTGTCTGTGAATAACCTGTCCCCTCATCTCCAGATTGTTTTCCATCCTAAAAGGGACAGGAAAGATGAGTTGGTGCCACTAAATAAGAGCCAAACTGGATGGTACAGCGCAACTTCATGCATACTGTTAGCCAGACCAATGGCCACTTCTCCTTTACGAGGCACCCGGAGGGAGGGCAGGGGATGCTTTACCCTTTCCCTGCCAGCCCTCCTTCCTCATGCCGTCCAACTGTGGGGGCTCCTGACCGGTGCTTGCAAGATAAACATGAGTCCGGAGACCTGCAAGATGGTGGGTTATGACCTGGTGGGTGGGGGGGGAGATTCATGATGGAAAGTGGCCGGTGGCAGGGAAGAGGTTAAGCACACATCCTCCCTCCAGGAAGCTGCCTTCTATACCAGGTTCAACTACATCTAGGTCAGCCTTGCCTCCTACAACTTCTTTTGCTTGTCTGGAGTGTGTGACCCAGCATCCTCCCCTCTCAGGCCTCCTCGCTCCGCGTCACCTGATCCTGTTAACTGGAGAGGGCAGGGATCAGACCTGGGAGCTGGGACCCTCTGCATGCAAAGCATGTGTTCCATCACTGAGCTACGCAACCCTCCCAAAGGGGGCTTTACAAGGTAGAAGCCTTGTAAAGCTAACATTACAAGTTGGCTCTTGGGCTCCAGCCAGATGGGGAGGTCTTTAGGCAATCTGTTCCACACACAATGAACTTTGGCAGGTCCACGCGGTGTCCTCATTACCTCGGGGGTACACAACCTGGTGCCCTCCAGATGTTTCAAGCTCCCCTGAGCCATAGTCAACATGGCCAACAGTCAGGGAGAGGACCGGCGTCAAGGTTAGGCATGATTGGGCACTTGCTGAGGTCCCACAAACCAGCAGGGCCCCCAATGACCGGAGTCCCCTCCTCTTCCCCGTTGCAACCTCCTTGTTCACCTGCCTCTCGCTCTGGCCCAGACACCAGTGATGGTGAGAAGGTGGAACCATAGGTGCCACTTCCTGGTTGCTCGCTGGCTCTCTGCCTGATAGCGATGATGGGAAAGAGGAGGAGGAACAGCAGCAGCAGCAGCAGCAGCAGCAGCAGCGATGGCAGTGAAAAGGTAGAACTCACTAAGGGGAGCATTAATGGTGTCTTTCCCAAGGGCCAGCACTGGTCAGGGTCTGTGGGAGTTGTGGTCCGAAATGTCTGCAAGGCACCAGGTTGCCCAGCCTTGCGTTACCTGATCTGTCACTGTTTGCACTCCACTTGTGTGTGCGTGTGTGTGTTTGTTTGCACAAAATCCTGTAACCTGTTACAGTGGTACACGTTTTTGCACAATCGATCTGGACTGAAGCCTTATGCTTTATGCCTTGTTTCTTGTTATCCAGCCTGCCTACCTGTGGTGAATTTTGCACCGTCCTGGCCATGCCCCAGTTCCTGTAGATACCTTGCTAGTTTTATTTTAGCACATGCTAAGCCTGTTACTCCAAGATCCCACCTCAGGCTCCTTCCCCTTGCTGTTTCCCAGCAGACTAATTGGGGTGTGTACATAAGCGCACTAAAGCAATCATGCGCTACAAGGTTATTTACCCCAAATAAAAAGGTTGGGGAGTGGGTGGTGAAATGCATGGCTTAGGACTGGGAAAGTAAGGGGACAAAACCAAAACAAAACGGAATGCTGGAATGGATCGTCTCCAAAAAGCATTTCTCCTTTGGCAATGCTGTTCATATCTGTAATTCTGTGCATACCAAATGGTATGGGAATTTGATATCGGGTGAAGAATTTGGATCCCTCATAGTCTTGGCTTATCTTTTCCACTTAAAGCAAACTCTTAGCTCTCAAGATTGTAGTTAGGAAACTATTTCAAATTCCTAGTTGCTAGCATCAAATTTCTAGGGGCTGTGGATTTTTGCAAGCATGGTTGTAGTAAATGGCTTATTTGTCCACGAAACAGAGTTCCTGTGGCCTGTACAAGTTCCCGTCCTTCCCTCCTCGATGCAAACTGGGGTTTCTTCTTTCTACAGTATCCCTTGCCAGTTAATTTCCTTGCATCTCATTTCTGGCCATCTCACTACCGCATCTCCCGGTCAGAAAATCTCAAACACAGAGTTCAGGATAAAGCAAACCCGAGCATGTTTCTGCTATGCAACAAGCACACCTGTATCATGTCATGTGTATCAATGTGCATTTGCATTTGCCACAAAATATGAGGTGTGATTATGGGTGTTTTTGTGTGTGCTTGTTTCTCTTGGGAGACAATTAGAAAATGCCCCAACTCCCCTGTCTGAAGAGACGAATGAATAGCAGCATTTTCTAGAACAAGGGAGAAGTGATGTTGAGAAGGGTGAGATGCAGGAGATAAAAATCTGAAGTACCTCTGCAGATTATTTCTTTATTTCTTTATTTCATTTCATTTCATTTCATTTCATTTATATACTGCCCAATAGCTGAAGCGGTTCACAACAATTCATAAAATTACAAACCACAAATAATAAAATACCACATAAAATTCAATATACAAAATTTAAAACAATTTAAACAGCTAAAAACAATTTCAATAAAAATACTCGATGTGTTAAAAAGGCAGTTGACATAGATGCCCCATCATATGCCATTAAATGCCTGGGAGCAGAGGGCGGTCTTAACCTGGCGCTGAAAGGATGACAGCATTGGCACCAGGCAGGCCTCAGTGGGAAGATCATAATCGGGAGGCCACCACTGAGAAGTCCCTCTGTTTGTTGCCACCCTCCAAGCCTTCCTTAGAGGTGACATTTGGAAGATGGCGAGGTTTAGCAGAGTCAAGCTTAAAGAAAATGTGCATCCATCCAGAAGGGGAGAGGTGAGGTCAAGAACGGGAAGATGGTAGGACTTCGGCATAAAATGGGGTATAGAAGCAGTGGTGTAGTGGTAAAATCTGGAAGTGCAGGAGCTCATCTTGACAGTCCCCATAGCCTTGCCCCCAAGGAAAGTCCAAAAAAGTTTTCAAGGGACAAAAACTTCACAAAAGCTTGTAAACCAAGACATGATCGGCATACAGGGGGAAGGGGTGGGGCTAGGGAAGGGGCGGGGCTAGGGGAAGGGGTGGGGCTCTCTGGGAATAGGCCTAGAGTTCAATGGCCCTGATAGGTAAGATTGCCCTGCACAACCCTTTTCCCAAGGCAGAATTTAGAGAATCACAGGCAGCATCCAGATTTACGGTTTGAAGCGCATCCATGAGTCTTTTGTCAACCATGTGGGCATTTCTCCAAGTCAAATTGGGGATGCCGCTGCATGGGGTGTTTTTGTCTAATATTTTGGGGCAGAAACGTATTGCACGTCCTTTTGATCCTCTGAGATGATGCAGTGGTCCAGGGATTGAAAGCTGGCATGAAAGGGTTGTGGGTGTGACTCCCCGCAGAGGCATGGATGCAGGTCGGGCGAGAGCGCACACATTCCGTCAAACATCCCGCAGGGCAAGTCTGGATACGAACAGCCATGGAAAGCTGCAGTGGTTTGTTCCATCTGGGCTGCCTCTTTCCATGGGGATGGACTTCGCAAAAAAAAAAAAAAAAAGTTACATCGACTCGCGTTGATATCAAGGATGAGTTCATGTTATGCTGTTCATGTGATAATTCCAATAATTGTCCGAGATAACCCATGAGAGCAGCTGCAGAGTTATTGCATGATCAGTTTATTGCAGAGCCCTTCCTTTTAAGTGAGCCACCAGTTTCCCAGCGACAGAAGCTAAGCTGGGATATCAGCCTGTCCCGTAAGCCTCTCGTCTCGCCCTTCTGAGTAGCGAGAGGGAGGAGGGATACTTCCCCATTTGGTCAGCCGTGGTGCCCGAGTTCTAACACGGCTCCATATTTTTTTAGGAGCACCTTCTGTGCCATCATCGCTCAACTGACTGAAGAGACTCAACCCCTCTTTGAAACCACTCTCAAATCGTACGCTGTTTCTGAGAACGCGGATGCCAAATTCACGTGCATTGTGACAGGTAAGTTAGCAACGTGGGTGGGAGTCTTTGGTACTCGGCTTGCAGCAGATCCCAGGGAGGCCAATAAAATCCAAGGGTACAGCTGGACGTCTTTCACTGAGGCTCAGATTAGGCAGCACAACAGCAGCCATGTTTGTACACATGCTATGTGTGTGCATGTTTGTACACATGTTTGTACACATCTGCCTCATTGGTGTATGAAGTCAGGTGTGTGGGGAGGTCCAATTTTGGCAGCAGAGTGGTGGGCACCAGTTTTGTTGTTCTAACCAGTTTTGTTTGTTCTAACCATAACTAGGCGCCGGTTTTGTTGTTCTATATGCTAATGCCCAGTTACAACCCGTTTCTTAGTTCTGGTGCAGGGACAGCTAATAGCCGATTCCCTCAATCAGGGGCAGTGCTAGGTACTGAAATGATCTGGGGCTCAGCCCCACAGCACCCAAAAATTGCATAAATTTGCCATATGCTAACTTACATATGCTCTAAAGACTCTCTCTGTGTGCCTTTAAGGGACCCTGTCTCCTATGGACACCCCTATTTGTAAAAAAGGGATGTATGGGCAGGGGAGAGGAGGGCATTTGATTTCAGTAAAAAACCTGTGGTAGAAAGATTCAAGGGTGGGGGGCAGCAGGAGGTGAAGCACATGTGGGCAAAAAGCCAGCTAATCCAGTGGGATCAGATGCAACAGAGCTCATCAGGGCCCCTGTGCCTTTATTTCAGCAAGTGCCCATGGACAGCAGGGTGGTGGGGCAGAGGGCCTCCCAGAGATGTGGGGCTCCAAGTGAAAGATTCGGGGCTACAAGCCTAGGGGGGCTGCCCTCACTCTAATACCACCTCTGCTCTCAATTTCAAACTGTTGCCAGTCTCCCAAACAACCTGACAAAATAGCCCTTTGAGGTGTTTCTGTTTTCTCTTGCGAGACCAAGATAAATGGTTGCAGGTTGGCGCCGTTCTTTCGATAACAGCTTGGATCCGTGTGTGTGCTTGTGACTGCCTCTTTCATGGCTGGGAATAATTCACAAGGGTTTCTGCCCCCCTCTCCTTTCCCAGCTAACCCTTCAGTCTGACTTTTTAAGTCTGATACTTAGAGCACAGTTTCTGTGCCTGGCCGCCAAACTAAAATGACCCGTGTTTATCACACTGTGAACACACTTTTGTCCTGCTTTCTGCCCAACCTCAGTCACAACAACCTTCTCCTTCCTCTAGTCCCCTTTTCTAGTGTAGTCTCCAGGAGAGAGAAAAAGGTATCTTATTCTATAGAAAAAGAATAATGCCAAATGCTTTGAAAATTGTGAAGGACTGCCAACCGGTCCTTTTCTCAAGACCAGAGATCAAAGGTGCAAAACTGCCAGCCTTAGCTCTGCCGTCTTGACTTGATTCTCTAAAGGGCCTTGCCCTGGGTCTATACACTGGATTTAGCACTGAACCTCAGAGGAACCACACACCCCGTGTGGGGTAAAACCAGGAAAGTTTATTTAAGGTAAACAGATTACAATAAAAGGTGGGGAGTGAGGGAAGAGGGAGAAAGGCGGGGAGGCACTTTGGTACATACACAGTAGAGCTACAAAACAACAAAAGCTAGTTCCTTTATGTGGAGAAAGCCAACCTAAAACCCCTTTCTGACACACACACACACACACTCACCAAGGAGGGGGGAAGGAGACCCGGGGGGGGGGGGAGACAGCCAGTCTCCACAGAGACCAAAGGGGACAAACAACATCTGCATAGAATCACCCCAGGGGGGAAGGCAGGAAGCATCCCAGGTTCGTCAATGCTCTCGTATATCAGCCCCATCTACATAAGACTTGAATGCCTTGCCAGAGCAGACACTTCGGCACCCATAAGAAAGGGCCATTCAACACCATAGGATGGGACCATTAAGCAAGTGGCTTCAAAGGGACCCCACCCCACAGGGGGAAGGTGGTAACCCACCTGATTGGCCGCCCACCTGAGAAGGGTGGCAACCCACCTGATTGGCCGCCCACCTGAGGAGGGTGGCAACCCACCTGATTGGCCACCCACCTGATTGCAGAGGGAAGGGCTACCTGAAACCCAAGGTATAAAACACCCTTCGCAAGGGAACTGAATTGTTGGACCTGATCAGCAATCTTGCCCCATGCTTGGGGTAAGGGACGAAGGGATTGACAACCCCGGGTAGCAGCACCCGGCGTGCTCCAGCTAGATGAAATCACTGGCCGCTTGGGTTGACCGGACCCCCCGGGAAACCAAGCTGAAATCACTGGCCGCTTGGGTTGACCGGGCCCCCGGGAAACCAAGCTGAAATCGCTCACGAGCCGCTTGGGTAGACCGGACCTCCGCCGGGAACCCAGCTAGCCGCTTGGGTAGACCGGACCTCCGCCGGGAACCCAGCTAGCAGCATGCGGTTGACCGGGCCTCTGCTGGAGCCCGAGCTGAACTAACTAGCTGAGAGCCCTGAAATCACGGTGTCCTTGAGACCTCTTGCTTGCTACTTTGTACCGTACTGATAAGCTGTATTGCTGGCGTGTGTCTGGGTTGGTGAAGGTAATTGTGTAAATAAACTTGTTTTATAAAAGATACTTTTGTGGCTATAAGTTATCCCTTTGTTCTGGGCTAAGGGTGATAGTCGCTGGGGGACCTCGGAGAAGGCCCGCCCCCAGGACTCGCTACCCCCTTAGTATTGAACCCGCGCAGAAGACCAGGTTGTCGGTCTTCCACTCTTTACTATATAAATACCCAGGTCCTTACTCCTTTACCTGGGGGTTGGTCTTCTCAGAGTTTGCCTTAGCAAAACCCTACTCCCGCGAAAGCGTGCAGACAACAACAACACCCAAAAGCCACAGCAGCAGTATAGATTCTTCCCCCCAGCCCTCCTTTCAGTAGCCCAGGTGTCTTTAGCCAATCAGGATGAACTTCATCTGGGCCAGGCGGGGGAGGGGTGGCTCTTTGCCACATTTGCATGCAAATAGCTGTGGCACGGGCCATCAAAGTCATGGGAGACTCTGCGGCTGTTTACAGGCGTGGAGGTGTGTGCGTGCCGTGCGTGTGTGTGCGGTGCAGGAAACTGATGCCTTTTCTCCACAAAAATCTTTATCTTGAAAATGGTGTCAGCAGTTTTCTCCAATAGCTTCTGGGACAGGTCCAATGGAGCCTGTGCGCTAGTGCTGTTGACGTGGTGCCAGCCGGAAACCAACGTTTATGCAGCATCAATAGCTGGGTATTAGCACGTGATGGGTTGAGACCCGTCGTGCTAGCAAGCGCTATCAATGTTGGGCATGGGTTGGTTTCTGCTAGTGCCCGGGCACCGTTGGATCCTGCCCAACATGACGAATTTCCATCGTTTATTCTGTCTGTGGCGCTAGGATTGCCTTGGCATTGAGTTGCATTTTTTTAAAAAAATAAGTTTTATTTCTTTTGGCACCCAGTTGAATTGTCCCATCTATAATTTGACTTTGCTACAAACCATCTCTGGACTGTGGATGTTCCTGATGCAACACTTCCGCATAGGGCTCCCATCTGTGCCGTCTTCGCCCTACTGCTGTGCTGGGACACCCACGGCTGCGGAGATCCTCTCTCTGTCTGTCTCCACCCGGGTTGCTTTCATTCCTCGACCAACGGCTTGTTATTTCAAGCTCCTGATGATCCCTGAAGCCAAGTAAAAATAGCATCTTCTAGATGCACGCTTGGCCTTTCTCATATATTCCAAACATTTATAGTCTCCGCACCCCTTTCCCACTGGAAAGCATTTCCTTCCTTTTGGGAGGCAGGGCAGTCCTGTTTGGGAGTTATTAATTCATTTATTTTTAACATTTGTATATGCCACCTTGATGGCTTTTTAGCAGATAAGGCGGTATATCACAGTTTAAAACAACAAAACCTTGCAACGATAAAGACAAGAACGGTAAAAACATTAACAGAGCGATACTGTGGCCCTTAGACAGCATTTAAGGGGCCATAGGGTTCTTCAGATTCCCAGATCCGAGGTTCTAGACAGCACTCCGACCTCGGACCTGGGGATCTGTGCTCGGATCCCCCCCCCCCCCACACAGTGGCTCGGAAAGAACCATGTTGGCTGCTTCTCTGAGGTTGTAAAAGCAACCACGGAGAAGGGGTAAAGGGGACAGGGAGAGGAGGAGATTGGGGTCGCTAGGATACATCTGATACAATGTCCTGCCCGTCTGAAGTGTCACAGGCACAGCTAGATGGCTGCAAATTGCCATCCAGCTGCTTTGCAGAGTGGGAGGAGCAGGGAGGCGAAGATTGCCTCTGTGCTCCTCCCACTCTGCATAGGATGCTCACATAACCCTCTGAGTTTGGAGCCTTACGGGCATCCCCATTGGATTGCACCCTAAAACATGTTTAAAAACCTACACATTTTTAAAGGCTAAATTTAAACCTTTGACACCCTTTCTATAAAGGCCGAGAGAGTGGGGGGCCGATTGTAGTTCTGGAAGGAGCGCATCCCATAGTTAGGGTCTGGGGGGGCGACGACACACGAGTTGCTGCTACCAGTTCAGTAACTGTTGGTATCACTCTCTGCAGTGACCAGGAACAAATTATCTCTGCTCAAGTGGAGGGAGGTTAGGCAGGGGTAGGGTGATAAAACATGAAGACCAGAATCTTGATTGTTTGCCTCTTCCACCCAAAGAGATGTGGGAAACGGAGAAGTGTGCCGAGGTTTAAGCAGCCACAAAAAACACACGAGTAAGTGTGCAATCTCTCTCAGTTCTTCTTTTTCCTCAAGCCTCTTTTCAGCATCAGGTTGGGCATCCTTCACTCCTCCCGCTGTATGCCGGCGGGCACTTGGCACGTATTGCGATTCCAGACAAACCTCAGAAAAATGCCTTCTGCAAAATGTCGGCTCAGATGTAGTGTTAACAGTTTTACCTATTCTGCCTCTGCCGCTGTGTGTCTTCAAAGCCTGCTTGCCTACTTCTCCTTTGCAAAGAGGAAGCTGGCAAGGTACGATGTGATTTCCAGGGGAGAAGCAGCAGGGCAGGAAGATGGTATCTAACCCTTCCTTTGACTGCTGTGTTTCACCTCCAACTCTTCCTCTCTTCCATCTGCTGCTTTCTGGACACCCCTGCCTTCAGAAGCAAGGTGGGTGTTTACTCGAGGATGGGCGCCTTCTCTGTAGTGCAGGGATGGGCAAATTCCAGGGGCTGAGGGGGCTGCATTCCCCCCTGCCCCGAACCCACTGGGAGTCACCCCTTCCTGCTGCAGTCGCTACAATTGCTGCTGAATTTGCCACAGGTGGCAGCAAAAAAAGTGGCAGTTTTGCAAGCAGACAAGGCACGTTCTCCCTGAAGTTGTGCAGGGTTTGCCCACCACCATGGCAAATTCAGCAATGACAGCCTCCCCCCCCCCATGTCCATGGGGGGGCACGTGTGTTGCCCATATCTGCTGTAGTGGCACCCCATCGTTAGAATTCGCTCCCTGGGGAGGTTCGCCAGCCGACTTCTTTGTTCTCATTTAGACACCAGGCTAAGAATGTCGGATGCACCTAAACTTTTACCTGACCTCAGTGTTTGTTTGTTTTTAAATCGGTTTTATTCTGTTGCTTTTATCATGCATGGTTGGTTTTCTACAATGGCTCAGCTGTTTTATTTTGGTCTGGTTTCGGTTTTATGCTGAAGATTTTGATGTGAGAACTTTTTATTGTAGAAAGAGGGGATAGAAATCTTTGTAAATCAAAAGAAATCTTTGCAAACAAACAAATTCCCTGCCCCGCTCAGATTCCAGACCTGTGTTCGCAAATTCAAATTCTGGAACTCCAAAAACATGGGGAGGAGGGAGAGGATTTGAGGGGGGGAGAACGCAGCAAGCAAAGGAAGAGTTAATCCTCCTCCTCCTCCTCCTCCTCCTCCTCCTCCTCCTCTCTGTCACTTTTCTCCTGGAAATCGCACCCTCCTGGCCTCAATTTGCAAACAGCCTCCCCAGCAGAGCTTTGAAATTAAATTCCATTGTTACTACTGTACCAGCATTCATTTCTTTCTGCTAAGTGCTATAAACTCATTGTGAGCTGCAATTGCAGATCATTTGCAGGTCTTGTCCTATTTTAAAAATGGGAACTTTGCTTAAAGGATCTGGATTTTATTTTATTTTTTTTAAATCAAGATAAAGATAGGACTAAGAAACAGCTCCATCTCTTGGGTCAGGATCATAAGCACACATGCACATATGCGCAAGTCCCACAAAAGAATCCTTCTTCTTTCTTCTTTCTTCTAGAACAGCCTTCACTGACCCTGGCACCCTCCTGGTGTCTTTGGACCACAGTGCCCGTCATCCCCAGCCAGCATGACCGGTGATGGGGGTTGTGGTCCAGTCCATCTGAAGAGCACCAGGTTGGGAGAGGCTTGTGCTTCTGGATTGTGCAGGTTATTGGGGCAATATATATCTATAGGGAATGCAGACTTCCTCCAGTTGGCTTAGTGGAATGGCCTGTGGCTCACGCTGGCTCAGCTTGTCTGAGCATGGAAAGCTAAGCAGGGTCAGGCCTGGTTATTACTTGGACGGGAGACCCCTCCTCTAGTTTCCCTGCATTGAGCAGGGGGTTGGACTCGGTGGCCTTGTAGGCGCCTTCCAACTCTATGATCTATGAAATCTATGTTATGAATCATCTGCCTACATGCTGCTTAGTCTCGAAAGTGTTTAACAAAAAGGAACCTGCAGTGTTTTCATGCTGTTTTCTGCAGCCACGACCTTTAAGAAAAACAAAGACACGGATGCTGAGATTCTCAGCGTTCTGTGGGATCTCCATGAGGAGTGCGTGTCTCAGCAGTGCCTGATACCCTCAGTTCTGGCAACTCTCAGCTGCCGCCCCCCCCCCGCTCCCCCAGCAACACCTGTGGCTAATGGTGATGTGTCTGAGAAGTGTAACTGGAGGAGACCACAGAGGGAAAAGGGCTAACCAAGTTCTTGGACAGTTCCTCTACATGCTGCTGGGGGACAAGATGAGAGAGAGAGGGAGGGAGAGGCAGCTCCTATTACAACCTCTCCAGCCACGTCACTCCTGTGATCCTTGGCCAGAATAACTGCTGAAGGGGCAAGGATAGCGGATCAGGCTGGCTGGCACTTCCCTGTGCTGTGCTCCGGGCCTCTTTGCTGCATTCGGTCGCCACCATATCCTAACGAGTCCCAGTGGCCGGTGGCAAGGCGATTGGCCCAGGATACTTTTTTTCTTTCTTTTATTTATTTATTTATTATATTTATACCCCACCTTTTTTCCTGCAAGGAACCCAAGGCGGCTTACAGAGTCCTTCTCCTCCTCTCCATTTTATCCTCACAACAACCCTGTGAGGTAGGTTAGGCTGAGAGTCAGTGACTGGCCCAAAGTCACCCAGTGAGTTTCATGGCCGAGCGGGGACTAGAACCTGGATCTCCTGAGAATGGTTTTCGTGTGGGATCCAGCATGGAACGTTCCTCAAAGGTGACTCAAGATTTTTACTGTTGGAAAACACAGCCATTTCTGATGAGTCAGAGTAGATACTGGGATAGATAGACCAGTCGTTTTTTATTTATAGCATTTCTCTCCCCCCCCCCACCTCTTCAGCCAGAAAGGTTCCTCGAGTGGCTTGCATAAGATCAATAAAAACAAGACAGTCCCTAATTGCAGTCTTGCAGTCTGACAAGACACGACGCAAAAGGAAAAAAGCACGAGGAGGGAAGAGGAAAACAAGCAAATTCGAGCACCAGCTCTTAAAGTTACACGTTCCTTCTTATAACGAGCAGTTCCATTCCAGCTGGAATGGAAACAGTTTGTGAAGATGAGGAGAACCTCCCATAAGTTTAAACCTCCCATAAGTGCCCACAGTGTTCCTGACCTGGATCAGGCCCCATGCACGCTTACACTAAGGTAAACAAAATGGGGAGGATCAGCTGCAGATGACATGGGTGGCTACCTTTTCAGTGGTGGCACCCCAGTTCTGGAATGAGCTCCCCGGAGAGGCTCACCTGGCACCTACGTTGTGGTCTTTTCAGCCCCAGCTGAAGATCTTCTTATTTTCCCAGGCATTTGAGTCTTTCAATAATTTCTGCGGTTTTAAATCTGTTACTATATTTTAAATCTGTGCCCTCCTGCTAGGTTCTGTTTCGGTGTTTTATCTTTATACTGTCGTTTTAAAGATTTTAAACTTTCATATTATGTTTTATCACATTGCATTTTACGATTTTAATGGCTGTGATCCGCCCAGAGAGCTTTGGCTATTGGGCGGTATAGAAATGTAATAAATAAATAAACAAACATATTTAACGTAGCACATAGTTCAGCCCTGAGAACTGCTGAGAGAGGAGCTGGGGGAGCGGGGTTGGGGGGGGGGGGGGAGATGAGGCCAGGTGTTGCCTGCTGCCACAAGGTGGTGGGTGCCTGGAGGCTGAGTAAGCTTTTGAACTGCTCCCAAGTGCAGAGATCTAAGTAAGGGAGAGTATGGAATGAGAGGCGCTGGAGGTGACCTTGGCTGCAGCCATTCGGAAAGACGGCGCGCGGGGGTGGTGGTATTGTGAGCTGCTGGTCTTAGAAATGGGGTGGAGAGGAAGGCCATCTGGAGAGGGCAAGGCAGAGAGGGTTGAGAGAGTCCCCTGCCGGCCTTTGTGGCTTAAGCTGAAGGAAGCCCCCTCTCTACCAGCAAGACTTGGCTCTCGCTGGGCCTTTGTGACCCCGGGGGGGGGGGACTCGGCTCTCTTGGGCTCAGGTTACCTCCTCCGAGTGCTGTCCTGCAAAGGCTCTGGGATCCCCGTGGTTAGAAGAAAACCCAGATGAAATAAATGACGGCGGGTGGACACCTCTGTGTATTTGTATAAAGTACTACATATTTTGGTAGCGGTGGGGAGGGAGTTGGAAAATTTGGAATGGTGTCCCTGTATATACCGCCCCCCCCCAAGAGCAAAGAACAGATGGGGATTCTTTTAGATCGGGGGTGCAGAACCTTAGGCCAAATGGGACAGGCCTGTGGCTTATGCTGGCTCGGCTTGTCTGAGTGTGGAAAGTTAAGCAGGGTCAGGCCTGCACTGAGCAGGGGGCTGGACTCGATAGCCTTGTAGGCTCCTTCCAACTCTATCAAATCTATGAAATCTGGCCTCCTGGGGTCCCAATCCAGGTTCTCCAGATGGTCATGCCCCCTGCCTCACTCCTTTCCCTCAACCACCAAAAGCTGGGTGGTTTCCCAGCTTTTGTGCAGTTCCCCCCCCCCCCATTCTAAAAGGCTGAAATGCCTCTCTGAAGGCTTAATTAGTGGCAGTGAGCAGGGGTAGATACCAAAAAGATCCGGGGCTCAGGCCCACTGGACAAAAAACAACGCACAAATTTACATATGCTCTAAAGCAGTGTTCTCCAACCTTGGGTCCCCAGATGTTTTTGGCCTACAACTCCCAGCATGCCCCAGCCAGCTACGCTGGCTGGGGCATGCTGGGAGTTGTAGGCAAAAAATATCTGGGGACCCAAGGTTGGAGAACAGTACTCTAAAGTCTCTCTCTCGCTCTGTGTGTGTGTGTCTTTAAAGGACCCTGTCTCCTAAAGACACCCCTGTTTGTAAAAAGGGATGTATGGACTGGGGAGAGGAGGGCATTTGATTTCAGAAAAAAAGACCTCAGGCAGAAAGATTCAAGGGGGTGGGTGGGCAGCAGGAGGTGAAGCACATGTGAGCAAAAAGCCAGCTCATCCCGGGGGACCAGATGCAACAGAGATCCTCAGGGCCCCTGTGCCTTTATTTCAGCAAGTGCCCATGGACAGCAGGGTGGTGGGGCAGAGGGCGGCCCTCCCAGAGATTCTGGTCTCCAAATGAAAGATTCGGGGCTCCAGCCCTATGGGCCGCCCCCTAACACCCCCTCTGGCAGTGAGCGCTTTAAGCTAAACGATGATGCTGGTATTTTTGACCTCGCCCTTTTTGCCTTTGGCCCCGCCCATCACTCAAATGCTCTGCTCTCAGGCTGGCTGGAAGAGGTTCCTCCAACACCCCTGTTTTACATGATCTACAACATGTCATTATCTAGCAAGGGTTTGTTGTCCACTACAGCGAAAACAACAAAGAGCCTTGTGCCACCTTAAAGACTAAACAGAGTTCTGGAGCCATAAGTTTTCGTGGACGAGTGCCCACCATCCACTGCAGTGGGCTCTAGGCCACTAAAGCTCATTACACCAGAAATCCGTTAAGCCTTTTAAGGTGCCACAAGACTCCTTGTTGGATAACACACTGTGGGATCTTGGGGTCCACTCAGTGCCCCATCTTCTTGCATGTGTTGCTTTGCTGGGGAAGATGTCCTGGGGCCCACAAAAGTGCATTCCTATTTCACAACCCATCCCCCTCATATTCCTCCTCAGAGTTGCAGAATAAGGAAAAATCTCTCTCTCTCTCTCTCTCTCTCTCTCTCTCTCTCTCTCTCTCTCTCTCTCATGTTTAAAGGTGCAATCCTATGCAAGGTTAAACAGAAAAAAAGGCCTACAACAAATCCGAGTTTTGGGGGGGGGGCATCTAGGCTTTAAGAGGGGCCCTGGCTGCAAACTCTACACTGTAGAGACCTTCTCCCTCCAGAGGTGAGCGTTAAGACTGGTGAAAGCTGCATTATACGGCAAGTCAAGTCGGTAACTTTAGTTTGCCTGGGAGGGGGGGCAGTTTGGGAGATTGGCTGGCAATTCCCCCTCAGTTCCGTGCACACATTGCTGATCCTAGCAAGCATATTGTCCGTTTGGCTCAGAAGCAGCTGGTCACACACGGATCATGATGTCATTGGACCGAAAAGGCAGGCGGCATCTGTTGTCCAATGGCATTTGTAGGACACAAGCATCCTGTGATGCAATTGCTGTTGCTCCGTGTCAAATGGAAACTTTGGGTTCAGTTTACAGGCTGTGATGCTTGGTTCTCCATGGAGCCCTTGGCCCTGGGCGGAAGTGTTTGTTTTTTAACCTTAGGCTTCAATCCACCAAAGCATACTCGCTTCCTAGAACAGCCAGGATGTTCTAATCTCCCATCTATGTCAGATGTGACTAGCAAGGTCACCTGATCCGCACCACTGTACCAAAGCCATGCTTACAAACATTGTGTCCCCCCACCCCGGCCGCCTCCTGGTGCAACACGGCCAATTTCTCCTTCCCATTTGAATTAAGGGTAATACACACCGTAGGTTGTTTTGTTTTAAACCAAAACAAACAAACAAAAAAAGGCATTTAACTTCCAACACAAGTTGGCTTTTTGCAGGGCATGCCGATGTCTTGAATGCATCAGGTTTTGGAATTTTGTTTGGACGCACCTAGATCACAATGTGTCATGTCCTGGTTTGACCCACTTTGGGAAGATATTTTAGGATTTTAGGTCAACAAACCCCAATGTAAGCCTAAGCATTTGAACTGAAATAATATCCCCCCCCCCCCCGATCTATCCCTGCCTCCTTTTCCCACCCTTTCCTCTGCTCTCTCTCCTATGCTGAATTTTAGATTGTAAGCTCCTTGGGATAGGGACCTAACTAACCCCTTATAGCAGCCTTCTCCAACCTGGTGCCCCCCAGATGTTTAGGACTACAGCTAGCATTCCTATTCCTGCAGATTGGCCAGGCTGGCTGGGACTGATTGGAATTGAAGTCCAAAATATCTGGAGGGCACCAGGTTCATGGTACCTGGGAAAGGCTGGTTTACGGGAATGGGGATCCGTGCCGAAGCTGGTGCATGAGAGGAGGAGGCGGCAAAGGGAGGGGTTAAGGGGAGACTACACCGGCTGGGTGCTTGGTCCTGGCTGGCTAAACTATGTTTTTGCAAGTTGGGGGAATGTTACATCTCTAAGGGCCCATAAAATTCAGTTGTGTGAATCAGACATTTTGACGTTTGGCAGATGGAGGAGTTTCCTTTATGGTTCACCTTCCCTAACCTGGTGCCTTCTAGATGTGTTGGAAGGTCCGAACATATAACACCAATTCTTGCCCACCTGTGTTGGCTGCCTCTATGTTTCTGAGCCCAGTTCAAAGTGCTGTATTTGACCCATAAAGCCTTACATGGCTCAGGACCACACTACCTGATACAGCATTGCTCCTGGTTTGAACCTACCTGTACACTACGATCATCACCTGAGGCCCTTCTCCAAGTGCTTCCACCAAGGGAGGTTCGGAGGACAGCAACAAGGGACAGACTTCTTGGTGGTGGCCTCCCCCGATTATGGAATGCTCTCTCCAGAGAGGTCCACCTGGTGCTAGCATCGTCATCCTTTCAGTGCAAGGTCAAGACCTTCCTTTACTGCCAGGCATTTGACAGCATGCAACAGGGTTTTTAATGGGTCCTGGGATTTCATAGATTATAGAGTTGGAAGGAGCCTACAAGGCTATCGAGTCCAATATTGTTGATTGTTAAAATGCTATATTTATGTGCATATAATATGTAAATGTTTTTATATGATGTTACTGTTGTATTTTAAAGGTTTTAATTTTTGCAAACCATCAAGAGAGCTTTGGCTATTGGGCTATATAGAAATGTAATATTTATTTATTTATTTATTATATTTATACCCTGCCTTTTTTCCTGCAAGGAACCCAAGGCGGCTTACATAATCCTCCTCTCCATTTTATCCTCACAACAACCCTGTGAGGTAGGTTAGGCTGAGAGTCAGTGACTGGCCCAAAGTCACCCAGTGGGTTTCATAGGCAAGCAGAGACTAGAACCCGGATCCCCCGAGTCCCAGTCCAACACTCTCACCACTACGCCACACTGGCTCTATAAATAAATAAATAAATAAATAAAATGACTACAACTTCCATCGTTCCCATTGGCCATGGTGGCTGAGGGTGATGGGAGTTGTAGACCAGCACGTCTGGAGAGGGCCAGATTGGGGACAGGTGTTCTAGAGACTCATGGCATCCTTGATATGCCTGGGGTTGGACCTACTTATCAGTCATTGGGGTACAGAGCGTCTCTGTCCAGCCTTGCTAATTGTTTGTTTTCGGGAACTTTCCTTCTTATCTCACGCAGTCATTGCTTCTTGTGACCCACCCTTTTTAGCCTAATCCCTCCCCTGTGACATAGGAATCTGCCTTACGCTGAGTCAGTCCATTGGTCCAACAGTGTTCCAAAAATTCTGCAACCCAGATCACCCTCTCTCTATTTTTTTTATTTTTTTGCAACCCGGGCAGTCGCACAGAATAGGGCAGCCTTGTCTATAACGATGCCAATTGTAGAATAGGTGGGTGTTCTTTGGAATCATGCTCCTCTCAAAATGATGCTCCTCTCGAAATGATGCCCCCGTTGAAACCTGTGCCCCAATGACTGCTAATGTGTCATGTCCCAATCAGGATACCCACAGCCGGAAGTGACCTGGTACAAAGATGACGAAGAAATGGACAGATACTGTGGCTTACCGAAGTATGAGATCTTCCGTCATGGGAACCGACACACCCTGCAGTTGTACAAGTAAGGAAAGAGGGTGTGTGTGTGTGTGTGTGTGTGTGTCTGGAGGATACCTGTTCTCTAACTGTTCTTGGTCTGAATGGAAATGAAGCCCACATATTGTTCAGCCTGGGATGCCAGCTTCCTGAAATATACAGTCACTCCATACCTCTCCCATAGGAGACTCTTGCATGTGATTCCAGCCTCCGCAGGAAAGGCCCCAGTGCAGATTCCCCAAGCCATGTCATGACTGCACTTCAGTAGACTTAGTCCATAGGTGGGCAGGCTGAAGCCTTGTTGGATCTACTGTGTTTTCACTAGAACCCCAAAGTCTGCCAGGTCCAAAACAGTGGCTCAGGCAGACAGACACAAAATTACATAACAAGGTAATTAAAACAAGCACATCTCAGCCCAGGAATTTGTTTTCAGTACCAGAGTCGGAGCTTGCGCACAAATCCTTTCATGTACAAAAATTGACTCCTGCATCTCCCACACCCTTCCAGCTTTCTTGATTTCAGCAGCCTGCTTTAGGATGGCAAAGGGTCAAGAATGCTGGGAGTTGTAGTCCAAAACATCTGGAGGTCCCCTGATATAGTCTCGCTCATACGCGCACATGTGCACACTCTTGCAAAGCTATGCTCTTCCAATTCCCAACAGCAATTCCTTGCCATTTTGTTATCTCTTTCTCTTCATGTTTTGTTTTTATGGCAGGTAGTCTTTCCAGTTCTTCGGAGGCTGTGCGTTTCCTCCCTCTAACAACAGTTTGAGATTAGCTGCCTTGAGTGCAGCTAACCCGAAAGGCGGAGCTTTTTCATTTCATAGATAGATAGATAGAAATGCAGGAAACTAGAGGAGGGGTCTCCCATCCAAGTAATAACCAGGCCTGACCCTGCTTAGCTTTCCACGCTCAGACAAGCTGAGCCAGCATAAGCCACAGGCCTGAAAGCCGGCCTAGAAATACAGAACTAGATTAAGGCAGAATCCTACATAGATCGATAGATCGATAGATTAGTGGAAGGGTAGGATATAAATTACCTTAAAACAAATAAATGCATGAAATAATAAATACATTAACAAATACAATAATAATACCTAAAACGATAATGAATGAATTAATGAATAAAAGCATAAGTTTCCTCTTTTTTAATTAAAAAAAAAAAAGAGTAAAGGTTATTTGTGCTCCCCACCCCTGGTTGCATAGGACATTGTGTGCCATTAATACTGGATAGTGCTAAGAAAAAAAGTATTGGGGTTTGTCTGTAATCTAGGAAAGCCTTTGGAATAGAACCTGGTTTGCTGGGATCTCATAGGAACATAGGAAGCTGCCTTATGCTGAGTCGGACCATTGGCCTGCCTAGCCCAGTATTGTCAACACTGACTGGCAGCAGGTCTTCTAAGGTTTCAGATGGGGGCCTTTCCCAGCCTTACCTGGAGATGCTGGCTGATTGCATCTGGGACCTTCTACGTGCAAAGCAGGTGCTCTGTCACTGAGCTATGGCCCTTCCACATCTCACTGAAGTCTCCCCTCCTGCTGCGTACATAGGCCTACTGCCTCCGATACCGGAGGAAGCGTAGAGCCATCAGGACTAGTAGTCACTGACAGCCTTCTGCTCCAGGAATTTGTCCAATCCCCTTTTAACGCCATCCAAATTGGTGGCCGTGTCGCTACATCTTGAGGAAGTGAATTCCAGAGTTTAGCTATGCGCTGTGTGAAGAAGAAGTCCTTCCTGTGTTATCTGCCCCAAATCTTCCAGATAGGCTGGTGTTGCCTCTTTGCTTTCCATGTAAAGACAAAGGAAAATCTCAGAGGCAAAGAATTTCTATGGGGTCAGGCCAGTTCCCAGGGAGGGAAATACAAACTAAGTGACCCATCTCTAATCCTGGTAATGCATCCTCCCTCCAGGTGATCGCTGAGTAGGTACTTCTTTTACATAAACTGAGCTATGGAGGAGGAGAAACTGGAGAGTCAGCCTGGAATGTATGGAGATGTAACTTTGGGTGTCTAGCCTGGCCATGTTCTTTGTTCAAAGATATTTCTAGAAAGAGCATGTGTGTGGGTGGGGAGGTTTGGTTCTTCACAATCGCGCTGGCTGTCAAGTAAACGGCTCTTGGCTCGGTACTGATTTAATGCCAACATCCAGGCTAATGATGCTGGGGCCCTTCTATACACACACGGCACTATCCAAGAATGTGCAAATGGAGATTGACAGTCTGGGGGAGGCATTTTCAGGCTTATCTACATACCAGCCACATTTTACTGGCTTTCGCGAGATGATCCCTCAAGTCTTCACTTATAGACAACGGCACAATATGAATTCCCTATGTAATTGTGGGTGGGTGTGGGTGTGGGAGTGTGGCGCTAGCTCTTCTGCGGTTTCCCATTTTTAAGAGGCTGGATGATGCTGTGCTAAATGCCCCCCCCCCATTCCCAAGTTAGAAAGTATATCAGTTTGTTATTACTTTTTATGCTATCGAATTCTGACAGTAGTAATACAGGATAATTATGAGAGCTGGTGTAGGAGGAGGTGCAGAACCCGAGGGCAAAATTTCATCTCGGAGAAGCTTCCTGGGAGTGAAGGGGGGGGGGGATGGCCCAGGCTCCAAAACTGTTGCTGAAGATACCCCTCCACTTACACATCTCCTTTGACTCTGGCGACAGAGTGGGGTGGAAGGAGAGGTGGTAAGGCAAACAAATATTCTGTAATTGTTACGTTTTTATTGTATTTTAATGTGTGGTATTGCCTTAATTTATTTTAAATTGTTTTTTTTTAAGCCACCGTTAGTGCCATTTTTGGGTAGAAAGGCATGGTATAAATAAATCAAATAAATAAATAAATATAAATAAGACACACCCTCCCCCAATTGCTGATCCTTAGTGTGTGTATATATGTCAGCGGTGCAGAGCCTCGGGCATGGGGGGCCACACCCACTTCCCCCGGCTCCACCCTCTTTCCCCCAACCACCAATCGTTTGGTGGTTTCCCGGCTTTTGTGCAATTTTTTCCCCATTCTAAAATGTCTCTCCAAAGGCTTACTTATTGGCAGTAAGAGGTTTTAAGCTAACATAAGCTGGTATTTGTGGCCCCTCCCCTATGGCCTTCCGTCCCGCCTACCACGGGAATGTGCCCCCCCCCCCAGGGCTTCTCCATAATGGAATTCAGTGCTTGGGCTGGAAGAGGGACAACATCACTGATATATATATATATACAGTAATACCTTGGATTGCAAGTAACTTGGTTTGAGAGCGTTTTACAAGACAAGCAAATTTTTAAATATTTATTTATTTATTTTAACTTGATATACAAGCGACGTCTTGCAATACAAGTACTATAGTACGGCTTAAATAAAAAATCTCTGTACAAATTTTTTTGGGGGAATTTTGTTTTGATATAAGAGTGTTTTGGATTACAAGCACGTTTCCGGAACGAATTATGCTCTCAATCCAAGGCATGACTGTATATCAATATAATATATAATAAAAGCAGCTGAATGCATATTGAGTATATCTAGTAACTATGGTCAGAATTGCATCAATAAATAATAACAGCATTGCAATGTATCTTCTAACCGTCTCGGGCTGCATTGATAACTGTGTGTTAGGTAAAAGGCTATACGTTTAATACTTTATAATGCAAAACAAAACAAATGACCACCAGTTGCACATCCAGTTTATAAATTTTATACATTTAAAAAAATTAAAAATGATAGATTTAAAAGTTATGTCTATCTATCTATCATCCATCCATCTATCTATCTATCTATCTATCCATCCATCCATCCATCCATCCATCTATCTATCTATCTAAACAGATTTTAAAATGGGAAACATTTCAGTATAAAACATCAGCTTCAGTCACAAACAAGAGTACGCTACAATACCACTTATAAGTTCAGCCAAAACCAACCAGGAACAGGCCAAATCTCAGTGATTAACAATCAGCTCTCTAAAGATTACTCTATAAGGTGCATCCCTGTGCAGGAGGATGGGGTGGGGTCTTGGTGGTGCTCAGCCTGCAAAGAGAGGACTGGGCAGAAAGAGCTGAAACGGGCTAATCTGGAGGCAATGGTGGAGAAGCACCTTGGCAGTTTCACTTATGCAAAGAAACTTATATATTGGGGGGACCTTGTCAGTTTCACTTCAAAGCCCCTTGTCAGTTTCACTTATGCAAAGAATCCTATATACCAGAGGTGGGGAACCTGTTGCCCTCCAGATGTTCGACTACAATGCCAGTCATCCCTGAGTCTTGGCCATGCTGGCTGGGGCTGATGGGAGCTGCAGTTCAACATCTGGAGGAACCCCGGTTCCTCACCCGCCTGCTAGATACCAACGATGAAATCAGGGTAACTCTTCTCCTCCAACGTGGTTTCTCACACACTGCTGTTGCCCTTTGCTCGCAGGTGCAAAGAGGAAGATGCGGCCATTTACCAGGCCTCGGCCAGAAACAACAAGGGCATTGTGTCCTGTTCTGGAGTCCTGGAGGTCGGAACCATGACGGAGTATAGAATCCACCAGCGGTGGTTTGCCAAGCTCAAGCGGAGTGCAGAAGCCAAACTGCGGGAGATCGAGCAGAGCAGGAAGCGAGGGAAGGAGAACGTGGAAATGGAGCTGCTGAGGAGAGTGAGCCCGGATAGGTTCCAACGGAAGCGCCGGCTGACGGGGGAAGTGGGCATGCACTCGGGCACCTCCCTCTGGGACAAGGAGGAGGTGGCCAAGGTGCGTGTCCCGGACGGGAAGCCGCGATTTGGCGAGGATGAGAAGGCAAAGAGCCAAGAGCCTCCCCGAAATGCCAACGCCACCCTGTTCTCGAATAACTTCATAACTGGACGGCTGGAGGCGGACGTGACCTCCAATGGGGACTCTTCTCTCCAGAGCGGGGAGGAAAATGGGGACGAAAGCACTAACGGCTTCCTCACGTATATCTACGAGACGGTGGAGATTATTAAAACCAAGCCCACAACCAAGGAGTCTTCCTCTAAAAAGAAGAAGAAAGAGGAGAACGCCACCCCCCTACCAAATTCAAGCAGGGGTGCTTCCCGGCAAGAGGATGGGACGCAGCACAGGAGAAACGTCTCAGCGCAGAAAGATGCCAGACCCGTCATTTTGTCTAAAAATGTGTCGCCGATAGCGACAAATGGGGGACTGATGGAAGCGGAGCCCAGGGAACCTCCAAGTCGGGTTACCGAAAAGCCCGTGTCCCTGCCGTGTTCTCCACCTTCCAAAGCAGACATGTACTTTTCTCTGAAAGATATGTATTTTGATATCGGAGCGAAACCTGAAACTGAACAGAAGGCACTGGAAGCAAAGGCAGGTAGAGCGGATAGGAGCCAGCCAGGTGCGGATGCTTCCGTTCTGGTAGAGGCTGTTCCAGCGACCGGTCTCACTTTGAAAGGGGCTAAACCAGAGCAAGGGAAAATGGATGCCTATGTGGGGCGGAAAGCCCCGGAAAACGAGCCCACCGAGACAAAGAACGCCAAAACGGCCACTGTCGACACAGCCAGGGACTCGAACACAAAACTATTCCAGTATCTTCAGTGGGCTGCAGAGCCCGCAGCAGAGGTGCGGCCTTCCCTGCAGATGGGAAACATGGCAGAGGAGCCTGACGAAAGTGCTGTAGAAATGGATTTCCAGCATCCTGGCCGAGCCTCGGAAACTGGCGTCGGCCCGCAGCCTCCGTTTCCGGAGGAAGACGGGTGGAGGGTGCTCGACGGGCACATCCGCGAAACGGACTTGCTGGACTCTTCCCCTGCCGAAGCTGAGCCAGCCCAGCAGCCCCAGAGCCTGCCCCAGGAGACCCGGGGAGCGGATGCATCCCGGCACCTGCAGGAAGCCAGGCGCGACTTGCAGGGGGCCTCCTTGGAGGAGCAGCTGCACACCCAAGGGCCTTGTGAGGTACTGTAAGCTCTATTTTTTTGGTTAGGCTGACCTCATGCAGAAATGTTTCCAAATCAGTTAAGCAGCAACTGCCAAATCTCTGTGCCTGCTATTTATAGCCGGGATGTGCATGACCAGCAAGAAACGGGAGCAGGGTGGGGGTCTCTTTCCAGGCTAACACTGACCCCTGGCTTTATATCGTCCTAATCAGCCTGACCTGTTTTTGTTTGCAGCCGGTAAGCAAACGGGGTCAGATGCATCGGGCAAGCGAGCCGTTGGGTTTGTTTACGGGGCGGCGTGGAGTCGGTCCCTGGGCCCGTTACGTTGGCACCGTTGCTGCCTTGCCATCGGCGTCATCGCGTTGCCTCTGCAGCCCCGGCCGCAGCTGTTCCCGACACTCACCGTTCTGGTTCGGTCGGTGTCTATTTCCATCGCTCGTTCTGGAGTGTTTCCCCCCTGTAATTCTGCAGTAGGAAAGAGGCTGCCTGCCTCGTTTTAACCGGCTTTCCGAACGGAGGGTCTTGTGCTTGAGGAGGATCCGTGCTCCTCACGGGATTGGCATCCGAACAATCCCTGCCGAGGCCTGGTGGTGGGCGGCGAGGCGCATGGGTGTGCGTGGGGTGTGTGTGTCTCTCTCGGCGTAAGATTTTAGCGGACTCATGAGCTGAAGTTGGACTCCCTGCTCATGCAGCTGGCGATGGATTCTGGCTCATGTTTCCAGGGGATGCAGGCCTGCCTTGCCCAAAGCTCCAGAGCCCAGTGGGGGGCTGAGGCAGGAATGTGAACATCCCAAGCTGGCTCTCTTACATTGAGTTGGACCATCCTAGGCCAATATCGTCGACTCCACGGATCGACAGACTACAGCAGGGCTCTCCAACCTTGGGTCCCCAGATGTTGCTGGCCTACAGCTCCCAGCATACCCAGCCAGCATGGCTAATGGCAAGGGATTCTGGGAGCTGTAGTCCAGCAACGTCTGGGGACCCAAGGACGGAGAGCCCTGGACTACAAGCTTGCAGGATCTGCTTTCGGTTTTTACCAGAACACCCACCCACCCCCGGGCCGCCAGATGGAACATGGTGCAAAATAGGGATTCACAGGGGTGGACTGGACGCTAGTGGTGTCTTGAATCGCGGCCACCACCGTCCCCATCACCACACCCCCAAGGAGAGCCCAAGCATTCAGGCAGCTGGGTTGATCCATACCAGAAATCACCATGCCAGTTCTAGCAGGGCTTTTGCAGAGCTCATGGGTCTCAATGGCCCACTCAAGACCAAGCCCCCACAAATATGCTTCGCATCACAACAGGGAGCAATACATTGTCGCTGGGGAAAATTCTTGTCCCTTCCAGCTACTGTGAGGACTGCAGCTATGCTCAGAGGGAACAGGGAATTCTGGGAATGGGGCAGGTGACGTCAGTCAGCATCCCACTAATCGAAATGTGCCCTGGCTCCGCGACACCCTTGCAGACCCTGGCTCCATTACACCATGGGGTGTGTGTGCGCACACTTAGAATTGAGGGTGCAGGGCACCCCTGAGCACATGCTTAGCCCAGCAGGAACTTGTCTGCAGTACCGGAATTGAACGCACAGTGCCTTTTCATGCTAAAAATCCACCCCTGATTCCCCCCCCCCCCACGAAGCTCTCTTAATTTCAGCAGCCTCATTTAGAAAAAGAAGAAGTGTTTTTCTTGTTTCAGTTTTTTAGCAGTGGCAAGTGAGAAAGTAGACGGCAGATCACCCAGAAATCCAGCTCTGCTTTCTGCCCACCCAGCCCTGGTCTACTCTGACTGGCGGCAGCTAGCCAAGGACTCTGGCAGAGGTTTCCCCGGCCTCCCTCCAGCCTCAAATTGGATATGATGCAAGAGATCTGTGAATCCGATCCTCGTGTGTGTTTTTTAAATGTTAAGAGTAGTCTTACCATTCCCCACCCTGACTCAGATTGGGACTGTGGCCCCGGGGTTTAAGCCATTTTCTTTGTTTGTTTGTTTATCACATTTCTAGACCGTCCAATAGCTGAAGCTCTCTGGGTGGTTCACGACAATTAAAACCATAAAATGCAGCATAAAATACACTACAGAAGTTTAAAACTACAGTATAAAGTAGAAGTAAAAGCTAAAGTAAAACCTAGCAGCAATGCAAAAATTTAAAATACAGTAAAGGCCCAATCCTATCTATGCAATTTTTAGACAGAAAAAAGACCTACAAGCATAGCTTGCTGGGGCATGCTGGGAGTTTTAGGCCTTTTTTTCTGCCTAAACTTTCATAGGATTGCGCCCTAGAGGATTTAAAACACCAGAAAGACTAAAATTCCTGGGGAAATAGGAAGGTCTTCACCTGGTGCCAGAAAGAGCACGACGTAGGCGCCAGGTGAGCCACTCTGGGAAGTTCCCCCACCCCCTGGCAAGTTGCCATTTGGCTCCTTAAGGTGACTTGTCGGTATCTGTAATGATTTTGCCCCACTTCACATCTACTGTGGCCCTGAGACCCTTTGACTGGTGATGCTTAGCCTACCTTGAAAGGATCTATAAATCCTTTAAAAGATTTAAAAAGTGGGGGGGGAACTGCACAAAAACTGGGAAACCACCAAACTGATCAGTGGTCTGGGGAATGAGGGTGTGGCATGGGGAAGGGGGCGTGGCCTTATGAGGACCCCAGGAGGGCCAGGATGTGGCCCACGGGCCTCATGTGTCACACCTCTGGTCTAATGACTTTCCAGCACTCGCTTTCATGAGAGCTGCTACACACCGAGATAAGGGAGCCTCTGTTCCCGCTGAGGGACCTGCCAGTCGACTTCCTCCTCTTTGAAGGTACTTATCAGTCCCTCTTGGAGTGGCTTTCAGCGCTTGGGTGGCACCGCAATCCTTTTGGAATTTGCTTGGTGCGTCACCATTTTAGGAGATGCTAAACAGTCCTCGGACGAGGACGAGGAAGAGGCTCTCTCAGATAATCACGGGAACAGGCATGCCTGTGGATGTCCCGGTAGCCGATTCCATGCTCACTAGATTTCCTCCCCTCTGTCTTCAAGCTTGTACCTGTGGCCACAACAGATGTGACGTGGGAAGCCTGTGAACATTTATTTCAGTGTTAACGCGGGAGCTCTGCTGGGAGCTCTGATTCTGATGGAAGTGACGGGGCTGTGAGAGAACATGGCGTTCAGCCTTTTCCTCCATGCTGTTTCCCCAACCTAAGCAGCCCCTGCAAACTGGTATTGGCTCAATTGGGGGGGGGATTATAAGTTACTTGTGTGTGCCTCTATCCTGCCCCCCCCCCAACCTGGTGAGGCTAAGAGAAGCTTTGTGGGGTGCAGGGGAGGAGGCAATTTAGATCAGGATAACAGCTGGGGCTGATGGTAATTGGAGTCCAGCAACATCTGGAGAGCCACAAATCCCCTCCACCCCAGCCGTGCCTCAGGCCACTATCTCTCTCCCCTGGAGAATCTCACAGCTCAGTGGTAGAGCACTTCTTTTACATGCAGGAAGTTGCAGGTTCGATCCCCAGCATGTCCAGGTATAAAGGACCAGGTAACAGGCACTGGGAAATCTCTCCTTGCCTGAGAGACCCTGCCGGTCAGAGTAGGCAGTACTGTGCTAGATGGAGGAATGGGTCAGATCTGGGATAAGACGCTTTCCCGTCTTCTTCCTCTCTTCAGCTTGGAGCCTCTCCCTGGCTTTCTTTCCGTCAGATGGTGTGCTTTACTCCTCAGCTGTAATTTCCCCCAGTCGGTCAGGCCTTTGACAGAAGCACACAAAAAATGTGACCAGCCACATGTCCCCACCTTTCGCAGGAAGGAAATGGGGTGACCGAACAGCTGTCCCAGGAGGAATTGTTGTTCAGCTGCTCTCTGGTTTCTGAGCTTCCAGCAAGGCTGGGGTGACGTGTTGTGTAGCAATGACTTAGTAATTGACTGCGGCCTTGGAAGAAGCTGGCCTTCTTTTCTTTCCGCAATGCCTGGCCCCCATAGACGTGGCTCATCATAGGAGCAACACTGTGACTTCTGCTCAGTGGTCCAGGGCAGTCTTCCCCTAACGTGGTGCCCTCCAGACGTTTCAGGGGACAGCTTGCATCCTCCCTAACCGTCGGCCATGCTGCTGGCTGGGGCTGTTGTAGGCCAAAACATCTGGAGGGAGGGCACCAGGTTCGGGAAGGCTGATCCAGGATGTCATGCACCTGTGACTCTTGCCGTTAAGTACAAAGGGAGAGATCGGTGAGCCTACAGACTTAGCTTTTGTTTGTTGTTTACTATACATAGCTAAAAACTCTAATGAAGGGGTGGAAATCCTCAGGCCTGGGGGCTGCATTCGGCCCTTTTGGGGTTCCAGTCCAGCCCTCTGGGGTTCCTCAGATGGCCACGTGCCCTTCCCCTGGCCTCACCCCCTCACCCGCATCCCCCAATCATTGGGTGGCTTTCCAGGTTTTGTACAGTTTCCCCCCTCCCATTCTAAAAGGGGTTTATTTATTTATTTATTTATTTATTTATTTAATTCTTGTATTACATTTATATCCTGCCTTTTTTCCTCTTGCAAGGAACCCAAGGCAGCTGACGTGATCCTCCTCCTCCTCTCCATCTTATCCTCACAACAACCCTGTGAGGTAGGTTAGGCTGAGAGTCAGTGACTGGCCCAAAGTCACCCGGTGAGCTTCATGGCCGAGTGGGGACTAGAACCCGGGTCTCCCGAGTCCTACTCCAGCACTCTAACCGCTACGCCACACTGGTTGAAATGCCTCCCCTAAGAGTTACTGGCAGTAAGAGCTTTAAGCTAAATGATACTGGCCCTTTTGGCTCCGCCCCCTTTGGCCTTCCACCCCGCCCATCACTGGAATGCAGCTCCCAAGAGTTTCTCAAAATGGGATTCGGCCCTCGGACTGGAAGAGGTTCCGCACCCCTGATTGACTGTGTCCAGCCGTGGCTCTCTCTTATCTTGCGCAGGGGCCTTTCCCTCCTTGTGCTGCCTGGCCTGCTCCTTTTAACTGGAGATATTAAGGATTGAAGGGCCATTGCTCCACTGACAGAGCACACGTTTTGCCAGCAGAAGGTTGCCGGTTCAATCCCTGGCATTTCCAGTTCACGGGATCAGATAACAGGTTATGGGAAAGTCCTTTCCCTGCCTGAGAGCCAGGGAAGCTGCTGGCTGTCCTTGTAGACCAGCCTTTCTCAACCCAGTGCCCTCTAGATGTGTTGGACTACAACTCCCATTGTCCCCAGCCAGCATATTTTACTTATTTTTATTTGAAATATTTCTAGGCCACCTTTCTGGGCATAGCCATCGGCAGTTGAGTCCGACACATCTGGAAGGCACCACGATAGGGACAGCTGTAGGAGACGTTACTGGGCTGGATGGATTTGTAGTCTGCCCTGCTGTGAGGCAGCTCCCTAGGAAGTGGGGATGTACAGATTTCATTAAATCAATTCCGTCCACGTTTTGCAGATTCTCAGGCATATTTTATTCTGTCCTTCACTTATTGACTGAAACAGTTTAAAAAACAAAACAAAACAGAATTTAGTTCTACTTGCGCTAATTTGCATTGGCGCAAATTCGCACTTGCGCGAATGGACTAATCCACATTAGTGGGAAATCCTTCCCCAAAGTGAAAAACCAGTCTGTGTGACTCGGAAGAAGGCAGTCAGCTGTGGAATGCGCATGTCGGATTCAGAGAAATCTGAAATCATTTGAATTGTTCGGGGATTTCTCCGACATCCCTTCCGTGAAGGTCTGTTTTGCGGCTGCATCTCTCCACCCGTTCTTTGCCAGGGCTCACTCAGATGGGTTTCAAATGCACAGAGCTTGGGAAAACAACCTTCTTCTCTTCCTTCTGTCTTTAATTCTTTCCTCCTTAGCCATGATATGACTCTACTTTCACGACCATCTCTCTACCACACAATCCACAAGTCTCCGGACCCCTCCAGCCCTTGCGTAGCCAAGCTGGACAGATATAGCTCTTTTAATCTTCTCCAGACGTCAGTCCTTCCAGCCACCTGATCTCGAGTTCTCGACACTCCTTTCAGCCTGGCCCTGTTGTTCGGAAGCTGACCATGCTCGGGGCTGCTATTCCTGGTGCAATTGCGCCAGCCTTTGAACCAAGAGGGGTTGCCTTTTGTCCCTTGCGGGACCCGGTAGCCCCAGGCCTCCGATTTCAAGTGGCAGCCTTGCTTTGCGTATGGAAAGTTGGCCCTGTTTTGTTTCCGGTTGTGTTTTCAAATAAATAAGTAAAAGTTCTACAGTCTGCAACCCGGAATTAATCATGGGTCTAATTTGGATAATTTATTCTGATTTAGTTTGAGGGTTTTCAAATATGGAGGGAGGAAGCCGGTTGGGGACTGCAGTTAAGAGCAGAAGCTGTGAGCAGGGTAGAGGATTAAGACAGAGGGGAAGGCACAGGCAATTGCCTCTGGACCGTAGGCCAGCCTCTCCTAACCTGCTTCCCATCTGATGTGTTGGACTACAATGACAACTCCCATGTTGGCTGGGGGATGATAGGAGTTGTAGTCCCCTGGCCCATATTAATGCCTTCTCTCTAAGCCAGCCTTCCCTTAACCCGGTCCTCTCCAGATGTCTTGGACTACAATGACAACTCCCATGCTGGCTGGGGGATGATGGGAGTTTAAGTCCAACATGTCTGGAGGGCACCAGTTGGTTAAAGGCCGCTGGAAGCAGGGGTCCTTTGCAGTGATGTTGCCACAGTTCATTCATAACTATACCTGGTTTGGAATATTCTTGTAGCATGAGACTGAGTTTAGTCAGGCAGTGTGATATTCTGGAAAGCAGAAAATAACCACCTTTTATATAGATTCTGGTATGAAAAAGGATTTATTAAGAGAATCGGAAATATATTGGCATTTGAAAAGATGGAAGAATAAACACGGAAAGGTTCAAAAAAGGAAACCTAGCAAAATTCTAGGTTCTGGTTCTGAATTGAGCTGAGGGGAGTTTGCCCTGATAACCTTCCAATAACCCTGTGTTCCTTGTTTCCAGGCTCTGGGAAACCTGCAAACTCCAGATTCAAGTCTTAGAGAAGAAACACACCAGGAAACTGGCTACTTCGCATTAAAGAAAGGTGCCCCTGTAGAAACAAAGACCAAACGGTCTGAGGAGCAAGCTGGTTCCAGCCCAGAGACCGGAGAGCAAAGCGTGGGGGTGCTAAGCCAAGAAGACAACCAGAACACCCCATTGACTTCCCAGAATCCTCCAGTCTTTGGTCTCACACCAGCCAGTTGAGAAGGAACATTTGATTTTGAAAGAAGATGTGGGGGAGCCTTCCCCAAGTTTTGACAGTGAAGAAATCCAACCCAGGCCAGTTCCAAGTCCTCGGAGAAAGAAGCTAGTTGCTCCCACCTTACCGTCTCAGGAAGCAAATCATGAGACTAGAGCTAAAGAACACTTGGATCAACTTGCCCCTCAGACGGAAGCAATGAGCCCAGGGAAGCAAGAAGAAATGTTTGAGTTTGTGGGAGACAAGCAGCCTGGTCTAAAAACGGATTGGGGGCTTAAGGGTGAGAGCCCCCCAGTTGTGACGGCCAGACCGTTACTGCTCCCAAAAGTTACCGTGGAAGCCCCGGTTCCCTACCAAACCCTTTCAGAGGAGCCCCGCCCAATTCCGGAAGTGGCAACGCCTCCGGCGCTCCACGAACCCCAAGAAACAGCTCCGCTTTCTCCAGATGAAGGAGGCCCCATGGAGAGGAACCAGTCTGTGGCCCATTTGCTGAGAGATGTTAAGAGAGAAATAGAAACCTGGCCACCAGCTCGGTCGGCGGCTTCAGAGCCAGAGCGACAAGCCGTTGGCACTACTGTCGAGGAGGTCCGTGTCAAGGAAGAGTCCCCAACTCTTCCAGAGGGCAAAGAAGAGGACGGGGAGGTGGCTTTCCCTCTTGGCAAGAATACTGAAGTCAGGGCTAAGGGAAGGGAGAGAACGGCCCCCGAGTCACCTTTAATACAGGACTCGTCCCAGTCTGAGACCACCATGGAGGAGGATCAAGCGGTGGACAAGGCCCAGCAGAAAAACCTCGTCTCTTCACTGAAGAATTACTTGCTTCTGCTCTTGAAGATGACCACAGAACCGGAGACAAGCAAAGGCAGCAAACAGCATGAAGTAAAAGCTGTGGAGGAAAGGAGCCCGCCAAGCGCTATTCCGAGACACTTGCCCGATGTGGGCATTGCCGGGTTGACCCCCAGGACCTCGAGGAAGATCTTTGAGCGAGTTGAAACCAACCAGCTCTTCCAAAGCGCGGAGAGCCTGCAGCTGACTCCCAAGACTTCCAGGAGGCTCACGGGAATGATCAACCAGGAGCTGCTGGCTTGCAAAGAGGGCCTGGGGGCCGAACTGGAGGCACCTCCGTTGCCCTGTGTGCCCTCGATCGTGGTGGGGAGTGTCCCCGGCGAGCCGACGGGGCTCCCGGATCTCTCCCCGGAGGTTTCTAGTGAGGCGCTGGCGGCACTGCCTAGCGCCACCCCGCAGGAGCTGGCATCCGGGGCGCGGCGTAAGATCTTCCTGCCGAAAGCCAAACAGGCTGACGAGGTGGAAGGGGTGGCCCCGGATGGCCAGGCACGGGCCAAAAGGGACAGCCCCAGCGTGTCCCCTCAGCAGGCCCGCAGGAACGCGGCTCTCTTGCAGACTCCAGCCCCAGCTTCTCCTCCTGCAGAGAGGCGCTCCCCGACCCTTGTCAGAAAGATGGCCACATTAGAAGTGCCCAAGATATACGAGGAGCCCACAGAAGAAAGCAAGACGGTGGCAGAGAGTTCCCCGGCAGCCCCAGAGAGTCCCGAAGAGGCTGCACTGGAAGTTCCGGCCGTGGAATCCCGGAAAGCGAACGACCCCTTTAAAGGTGAAAGGGAGGGCTCAGGCGGGCATTTTCCTAAGCTCTGAGGATGCCCTTCCGCTTGGAGGCTGAGAGGGGAGATCTGGGGGAGGAAAAGTTCCCAGAGCCGATCTGCCGCTTGGGAAATGGTCCCTGTCTCCTTGGCCTCGCTGCCTGAAGCTGGAGGACCTGACCCTTTTCTTTAGGGGCGCTCTCACCCTTTTTCTCCCCCCATGGCATTCCCCATTCGTAGCCAGGAGAGGGTGGGCACCGGAGAAGGCGCCTCCAAGGCAGGGGCAGGCAACCTTCTTGGGGTCTGTGGGCACATTTGGCAATTTGAAAATACTGTTGTGGGCACCACCAGAATAATAACAACAACAACAACAACAACAACGTTACATTTATATCCCACCATTTTTCCTCTTGCAAGGCACCCAGTGCGGCTTACAAGGTTCTCCTCCTCTCCATTTGATCCTCACAACAACCCTGTGAGGTGGGTTAGGCTGAGAATCCGTGGCTGTCCCAAAGCCACCCAGTGACCTTCATGGCCGAGTGGGGACTCCAACTCGGATCTCCCGAGTCCCAGTCCAGCACTCTAACCACCGCACCACACTGGCTGTCACTCAGGACGTTCAGATTATGAGACTGAAAATGCCTGCCATGGGAGACATGGCAAGTCACAAAGGGCAAGTAACCTACTCCAAAGACTGAGTACGAGGCAGAGGTGGGGTCTGAGCCCCAACACACCAAACTCCTTTAAACTCACACTTCTCTGGTCCAACGGAAACCTATTAGTTCATTGATTTGGCACCTTGGTGGGCACCAAGAAAGGTGTCCAGGGGGTGCACTGGTGCCTGTGGGCCCCACGTTGCCTACTCTGCTCCCAGATGCAGGAGTTGGTCCCCAGTGGTGGCAGAGGCACCGGTGGTAGTTGGCAAGCAGTGGTGATGAAAGGCACCTCGTTGGCACGCTCCTTCGGGGTGCGACTTTCCCAGGCCGAGGGGGAGGAGCCGGCTTTGCCACAGTGGGACTCTCTCCCCCTTCTGCCCCGCTTTCCCAAGCTCCAAGAAGGAGCGGGAGCCGAGTAGGGCACTCGGATTCATCTACCAGTGAAGCTCCCTGCCAATTAAGAGATGGACAGCGTGTTTCCGGTCCATTTGCATGTGTTTGTTTGTAAGTCCGTCCCATTTCTGCACGCATCTACAATTAAAAACAAACAAACCCACCAAAAAACTGTATTTATTTTAAATACATGCTTAAATAAGAATTTCTAAATGCGTTTTTGCTCCAACGACACTTTCTAAACATATACTTTATCCTAAAAGATACATTTTTATATGCATCTCAGTACGTTGCTTGAGCCGAGAACTGCATTGGAAAATTCAAAATTCCGATCTGCGCCTTACTCCGGGAGCTGCGGATCAGTTCAAGGGAGGGGCCGTAGCTCAGTGGTAGAGCCCCTGCTTTTCATCCAGAAGGTCCCAGGTTCAATCCCCGGCTTCTCCAGGTAGGACTAGGGCAGAATCCTGCCTGAAACCCTGGCGAGCTACTGCCAGCCCGTGTCGACAATAGTGGGCTAGAAGGACCAAGGGTCTGACCCCATATGAGGCAGCTTCCTGCATCGAAATGCAGGCTGAACAGAATCCCTGAATATCCCTATTCTGTCCATTCAGCCCTCACCTCCCAGAATCTGCAGTGTGCCCATTTCAGAGCTGAGGTTCCCACAGATCCCAAACAAACAACTCCATCAGCCTGGTGTGCAGAATCCGAGTTGGCTGCCTGCTACACCAGCCACTTCCTTTCTGTAGCCCCGCAGGTGATTCGCAAGATCCGAGCTGAGCAGTTTTCAGATGCCTCCGGGAACCTGAAGCTCTGGTGCCAGTTCTTCAATATCCTGAGCGACTCAAAGCTGACCTGGTACAAGGATGAGGTCCCTGTGGCGGGTGTCAAAAGGAGGTTAGTTGCGTGCGATCTGCCTTGGTGGTGGTGGTGGGGAGCAGCTGTAGCCCAGTGGTAGCACACCGGCTTTGCATGCAGAAGGGCCCCGGTTCAAGCCCCGGCATCTCCAGGTAGGGCTGGAAATCTTCCTGCCTGAAACTCTGGAGAGCTGCTTCCGGTCAGCATCGTACCCTTTGGAGTTCTTTGTTCCCCTTTGTCTTAAGGAACCCAAGGACTGGAGGAGAGGAAGCCAAGAAAGGCCGGCTGTTGCTGGCTCAGTCTGGTGACACAATGCCCTTCAGGAAGGGCAGGCTGATCTTGGCTGAAGGAATGTGTGGGCGGGACGTGGGACGTGGATGACACACCCAATCAGCCACCCTTTCCCAAAGAATGCCAGTGAGGCTGTTCTTTTAAAATTTCTGCATAGATATAACCCTGTGCCTGGAATTATGGGCGGGAGCTTTCTCTTTTTTTGCCCAGGCAGTGCTTGGGGGTGGGGGAGGATGGTGAGATTGCAGAACAAAGAGCAGCCACAAAAGGCAGCGGAGTCGCTCAAGGAGTCGGGCTGTGGCGGTTGAAAGTTGAAGGTGTTGCCGTCATCACTGCCTCATGTGCTCGGGGGCGAGTGTGCTAACCAAGCCATTTTTCTCCACTGTAACATTTGCGCATGTGTGTGTTTGAGAACGATCTTTGTAAGTATAAATCCTGTTTTGTTTTGGATCTAATGAGAGTGTATGAGCTAATTTTCCCAAGTTAGAATTGGTAAGTTCCAAGGTGTGGTTGAGCTAAATTCCCCAACTTAGAAGTAAGTTCGATCAAAGTGAGCAAAAGCATTTTTATTCCGCCTTCTTTCCCAAAGAGCCATCAAGGCGCAGCAGACAACAATTTGAAACAACGCCTGGTGGAGGAGGAATTGCCACAGATGGCGGCAGCATCCTAGTGAGGGGGTGTGGGGGGGTCACGTGCCCAGGACAGGTATCGTGCCCGGGACCCCCAAAATCTGGTGCAGGCTGTGCACCTTCTGTCCCTTTTCATAGGATTTCATAGGATCATAGAGCTGGAAGGGGCCTACAAGGCCATCGAGTCCAACCCCCTGCTCAATGCAGGAAACTAGAGGAGGGGGTCTCCCATCCAAGTAATAACCAGGCCTGACCCTGCTTAGCTTTCCACACTCAGACAAGCTGAGCCCGCGTGAGCCGCAGGCCTGTATCTTTGTGGGAGCTTGAAGGCAAGCGCACAGTTGGCCCAGCTCTGCGCCCTGGTCTCATCTCTGGGTGGACTCTCTTCCAGCTCCGGGGATGAAGGGCAGGCCGCCCTGGCCATCGTGCAAGTCTCCCTGAAGGACAGCGGCGTCTACCAGTGCACCATCGAGAACGAGTACGGCACCGACTCCACCGACTATCTGCTGAGTGCTGAAGGTGAGACCCGGCTGCTCCTCAGAGACGCACTCACCACCCCAAGAGGCCCGTGCGGCAGAGGGGATGCCGCCTGTCTCGGACGGGGGTCGGGGCTCTGTTTGCCCCTGGCTTGATCCCACGATGTGTCGGTGTGGTTGGGCCACTTTTCCTGACATGCAGTAATGCAGGGGTGCAGAACCTCAGGCCCACGGGCCAAATCTGGCCTCCTGGGATCCCAAATTAACCTTCCAGGGTTCCCCAGATGGCTATGCCCCGCCCCATTCACCTGGCCCCACCCCCTTTCCTGCTACCACCAATCATTGGGTGGTTTCCCCGCTTTGGGGCAGTTTCTTTCCCCATTCTAAAAGGTTGAAATGCCTCTCCCAGGGCTTCGTTACTGGCAGTTAGAGCTTGAAGCTAAAACATGCTGGTATTTTTGGTACTTCTGATATTTTTGGATCCCACCCCTTTGCCTTTGCCCTCACCCACCCCCAAGAACACAGCCCCCAAGAGATTTTCCAAAATTGAATCCGGCCCTTGATCTGAGAGAGATTTGACAGCTCTGCACTTACGTTTTTTGCACTTGCCTTGGTAACGGCCAGCCCTTGCACACACACGGGGCATGAAAATACAATGCAGAGAGTGGGGCGCATGTTAGGTGCATGCACATACGTGCGTGCAACTGAGTATTACTTCCCCCACATGGCCCCGCATTGCAAAAGAGCCACAAGGGAATGGTTGTTGAGCATGAACATAGCAACGGAGTGCAGTATACAACGTCTCTGGTTGCAAAGCAGCCCCGCTTGGAGGTGGAACAGGCACATGTGCTTCAGAGGCTGGTGGTGGAGAAGCTTGTCAGAGAAATGGGGGCAAAGAAGTAGCCAGGCTTGCATGCAGGTCTTCCCACATGAAAAGGGAGCATGTCCATGGGCAAAGTTTGGATCCAATTGGATGGAGAATTCTTCCTCCCTTTCCTGACGAAGGATGTATGAGAATTTCATTTCAGTTTGTCGTTGACAAGAATTTACCCAGTTCACACGCTTCCTGGAGCCGAACGCAATCTGCAGTCAAAGTCCGTACATTTCCAAGCTTGTGACGTGATTCACAGAGCAACAACAACAAAATATATTAGGAAAATGCATACTTTTGAAAAATGGGCACAGACATGCACAGACATGGGAGGAAAATGTGTACAATTTTTAAAAACAGCCACAATCGATGCTTACATTTGAGAAAATGTGCACAAGAAGGCGCATGAATGTTCGTGTGGAAAAACTAACAACAAAGCTGGCAAGCCGCGGAAGCGTCTCGAGGTGGAATTTGGAGAACCCTGATGCGCTCCAGTTGTGCTGATTTGCGCATCCCTATTCCTGAACCGCTTTTCATGTCTCCGTGATACACGTGTGTGTGTGTCTCTCTCTTTCTCTCTTCTCAGTGCTTTCTGGATTTATCTCCAAAGAAGAAATAGAAGGTAAAGTGTGCCCAGGACATGGCGTGGTGAGTCTGTCCCTCTCCAGGTAATCTGGCCCCCATCCCACACCTGAGCTGAACGTGCTTCTCCTGCGTGGCTGCTGTCTCACACAAAACCTGGCACAGAGAGGGTTGGAGAGGCCAGTGAGGTGGGCTTCTCTTTCATGCTGTGGCTGGAGCTCAAGGAGAGGAAGACGCTTTGTGGGTTTCTGTTTTGAGCGGAGCCCCCTGCCCTGTCTTCCTTACCCTCCGTTTCTCCAAGTCAAGTGACTTTGAGAGAAAGAGAGAGAGAGAGAGACCCCCAAGATAATAATAATTAGGTAGGTTGCCCCCTCCTTTAAAATGGTGGCTCCAGATGTTGCAACACTGCACCTCACATCAGTCCTAGCCAGCGGTGAGGGATGATGGGAATTGCAGTCCAACAACATCTGGAGGGCCACAAGATGCTCACCCCCCTTGCTTCAAAATAACTAGGTAGATGAGGTCTGCCCTGAATTCCAACCCAGGGCGGTGTACCAGGAAGACAGCCATCGTCCGCCCCAACTCTGACCGACTGTTGCTGCAGCAAAGGTCATGCCCCCTAGATCAGGGGTGAGCAGAAGGTAGATCTCCAGATGTTTTAGACTTAACTCCCAGAAGCCCCAGCCTGCCTGCATTGCCAGTGGTCAGAAACGTTGGCAGTTGACGTCCAAAACATCTGGAGATCTACTTCTGCCCCTGCCCTGGATCACTTTCTTCTCTTCCCGTCCCCACCACAAGAATGGAGGCCCATAATGCTAAGTTTTCTTTCCCCTGCCCTGCCCGCCCTTTCCCCACCTCCTGAGCTCGCCCTCTTCCCCGTGTCTTTTCCCTCTCTCTTGCAGCTGGGGAGGAGATTGAGATGACGCCCATGGTGTTTGCCAAAGGCCTGGCAGATTCCGGCTTCTGGGGGGACAAACTGTTCGGTCGGATCATGGTGGAGGACCTGGCGGCAGGCCAAGGCTTCCTGCGCAAGGCATGCCGTGCCCGGGCCATCTACGGCCTTGAGCCGGTCTTTGAGTCTGGGCTGACGGGTATCATCAAGATCCGCAACCTCATTGCCTTTGGCGGGCGCAGCGAGAGCACGCTGGTGGAGAGGAACTACGACATCACCATCCAGGTAGGTAGAAGGAGAGGCACAGAGGCCATGTTAGGGGGTGGCCCACTAGGGCTGCAGCCCCGAATCTTTCGTTTGGAGCCCTGAATCTCTGGGAGGCCACCCTGCTGTCCGTGGGCACTTGCTGAAAGAAAGGCGCAGGGACCCTGAGGATCTCTGTTGCATCTGATCCCCCTGGATTTGTGGGCTTTTTGCCCACATGTGCTTCACCTCCTGTTTCCCCTTGAATCTTGCTGCCCTCCTCTCCCCTGTCCGTACACCCCTTTTTAGAAATAGGGGTGTCCTTAGGAGACAGGGTCCTTTAAAGACACACAGAGAGAGACTTTAGAGCAAGTGTAAATTAGTATATGCAAATCTGTGCATTTTTTTTTTGTCCTGTGGGCCTGAGCCCCAGGTCTTTTCAGTCCTTGCACTGCCCCCGGCAGCCTGCTGCCCAGCTCCAAAGGGCAACGGCTGGGCGTGCTTAGGATGCAGAAGGCTCCCAATTCAATCTCCAGGTAAAAAGGACCAGGTGATGGAAACAGCCTTTGCCTGAGGTCCTGAGCTGCTGCCCATCAGACTAGACCGGGGCTGGGGAAACTCTTTTCTCTCTCGAGGGCCACCGTTCCTTCAGGGATAATCTGTCAGGGGCCACATTCTGGCGGTGGGCGGGGCCAAAGCCACCGGTGGGTGGAGCCAGAGTCAAAAGTAGGTTGTGGGCTGTGGCTCAGTGGTAGAGCAGCCACTTTGCATGCGGAAGGTCCCAGGTTCAATCCCCGGCGTCTCCAGGTAGGGCAGGAAAGCCTCCTGCCTGAAATTTGGGAGAGCTGCTGCCAGTCAGTGTGGACAATACTGGGCTAGAGATGGACCAAGGGTCTCACTCACTCAGTAATAAGGCAGGCTCCTATGTTCCTAGGTGGGGCCGGCCCTTTTTCCTCCCTCTCTCTGCCACCCCTTCTCTCTCTCTCTCTCTTTCTGACACCCCATTCTCTCCCTCCTTTTCTCCCTCTTCCTCCCTGCTCAGTGCGCTGCCAGGGGTGGGACAGATGGTTCTTGCCAGGGGGCTGAATTGCTTGCTTGCAGAGGGCTTTTGAAAGGAGGCCACCTAGAGCCACAGGTTGCCTGCTCCCTGGAGTAAACTGCACTGTCCTGGACGGACCAGTAGTCTGACCCGGACACTCGTGTTCTCTGCATGACATCTCCAGGATGCTGTCTGTCTCTCCTTGGAATTCGCTTAGTGCCCATAATGTGGAGCACCGATTTGTTTAGTCTGGGGTGCAAAACATGGCAGCATCGATATGGGCAAGGGTGGGTGGGTGCTCAGACAGAAGTCAGTGTGGTTTTTGTGGCTTTCGTTTCCCTTCTAGAGAAATTGCATTAGGCGATGACTTCCTGGCTCACGAGACCCTGTCTGGGAAAACCGGAGTTCCATCCCTTCGCTTAAGCATCCTCTGTGTCTTCCAGGTTGGCCTCCCCAGTATGGTTTTGTGGTGTGTGTGAGTGCCACACTGGTACGCCACTCCTCCACCACACCTGGCCAGGCTAGGAAGGTTCAAGGAGGATTGTTTGTTTGCCCCCTGCAGGAGTGTAAGATCCAGAATTCGAGTCGGGAATACTGCAAGATCTTTGCTGCGGAAGCCCGGGCCATCCCCGCCTTTGGGCCAGTGCCTGAGTAAGTTGCACCCCTCCACCCCAGCGGACAATGCTCCAGGGGAAAAGGGTTCCTGCTTTGAATCTTCTGGGGCCTTTAGCACAGCGGGCGGCGGTGGCGGCCGGGAGGAGCTTGGCAAACCAGTCAGCTCTTAGGAGGTGGGAATAGCGTCCCACCAGAGGATTTTCCCATTGTCAAGTGGGGGGGGGGGCTTCTAGGGTGGTGGATATGTAAAGAGGGCAAAGCAAGTGAAGTGTGGGAAGTCACACCTGCGGGGCGGGCATCAACAGATTTTATTTATTTATTTATTATATTTCTAAATCGCCCATCTAGCCGGTACCCGGCCACTCTGGGCATTCTTGGGCAAGCAGTAGCTACTGTTTTAACTTCCCACTATGCCCCCAGTGTTCTGGGGCATTGTGAGGAATCCTGCTCGGCGTGCTGCTGCTGCCCGCCATCTGCCAGGGAAGCCCGACGTGGCCCACCAATAAAGGAAGGGGCCCACCAGAGTGCACTTTGCCTGCCCCCCCCCAAAAGATGTTTTTTGTAGGCCAAAAACATCTGGGGACCCACGGTTGGAGAACACTGGTCTAAAGGAAGAGGGATCCCTGCATTAAAGCCAGAGCTTCATCCCCCATCCCCACCAGCAACTTGTTATTGTCCACCTGCCCCTCTGGAAGCAGCAGCAAACTTAGGTCCGGTCCACACATGACAAACCTGGAGCCAGCCCTGCACCCCCTGACACCACGACAGGGGAGGACGGTAGAGCGTGCATGTCTCCTGTCCCTTTGGAGGAAATTCCTTTCTGCCTGTGCTAGACATAATGCTTCCCAATTAGGAATCCAACGGCCACCAGGGGTATTGGCATACACCATCCTTCCCTAACCTGGTGTCTTCTAGAGGTGCTGGACTAACAACTCCCATCATCTGCTTTATTGGCCACGCTGACTGGGGATGTTGGGAGTTGTAGTCCAGCCCCTCTGTGGGACACCAGCTTGGAGAAGGCTGTCGTAAAGAGCCTGGCAGGTTGGCTTCTTTAGATCACCAGCAGCCCCAGTGGTCTAAAGAAGTGTTCTCCAACCGTGGGTCCCCAGATGTTTTTGGCCTACAACTCCCAGCATGCCCCAGCCAGCGTAGCTGGCTGGGGCACGCTGGGAGTTGTAGGCCAAAAACATCTGGGGACCCACGGTTGGAGAACACTGGTCTAAAGGAAGAGGGACCCCTGCATTAAAGCCAGAGCTTCATCCCCCATCCCCACCAGCAACTTGTTATTGTCCACCTGCCCCTCTGGAAGCAGCAGCAAACTTAGGTCCAGTCCACACATGACATTTTTCTTACATGGGTTTGTGTGTAGGGAGAAATCGGGTAGGGTCAAGTACTCCATTACGTGTGAAGAGGGCCCCACGGGTCTCTTCTTCCATACGTACGTACGCATGTGAGGAAACGGCTGCAGGAAGCGGCTTCCCAGTTTTGTAAGCCCATGATAAACTCGAGATGCAGCTTTGATTCCAGATTTTTGGGGGGACACTTGGGCAAAATGGGCCTACCTCCTTGCCACTGTCGCCACTGCCCAGGAAGAGAGGGCGGCAAGGCAAGCGGACTTTGCTTCTCCTCTTCCGTTCTCATGTCACTGCTTGGAGACGGCAGGCGAATGGGAAGCAACGGCACAGAGGAAGAGCAGGGCCAGGTTGCACTGGCCGTCAGCAGTGGGCCCCCTGCTGGGGTGTGGGCCTTGGCAGGTGCCCAACAATGCCGACCCCTGGCACCAGCCCTAGAGAGACATGTAAGAACACAAGAACATGTAAGCACTTGACTGGCTGCGTAAGCTCTGGCTTATCGCTCGTGTCTGAAAAATAGTCCTATGTGAAGCATCTCTTCTTGAACTGATTGAAGCTGCGATAACTGATGTGGGAATTTACTTCTGCACAGAATTATCCCTCTTTACCTGATCTACCGCCCGGCGAACAATATTCCTTACGCCACCATGGAGGAGGACCTGCCCGGCCTGTTTGAGCGCTACTGCGGGCGAGAGCAAGATGGCACCAGCCTGGCTCCAGCCAGCTCCTTCGAGGTCAGGCAGAAGTGCTGTGCATTCCAGCACTGGCTGTACCAGTGGACGAACGGCAACATCCTGGTGACGGACTTGGAAGGTGAGGCTCTTCGCAGGCAGCCGCCCCAGTCCCTGAACTTTCTGGGATGGGCCACAGCGGGGGCGCGAGGGATTCTCTATTTTATTTATTTATTTATTTATTATATTTATATTTATTATATAAATATATATTATATTTATACCCTTTTTTCCTGCAAGGAACCCAAGGCGGCTTACATAATCCTCCTGCTCCTCTCCATTTTATCCTCACAACAACCCTGTGAGGTAGGCTAGGCTGAGAGTCAGTGACTGGCCCAAAGTCACCCAGTGAGTTTCATGGCCGAGTGGGGACTAGAACCCGGATCTCCCGAGTCCCAGTCCGACACTCTCACCACTACGCCACACTGGCTCTATGTCAGCCTTCCCCAACCCTCCAGACATGCTGGACAAACAACTCCCATCATCCCCATTTCTGGGAATGTATCAGAGGCAGTAGGCCTATGTACACCAGTTGCTGGGGAACATGGGCCGGAGGGCGCTGCTGCACTCCTGTCCTGCTTGTGGGTTTCCTATGTGCAGCTGATTGGCCACTGTGTGAACAGAATGCGGGACTAGATGGACCCTTGCTCTGACCCAGCAGGGCTCGTCTTCTTGTGTTCTTATGTTAACCCTGCCAAGGATTTAAATTTGGACACTAGGGCTTTGTTGTGCCCCTCCCCCCCCCACTCCTGGAGATTCCAGTGATTGGGCTGTGGCCCCAGAATTAAAAGGGCCCGTACTTGTCTTTTCCAGCCATGCTCTTCAGCTTCACTGGGTGTGCTTGGCCTGTTGTCCCTTATCAGCCACCCCGAGAGGAAGGTAGCTGAGGCTGGAATGAGACACTGATTCATAGGGCTGGTTCACACGACCCAGCAGGCGAGCGGGGGAGGCACCACGGGGCTGTCTGCGGGGCCCGGCAGGGCGCTGCAGACCCATGCCCCGCACGCATGGGCGGACCGTGGTGGAGCCGGCAGCCGCGGCGCGGTCCTCCCGGCGCTAGCGGGCAGCAGCTCGGGATGCCCAGTGGGGCCGTTTGGCCCTATGGGCCGGAGCGGCCGCAGCTCCGGCTGCTCTGGGCTGCAGTCTCTGTGCGGCCACGGGAGGCCTCACGGGACGGCTGCCCGCTGTCCGCACGGCACGGTGGCCGCGCGCAGTCGGGGCTTACCCTTCTACCGCCCACGGTGACTTTCCGTGCTTCCAGCGTGCGGCCGTCCCGCGGGGGCGTGTCGTGTGAACCGGCCCATAGAATCATAGAGGTGGAAGGGGCCATTTAGGGCCATCGGGTCCAACCCCTTGCCCACTGGAGGAATCCAGTTTAAAGCATCCCTGACAGATGGCTGTCCGGTCTCTGCTTGAATACAAAAGCCAGCAATCAACCAGGGCAATATATGAATAGACAATGACAGAAATTTGATTCAGAGTCCAGTCTCATCGAAACAAGTCCTTCCAAACTGAGCCATGGGAAATTGATGGTCTTCGTTCCATGGCTACGGTTCTAATATGCTTCATAAAGCAATGCCATAGATTTCATAGATCATAGAGTTGGAAGGAGCCTACAAGGCTATCGAGTCCAACCCCCTGCTTAATGCAGGAAACTAGAGGAGGGGTCTCCCATCCAAGTAATAACCAGGCCTGACCCTGCTTAGCTTTCCACACTGGATGTAACAGTCTTATGGGGAGGGGGGCAGCTTTAGATGGCCACGTGTATTACTTCAGCTGTGAAGCGCACAACTAACACCTCTCTCCAGCTCCAGCCAGCATTCCGTGCTTTGCATTGCAATGGCTTCGACATTCCTGACATATTGGAGCAACACAAGAACAGCACGTTTTTTGTTCTTAAAAACTCTTTGCCAAGCCTGATTTTAAAAAAAATAACAATTTATTGGAAGCATGTGCAGCTTTGCCTTTTTAAGCTCACTTAAATCACAGCACCATCATGATTGCAGGAATAAAATGGAGTTTGCTTCTGCTGGCCTGATGCCCGCGTCTCCAGCCGCTCTCTGGATGGTCATTTGGGGGGGGGGGGCTTGGACTGCGGGGCTGTACTGCACCCCTGCATGGCTTAACCCTTTATCACTGTGGCTCTTCAACGTGTACATGAGGACTTCCCTGTCTGTGCTATGGAGGGAGAACTCTCCAGCCTTCCTCTCATGTTCAACTCCATGCGTAGTGGTGCGAGCGCATGGAGGGTGCGTGTGTGCCTGCTGGCCCTGCCTCGTGATCTCCATGCATTGTGCCAAAGGTGAGAACGGGCTCTGTGTGTGCACAGGCTGTACTTGTGACCAGGAAACCTGGCGTGGGCACGGTTCCTGTTTGCGCATACAGCCCCTATGCGCTGATGGCTGTGCATGTGTTGTAGACCGTATTTTTGCCCGCGGCTGACGGCGCAGTGGTCAGGGCCGGGGCCAGCAGATGCAGGTCCCACTGCCCCTTCATTCACTCGGTCTACACATCAAGCCAAACATGAGAGGAAGACTTCTGTATCCCGGGGGGTCCAGTGAATGCCGTAACACGATTGATTGAGATTGGACTTAGAGTGGTGACCCTCGATTTACGGTGGTGTATTTGCTTAGCAGATGGCAGGCACTAGCTCAACAGTAGGCAACATGGTGTATATGCAGGCACCAAAGCAACCCCCCTAACACGTTTTTTTGGCACCTGCCAAGGTGCCAAACCCCACCCACTTTTTAAAAAAAAATTAACACATTTTCTTACTGGTACCTGGGATTGCTGTGCTGTGGTGCTGAAAATTGTGGTTCCAAAGGAGTTCTTTAGTGTGCTGGGGCTCAGACCCCCACCTCTGCCTTGTACTCAGCCTTTTGGGCAGGTTCCTTGTCCTTTGCCACACCTCAAATGGCAGCCATTTTGTGGTGGTGCCCAGGACAGTTTCTCAAATTACCAAATGAGCCTGCAGCCCAAAAAAGGTTGCCTACCCCTGGCCTAGCTCATTCCTGACCTGCTCCCTTGACCTCATCCGGGCTTTTTTTTTTTGCAGGTGTCGGATGGAAGGTCACCAATGTGAGGATTGCTACCAAAACGAAGGGGTAAGTGACCGCCCAGAAGCTAGCAGTGCTTGGGGGGCTTAAGTCTGGGCCCTGACGCTGCACAGCGGGGCCAACTGAGGCAATCTGGATCAGGACTGCAGTGTGCAGGGAAGGGGTTTTTTTCCCACCCGCGGTTGGTGTTTGAGGGGAAGAGGGTGCGGCCATTCGGGAGCCCCAGCGGGCCATCTTGGGACCCCAGGTGGGCTGGATTGGGCCAGCGGGCCTCAGGTTCTGCACCCCTGACTTGGGTTTACGTGGGACTAGGTGGGGAAAGGTGCAGGAAGGAGCTTCGGCGGGTGGTGGATGTATAAGCAGCGGGTGGCGTGGGGGAGAGATTGCCCTGTACGATAATCCTCTCTCTCTTTCTCTCCCTCTCCTGCCAGGTACCAAGGCCTGAAGGAAAGCTGCTGCCCCAACTTGCTAGACCAATTTGTGGCCTCTCACCGGTGTAACCACTACTGCGAGCTCCTGGCCCTGAAGAGTCTTGAAGTCCCTCAGCCTCCCCCAAAAGGCAAGGGCTCTCGGAGCCCCGTCACGGTCAGGAAGACCCCCTCGGCCCAGTCCAGCCCCCAACTCCAGAAGAAAGGCCTGGCCAGCCCCCAGGCCTCCAGGAAAGGCTCCGTGAGCCCCAAGAGTGCCCGCAAGTGCCCCGACAACGCGGCGGAGTCGAGGCCCAAAGGAGGGGACAGTGGCAACGCCGGCCGGCTGCAGTGACGGGCACGGGGAGCCTTCCCCGATGTGCGCTGCATGTGCCTGGGGGGGCGAGGGAAGGGGGCACAGCTGCCCCTGCCACGCTCTCCCGTGGCTCCTCCCCATCGATGTGTGAGGCCTGTGTGTGGTGTTTGAGGGGAGGGGGCCGTGCTGTGACTCGGAGAGGGCCCTGCTCACGCGCTGCTCCCCGACGGGCTCTGGAAGGGATCAGGAGAACAAAAGACTGTGCAGAAGCAAAAGTTCGGCCCCGCCGGCCAGCCCTGCGTGGAGGAGGGGTAGCCCCGCGTCCACACGGGGCAAGAGCCTGGAGTCCTGCTCGTGCGGCTTGGTTGCACCTCCTCTGTGTGCGGGAGATCGAAGACGCTCTCTCCTGGTGCCCCGGGCTGCTCCTCTAGCTCCCCCCATAGGAGGAGGTCGAAGGCAGGGGGCAGACGGCAGGAGGGATGAGTGAGCCGGCACTCCGTGTGGCTCCTATGCAGGGCCTTGCGTGCTTGACGCCCAACACTTCCCCACCAAAGACCCATCCCGCGCTGCTTTCCCCATGACGGGGTGGGCCACGGTCCCAGGGAGCCCTTTCACCCTTTGCCGCCTAGTTCCACTCACCCTACTGCTATCCTAGAGAATGCATGGCAGAAAAGAGATGACTCTCCACCCCACCCCACCCCACCTGGCTTGGTGGGGGCATCGGCTTTCTCGGTGGGGCGCTGTCTGAGGGTGGGTGTGGTGCTGCTGTCTCCCTTTCGCCTGCACTTGGGGGCAATTAAAATGTCAAGCGGTTCCATGGCTGATGAGTTTAGAAGACATCTGGCAACAGGGTGGGGTTGCGGAGCTTCCCAGAGAGTTGGATCTCGCCATTGTTGACCTCTCCTCCTCCCTCCCGCCCGTGTTGTGTCGCACGGTGGCGGAGCACCTGCTTTGCAGGCAGAAGGTCCCAGGTCCCTGTTGCCTCAGGATGAAAGGGAAGGACCTCTGCCTGAGATCCTGGGAGCTGCTGCTAGTGACAGGACAGGACAGTACTGGGCCCAAATAGATAATTCGGTTGCGTGTGTTCATAACCTCCCTGAAAGCTTTGAATGGTGACATCCCCCGCTGTCACTGTGCTCCGCCAACTATCAGTCTGCCCGTCGGACAGAGATGTCTCTTCCTGCGCACGGGCCCTGCCAGGGTTGGGCTCCTGCCGAGGGCCTACTGATAACGAGCCCCGTGGGATTTTGCTTCTCTTTCTCATTGCCTCTCCTCCTCATCACCGCTTCTTCTCACCTGCCTCTCGCTCTGGCCCAGATGATGGAGGTGGTGAGAAGGAGGAGCAGGAGATGCCATTGGATGGCTACTTGCTCGATGGCTCTCTGCCTGGCAGGCAAGCAAGTGGGAGCAGTGATGAAGAGGAGGAGGAGGAGGAGGAGCCGGAGCAGCTGGTGGCGATGGCGGTGAGAAGGTCGACTCTCTGAGGGCGGGGGCCCATTGAGGGTGTCTTGCCCAAGGGCCCTCCAAAGCCTGGAGCTGGCACGGAACCCTGCTTTCTGTTGAAATACCCCCCCCCAGCTGCCCTGCACATCAGCGCTTGCCTGCTCCCCAAAACTCCCCTTTACATTGTGCGCCCAGGGCGTGTCCTCGCCATTGCAGCCCACGACCGGGACAACCCCCCCCCAATAGCATGGCCTGCTACCAGCTGACCATCAACTGGCACAGCCCCAGAGACATCATTTCCCTCTGGGGTGTGAGTTCTGCTGCTGGGCTCGCCCCAAGCCCAGCGTAGTGAGATTTAGATGGAGTGGGGGGCACTTGAGAAAGGACGCCGTGGAGCCGCCTTCAGAACGTAGGTGCTGACGGCCAGCTTTTTGCTGCGGACTGAAATCTGCAGAGCACTGAACGGAGCTAGGCAGAGGCCGGGCTCGGGCTCTTCCCTCAAACTGCCGCATTAGTCAAGAATATCTTTTGCTTTCCCCCTCCGTAATAATAAAATTGCGAGATCTGTTTTAAGAGCGAGTGGAGCCCCGTGGGTGGCAGCGGGGTAAGCAGCATGGGGCCCTCGAGACGTTTCGGATTATAATTCCCACCAGCCCCAGTGAGCGTGGGCAATGGCTGGGGATTATGGGAGTCATGGTCCAAGAGATCTGGGAGGCACCGTGTTGCCTACCTGCTGCCCCCGGGGTGATAAGGTGACAGGGACAGAGTTAGCGGAGATGCAGCAGTTGGGTTTTCCTTCCAGCTCGCGGGCTTTCTTTCGCAAACTTGGCATGTTGCACATTTCCAGAGTTTTGATGACAATTCGACACCAATATTTTCTGCTCTGTATTCACACATGACGGTTGCAGGAGCCCAGGGGCTTCTCTACATGAGGTGCTTGCCCCGCTGCTTTTCCGAGTCTTCTTGTTCTGTTTTCTTTGCAGGAGTAAGATTGCCTCAGGTACACGTGGCTTCCCCCCCCCCGTCTTCCTCCCCCCCCCCGGCTTTCTATATATTCTATTAACCAAGCGCAAGGTGGCGCTGCGGTGGTATAGCTGCGGTGTACCGGATTGTGGGCTGTACACGAGGCCTTTGTTCCAGTTTAAAATTTAATAGCTGACTTTCCTCACTCTAAAAAAAAAAAAAAGCAGCGAAAATGGCTGGAAAGCACGGGAGAGGCCCTGGAGGATGACGGTGTCGTGAAGAGGCCCCACAAGCTTCCGTGAGTGAGGTATCACGAGCGCACAATAAATGCCTCGTGTAGAAAAGCACCAGGAATGGGGTTCGTCCAAATGAGGACAGCTCTGGCCCAATGAAAGGGTCAGACAGCAAGAGTATAGGACCTTCAGAGCTTCTGCTGATGCGGCAGTCTTGACATTGTAGGGTCAAATCGTGGCTATGAGCACCCCCCCAGCTGCCCTGCACATCAGCAGGATGTGCAGGAGCCTGTGAGTCCTCTTGCCTGACAATGGCATAGAAGGATAGTGGATTCTCTGGAGAGAGAAGGACTGAATAGGATGTATCTTTTGGAACCAGAGAGAGGGGGCAACTTAGTTTTATGGCCCAAGAAATGCTGATTAAAAGTAGAGGGAACAGGGAGGCACTTCGCCTGCGGATGCAGCCGCTGGGAGCGGCATTTTAAATTTCTGGGTGTGCACACGTGTGTCTTTTGAGATTGGATATATTTCCATGTTTTTGGTAAGACTGCAGAAACTAAGCCTGAGAGCAATGCATCTTCCCTGGAAAAACATAGATGAGCGCACTGGTTTATTTTTGGCGCACGCCTGTGGGTGTTTACTTGGAAGTAAGTTCCACTGAGTTTAATGAGGCTTATTATTCCCACCAGAGAGTGTGGATAGGATTGCACTGTAAGGCTGTAACCCTATACCCACTTACCTGCTAGTGAGCCCCAGTGAACTCGGTGGGACTTGCCCCCTGAGTAGACGTTCATATGGTCATGAAGTATTTCACTAATGGAAAGGCAAACACAAGTTAATGCACAGAGACCAAAGCAGACAAAGCCATGACAATAACCACATACCCTGGTAGATCCAAGAGCAAAAAGGATTTCTGGCTGAACCGTCTGCTGGCAAGGACATTTAATTGCTAAAGGCCCTGTGAACTTCTCGCCAGCAAACTCTTCCTGTCTTTCCGGCTTTTCTTATGTCACACAAAACTGAGATAAGTGAACAGCAGGTGTTCACAATCACTGTCCCCAAAAGGAAGTGCCTCCTGCTCACATTGGATGCGATCCTGGACAACGCAGCTTGAAAAATAAATGCACCAGGAGGTTGGCACACATGCATTATGCGCCCTTCGACCCCTGGGCACGCTTCATGAGGGGCTGACATCCTCCCCTTTGCTCTTACGTTTGAAGGTGAGATCTTGCCCCTACAAGCGAGGATCCTTGTTGCAATTTAAAAAAAAAAAAAAAAAACTTGTACAGTCATACCTATGCACATTTTTTTCAGTATAAAAATGACTTTATGGCTTCTCCATTGTTCATGTGAGATACCATCCCGTGTTGCACCAACTCAGTTCCTTGGCAGTCATGGCTTGGCACAGGCTGTGGCATTGTAGTGACCGCAGCACTGTAGGAGATATGTGGCTGAAGTGTTGAAATCCGCGCTTCCCCAAATGCCAGAAAAAGAAGACGATCCATTGACGGCAGTTGAGGTGCTGTGAAAGAGAGAAAACATGAGAAAGTGATAACAGCAACATTGCTGTCTTCTGGTATGAACATGGCCCTCTGCGTGGATGATGTTGGCACACAGCCTTTGCCTCAGCAAAGGGCACCTGACAATAACACGGCTGTTTTGCACCCTTGGCCTATCTGTTCACGTACCCAGTCAAACAGACATGTCTACTGGTTTTCCTACATGCATGCAACTGCTAGGCATGGATTGCTTTACCCGCTATTCTCAGTGAAAGCTTTAATAAGGAACACCATTGTCCTGTACACTGGAATCAGGAAGTCCATTGTGTTGTTCTAAATAAGGAGTGCTGGAATAAGGACCAATACAGTTGTATGAGAGATCTCGCGCAACCCTGCTGTCAGAGGGATCAGAAACCTACGTGGAGCTTTTCTACATGAGGCTGTTAATTGGCTGTTAATCCACTGTATACTTTTGGTTCCATCTCAGAACTGAGATCTGAGCACTACACAAGAGTGTTTCCTTTCCCCCACTTTTCCTCTACATAACCTCTAGGTGGCACTATGGTATAGCGGAATAGCACAAACATACAAGTTTTAAAAGTTTCTTTCACTTTCACAATTAAATGCTGCATTCTTCCTGCTCTAAAAAAAAAAAAAAAACTTGCCAAAAGTGCTCTTTAGAGTCGACACAGAAGTGAAACTGGAGGGTCACGATGTTGTCTAAAGAACCCATAAACAACTGTGAGCAAGAATGATGAGCACATGATAAATGCCTCATGTAGAAAAGCCCATGGTCATTATGGTGCTATGCGCCATCTGACTTCTCAGTATGAATTCTGGTACCTGTACAGCCCAATCATACGCATGTCTACTTGGAAGTAAGTCCAACTGAGTTTAAAGGGATTTACTCCCAGGTAAAAATGTATAGGATTGTAGCCTTAGTGTCCTCCTGAAATCTTAATAAACAACTTTCTCTTAAAAGAAAAAAAGTGTGCTGATTCCAACATTAAAAATAAAGTCATCCCTATGAGAACATGCAAAATATGGTTGTGAGTGTAACCTTTCCAGGGAGATGTAGCCTTGTGAGCATAATTCTATATTCTCTTTGGAAGCTACTGATGGATATAGTCAGAACAGGAATCTAGCATCCTGCTCATGGGATGCCTGTAACTGCAAAAGTGTTTACAAGAATAATGGTGCCTTGACTTTTCCACATAGATGCACTTAAGGAGACCACTTCAATCATCCCGTCATCTGCTGAGTATCAGCTATAATAATAAAACTGGCATCGACATTGGATCAGAAGCTAGAGGTGGTCCAGGTGGCACTTCCAGAAGTCAGAGGAAGAGAATTTGGGGGAGGAGGGCCACAGCTCAGTGGCAGAGCACAAGTTTTGCATGCGGGAAGTCCCCAGGTTCAATCCCTGACATCTCCAGCTACATCTGTGAAAAGACTCCTGCCTGAAACCCTGGAGAGCTAATTGTGAGAGTTGGACTGACCCGGGTTCAAAAGCTCCCCTAGCCAATGACCCTCAGTCCCAGTCACGCAAGCGGAAGGAGGAGATAACAGCAGTTAATAAAGATTAAAGAGTTTATTTGTAAGACCCAATTACATGGGATTAAGGCAATCAATGCATCTCTACTCACTACATCATAGCAGACTCAAACCTATACCCCAGTGGTAAGGCTAGATGGTGAAGTCCAAGACAATACATGTCGAGACGAACAAGCAGCAGAGAGAGATGAAGAGGAATGACGGATGGCAAGCAAGTGTGCTAGCTTATATACCCCAGACCCTGCACCTATAAATAGGACATTACTCACCCAGTAGTATAACTTATTCATCAACATGTTTATCCAAACCTGTTCAAGGCTGCTGAGTCATATCACCTCGAGACTATGTCTCCTGACCAAAGACCTTCTGTACTTGAACTCAAGTAACACCCACCAGGTCAGGTGATAATCCCGATGTCAGGTGGTAATCTCGTTCTGCTTATGCAAAACCTAACATCCCCCTGCTTTTGCATTTGCGCAGAACGTGGTTATTTACCTCATACAACAGCAACAGCTTTGTTGACATCTGATGCTGTTTTTTCATCTATGGACTTTGATAAAAAAACTTTTGCAGGAATTACTTTACCTGTCAGAAATTTGAACCACCATCAAATCACTTCTGATGTATCCCTCCTTATGACACAGTTTTATTTGCAAACCCAAAACGTTGTGTATTGCTATCTGCCTGCAGCATAGCAATCCTGCCTTGGTTTCCTGAAAAAACTGTAATAGGTTTTTCACATCAATCCCAGCATCATTTAAACATTTTTAACAATTTAAACTATTTAAACAAATGCATTAACTATTCAAGCTTTACAATAGCATAATAGCACAATACATAATACAATGCATTCAGTTCAGCTTCAGTTGAACTCTAACTTTTAAATGATTGTTTCTACAAAATCAATCAAACAAAGTATGATTATAAAAATAACAAACTTCAGGTGTGTTCTTGTTGTTCTTACTATCACAACCACAACTGGCATTTCTGTGAATCTGTAAGCCACCTGTGCTCTGACTTGTAACTCTTAGTCTGAAGTGTGATGTTCCTTCCAGATAACACTCAACTCCTTTTCAGAGCTCTTCAAGCATGTCCTGTTGGTCTAACAGTCTGCCCACTACACTGACAGCAATACCTGGCCTTGTTGCTTGTACAGTAAAGCTCAACAGCCCAATGCTCCTGTGTAGCATTCAAACTGCTTTTCCATCAGCACGTGCTTGAAAATCCTCAACTATTTGGAGTCTCTCACTGAGTTAACTATCTCCAAAATTCTCAATCACATCCATGATATTTCTCTGGTTTGTTGCAGTAAGTACTGCCCTCTTGGTTCTTTTTCAACCTCTATTTACAAATAAACAGTTGATCCACCACCAAGCAGTTTCAATTCAATGAAATTCCAAACCCTGGATCAATTATATCATATTGCTTTTATCTGTCCAGAAAAAACAATAGATCACCCATCTAAACAAAGTACATACAGTCTATGTCCCTGTTCCTTCTGCTTAACAAACAAACATTGATCTGCCTCTCTGTGCAAATCACAATTCAGCAATGTTTGAGTTCAAACAGAATTCCAGCCTTCAGCTGATTCTAGCTTTTCTACAGAAAATTATTCTCAGACAGTTTTCCAAAGACTTCCTCTCATTTAAAATGCTTATGTTCCAATATTTCAATTGTGAAATATTCTTACATCTTCCACATTCTTAAACATCAGTCTAACTGTTTCCAAAGCAAATTGTTGTTGCACTCACTCATGATTATCCTGCTCCTTTTAACTAAGCAAAAATCACAAGCAATCAATCTTGCTATTTGTCATGTAACCTTTTTCCAACTGGTTATTTTTCATTTTAAAAATCTATCTGGTAACAATGAGTTCCATGGACTGCTGTTTGTTTCACCAGTTTCCATGTTTTGTTCTTTATCCAAAGAATTCAACTCAGCTGGCATAGCCTGAAGCTATGGTTCAGCTTCCTTAACAGACAATTTTTCACCTCTTTGAAATTTTGTAGTTTCAAATGGCTTTTCCTGCAAATTCATCCTGATATCTCACAGGTTGTTTGACTCACCTGTTCCTTACCTCATCAGTTATCAGGTTCCTGTTCCAATAAAATTTGCACCAATGATGAACAATCATTTGTTTAGTCTCCACTAAACCAAATGTGTATCAGTTTGTCAAATTTACCTGACTGTCTTTTCAGCAAATGCTTTTCTATTCTGACTCTGAGCTTGATGCATCCCCTGCATTAACAGAATTAATTTTGAAAAATGATCTCACATTTTCATTTAGCATTATACTTAACACTTCTAGATAATCTCACTATCCAAGTGTTGTTCATGTGAAACACAATATTCTCATTTCTAGAAAAATCTCATGTAAGCTCCCTTACAGATTTCTTCTAACTTTGAGGTGTATGTACCTACATATCAGATCCAAGATCCTGAAATGTTTCTCCAGAAGATTCCTCCTTCTACACTACTTTCTATAAGATGTACAGTTCAATACAGAACTAAAACTTCTATCATGTACATAATCAAAACATTTAAGAGCTTCTACCCAAACCTCATTATCCAAATTAGTATCACCTCTTCTGAGTGTTTGTTTACTCTTCCACACAATCCATGTGTTCAATATCACATCCTGTTAGAAAGTCATCAAAACATGCACTGAATTGAACTTCCCCATATCTGAAAAGAAATAGGTTACATGGGTAATATGCTTGTTCTCATCCAAGCACAAAACACCTTGACTCTGTTCAAAACTCCAGCTTTCTATCTAACATGTACACAACCTGTACCTCGTGTATTGATCAATTGACATCATGAAATAACATGCCTTTTCTCTAAAAACCATCAGAGTATCCACAAGATTACCAAGAACAAATTGAATGAAATGAACTGGTTTTTCAGCTTGCCTTCCAGTTTACCTGTTGAAGCTAGCATCCCTTGTTTATGTGCACAAAATTACCTTTCATGTGAAAATTACAGTTTCCCAATGCTTTCCCCACCAACACAGTTTGCATTTTCTTTCACAGGCCTGTGAATCTAAATGATCAAACATTCATGTGATATGCATGCATGTACATATCATACATATAAGCATTTAACCTTTTTTATAGTTGCAACAGTACAACTTTCCATTTCTTTATTACACCATTACAGTATAAAAGAAATAATCCATCTCTTAGCTTTGCCATATAAACATACCTACTAATTATTCAGCATTTTACATTTTGCTACAGAAAAATCCACAATATACTCAAGTCATATATACATTCAGTACATTCCCTGACATTTCAGAGAGCATATATTACACTTTCTTGAATCCAAGTTATCCAACTTTCAAGAAATACAGTTTCAAAAAACATGACTGTTAAACCCTGACCATTTGCATAGTCCTCTTCCTGTTTATTCATGTCCAACACAGAAAGCTTCGTTTAAACAATCCACCGTTTTCTGCTCACAACAAAATAATGTGCATTTTGTTATGTCCTGGGTTAAAACACAAAGTTTTTCCATCAGCAGCACCCCTGCTGATTTCAAGCTCCTTTCTTCTGTGATCCCACATGAAGAAAATGAAGAACAGCTTCTCATTTTAAGCACAGCTTTCTCTGTTCAAAACTGCCGCGCTGCTTTTCTCCTGCTGTAAAACCACGCCTCCGCTGGTTTGATACAGCCTCCGTGTAGTATCAAGTTTCCCATGATACGTTCCTGTCACACATGACTTTGCTGCGACATGACGCTCCAGACGCTTTACCCACGTCAGACGTAATCCACGCATTTGTAATCCAAGCCACTTGTTGATACAATGCAAAAGATAGCTGATCCGCTGCTGTGTGAAGAAAACTGTAAATGAAATATGATCCTCCTGCCTGTAGCCTTGACTCAATCAAATGAGTAGACACAAAGCCTCCTGAAGATTATTTCTTTGCCCGATACAGCTCCTTGACAATCACTCCAGCAAGCTGTGGAATACGAAATCCTTGTGTCCAGCGTTGTTCACTTTTCAGCCTGGTAGCTGCCCGAACCTCGGATTTTCCCAAGCCTGGCACCTCCGTTTCAGCTGCTTCCAAAACGAAAAATCCTCCGTCTCTCTGTCTCTGCATACTTCAGTTGTGCTGCATTCCAAGCCGCTGTTATCAGCACCAGCTTTAGCAACAAACCTTCGCCTTCCCCGGTTTGTTTACAAACCGTTCTTACAAAATAGTAAACAATACTCTTAACTCTATAACTGCTGAATTTCTCCAAACTGCGTTCTGTGGCTTATCTGCCCATCAGAGATAACCATCAGATCTTTATCTGATCCTTATCTGGGCCCATAACCGATGTGAGAGTTGGACTGACCCGGGTTCAAAAGCTCCCCTAGCCAATGACCCTCAGTCCCAGTCACGCAAGCGGAAGGAGGAGATAACAGCAGTTAATAAAGATTAAAGAGTTTATTTGTAAGACCCAATTACATGGGATTAAGGCAATCAATGCATCTCTACTCACTACATCATAGCAGACTCAAAACCTATACCCCAGTGGTAAGGCTAGATGGTGAAGTCCAAGACAATACATGTCGAGACGAACAAGCAGCAGAGAGAGATGAAGAGGAATGACGGATGGCAAGCAAGTGTGCTAGCTTATATACCCCAGACCCTGCACCTATAAATAGGACATTACTCACCCAGTAGTATAACTTATTCATCAACATGTTTATCCAAACCTGTTCAAGGCTGCTGAGTCATATCACCTCGAGACTATGTCTCCTGACCAAAGACCTTCTGTACTTGAACTCAAGTAACACCCACCAGGTCAGGTGATAATCCCGATGTCAGGTGGTAATCTCGTTCTGCTTATGCAAAACCTAACACTAATAACACTCCAGGTTAGATACTGGGCATGTTCGCACGACACGGGAAGCGTGGGGGAGCAGAGGTCACCCGCGGTTCCCGTGTTGTGCGAATGCCGACCGGGGGTGCCCCCGTGGGATGGCCGCACATGGGATGCATGCAAAGTGACCATGGTTGGTAGAGGGGTAAGCCCTTACCGCGCGTGGCCACCCTGCCATGCGAACAGCGGGGGCCGTCCCACGGGGGCCGCACAGGCTGCCGCCGCTCCATCCTGTAGGGGCAAATGGCCCCTCTGGGCATCCCGGGGCCTGCCCCCCTAGTGCTGGGAGGCCCGCACTGCGATGCAGGGACTGCCAGCTCCAGCGGGGGTCCGCCCACGCGCGCGAGGCGCAGGTCCATGGTGCCCCGCCAGACCCTGCGGATTGCCCCATGGTGCCTCCCCCGCCCGCAGCCTGGGTTGTGCGAACCGGCCCACTGACTGGGTTCTTCAGACACCATGGTAACCCACACTCAAGGGTTGAATGTGGGTTGTCATTGAACTATGAGTTGCTGTTGAAACATGGGTTATCGTGTTGTCTGACCCATGGCTGGTTAACCATGAACGACCCATGAAGAAGGGAGCCCATGGTTTGTTGTTGGGTTGTGAACTGCAGGGTTGTTCACCATGGTTTGTTATCTCGGCTGGGTTCAGGCAACACGATAACCCACGTTTCAACGACAACCCACTCACAACCCTTGAGTGTGCGTATTGTGTTGTCTGAGCCCAGTCAATGAGTTAGATGGACCAATGGTCTGACTTGATTTA